>ML685765.1:2644328-2758172 GCA_007922175.1 Pelusios castaneus
CATCTGGGGTGGTCCTAACCTCTTCTGCTTCCCTTCCCAGATCTACATCACCTGCCATCTGAAAGTCACAGCAGCTGAGGAAGAGCCAGATCCCCTGAACAAGGCTTGTTCCTTCAACAAAGCTGGCAATTTGTGAGTAGACTAGAACTACATTGGGGGTGATGGGGAAAGGCAGCCTAGAACAGAGATAATTATACCTGTTCTGTTACAGCTGGTCTCCAGTGGAAGGCACTAGAGACATCTGCAGGTGCTGTGAGACTGGGAACTGTGGGTTGCTTGGAAGACAGTCCAGGAGGGCAAGGCCTCTGACTAGATGGCCAGGAAAACTCTACCAGAGACATGTGGTTTCCAGACATGGTAAATTCTGTACTTCAGCCATTCCACCTGTAAAGTATCTGGCTTAGTCAATTGGAGTCCCTCAGGTGCTCTCATTCCAAGTGAGATTAAGCATGTACTTAATGGGGTCTCGTGTCTCTCCTCCACATAGGTACTCTTCCCAGGCAGGGAGCAGCAGCAGCTGATGTTGTGGTAGGACCATTGTTCATCACTGATGCCCATGAAAGATCCAGGGATATCCTAGCTTTCCAAACAGAAGCCAGGAAGGCAGCCTCCCGGAGGAGATGGCATCAGAGGGTATCTATTTTCTAATGCATAGGAGGCCTCTAATGTCCTTAACTTGCTTGTAAAGTGTTTTTCTGCTGCCTGGCAAAAGCTGCTCCAACTATGTTGCGGGTTGAAGAGCTGGGCAGTGTCCTAGAGCAGCCTGGGGCATGAGACTTGTGAAGGAAATGCCTGATGTGGGGCAGCTCTGAGGTTGAAGAGGGGACTAGCAAACTGGAATCTCGGGTGCTTCTCAATGTGGCACCCTATCACAGTTTGTCAGTAAATGCAGTCCAGGCTCAGCTGCAGGGTTGTAGCACTCACTGGTGGCTTGAGAAGCAGAGGCTACTTTCTAGTGGAGAATTAACAGGAGTGTTCGTCTTGCAGTGCAAGCTAAAACTCCAGTTGCCTATGGCTAACAGGAGTAGTCATAGTGATGGACCTGACAAGATGGAGAAGTTTTTGGTCTCTACTAACTACCCATGTCTCTCCTCTCTGACAGGAGAGACGGCTTGGCTGAGGCTGACAATGGTGACTGCATAGGTTTGGCCTAATCGTAATAGGCCTCTATCTAGAACTGCTGCAATTCCATTATGGGAGATGTGAACCCACACTGTCTGTATAAAGTAAAATAAAACCCCCTGGGACCTTACATTAGTCACTACTGACTCTGTTTGGTGGAGGGGGAGGAGGGAGGAAGAGTCCTTCACATGCCCATCGAGCTGAAGGAGGAAGAGGAGGCTCCAAGGTGAGGGTAGCTATCTCCTCCATGGAGCAGGGAAGGCTACAGTACCAAAACTGGGGGTCTGTCAGCACTATCCCTCCTGAAAAATGGGGAGGGGCCTTGCTAGTCAATCTACAGAAGCCAGCAGAATTGGGGTAAGGGCCTTGGAGGGTAGAACTCCCCCTTCATAGCAAAACAAGATCTTGTCTCCACCTACCCTGTGTCTAAGGAGTTCTAGGGCTGCCTCCACCAGGGGTGGTGGTTCTTCCACCATTCCTGTGCATTAAATGGCTTCCAAGGCTGTCCGTGATTCTGGTAGTATTGCTTTACAAACCTTTTGGGCCATCTCTGGGGGTCCATGACCTCAGCATTTGTATGCTTGGGCACACCACACTGCAGCTTGGGAGAATGTGCTGAGGGTGGCGGGAGAAGTTGGGAACTAAAACTTGCTTTTGGTGTTTTTGTTTGTTTGCCTCAAAGTCCTCAACCCAGATGTTCGAGCCATCCTATTGGACACCCACTAACATCTCTTCCTACTTCAGATTTCCTAATCCAATCACCTGTCATCTGAAAGTCCACTGCAGTTGAGCACACCCAGCTACTCACATGCTGCCTGCTTTGCTGAAGGAACAAGCAATCAGGAGTAGAACAGTGGTGGGTTGGGGGCTGCTGGGAAGAGTGGCTGAGAGAGGGCAAGTCTTACTGTAAGTGACTGCTCCAGCTGCTCTGCAGGGGTAAGGTGTCACACTGGGTGGTGTGGCTCACTCATGGCCACTAATACCTAATTCAGGGCAAACATTCATAAAGCAGGCAGGCACCCCAAACTGGTGTGCCTTAGAACTAAACTTCAGCTACCCCTTTGGAATTTGGCTTGGTGTGTTTGTCTTTCTACAATAGACTGAGTCCTGTGGCACTTTTAAAGACTAATAATCTTTAAAAGTGCCACAGGACTCTGTTGTCTTTCACCAAGCCAGTAACTGGTGAACAGCTGGGTCACTGCACCATTTCACCTTGGAATCGGACTGCCTCGACAAACGGGACTTGGTGATAAATGGTCACTCGCATCACATTCAGGGTGTTTCTAATACAAGGAACCTACAGGCCTGCATGGGTGGCAGAGGTAAGCTTGTGACCCTGGCTAGAGATAAAAGGTTAACAGGCCACTTAGGTGGTGGGGAGCTAGAACTTAGACATGTTTGCTTATCTCCTCTCTACACTAGACAGTGACTCCTGCATAAACCAGTTGGGGTAGAAGTTGTAGGTGCTAACAGGCACTAAGAGGTCTAGATGTCTCACTTTATAGAATAAGTGCACCCCAATATTAGGTGGGCAAGGAAGTTAAACAGGTCTGGAAGATTGCCCTTTTTACATCTTCATGCTAGTACTCAAACCACTTTGTGGAATTAGTCTTTCTCTTAGTCTGTTACACTTTCCTCTTCCCCGCTAGCCTTGCCAGCTTCAGACAGCTCTGATGGACACTGGCTTCTAGCACTGAGGTGCCCTTCCTCTATGGGGCTCTGCTGTTGGCGTGACCTTAGGCAACTCACTTGGGCCCAGCTCCTCAAAGGGATTTGGACTCCTAACTTCCACTGAATTTAAACTAAGGGATGGGAGGAACCTAAGTACCTAGGAAGATCTGGGCCCTTGTCTTTGTGCCTCAGTTCCCTGCTGTAGAATACACTGCCCTAGTGCCGAAGGGTGGGAGGAGGACAAATGCAGTGAAAATAAGAGGGGCTTGCATCCTATGCAGCAGCAGGCCACAGCAAGCAGGGTTAATATGCCAATCAACATGCAGTTGCTTAATTGCTCTGTATCCCTGTCTCAGAGCAGCCCTGGGGCTGAGGCAACATAGAACCTGCTTCCCAGCTGGACTAAAGTTGAACTCCTTGAGAACCAAAGGCCTCTGCTGGAAGCAGAAAGTGTTGCCACCTGTTGCACCTTATGTCATACCTGGCTTTGAATGTGATTTGATTTTTTTTTTTGTCTTGTCATATGGGGGCTGGTAACAGCACCTCAATCTACCTTCATGGCTCTTTCCTCTGCCTCCTGCCCTCTTGTCATCCATCATTAGGAGTTTGTTGATTTTAACATATAGTTTTTGTTGCCCTATCTCTGATACCTAGAGCTGCTGATCTCTGCACTTCTGAGAAAGAAGCAGAGATGGGGGAAGAGAAAGGAGAACAAACTAATGAGGAGGGAGAAGGCACCAAAACAAGGAAAAGGGCAGTGATTTTTTTTCCCTTCTCTCCCCCCCCCCCCCCTTATGCCCAATAGTACTAACCCCAGCATGGTGTTTACATTTACATCAGAACCAACCATGTGGCTCTTAGAGCAGGTGCTCAGGAAACATAGTTGAAGGACAGCACATGGGCCTTGTCCTCAAAGATCAGGGTTCTGCTCTGGCTTGGCCACTCCCCTGCTCTGTGACCTTGAGCAAGTCACTTCCATGTTCTGTGCTTCAGTTTTAGCTGAATTGCTCAGTGTGGGAACTATATCTGCAGGTACAGCACCAAGTACCAGGGGGTCCTGAGCTTAGCCACCAGAGGATAAATAACATGTTAAATGCAGCTGCACAGAGGACTGTTTAGACCCTATATAAGCATTGCCTTTCAACAAAACCCTACAGTTGGAGTGAGACATTGAACACTCTGGCTATTTAGAATGGTGGCTACTTGCTTTCCGGTGTGCAGCCTCTGGTACCAGTGAGGCCACATCTGGAATACTGTGTCCAGTTTTGGGCTCCCCACTATGAAAAGGATGTGGACAAATTAGAAAGAGTCCAGCAGAGGGCAACAAAAATGATTAGGGGGCTGGGGCACATGACTTACAAGGAGAGACTGATGGAACCAGGCTGATTTAGGCTGCAGAAGAGAAGACTGAGGGGGGATTTAATAGCAACCATCACTTCTTGAAGGGGTGCTCCAAAGAGGAGGGAGCTAGGTTGTTCTCAATAGTAACAGAGGACAGAACAAGGAGCAATGGTTTCAAGTTGCAGCTAGGGAGGTTGAGGTTGGATATTAGGAAACACTTTCTTACTAGGAGGGTGGTGGAGCACCGGAATGGGTTATCTAAGGAGATGGTGAAATCTCCATCTTTGGAAACATTTTTAAGACCCAATTTGACAAAACCCTGGCTGGGATGATTTAGTAGGAGTAGTCCTGCTTTTATCAGGTGGTTGGACTAGATGACATCATGAGGTCCCTTCCAGCCCTAAAATTCTATGATATATATATATATATTTTTTCTCTCTCCCTCTCCCTCTCCCCAAATGTACATTACTTTGTATTTATCAACACTGAATCTCATCTGCCATTTTGGTGCCTAGGCACCTAGTTTTGTAAGATCCCTTTGTAAACCAAAAAACCCAGAAAGATGTAGATAAAAGTGCTTCATAGAAGGCTTGAGTAGTCAACTTTGTGTGATAATCTAATAAAATGCCATTAAACACTTTTCAGTTTTTCCTAGGGTGCTATGCAGCCTCCCTTGGCCCTGCCCCATTAGTCCTCACACACCTGTAAATTCCAACACACACCCCCCATTTCAATACCTGGGGAAAACAGGGCCCCGCTTGGTTCCCATAAAGCATTTACAGGGCATTATCTAGAGCAGACATCCCATGTCACCCTCAAGGCAGGTGCAGCCTCTGCCTCCGCGGTCAGAGCTGCACCTCCTTTGTACCCGCGTCCGCGGAGTACCCAGAGCGGCGGCCAACAGCGCCACCACCACTAAAGCCCAGATCCGCCTTGGCTGTGCAGAGCCGGTCCCACGGAGGAACCTCTGAGGTCAGCTGACTCTGCTCGCGATCAGCTGACCCTCGGGGCGAGGCGCTGTTGTCAGCTGACCGGCCGGGAGATCAGCTGACGACTGGTGGGCCGGGTAGTGGGGCCGGGCCGGCAGCATGGTGAGGGCAGCGCCACGGAAGGGGGGGTCGGATTCGAGTTCGAGTTTGGCGGGGGTGCGGCGTCCGCTGAGCCGAGCCGCGTGTGCCCGGAGGACTCCCCCCTGCAGCTGGGGCGATACCTGCCCCGGCACTAGGTTTGCCCGGCCGGGCCCGGCTCTGGGACGGGACGGGACGGGACGGGACGGGACGGGGGGCGGATTTGGGGTTAAAGGCTAAAACCGTCTTTCCACTCCCCCCACCCCGCTCTGAGCCCCGGCGCTAGCCGCGGAAGAAGCAGAAATAGGTGCGGCTCCTTCGCACGGCGGGTCTGTGGCCACTGGGAGGCAGGAGTGTGAATCCGCTGCCTCCCTCCCCTAGGAAGCGGGCTCGGGAGAAGTTATTCATGCTCCAGGGCGCAGGCCAGGAGCCAGCGGGTCAGGAAAGAAACGCTGCCTCTCCTGCCCCCACCCCCAAAGTGCACCTTTCACGGGGGCAAGTGAAAACACCACATAATGCATTTTTCCCTGAAGCCCCCAAAACCTGGAACAGCTGGGGGCAGGAGGCCAGCGTGATGGGTGGTCGCCAGGGCCTGTGTTTGCAATACAGGAAGGAAAGCTGTGGCACTAGCTGTGCAGGAGCATGAGTGCAAGGGGAAGGTGCATTTCAGAGCCATGTTCATGTTAACACTGCCCCCCCCACCCACCCCTGGGGAGAATCAACTGTCCTGCTCCCCTTGACCCAGATATTGGCCCCCCTGGTTGTGCCCGGTGCTGTAGCCTGTGAACATGAGAGACCAGGGTCTTGTCTCCTTGCTCTCAGTGGGTATAAACAAGCTGCCCCAGGGTGCAGGCTCATGGTTTGTACCTGTGTTTGCTGCTTTTAATGGTTGAAGCTACAGCCTAACCGGTCACTGTTAAGAAGAGAAGAAGATTTGGAACAGGAGAGGGCCACTTGCCTTGTCACCCCACCCCCTTCATTCAGACTTATCCTTCCTGATATCCCCATCCCTTTCACTCTCCAGGGATGAATCTGTCTCTTACAGACCCTGGGCCAAATTCAGCCCTGGGGAAGCCCACTGAATTCAGGCCAGTTACATTCCTTCATGCCAGGACTGAACTTGGCCAGCTGCTTCTGGTCATTCTCCCCAGTAGCTGAGTCCACAGGCTGATGCCTCCCTGCATGGAGCAACCATGCTGGAGCTGGCAGTGGGGTTCTACAGTGGGACATGGGCACTGAGGAAGAGAGTCAACTGTACTGCTCCAGACCAACCCAGCTGTGATCTGACTCAGCAGGCTCAGAGAAGGCAGAGTGGCAGTGAGTGCAGCCCAGGCCCCAGAGAGAAATCAGGGTGAGTGGCATCTCTCCTGGCACAGTTGGGATAGGACAGCAATAAAGGTGGGAATGAGAACAGGGATTCCCTTGCTCTGGCAAGAAGAGCTGGACTGCTCTGCAAAGATCACACTGCGGCTGACTTCCCCTGGGTCCTAACACCACCTGATCATCTCCTTTCAGAGGTTCCGGTTCTGTGGAGACTTGGACTGTCCCGACTGGGTCCTGGCTGAAATCAGCACCTTGGCCAAAATTGTTAAGTGACAATCTTTTCTTCTTCTGTTTTGTTCTGGGGCCCTTACACTGTGCCTATCACCCTGGTATCAGAGCAATTTTTGCTCTTAAGAAAAAAATCCAAGGTGGTATTGTGTGCTGTGAAACCAGACAGTCAGTAGGAAGCCTTCGCCATTGAGGAGGGGTCTCTACAGCTGAGGGAGGCAGTAGGAATGTCTTATCAGTGCATCTTGGTCTAAACTCCATAGTCTGATTAAGGGGAGAGCTCAGGTTGTTGAGCATCCAGCTTGAAGTCTCCGCTGTCTCTGACTGGTTGAGGCTCCCTTGGAGAGTGGGAAGAGGATCAGGAAGTGCGGAGTGTGTGGGTCCTAGGACAGGCTTTGATTGAGGGTCGAGCAAAACAATCCATGCAGCTCAGGAGCTGGTTGGGGCCTTAGCCCTGTACTCAACACCTCTGGGAGCCTCTTTGTGGAATCCAAACTAGGCCGTGCCCCAAAGCGGTGAAGAATTTAGTGGCTTAGAAACAAACCAACCAAACCCACTAGTTGGCTGGGGCAGGCCAGGGCTGAAATGGGCTACTGATGGAGCGGAGTGTGTTTGTGCTTTGAGGGGAGCTCGGGTCTCCTGTCCAGGCGTGCGTGAGGGACGTGGCACTGCAGGGAGACTTTATTTTCTTGTTCTCTCCTTTCCAGTCCTCGGTGAAGCTGAAGCTCATCTGTGCCCAGGTGCTCAAGGACCTGCAGGGAGAGGGGATTGACGTACGTGAAGGACTTTCTTCTTCCACATTTGGTCTAGCTGAGCAGGAAGCCAGTGATTAGAGACTTAGGTGTCCCCTCCCCGCAGCAGAGTGATGTGTGCCGTGTAGGGATGGCCGTCCTCAGGGCAGGCAATGCAGTGTAGTGGGTAGGGTCTCAGGGTGGTGTCAGGGAGCCTGGGTTTTGTTTCCAGCTGTGACTGCTCTTGGGCAAGGTGTCTAAAACCTTTGCCTGTGTCGCTATCTCTGATAAAGGATGATGCTGCTCACCCACTGGGGAGATCTGCTGGTGGAAAGGCTGGATGGCTGCTAAGTACTTACAAGAGTAGTAGACAATGAGCCTTACTTACTAAGGGTCTGTGTGGCCTGCCTCCCTGTATCCGCCCATTGGCCCTGCCATCACAAGGGAAATGGCCTGGGGTTGACAACGTGGATTCCCTTGAGATCTCCCAGCCAGAGGGTTTGGCCACTAGGGGACACGAGCCTGAGCTGTTTGTAGCTCCCATCACAGAAAGCGGCTGAACCACGCTACGCAAATCACAGGTCCAGACCATGGAGATTCCTGGTAATGTGCCTGGAGCACTAGTGACCAGTGGGAATGGCCCATCCTACCCTACCCATTGTGAAGACAGCTGGGTCTAGAGGGAGTCAGGAACCCAGGAGTTCTAGTCCTGGGTCAGTCACTGATTTGCCATGTGGCCAGGGGCAAGTTAATTTTGGCTGAATCGAGAAACTTCTGGTAATTTGGGTCCCAACTTGAGACACCTTGGGCCTGTTGTTCAGAAGTGCTGAGCCCCTCCCTAGCACTCCTGCTGACTCCGGATGTACCCAAAACCAGAGCCCCCTTGTGGAAGTGTTGGCCTACTCTTTCCCCTTTTCACTGCTCTGATCAGCCAGGGCTTGCTCTGAACCATCCTGGGTGCTAGTTCCCGGAGCTGATGGAATTGGCTATTGCTTTTCTCTTGCAGTATGAGAAGATCCTAAAGCTGACATCGGATGCCAGGTTTGGTGAGTGTCATTCCTCCCCAAAGCAGTTGGGGCCCGTGGTCTGAACTAGAGTCGGTTAAAGTGCACTAGGGAGGTGTTAGTTTGCGGCACCCGGGTTCTCACGGGCGCAGTGCACGGCTAGCTAGTGCAGGGTAGATTTACACCCCAGCTTGTCGTGAGCTAAGTGTTCATTTAGATGGGCCCTTATTCTTCTGGCCCTGGCCCTTTGCCATTATTATTTGGCTCCCATGCATCCTTTAGTTCGGGTTAGCCTTAACCCCTGCTTGTCCCAGGCTTGTTTGAACCCTACCCTATTTTGACCCTTGCCAGTTGCTCTTTCCCCCCCCCCCTGTCCCCCTACCCCCCCTTCCCCCAGATACCAGTCTCTGCCCATCCTGGCTTCTTACCCACTGGTGACAGTGAGCCCAGCTCACTTTGCCTTTGGGCTTTCTGCCTGTTTCCCTGCTGCCTCCCATGGCTCAGCGGGAAGTGACATGCATCCGTGCATCCTCTCTAGTCTCTTGCCAGTGATGAACCCTCAGGGACCGGCCACGTCGGGGGCCGCTGGATTCCACATAAATGGAGGCAGACCTTTGCAGGGGTCTATCAAAGCTCCATCCCTGCAGGGAAGAGCCCGGCCATGAGGCAAGCAGGGTCCCATTAGTTTCTCCTCCTCTCTCCAGAGTCCGGGGATGTGAAGGCCACTATTGCCGTGCTGAGCTTCATCCTCTCTAGTGCGGCCAAACACAGCGTAGATGGCGACTCTCTCTCCAGCGAGCTGCAACAGCTGGGGTTGCCCAAAGGTAGGGGATGCGCCAGGGGATGAATCTCTGGGGGTGAGCTGCAGCGCCCTTGCATCAATAGCAACAGCCCAACTGGCTTGTGCAGTGTCAGCCAGAGAAGGGGACTGGGGAGCTGAGCCGAAGTCTGAGTCAGACTGTAACCCTGGAGAACTGTCTGTCCCCCTTGCTCCAGCGTGATGTGGAACTCAGTAAGCAGTGCATTCGCTCTCTAGGAAGGAGCCTCAGTGCCAGGCTGCGCATCCCCCGCACGCTCCCACGTGCAAGAAGTCAGAACTCACCACGTGAGCCAGCAGGATAGATTTTGAAGCAGCGGCTGGGCCATCTTCTGATTAAGATGCCCTGGCCCCCCTTTGTGCCACTGTTATTCCACGTGCTCGCATCCTGCTGGGCTCCCCCCTGCTGAGCAGGCCAGCTGAGCAGTTTGCAGCCAGGATCCTTGCTGAGGCGGCAGGAGCTGGAGCCGTGCTGTGTGGGGACGGGTTTGATGCTCTGCAGTGCGTGATTCTCGGTCTCTTGTAGAACATGCCACAGGATTGTGCCGATCCTATGAGGAGAAACAGATCCCCCTGCAGGACTGCCTCCGGGCTTGCAGCCTGAGATGTAAGTGCTCCCCTCCCCCTCTCGCTGTGCCAACCTGACACGCTCAAGGCAATGGGTGGGAGATGGTCGTTCACCAGGGGTACATGCTCGCACCCCTACCCCCCAGCTGTTCCTTTGTGTCCATGGAGCCGACCTTCTTCAGCCAGTCCCCTCTGGGACCTCCTGGGAAGAACTTGCTCCTGGGCTGTGGGACAGGATCAGCACTTGCTGAGGGCCGGAGTATGTGGTCCAGCCTATGGGCAGCTGAGTTTCAGCATCAGCAGAGTGGCTGAAGAGGAGCTGGGTCAGAAGCCTATTATCTGACCACCATGGGCTGTGACTTTGGCAGCCAGCAGGTTAGGACCTGGCCAGGTTGGTTGGTTCTCCTCCCAGGACAGTCCAAGTGTAGCAGGGTGTGGTGCAGGTGATGTACTAGGTAGTGCTCTGCCTTCAGAGCCGGCCTGAAGCAGTGCCCTGGCAGGGCGTGGGAGGACACTGTGTTAGAGACAAAGGTGAGAAGGCGCCAACCACTTGGACTCCTGGGAATCTTCGCAAAGAGGGTGTTAGCCGCGTGTTACCCCAGGCACGCTCCATCTTAGAGTGCTTCACTCCACTGACCTAAACTCTCTTGTTATCCCTTGGAGACCTTCTCTTCCTCTAATAGATCTTCTAGTGTTGCTGTGGGCCATTGACACTTGCTGTGTTCCACACACCAGAGGCGGCTGCATTTCAGGGGGTGGGTGAAGCTGCTTACAGCTCTTGAAAAGTGCTTCCCAAATCCACACTACTGGCTTTTGCACAGAGTGAGTGTTTGATATAGACAGAGCAAACTGTGAGACTGGCCCTGCCTCTGTCTGTCCTCAGTGAACCGTCTGGACTCTGTGTCCTGGAGGGTGGATCAGACGCTCAGCTCCAGCGAGCTCCAGCAGGTCAACGAGCCCCTCGTGCACCTGAAGTTCAATGTGCGAGACGGGGACGGAGGCGTGACAGAGCCCTTTGCCATAACAGTGTCAGCTGAGAAGTTCCGGGTCTTACTGGAAGGTAAGTAAATGGCAAGTGGGCGACTTGGAATCGCTCGGCCCATCCCTGCCATTCTGGCTGGTGTTTCCTCCCCTGCCTTCCCCTCTGCTCCCCCTGCTGGCTGGGGCAGAGAAGGGCTGTCTCTGTATAGAGTCATTTCCAGGTCCTGCTCACAGCTGAGAGGTTGTTCTCTCCCCTGGGTCCCCTGCAGTGACCGGTGAATTGGGAACTGGTTCCCACACCCCCTGCCATGACCCAGATCACTGCCACCACTGACCTTTCACTGCCTCCTCTTCCACTTCCAGAGCTGAGACAGGCCCAAGCCATGATGAAAACTCTCAACTGAGATGTCGGGAGGCCTGGAGTGAGCATGGAAGTTGCTGGCTGACCATGCTGCAGTCTGTCGGGGAGCTGGTGGGCGCGGATCCTCCACTGGGGAAGGCCCTCAGACACTACAGCTGGACTGTGCTGGCTCCCATTGCTGGAACTGAAGATTGCTCTCCTCTTGCTGTTCTCACTCCGACTGCCTGCTGTCACCCTCCAGCTCGCTTGTTGTAGGGCCTATCTGCCAGCCCCTCTCCATCCTGCCCACAGGCTCTTGTGCTTCCAGGAGCCACATTGGCTGCCTCTGACAAGATCTCTGCCTGGAGACTAGTTCCAGCTCGTTGTGTTAAACAGGTGTTCCTAGAGCAAAGGCATCCAAGCCCTCAGGTAGAGCAGGCCCTGGAAACACACTCCTCCAATACCCGGGGCCTACTGGCTGGAGGCCAGCTCCATAAGGAAAGACACTGAAATCCCTGCACAGCCCTTTGGCGATGGCTCTGTTCCTGAACAGCTACAGGGAGCTGCCCTGCCCTTTTGCATCTGCCTGAATTATGTCCCCCCAATGCCCCAGTGCAGGTGCGTGGGCTCCAGGTGTCTCTTCCAGAGACAAAGCACACCACAGCCCACCAAATGCTGTGCCAAGGGCAGCTGCCTCATCTGTTGCCTGCACTCCTTGCAGGAATCCAAGCTGCCTGCGGAGACAGGTGCCAGCTGTAGGTAAAAATTTTCCCCAGCTGAAGCATAATGGAGCTTTCTCTGGGCCCTTCTTGCTTCCCCTCTGCCCCCAGCCCTCTCCTAAAAGCCCTCTCTTCTTTCCAGTTCCTTTAAAGGAGCCCCTTGCCTGGGGGGGGGGGGGGTGAATGTAACTTTTGTCTTTCCTTTGCTCCCTGCACCTACCACCATCTCCAGGGCATCTCAGTGCATGGAGTAAAGGATCAGCAATAATGCGCATCTCTGAATCTCTCCATGCATTTCCAGTTGGCCTTGACACATGAAGCATTATTTGTGATATTTCCTATTTTGCAAGCAGGACCCAATAAAGCCAGTGATTAACAAGGCAGCGCCCTGCAGGAGTGTTTTTAATTTGCACAGCCCCATCCCTGCATCCTCATCTCTGAACCCCTGAGCAGAGATGGGTCTTAAATAACTGCCGTAAATCTTTAGGTGGGACTGATGCCATAGGCAAAATTCATCATACTGGCAGGTGTTCTGCAATCTCTTTCCATTCCCTGCAGCTCTGCCAATGTCTCTCCATCCCTGCCTCCATCCTCCCTGCTCTCACTCCTGACCCGAAGTGATCTCTGCAGGAACTGCCATGGGATGGAGTCAAAGGTGGGCAAAGTAGGAAAACTGTTGGCTCACCGCAGCCTGGTCATGTAACAACCCGTGCTAGGCCAGCCCTGTTCCAGGCACAGCTCTGTTAAGACAGCCCCCAAGGGTCTAGGTAAGTTGGTAATTTCATGTAAGTTGTGCTCAGATTGGTGCCAGCCAGTGATTCTGACCTTTTTTATTAGCTATGGTGGCTCTGATTTCCAGGGACCTCACAGCTGATAGAGCAGGGCTGTCAAAGTCATTTAGCCTTGGGGACCATTTCGTCAGCAACTCAGTCTGGCAAGCCACAAAATTATATAAGGAAAAATAAACCTCACAGCAACTACTTGTACACAGTCTGCAGTAGTCTCTTGACCATTGGTATTGGGGGGAAGGGGAATAGTTATTCTAATGAAATTGTGTACATCTTTATGTATCTTTCATTTGATATGCTCAAATATAACTCATTCTTAAGATTTATGTGGGGAAAACCCTGGGCTGGTATAACCAGTGCAGGCCGCAGCAGAGTGGATTGTGGGCTGCAAGTGGCCCACAGGCTGCATGTTTGACACCTCTGCTTTAGAGCGAAGCCCTAAGGCTGAAAAGTTAGTAGCCGTTTTAACGATAGACCTTGAACTGCATTTGGTAACTTGCTACTAAATAGCCACGGCCCTGTATTTTAAGAACAAGGCAGTGTTCCATTAATTGACAGGCAATAAAAGAACAAGGGGATGTTCCATTCATTTAACGGCAATAAAATTAAAATTGAACAAGAAATTGGTTAGGAGTAATACCTAATGTTTACATCACATTTTCAGGAGTAGATCTCAAAGCACTTGAAAAAGGTGGTCAGTGTCATTGTCCCCAATTTACAGATGGGGAAACTGAGGTAATGGAGTGAAGTGACTTGCCTGAGGTCAGCCAGTAGCGGAGCTGGGACTAGAAGCCAGTTCTAAATCGTAGGTCAGAGATCTGTTGCCTAGGCTACACTGCCTAGGTTACACAACCTGTAACTAACCTGTGGAACTGCCTGCTGTAAGATGTGACAAATAGTTTAGTAAGATTCACCATAGTGTTATGCATGGATAAGGGCAGCTGTGGCGGTAGAAGAGAAGGTACTTCATAATGTCCTGTTTGAGGCTACTGCTGCAGGTGAGACTGGCCTGTGCGTGGGAGGCGGGAGAGGAATCATCTCTGTGAGTGAAGCTGGGGCCTGTTGTGATGTGGGGCTCAGCAGGGAGGCTAGGAATAACTCTGCAGGCAGGTGCTGGGTAATAGAACTGTGGGGCAGGGAGGTGACCCAGCCGCAGGTAGCTGCTCTGGGGTGGGCGTAGGATGGTGGGTGGGGGGCGGTAACGGGCCGGGGAGGGTGCACAGGTGGGTGGCTCTGTGCACGCGCGCGGCTCCTGTCCTGGGGGAGCTCAGTGCCCGCCCCGCAGGGACCCTGGGCCCGTGTCTGTTCCTGGGACCCCCCACTCGGCTGAACGCTGCCCCTCTCCTGGCTGCGCGGTCGCTGATCCCCCACTCATGGCCCCATCCCTGCCTGTGACCTCCCCTGAACGGCACGAGGGGTGTCCCCGTTGCTCTAAAAGTCGGGCCAAAAGCACAGAACTGAGCCCCTTTAAGGGGTAAGCAGGCAAAGCTGGTCCAAGAGCATTGTATATTCAACATTGTATATCCAATTACATTTTTATTTGTGTTGAATGCATCACGGCTGTGATCACAAATTCTGTTCACAGTGGCTTGTATGACCAACCCTTTGTAAGACTTTACAAACTGAAATTTGTGGGTCTTTGGCCAATGGTTTTTTCAGTGAAGAAGCAAAATTACTTTTATGACCCAAAAAAATTCTATCCACCGACCGGTAGCAGTAGTTTGTAAATTTTCAGGTTATTTGGTCAAAAAAACTCAAGTAGAAAGATCACAACCTATCCATAGCGTAAAATGTTTATTAAACAACTTTGAATTACAAGTACATTTTTAAACATCATAAGCAGAAAACAATAAAATAAAATGTACACAAATAATTTGACACTGTCCAGCAGGAATAAACCAACGTAAGATCTTTCTTGTAGTATTCTGCCTTTTTAAAACTCGTAACAAATGTGATTTTCATTTTCTTAATATACTTTAATGCTTATGATGCTATTACATGTAATTGTTCAGGATGTATTTAAAATAAGCAAGTTGGAAAGCAACAATACCAATATTACATTACAAAATGGTAAAGAAAAATTCCAGTGAACTAGAACTGGTTAATCACTACGTCAGAGTATAAAGAAGAATAGATCTGTTTAAAAACAACTTAAGTCCAGTTTTTTTTTCTTAGCTTGCACTGGTGTAAGTCTAAATAACTACATCAAAACCACCATCTCGATAGCATGATAATAGTAAGAAGCTGAATTTTCACAGCCCATTTGAATGCTGCTAAGAGAAGGAATTTTTTAGAGCTGTTACATAGGTTAAGGTATTTTCATTTAGGCCATTTAAAAAGAGTTACAATAGGTTGACATAAATGAATATAGACCCTACCTGACAGGTTTGCATTCAGATTGGCACTGAATAATCTCAGTCCTGTTCTGCATTATCAAGTGGGTCTGAAAGAGTAGCAAATGGTTTTGATTAGTTATGTCTAGCAGCCTTGCTTATCAGAAAGTGGTTGGAAGGCAGTGTACTGATGCTATTGACTAAGGGTTCCATTAACACTAATATTTGAATACAATTAATCCATGAGAATTCTCAACGGGTAAAGGCAAAAGCTAGACTTAAATGTCTAGCAAATTAAAACTGATTACCAAGGGCCAATTGAGGCCAGGTGTAGGAAGAAGAAATTGCAGTGGAGTCAAATATTTTTGTTCAAAAATAGCTTATGAAAGTAAGACCATTTCAGCTCAGAATTGAATTGGTAATATTGCATTATCTTGTGATTGATCAGCTGCTGAGCCATGAACATCCATGCATTTGTAGGTTGTACTTTTACAACTTTTACTCTACTGTTTCTTCTCTGACTTGTTAGCAATATCTAGCCTCCAGGCCCGTCTCATTCCTGAGAGGGCAAGTTAGTCTGTATTCATGGATGAGCAATCAGTGTTCCATTCCCAAACTCTGTGTCTGATCTGTCATCCGCAGCAGATAGCATTGCTGGGTGCACCAACCAAGGCTTCCAAAAATCAGATCTTTAAGGAGGAGATCCTCTTTAGGAATGATACATTTGTCTACAGCTGCCCAGGCCTCCAAACTCCTGAATGAGGCTGCCAAATTTCAGTGCTTTTGAAAATCCCAGCCCTGTATCTTAAGGCTGCTGAGCATCTATTGTCTCCTATTAAAGTCAATGAGATTGGGATTTGTTTTTTAAAATGGCATCTCAGATAGCTGCAGCATTTGATTTTTCCCCAGAACGTTTCATTGAGCAAAAAGCTTAACAATGCTGATTGTTGTAGTGCTAAAGATGAATTTATACCATAGAATTGCTTCAAACAGAAATTTCTGTATGGAATATTAATTGATAAAAATGCCATGTTCATTCATTCACATGTAACTCCATAATGTAGCTAAACCTCCATTTTGAATTGTTTACTTAATTTTGTATTGCCGAGCCTAAATTTTGCTGCAACTTCATTTAGATGTGTGAACTTAGTTTGGATGCAAGAATAAACGGGGGGAGGTGTGTGACAGGATCAGCCTGTCCTGATAACAAACTTCTGGCACCAACCTAATGCAGACAATCCCTGCAAAAGCAAGAAGAATCCACCCTAGAAAGAAAGGGACAAAAAGGTCCATCAAGAACAGGATCAACGTTACATCTGCCATTAACTGATGACTCATGGTCATACAATATGTTGAGGCAGTGTGGACACAGAAAGATCCCTGGATTAAAAGATATAAAAGAGAGGTGAGACTGCATAGCTTTGGATAATGTTCTGCATAGCATGCAAGGCTATGTCTACACTGGCAAATTAGTTCAAATTAAGGAGGCTTAATTCGAACTAACTAAAGCCATGGCTACACTAGGCTTTAGTTAGTTCGAATTAAGGGCTTCCTTAATTCGAACTAATAAGTTCGAATATAGTATTCGAACTAAGGGGTTAATTCGAACTAACTAGTTCTAATTAACCAATGTGGCCATGTTAATTCGAACTAATTTCTTAGTTCGAATTAACCGGCCATTGAAATGAATGGGGATCACTAATTCGAGCTAAGCAAGTGCTTCCTTAGTTCGAACTAACATTCCAATGTGGCCATGCTAGTTCAAATTAAGCTAATTCGAACTAACTAATTTTAGTAAGTGTAGACATAGCCCAAGAGTGTCGGTGCACATCTGTGTGCCTGACAGAGACCCCGCTCTTCCTCATGCCTGGCCCTGGCCAGGTAAGCCACAATGAGCTGTGATCGCCAGCCACGAACTCAAACAACAATCACAAGCAACAATCAGGACTGGTAACTAACTATACATGACCAAGCACAGAACATGTGGATGTGTGCATAGGTGCTAGATAGTAGCTATTAACGTAACTGTGTTTTTCTCATAATAAATGTGGCAGATTGTTTGTCCCCCTGAAGAGATCCTGCTAATCTTTTCTTTTTAAGTGCAACACTATGTTTGAAACTCTTGGCCTATCAGTTGTAGCTAATGCATCGGTGACTATGCTGATCCACTGGCATAATATTGCCTATGTTTTAGTGTGAATGGAGATGGACAAAGAGAGATGAAAGTAGTAGTTGTTCGAGCCGTGCGCTCGAGACAGCTGTCTCGCGGCGTCTCCTGCTGCTGTTAGAACGCGCACGGCTCCAACCGCCCATTCCCTTCTCTCCCGCCGGAGCCACTAGTCGGGCACTGATTCCCTCAGGGAGAAATTGTTCCCTCACACCTAGTTGTTTCCTTATACTAACTTAATTTCATTATATTTTCTTTTCCATAACCCTCTTCTTTTCTTTTCTTCTTTATAAAAAAAACCCTCGCACTCTCTCTTAGCATGTCGGCTTCGCCCGGCTTTAAGAGGTGCGAGAAATGCCGGGACGCGATACCGGCTTCAGACGGCCATGCCGTCTGCATCAAATGTCTGGGTGAGGGACATATTTGGTGAGGGACATATGTCTGGGTGAGGGACAAATGTCCCCACTGTAAAAACTTGAGTTCTAGGGCCAAAAAGGATAGGGACCTTAGACTCAAGTTAATACTAATGGAAAAATCGTTGCAACCACCACCAGACTCAGGTCGTGGGCGCTCTCTCTCTCCGACCCAGCACTCGGGGAAGAGGCATCTTTCACCCCCACAGGGAGAGCAAAAGAGAAGAAAGCAATTCTCTGTGTCACCGGGGAGAACCCGTGCCAAAGAGGCGTCAGGTTCCTCTGGCACAAAAAGCGGCTCAGACTCAAAAAAGAAAGCCGCGGCTGCAGGCA
This sequence comes from Pelusios castaneus, assembly GCA_007922175.1. Classification (NCBI taxonomy): domain Eukaryota; kingdom Metazoa; phylum Chordata; order Testudines; family Pelomedusidae; genus Pelusios; species Pelusios castaneus. Next base: position 2,662,274 of record ML685765.1, read on the forward strand.
GCAGCTCTGACCAAGTGGACAAAATGCCCGAGTTTCAGAGGGCAGTCCAAGGGTCAGCACCGCAAGGAGCCTCGGCACCGCAGGAGCTTCTGCCTCCTGACCCTCGTGTAAGGAATTCTTACTTCTGATCAAGTTAAATATGATTGCTTTACAATCCAGCTCTGTGTGTGATTTGATGAAGAATTTGGCCCCTCACGCTGGCCATGTGAGCTCTGCCTCGGTTAGGGCGTGTGCAGTGGTTAAAGTATCATTTGATGGGCCCCAGAACCCTCCAAATCACCGGGCTCCCTTCCCGTATTGTCTGGGTCCCCTTCATGTATGTGTGGGCCCCAGCCCAGGTATAATTTTGTATGGCATTTATGTCTATACCAATTATTGTCGCTAACTAGCAAACACTGCATAATATTGTGATTAACAACGGTGGGGCGTAGGACCTGCCAGCAGCCAGGGCAGGGCGGAACATGCATTCTGCCGCATTTTTGTATTTTTAGGGCCCCCGGAACTGCGTTCCGGTGCGTTCCCCCTTACTTTAACCACTGGGTGTGTGTATGCTATGCTCTTCCAGGAATCATTAATCGTGCTTTGTTGTTATGATGCTAGTGTCTATAAAAAAAATGCTAAGAAACAAATAGGGGGACGAGCAAACTCAACAAAAGAAAGGCAAGAAACTACGAAAGTTTGGGGAAGACCAGTAGTACAGGAAAAGAGAATCCAACGCACAGAACAAAGGGTAGCACTTTTTGCCTGCGACACCCATCCTCTGGATCCGGTTGCCAGTTGAAGTCATGAAAGTGACACAGCGTCAGCCCAAAAGTTCAACGGGCCCACGGGGCCTCTCAGACACGGCTCGCCCAAGGTTTCTTTTGCTTCCTAGGTGAACTATGACTTTGCGATAAAATATTAATGTATTTTAAATAGAAAAAAACATTCACTTCCATCTAATTTAGCACCCCCCTTAAAGCCTGATGCCCTAGGTGACCACCTACTTCACCTAGATGGTTGGGCCCTGGAGCCAGGCTTTGCTCCATTTGTTTACAATGCTAAATTTACATCCTAGCAGAGAGCTGCACATTTATTACCTCCTCTCTGGAGGAAAATCTGATTTTCATCTTTGCTGTTGACTGATTTTCAGTCTATGTATACACATGTAACTCCTTACGGAGTAGCTGCCTCTACACAACAGTATTAGTGACTGTCTCCCCCAAGACCTCCAGTGAGATTCTTTGGCAATACCACACTCAGGAGATTTCTGACATCCGTCTGCCATGCTGTGGCCCCCCCCCCTCCTTTGCCAGGTGGCATTCAACAATTCTTTTCTTTTGTTACACACCCCAGAGCAGGAGATATGAGCCACTGCAGGGCTTTGTAACTTGCCACTGAGCCCTTCGTTAACCCATCAAAGCCCCTTAAGCAGCATGGGGGAATTGCAGCAGCCCCCAGATGCCTCTGTGTTGTAATCAAAACGCAACCTGCTCAGAGCGCACAGCCGCGAAGCTACCTCCCTGATGCCCTGTGAGAGAACCATTTGCCATTGAGCTGATAAGGAACTTGTGAAAAATCAAAATACATGTATTCTCTTTCCCGGTATGAATGATGGAGGTACCTTCCAGGGCCTGTACCTGGACTGCAGGTATCTAGAACAAGGAGAAGGAAAGGTATTGCTTAAGTGAAAGAAATGGGACAAACCGATGGGCTGGACATTAGTGACGTGTGATGAGTTTTGTAATGTGTAAAATCATCCCAGAAATATCACCAGCTGACTGTGAAACTTGGGGAGCAAACTTTCTGGGTAAAGTTGGTTCACCAATGCCACCTGAGACGGCGTCCCAGAAACTGGTAGCTATGATATTGTGGGGGATGATCCAAACCAGTGAGCGGCTACATCACCCCCTGCCCTCCAATGTGTGTGTGTGTGGGGGGGGGGGTGCCTTATGATGCCTTGCTGCTGTGGCTCCCACGCTGGGCCCCCCCCCAACACTGCTCAGGTCACGCCCTGAGCGTCTGTGTCTAGCCACACAAACAAGGAGTCCTGGGGCATGTTTAAAGACTAACAAATGTATTTATCGCATGCGCGTTTGTGAGAGAAAATCCCACTTCATCAGACGCTTTGACGCTGGGGCACTTACAGAACGTAAGTAAGTTTCCCATCTTCAAGCCTCTGACAAAGTGGGATTTTTCTCCTATGAAAGCTCATGCGATAAATAATTGTTAGTCTTTCTAAGTGCCCCAGGACTCCTTGTTTGTTTTGCTGGACTAGACTGACATGGGTCCCCCTCTCGACCTTGTGTCTAGCCACAGATCTGCTCCAGCAATTCTGACCTCCGGAAACCTGCTACCAAACACCAGCCACACTCTGGCTTCCGGCAGCCTTGATTACCACATGCAGGGTGACACCCCCCCACTGCACCTCCCCAGTCCCAGATTTTCCTCTGTCCCTAGGCCATTGGCTGGGCTGCCAACTGTCTTTGAGACATGGGTTTAATCCCCTCCACAAACATGTCTGGTCAACACATTTCAGTCTCGCTTTATTGGTATATAAATTTTACCCTGATATCACTGACAAGCAAGGTTTGGTTTTCAACTGATACCACACAAGGCACAGAGTTTTTTTTACACTAGCAGGTCGGCTGCGAATACAGGGGCCATTCTATCTATCTATCTATCACAGCCGCTTATTGAATGAAACCTGACCGATCTCAGTTATTTGGCCTCTTCAGTACATTTCATAACAAACCAACCCATAGCCAAGCAATCGACTACAATTTATCTAGACTGCCATCGGCCCCCATAGGCAGTTAATTACAGGTGGGGGCCTTTTTAAAAAAGCCCATCCCGACTAGACCAGACCCAGGTATCTCTTCAAGAACCCAACTCACCCTGGGGCACTGGCCTTAAAAAAATGTTGCTACAGCCACTGCTAAAGTAATCCCTCGCTTTGCTTCCTTCCACCCTTGTGCCATTAAATAACATCGCCCCCCCCCCACCTTTGCCATGCTGCTTGTCACTTCCTACATGTGGAAATTGAGGGAAACATATGAGTCACCTGAGCAGGGCCTGGTAGTCCCTGGTTTCTGTCCCTAGGCCTGTTTTACCTTTGAGTGCCTTTACTGTCCCAGTAAGCCCCCAGCCCCAAGTAGGTGGGTGGACAGGGAGGGAACCAGCCAGCAGAGGGCACAAGGGCCCTTGGGCCTGCCGCTGAGTTCCCTAGCCAGCAGCGCACCTGTTCCTACCTCAATGAGGGGCTGGACAACAGAGGGTGCCTGGGGCCGAAATGGAGGCTGACAGGGCAGCCCCAGCTCAGCGGTTAGGAGTGTGGAGGCAGGGGACCCAGCCAGCAGAGGGTGGCTGTGATCCCTGTCACCAAGTTTGTTCATCAGTGGCACACCTGGTCCCGCCCCAAGGTGAGTGCCCTCCTAGCAGGCCATCCACCAGAGGCCAGCCCTACGAAGCCAGCGTGGGCCCCCCCCCCCGCAGCATAACAGAGGTCCAGCTTCCACAAGAGCTGGACCCCATCAGCAGACCCCTGAGTCAATGATTAGGGTTCTCATTGAGGGCAGATAGATCTCTAGTCAAACCCCTTTCCCTCAGGTGGTGGGGGGAACTAAACCAGCATCTATCACACCCCATTTGGGCCCCCTAATGCCAGGGCTAAGGATATGAGGGAGAGCCACTCCTCTGGGAGATAGCAGATCCTTGCTAGCCTTTGTCCTCATCAGGCAGAGAATGACCCAGGCTCTCCCGTGTCTGGGGTGAGTAGCCCAGCCCAGCATGAGCTAGACAGCATATGGGAGGCCATTTTTTCCTCCCTGCCCACACCCCACCTGCCCCCTTTCTAATGCTACAGAAAAGAGTCAAACAGAGCTTTATTTACAAATGTAGTCTTTAATTCTCAGTTTCTTTGGGTTTCACAGGAAGACAAGGAGCAAAGAAGCCACATCTCTGTCCATGAAGAGCCTTAGCATTAACTCCCCACAGGAGCACACAAGCCTGTTCCAGGTACAGGACATGGAGTAAAAGGAACAATCTGCCACCATCAAGGGCAAACCCTAGCCCCACTCCTCTGACAGGGACAGGGGTCTATTCAGGATGTTCACTAGTGCGTTAAGCCAGCCCAACACCAGCTCTGTGATCAATCTTCCCACCTGTGTTACTAAGGGAATGCGCTGCAAGTCACGCATTTACACTCTCAGCATCAGCATGGACAGGAGCCCAGAGGTGTTATGTCAATATAAGATGAAAATCAAAGCCAGAAAAAAAAAAAAAAAGTTTTAAAGAAGTGTAAAAAGGATCTAGATTGGGAGCATTATCTGGACTGCCAACTCTCAACATTTTATCCTGTCTAAAGCTATTTGGGGGGTTTTGTGAGCTGCTGATCTCACCTCCCCTTGGGGCACACTGAGAAGGGGCACTCTTCGCTACCCCAAGTATGGAGCTGTGTTGCTGGAATCAACGTGTCCATGATTTGAGCAGCTAGGGAATCACCCAGAGCACAGAAAGTTCTGCCCATGGCGTCGTTCTGGGCGAGGGGCTGGGCTGCCAGCAGTGGTAGCTTCTCACTGTCTCAAGATCAAGAGGACAGAGCGCACTTGGAAGGGTGTAAAGGTAAGCTTCACGCCATGCTCCTGCAGCAGCAGGTGACTGCTCGGGTCCGGCCGTTCCAGGAGATCACAGCTAAGAAGGGAAGAGAAAGAGAATGAAGCTGAAGCCCCAAACTACCAGCATCTCCCCCCATCCCCCACCTACTTACCTGATTGCTTCCTTCACTGGAAGGGAAGTCTGGAGCCATGTGACCACGGTGCTGCCATGTGACTCATACAGCCTGACCACCAGACCATCCCGCCTGGCCTCGGCCTTAGTGGACAGAAAGAGCAGCATTATTCTCAGGGCCAGCAAGACAACTAATAATACCTGATCTCCAAATGCTTTACGAAGGGGGGCGGTGTCATTACCCGCTTATTAGAGACAGGGAAACTGAGGCAGCCACATACCCAGCAGGCCTATGGTAGAGCTGGGACTATGTTAGCTGAGTCCCAGTGCAGTACCCTAGCCTAGACAGCACAGCGCCTCCTGCCAGCTATCAGCGTGCAAGAGCAGCTTTGGTTCACCCTTAAAATTGGAGGAAAGCCAGCAGCAAACTCTGAACAGTCTGACCCTAGTTCTGCAGGTCCCCACCACAACTTTCCACTCCCCCAAAAGAGGCACAATGCTTTGCAATTCTCTTCCAGGGCCCTCAGCGCACTGATGTGGCAGGAATTGTTTAGCCCATTTTATACTCAGGCCTGAATTTCCAGAAGTAGCCACAGACTGTAGGTGCCTCCCTGTGAGTGTTCATGTTGGGCCTGATCTCCTGAGAAGCTCGGCTGCATCACCACCCAGCGAAGTCGACTGGATTTGTGGGCATCCACCAATGAGGCCCAAGGTAACGCAATGAAATGAAAGCACCCAGAGCTGTGGCAGCTTCTCAAGATTCTGGCTAGAGTAACTTTCCAAGTGCAAACAGCGAGCTAGGCTGCCTGACTCCTGCTGTAACCACTAGCCCACACTGCTTCCCGTCAGTGCAGGAAATCCCTGCTCAGCTCAGCTGAACAAGATATGGGGCACGGGGGGCAGATAGAGATGAATGGAAAGTACCGATCATTGGCCTAGGCCTGAGAGTTGTAGCCAGCGCTCCTGAAGTGGTGTAACCATGAGGCTCCTGCTGCACAATGCTAACACAAATCTGCTAGTGCCTTGTCATGGCAGATAAAGCTGCCGACTTCTTTCAGTGCATCCCTCCCTCCTGTCTCTTTGGGGCACGTGCCTGTTTGACGGTTTCCAGCACAACAGCCGCTGAGGATACAGAGAAGGCGCTCCAGGCTGGACACTGCGCCGAGACAGCGGGCACGGCGTGCAGAGGGAAGTTCAAGTTGTAGGCATTCTGGATCACAGACGCCTCCTGGAAGGAACCTGCCCAGATAATACAACCAGCACCTGTCAGGAGCTCAGCACACAACATCATTCCCAAGTGAGACGGGACCAGCCTCCGTGACTTGTCTGGAGGGCACCCTCTGTCCCACACAGAAACGGGGTAGCCTCTTTGCCCCACATGCTCCCATCATGAATTGGCAGGTGGTTATGGGGCACATCAGCATTGCCCTGCTTAGCTCCCGTAACTCACCCCTGTGAGGCATCACGGCATAGGTGAACCGATGGTGTCCAATATCTGCTGTGGCGTCTGGTGACTTTGGCGCTCTCAGCCTGGAGGAGAGGGGCAGATTAAGGGGGTGGACCCTCTTCCACTGACAGCCCCCTCCTACTAAACTTGAGTGAACACAGAGAAGCCCTCTACCAGTCTCAGATCAGTGTGACGTTCCAACACACGGCAGGGACCCCTACAAACTGCACCCTCTGGTCAGACTCCATGACAGTGTCCTGTTAGAGGAGGAGCTCTTCCCAAGAGAGCAAATGCCCTGTGTGCCCTTGCTGGCTCCCCCCTTACCAGCACACATTCCTCAGGGTTAAAACCTTGGCATCCCCTCCATACTTGACGGGACAGGGCAGAGCTGATCCAGTTATATATGGGACACGGTCTGAAGGTCCACAGCACAACATGAAGAGGGCAGATCCCAGTGTTTGCAAAGCTAAACAATAGCGCAGGAGGGACTGTCGCCTCCCGCATGAGATGAACTGTAAAACCAACACACTCATTGCCCAGCCCCGGCCCCCAGCCACTCACAGAGAGAGGCTCATCACGTTATCGTGCACCGATGCGCCGTATTTGCAGTCGTTCAGCAGTGCCACCCCAAAGCCATGCTCAGACAGGTCCATCCACTTGTGACTCCACACCTTGGGGAAACAATCGGCCTGACATTAGGGGGCTGTCACCTAGGGTGATCATTGGTGGGTGCTACAGAAATTATCCTACTGATCAAGAACACAAAGGGTGACTGTGGGAAGCAGACTATGGCGCCTTGGGATCTGCAGCAGTTTTGGGGGCCAATCCCTCTGAATAGCTAAGATCCACCCATCGGGGCGTAACTGGAAAGCTAGGGCTGGGGCTCCTTCTCCAAAGCCACTGGCAGGTGTAAACTCCCTAGCTGTACAGAATTGGCTCTGAAGGAATCGCATGACCCGCTAACACTGAACACAGCCTCATCTGGCCCAGGCCTCTCCCGAGAGCAGGTCTTTCCAAGACAGGTCAGCACCTCACTGGATCCCCTGGACTGGGCAGTGGGAGTACTAGAGGGAGGCTGGTACTTCGCTCTGTCAGTGCACAAAGCTGTATCTGCGCCCTAGCTGAGAAGGATTTGAACAGTGGCGTCTGCCTGGCTGCAGGCAGCCAACTAAGCACCCCAAGATTTTGTTCTCACTGAGGTCTCTACTTAAAGCGCTGTTAATCTTGGGATGTGGGGGGACCTCCTGGTGCATTCACCTCCCCCAAGGAGGTGGCATATCCCTGCAGCTCGTGCTCTGAAGGGAGCTGTTCTCGGGGACACAAAGGGTGGGGAAGGAAGGGACCGTGTTGATTTGTCAGGGTTATTTCTACCTAGAATGCTGGGACAGTGGGGAGAGGCCCTAGGCTGCTGCCCTCTCACCTCGAATCGAGCCCAGTCCCAGGACGTGTTCCAGTGCGTTGGCCGCTCCAGGTGCCCAAACTGAATCTCATACGTTGCATTCATGCTCCGAACACAGCATGGAAACTCCACTTTCAGGAATCTGCGAGTCTCATTCCAGTCAACCTGGAGCAAACACAGCAGACAAAAGGAAGCTGAAGGCATTGTAGGAGAGACGGTGTCATCTTCACTCCAATGCCTCCCCCACGTTAGCTTCTCCAGGAACTCCCCATCATGCACCAGCCAACTAACCACACCAACAGGAGCTGGTTCAAGGGCAGCAGCAGGAACATATCAAGCAAAGGCTGTACACAATTGCCCTCTGAATGTGAGAAAACCTGATCACATCCATCCATCCATCCCCATGGCTCTAACCAATCCCAAAGCTCTTCCTAAGTGCTTCTTTATATGTAATAAAGGCTAGATGGGAATGGGGTCCAGGAGAGACAGCAGAGGTGATGGACTCCTGTCACTGAGGAGATACACCTGCCTTTGGTTACAAAAGTGCACTATCTCGGCTGCACACACAAGCAATCAAGCACTCTCCTCCAGTGCCGGGCTTGCCTTGCGAGGATGCAACCTTTTCTTGAACCTTTCCCCAACATCCCTCCCACCTCCAGGCTCCATGACGGCAATGCACTTGCCCAGGAATGCCATGTGGAATCCTCTAGAACTGAATGCAGCTTCCTACTTACTTGGGTGTGTCTTCCACGATGTGTATCGTGCATGGTTCCAGATTGCACTGGCTTCTCCATTCATTTTTGGGTGCAAAGCAAGACATTGGTCTTGCTCTATAAAGCCTTGTGTGTGTCCGTGTGTAACAGAGGGGTTGACTTAACCCCAGGGTTCTCCCCTCCCTGCAGGCTGAATAAGGAGGGTGTGGCCTGCACAGGCCTCTCCAAACCTGGGTCAGGAATCGAAGATAAGGACACATGGCATCCAGGACGACCTCTTGGGTGATGACACTCCGCTCACTGATCTGCAGAGAGAATTTCACACTTCCCCGTAAGCCCCCAGCCAGGACAATTTCCAGAGGCGTCAGAAGGGTTGTGATTGGCTTCCTAAAACACATGTCAAGCACAAGGGTTACAATTCAGGGGGTGACAGCTCTGCGTTCAAAAGGCTAATGTAAAACACCTACACTGGGAAGATGGGGGGAGAGCAGGGAGACCATCCAGCTATATTTCCCACGCCCCTGAGGCTGTTTTTCTCACTACAGGAATTCTTAGAACCCCTCCCAGGTACTATGTAACCTTACCCTATACCATGCTGGACAAAAAAGGCTGGAAAGAACAAGCAGATGGTTTCCCAGTGCAGAAATGTTGTCCTCTCTCTTGGGGAAATTGGTTCTTTACCCCAGTCCCAAGAAGCAAAGAGCTTTGCAGTGTCCTAAAAAAGTACTGGTACCCACAAAGCACGGCTCCCCTACCTGGTTTCCAGGTGATAATCCATCACATCCCAAGCATCCCAGTACAAGGGAACATCATCAAATATCACAAACTGGTTAGCACAATGACCATCCAGGACTGACTCTCTGAAACAAAGCAGGGAGGCAGAGGATTAGCAAGGGAACGTGAAGCGGTGGTGGATGACACAAGAATTCCATGTCCTGAAAGAGCAGTCCAACCGCCTGGAAACAGACACCCGCACTTTCTGGGAGGAGACTAGGTGGGAGAAATGACCCCACCTTTCATTTGGCAGACAAGTCCTAGAAGAGGCCTTGGTTATAATGAAATGGAAAAGGGGCCTTAAATTACTCCCTACTCTCTCTCTCTCTCACACACGTCCAGCCAAGATGGAATCACTGGAGATCGTTTCAGTGGAAGTAGATCCACATTCTACTGGTGTTAAGAAAAGACAATGAGGACGGTGAGCTCTTAGGGGCAAGACCCAGCTGCTCCTGTGCTGGTGCAATGCCTGGCACAACAGAGCCCTGATTTGGGTTGGCCCTCAGGCACTGCTACAGCAATAAAAATGTTACCTTCCCGAGTGCGCTAAGCGAAGCGACGTCACACGTCCCATGGAGTCCAGGTGAGCTGCGATAACTCCATTCTCCATGGTAACAGAGCCATCCACCTGGTGAGAAAAGGGAACCAATCAGAAGAGAGTACAGCTCTACACTAGCCAGATTGCCTAGGGGCAGAAACGATCCAAATTACTGAAAACGGTGCTTGCAAATCCAGCAGGAGGCTCCACAATCCGTCTGCCCATGCAGCTTTCTGATGTGCAAGCAAGGAGCCCCACAGGGTGGCTCACCTGTTTTGTTACCGTTACAGGATGAGGGGATGTCAACAAATCATTCACGGCAGAGTAGCCCATGCTAGGCACCTTCACCAGGGCTGAAAGGAAGAGAGGCAGAGTGGTTCACTCAAATGCTTTTCCCTTTAGAGGAGATGTCCCCCCTCTCACTCTGTGCAATCGGTCCTCCTCTTCTCTGGGAAATACCTCCCTGCTGCTCTGATGTCCCAGAGCTTCCCCCATGAAAATAACCTTTCCATGTGATGCTGAGAGATGGAACCTATTTCTAGAGATCATGGACTTTCTCAGCAATGGCTCTCTATCCCCCACATGCCCAGAACTAGCCTGCCATAGCTTTGTTGGTCTAGTTTTGCTGGTCCACCTCCCCTCCTCTTGTCCCCCCAACTAGAAGATTTACAGTGCATCTGTGCATTACAGGGGACAATCTGGAAGTCTTTAGATAGGCAGGACAATGGCACCTAAGGCTTCTGTTCCAGGCCTGGAGACAACTTCAGTCCGTTCCCAGGGCAAAGTGTTCAGGACAAGGAGGCTTTCGGTCGTCTCCGGACCAGCTGGCAAAAGTTTTCCAAACAAGGCCTCAATGGCATCCTGTAGGAGGAGAGCACCCACGCTCCGGATTTCTAGGCAAAGAAAAAGCATTTCAGCTCAGAGCAGACTGTAATTAATTTCAGAGCACCCAAAAGCTGGCTAGGTCTTTTCAGACGTACAAAAAATCCAGAGAGTGAAAGAAAGGAGGTAGTACAGAATACATTTTCCTCATCATGCCTAAACTTACTATGCAAGTTCTCTTTACCCATAACTTAATTCCCCCAGCTCCCTTCCAGACATCTGTTGTGCTTAGCCCTTGACTGCATTTTCTTCCAGTTACACTTTGCATTTCCTCCTTCCACCACCCCAGCGGTCCTTCATCTTCCATGCAAATTCAGACTGGCCATAAAAAAGACATTGTTAACGGTGATGATAATTATGCATTGGAACAACCTACCAGGGGTTGTGGTGGAGTCTCCATCCCTAGCAATTTTGGGATTTTCTTCTAAAATATCTGCTCTAGGAATTATTTTGGGGACGTTCCCTGAGCTGTGTCATCCAAGAGGTCAGTGAATTCATTCCCAGGTGTGTGGCTGATGGGTCTTCTCACATACACACATCATGCTCAGGGTCTAAGTGATTGCCACACATGGGATCAGGAGAGAATTTTTCCCCAGGTAAGATTGGCTGAATCCAAAAAGGATTTGTTTTCCTCTGCTGAGTGGGGCATAGGTCCCTTGCTGGTTGATTTTGGAACTGAGGACTCGCTGCAGCCATTCCTAGCAACTTCCCAACAATACTCCCCCCATCTCAAACTAGCCCTTCACATTTGTTGTCTCTGCCAATGTCACAGGGCTCCTCAGGCCACTGAAGTCTCCACTTGCTGAGCGTCTCTGCTTGCCAGACTAGGACCGTGTGACCAGACACAGCTAGCAGATGTTTTCTCTGAGGCTCCCGATTATCGACAAATGGCATAATGCAGACTGGCTGCATGCAGTGTGGCCACAGACCAGAGCACTAAGGGCACCTTTCCTCCTACCAGTCTCAGTGGGAAGCAGGATATGCAGAGCAGGAAAACAAATCTGGTCTGCTTGGTTATTCCTGACACCAAGAATTCCACCCCCTTCACGGATAGTCCCCAGTGCTTTGAGGGGCTGTTACAGAACCGAACCACCGCCAAAAATCAGGCAAGGAGTCAGATCAAAAAGCAGGGACAAGACCTTTCAAAGCACACCTGGCAGAAGGCGTCACAGTGAACCCAACCCACTCAGCAGGAGAAGCTTCCTAGCACAAATCACTCCTCACCTGCGTAGTATCTCATGGCGTCCTCCACAACTAGCTGGATACAGCTGCCTGGCAACACGTCATGGAACTGATTCAGGAGCAGCAGCCTGAGCAAGGCAGCCCAGGGGACCGAAGCAAGAATCAGAAGAGAGCTCTGGATTAGTTTGGCTATGAATGAACTGTGCCACCTTCACTCTAGAGAACCAAGCCCTTTGTGCCTTGCAGCTGGCTGATGGGGACTGCAGTTCAGGCAGTTCTCACATACACACATCACCACTTTCACACCATCCATCAAAACAAGAGTTCTGCTGGACCCTCCTCTGCTGTGACTGGAGACGAGAGGAAGTGCAGCTGGGTAGCAGGCCCCAAGCTCTCTTAGCAGTCAGCTGACCCAGATATCTCCTAGCCTTCTTCTGGGAGGATTCCCTGTGCACATATCTGGGAATTTACAGAAACAAATGTACTTGTTCCCTTAATTCCCTGCCATCGTAGCAGCCTTGGGCGCTGGTGGCATCTTGACCTCTCCTGGTCTCTCCCTGTAGAACACAACAGATTAGCCTCCTGAGGACTAAAACTGAAGTAATGGGGCTCCAAAGAGGAGAGTTTGTAATGGCCTGTGATGTATAGGTAGACAGATGATCTAATGGACCCTTCTGGCCTTAAACTCTTAGAAACTGTGACACACCTGTCCTTGGAATCAATTCTTCAGAATCTATCTGTTGTGGGACTCTGTGGGACTGCTCTATTAAGCTACAAATATGGAGGAGACTATTTGTCAGTTTTCTACTTTATACACTGTTTGTTACGATCTCAGCTAATGAAAACACCAGGTTTGCTTGTTTTTATACGCATGAGTCCGATTATCACTGCGCCTTCAGCCGATCAACGATGGCAATCGGACGAACCATTTTACCTCCAGAGATGCTGCAGTTTGATGGAAGGATACTGGAAAGTACTTTTCTGGGTTAGAGCAAAACTACTTAGGACTTCAGCATCGTGGAGTATCCGCTCACATTCCCGATTCCCTCTCTTTAGCTGATCCCAAAGCAAAAGAAAACAGGTTTTTAGGAAGATCTCTATCAGGAGATTTCGGTCATCTGTAGTAAAACACTGATCAGACACAGTGATGTAGGCCGTTAGTCGCTACTATGTATTCACAGGTAGCAATGAGATTCCCTTTCCTCTGGGGGTACCACCTCCTGAGCTGCTTCCACTCTGACAGCCGACATGGCAGCTCAGAAGCCAGTTAGCTGCTCGGAAAGACGGTACTTCCCGCAATGCTTTTGCTCTGTTAATTGACAGCAAGCACGCTGTGCTGCCATGTCAGTTCTGGAAATGAAGGGATTTGGGTGGCATCCTCTCTGTTACAGAGGTCCAGCAGAGAGAGAGACACAGCTGAAGGCCAAATGCCACATCCTACTACTGGGAAAACCCCCTGTACTCAGCAATCAACCAAATGATCAGCTTCCTCTCATCTCCGGGCCAAAGAAGAGCATCCCAGTGCGGGCAGGGTACCAATGACTGTAGCATATAATGCTCTGTCCTGATAACTTGTATTGGACTAACTGGGAAAATTAAGTAGGCGCTAGCGACAGAGAATCACCAGATCTTTCTCAGGTCCTGGCTATGGACCTCAATTGCACAAACAATGGTACATCAAGGAGGTGGATTCAGAGCGTAAGGGTTCTCTACGGGTCAGAGTTAACATTGACCTAGACTGATTCCACCCACTGCCTTCTCTCCCCTCCCAGGCAAGCAGTAACCTGGGCCTGGACAGTATAAGTGCCGTTGTGCAGCTCCAGGAACAGTTCTCCTATCCAGGTGCACAGCTGGGTCTTCTTCTCCAGCACAGAGAACAACTTGTCAGGTGTGGACATCTGGACCCTATGGGGGAGAAATACAGGTACTGACAAGACAAGCTTAGCAGCTGCTACCCACGGCAGAAGGAAGAAGGAGCCCTGTGTTTCCATCCCTAGCACGAGACGATGGATTGTGAGTGGGGAAACACTGTCCCATCCCTGAATCATCAGCTTCATCCGGCCTCACTCTCCACAATGCTAGGATCCAAGGGGTTAGCAGAAAGCTCTCAAGAATCAGCAGTGATCTCTGAAGGACACACAAGGAAAGAGGGTAGAGTCACTCCAGACCTGGGTAGCCCATCTGTGTCTCTCATTCTCTTCAGCCTGTCCAGCATTTTCTGGGTCGGGCCACCTCCACCATCTCCAAATCCAAAGAGAGCGGCGCTATGGTTCACACGGCCTTTGTCTCTGTTGTTGTTCATGGTTCTCAGCATCTAGAGAGATTTTATATACACATTATACGTGGTCTCAGACCCTCCCACAGTCAAGCCAAGGAGAGTCCTGCAGGCATAAAGATCAGGCATTAGCTTGTTGATTTACCACCTTGATCATTCTCTTTTCAGCTTCATCTCTCAGTATAAATCCACCACGGCAGAAGGAGACAGGAGATGTTGAGACCTTTCCTTCAGTGACACGTCAGCTCCCCACTCCCCCATGGATTTATCTTTAAAATGCAGCTAATTATAAAAACTCAAGGCACTGACACATTTGCACAGACAGACCAATCTGGGCTTTACTCCAAATATTTATAGCCCCCACTTGTATGCTGTATCACCTTTCCCCACCACATCTCCATAGTGTACTTCCCTCCAACAGCCTTTGCTTATGTTCCAGATGGCTGTGACATTCCATTGCAAGCTGGATACACTGGGACAGAAAGACAGACACATACCCATCTGTAGGTACGTCACTCACCTCCTCCACGTGACCTTTCAGTTCATAGGAATTGCCAGGTGGGAAATGGGCCAGGACTCGGGAGCCGTCGATACCTTCCCAGAAAAAGGTGTTGTGCTGGAAGAGAGCAAAATGACACCGAGAGGGGCGTCTATTAGGGCCTCAAAGAGGACATTGTCAGAGGGAGACACATTAGAGCTACTGAAATTTCTGGTCGCCCACCATTAATTTTTCAAAGCTGTTGGCCTACATACTTCAGCACCTTACAACAATGTGATCGGTAGCCAAATCTTTTCTTGTCCTGATCGGTGAGATGCCTGAGCCAGTCAGCCTCTCGGATGCTCAGACAGACTAGCTCAGTTTCAACAGGCACATGCACACACCTTAGGTTACACACACATGTCCAAGCACGTTTCTAGTCACACATTCTGGGTGTTGCACAGGCATATGGCCCTTCAACACACACTCACTCGATCCTCCACTGACAGACACTTAATGCAGTGACTACAGCACACTAGTAAATTGTCCTCTGGACATGCACTTTGCTATACAGAATTCAGGCTCCATCTGTAATTCTATACCAAATGGCAGACATAGAAACAATGGGGGCATGAGCAGAACAGGATGTTTGGATTGCTGGCATTCACCCTACTGCTCCTGCAGCTTTCTCCAAGGGCATCGGTAGCAGGAAGCCTGCCAGACAACCAGTGGGAACCCTGGACAACTGAGATGCTAAAGGAGCACTCAGGAAAGAGAAGACTATTGCAGAGAAGCTAAATAAATTCTTTGCACCTGTCTTCATGGCTGAGGACATTAGGGAGATTCCCAAATTTGAGCCATTCTTTTGAGGTGACAAATCTGAGCTGTGCTATACTGAGATGGCATTAGAGGTGGTTTTGGAAGAAATTGATAAATTAACACTAGGACCAGATGTTATCATCTGTCCAACAGTTCTGAAGGAACTCAAGTGTGAAATTGCAGAACTACTAACCGTGGTATGTAACCTATCATTTAAATCAGCTTCTGTATCAGATGATTGGAGGGTGGCTAAGGTGATGCCAATGTTTATAAAACAATCCAGAGCCGATCCCAGCAATAACAGGCCTGTAAGCCTAACTTCAGTACCAGGACATTGGCTGAAACTATAATAAAGAACAGAATTATCAGATACATAGATGAACATAATTTGTTGGGGAAGAATCAACATGGTTGTTTTAAAGGGAAATCTTATACCGCACCAATCTACTAGAATTCTTTGAGGGGGTCAACAAGCCTGTGGACAATGGTGATCCAGTGAAAATAGTGTACTTAGATTTCAGAAAACCTTTGACAAAGTCCCTCACCAAAGGCAGTTAAGCAAAGTAAGTCGTCATGGGATAAGAGGGAAGGTCCTCTCCTGGATCAGTAAGTAATTAAAAGATAGGAAACAAATGGTCGGAATAAATGGTCAGTTTTGATAATAAAGAGAGAGGGGTAAATATTCATGTCCCCCAAAGGTCTGTATTGGGACCAGTACTGTTCAATATATTCATAAATGATCTTGAAAAGAGGGTAAACAATGAGGTGGGAAAACTTCCATAAAATACAAAACTATTTGAGATAGTGAAGTCCAAAGCAGACTGTGAAAAGTAACAAAGGGATCTCACAGGTAATTGGGCAACAAAATGGCAGATGGAACTCAGTGTTGATCAATGTAAAGTAATGCACACTAGAAAACATAATCCCAACTATACGTGTAAAATGATAGGGTTTAAATTAATGGTTACCACTCAGGAAAGATCTTGGAGTCACTGTGGGTAGTTCTCTGAAAAGATCCACTCAGTGTGCAGTGGCAGTCAAAAAATCTAACAGGGTGTTAGAAATCATATGGAAAGGAACGGATAATAAGACAGAAAATATCAGATTGCTTCTTTATAAATTCATGGTGTGCCTGCATCTTGATACTGTATGCAGATATGGTTGTCCATCTCCAAAAAGCTATATCAGAATTGGAAAAGGTACCAAAAAGGACAACAAAAATAATCAGGGGTAAAGAAAAGCTCCCATATAAGGAAAGCTTAATAAGACTGGGACTTTTCAGCTTGGAAAAGAGACAACTAAGGGCGGGATATGATAGAGGGGCTATAAAATCATGACTGGCGTGGAGAAAGTAAATAAGGAAATGTTTTTACTCTTTCTAACAATACAAGAACTAGGCCACCAAATGAAATCAAAAGACATCAGGTTAAATTGAAAAAAGAAAGTATTTCTTCATACAACACACAGTCAATCTGTGGATCTCCTTGTGAGATGTTGTGAAGGCCAAAACTACGAAAGGATTGAAAAGAGAATTTGGTAAGTTCACGGAGGATGGTCCATCAGTGGCTATCATACAGATGGGCAGGGATTGCTGTTTGCCACGGGCTGGGAATGGCCAATGGGATGGCTCAATTGATGATTGCCTGTTCTGTTCCACTGTCGGAAGACAGGATACTGGGCTAGATGGACCATGGTCTGAACCAGTGTGGTTGTTTTTATGTTCAAAGGTCTGAGAATTGCTCCTCTCACTCTACTGTACTGCTCAAGATAAGGCAGGCAGAGCAAGGAGCCAGGAGACTCAACCTGGCATTATAGGAGCTGTCAGGAAATAGAATAAGAGAACAATCATTAGGGTTTCATGTCTCCTGGTCCTGTATTCAGCTCATATCTCCCTTCACAGATCCTGCCCTGTCAGCTTTGTAAGAAGCAAGAGAAGTGGAGGAAGCAAGTCTTCGTAGAGCACAAATCTAGATGTGATCTCTGGGCCACTCCCAGGACCCCAGAAACAACTGAGGTCAGCATGCTGAAGAAAAGGGGCCACACAACACAGCCACTAACGGGCCTGTACACCTAGTGAGCTCTTTGAGTGTGGGCCCATGCCCAGAGAGCTGCAGGAAGAGTTCAACTAGTCAGATGTGAGCCCACAGGCAGATTCCAGTCTATGCACACACACCCACACAGCCCAACTCACCGGGAAGTTGTTCACTAGACTCCAGCTGAGTTTCTGAGTAAGGAACCGTCGTATCCCACAGCCATGCATCAACTGGGGCAGCTGGGCTGAGTATCCAAACGTGTCCGGCAACCAGAACTGGGAGCAGAGAAGAGAGCGCGCGAGAGAAAGAAACACAACCCAGTTACCAGCTCAGGTGTCTCTCAGACAATGTATCCCAATGCTCAGGCATGCTTTGGAAGGCTACATTGCTCCACATCTCTAGGGCAGAGGTGGGAATATGCCCAAATTCTGGATGCCCCATATAGTCAGCCAAATATCACTATAGTCTTAACGCCTTGCACAGAGACTCCAGCCTGGAGGACATATTCCTATAGCACTAGCAATATGTCCTCCAGGCTGGAGTCTCTGTGCAAGGCATTAAGACTATACTGATATTTGGCTGTGGAGTAGAAAGAGGAATACTGCACAAATTTATCTAAAGCACTAGCAGCATATGGCTGGAATTTCTTGTGGATGGTTCAGCAGTTCAGGTGCTAGATTAGGACCTGGCAACCTGGGTGCAATTCTCTGCTCTGCCACAGACTGTGTGTTTGACCTTGGGCGAGTCACTTGGCCTGTCTGTGCCTCAGTTTCCCCATCTGCACAATGAGAATAGCAGCACTGCCCTACTCCACGGGGGCGTATGCAGAGAGATACAACAGAGACTGAAAGAACTGAAATACTACATACACACCTTAGATCAGTGGTTCCCAACCTTTTTGGCTAGAAAGTGACACACACAATTTTTACAACCCCGTCTAATTAATTAATTGCAATTAATTAATTAAATTCAAATTAAGTTTTAATGATAATTGAAATTATTTTTTTTATTAAGTAGACTGTTGGCCCTTCAGGCCCTTGAACCAAAAAGGTGTTTTGTTTTGTTTTGAAGGGCTGGATGCCCACAAACATCCGGAATCTCCCCCGCCTCTGGGCCAGCCCAGATGGGCCCCTGAGGAACCGGGCTGAGCTCTCTCTCCCTGCACTGATGCTGCGGGTTGGACACAAGCCCGGCCCCGCTCCTCCAGATGTATGGGGGACAACGCTGGCCCCATGCTCAGCCCAAACTGGCCCCAGCGCTGGACTCCCCGTAGACCAGCTCTGGTCCAGGTCCCTCCCTCCAGGGTATCCTGTCCCGCTCGGGACCGGGATGGGGCACCCCCATCAGCCCTCCGCTCAGTCATGGCCCCAACCCTGCCAGTTCTCTCCCAGCTCCACTCCTGGCTCCTCCCGGCCAGCCGGTGCCTCCCTCCTTCCTTGCTAGGGCCCCTGCCTCTGCTGCCCAGCTGGGGAGAGCCCAGCGCCGGGGTCCAGCTCCAAGCTGCTAGCTCCCTGACTCCCAACCAGTGGGGCCATGCAGGTCACTTCAAAAAGCCCCGCGGGCCACTTTCAGTGAGAACCCCTGCCTTAGATAGATCGTTCCCAAGTAGGCATGTCCTACGAAGAATGAAGCAGACACTGGGAATAACAGCTCTGGAAGGGCCGCCCCCCACATAGAAAGGTAACATGGAGAGGACCAGCAATGAGGAACACATACCTCCAAGCACAGCCTCCCAAACTGCTGCTGGAAAAACCGTTGTCCCTGCAGGAACTGGCGCACCATCGATTCGCCACTGGGAAGATTCCCGTCCTGGGAGACACAACGGCAGCCCTGAGGAATGCTGTCCAGATCTCCTGCTCCCCTTGTCAGCAGAAAAAGGAGCATAGCCACCCAGTAGCAGGCACCCCATGGCAGGCCCAATGCAGACAGGTCCCAGCTGAGACAATGCAGGCGTCTGAACTTGAAACATCCTCTAGATGAATGGGGGAGGGTAACAGGGTCTGGAGGAGGGGCAGAGCTGTGCGACATTACAGCTGAGGGTGGTACACAGTGTAGGAGAGACTGGGCTGATTTAAGGGAAAATGGGACACCCCCAAAACTCCTGACAAGGTCTCCAGATTCAAGAGTATGTTCCTAAAGGGTAGGCCTGAAACATAGATAACTTTCTAAAGTACAGGGGTCACTGGATGAGGGTAAAGGTTCCAGATGGTTGGGCCCCAAGCACTAGAAGGATGTACCAAAGGGTGACAGGTCAATGATCTAGGGGCAATCTTCTAAAGCATGAAGATCCCTAGGAAGGGTTAGTTCACAAATGTTGGGGCTCCACAGACTAGGGCCAGGGCTGCAGAGCATAGAGCTACGGTATGTCTCCATGGGGTAGGTCTAGGGTTCCATGGGGTAGGTCTCCCAGTCTAGCATTAGGGTTCCTTGGTTAGTGTTCCAGAGGGGAGAGGAGAGGGCTTCTCAGTTCAAGGTTCCAGGGGTCAGGGTTAGGTTCTAAGGGGTAAGACTCCCCAGGCTAGGATCAGGGTTCTGTAAGGTAGAAATCCATGGACTAGGATTAGGTTTACCAAGGACAGAGATTCCTGACCTGTGGTAAGCATTTCTATGTATACATCTACTGGGGCTAGATACAGGGCTCCAAAGGCCACTGTACTAGCACCCCAAGGATTGGGGTTAATGTCCCCAGCAGGGGAGGAGTCTCTGAGCTAGAGCCCCAAGGACTGTCCCCAGTAGGGTAGGATTCTAAAGGGTTCTGGTCTTGGCATACCATTTGGAATACAAATTACGTTACTAAGTCTCAGATGCCTTATCTTATATATTCCTCTGCTCTGACGCTCAAGAGGAACCATGAGAAGGAATCTGGAAGCCAAATACTAGCCCTCAGAATCTGTAACCCTAACCCTACCATTTGTATTTGTATTCCAAATGGCAGGGTTAGGGTTACGGCTCCTGAGCACTATTGTTTGGGTTCCAGATTCCTTCTTATAGTTCCTCTTGAGCATCAGAGCAGAGGAATATGTAAGATAAGGCATCTGAGACTCGGTAACGGATCCAGTGGAGAGAAGACTCAGAGAGCGTTGCAGAAGGACTGCTATGTTCTTACCATTTCTACCCAGGTGCCCCCAACAGGTATGAACTGTCCCTTCCTGGCATAGTCCTGAATCTGAGCAAACAGTCCAGGATACCAGTTCCTCACCCACTCCAACTGCTGGGCCTGCAGAGAAGACAGACATAAAAAGCACATGGAGATTATTCCCCTGCCCCACAGGCTTTGATAACACACTGTTCACCATTTTGCAGCAGCTGCAAACCCCAATTTTCAGCCGGCATTGAGGTTCAGTGCAAAGAGAACTTGTCCTGGGCCTGGCAGGACAGCTCTCTGCTGCCATGCATGAGGCTTGGAGTCAAATCTGCACAAGGCATCCAGGGTTGGGAGCACAGCAGAAGCAACCCAGAGCCCAGGGATAGAGAAGGATTCCCTTGCAAAGATCTGTAACAGCCACTTACCATCCTCCTATGAATATGCACCAACTTTCCTCCTGTCTTTGGTACAGGAGCTTTGCTGCCCACGCGGAGACAGAAAATGACAACTTACCTGGGAACAGGCAAATGTGAACTCCGGGTTCTTCTCCATCAAGCGTACAACAGTCACCCAGCTGCGAGCACACTTGCGGATAGACTCTTCGTATGGCCACAGCCAGGCTGCAGGGACAGAGGCAGGCTGAACTCACGGTGACCTCATGGCCTTTCCATTTGACATGGCCATTATTTTATATCCAGGGACAGCCTACTGCCTGCCAGTCCCCATTTTGTGCTCCCTTCTCCCAGCTGGAGACACAAAAATGAGCCTCGTCTGGGACCCAAGCTGTGCTGCCTTTACAAGAATCAGCCACCGAGGGGTGCTGAAGACCTGGGAAAATCATGCTATTGAAACATCAGTGGACTGAAAGGCACACGGCTATAGCCCTTACTCAACTTCCATGTGGGGTGCTGGCAGTCCTGGGTGCCTCACTCCCTTTCCCACAGTAGCATGACTAAGAAAACCCCCCATGGAATTTGAAATCTAGGGGCCAGGGGAAGAAGTTGGTGAATGGCATGAGGCTTTGCCATGCCCCTTTCAGCCCCGTGGCAAAACCACACTCTCCAGCTCTGTACGTTTTGTAACTGATGCCCAGGAGGTCCCTTCCTTAACAAGTCAAAACATCATTTCTGCAGCACACCCGGTACCTGATCACCTGAGAGCTGCTCCGAACCTCTGGCAGCACCCGGCGTCACTGTCCAGCCCTACCAGCAGGCACATATCACCTGGACCCATTCTCACCAGTATCGATGTGGCAGTGGCCCATAGCGTGGATCATGTGCTGGCTCTCTCCATTCTTCTGGCTGAAGATGGAAGAGGCAAGCTGACGCACAGCAGGGAAGGTCGAAGAGTCGGTGACGTCGAGCAAGTTAACCATCTGATTGGCCACATACAGTGCCTGGAAGCTGCGCTGGTTTTCCTCCCCAAGATGCTGAGGGAGATCAAGAGTGAGGCGAGAAAGATACTGAGCTCAGCCCCTTTGTTATATTGGACAGGCTGAGAATCTGTATGAGGTGAGGTCTGATCATGCCTCAGCATCTGACTGCAATGGCACACTGAACTGCTGCACCTGTGGAGAATCTATTAGCCATGTCCTACCAACTTCCCACCTCTCTACCAATAGCACACATGGCCCGATTCAACACGGACCCAAAGGTGGCGTTTCCCTCACTTAGTGTAAGCACCTTGCCTTCCTGGAATTCAGGGGCAGCTGATATCAGCTGGCATGATGAAACAAAGAGATAGATGCTTTGGGTTGTAAATAGCAAACACTTACTTCTTCAGATCTTTTTGGTAGAGGTTGGAGAGGCCAATCCAAGGGAAAGTCATAAAAAGGGAGGCAGGAGGGAGGTAGAGGAGCTGGAGAACAAAAGAGATAGAGGAGGACTAAAGTATTTACCTTAGCCATGCCCACTAGTATCTCAAAATCTACCAGCAGCTCATGGATGTCCCTGTTGAAGACCACAAGCTCTGCCTGGTTCAGGGTGAACTTCTTGTCAGGGTCAGGAGGTGCAATCAAGCTGCCTTTTCCAGCCCCAAAGAGATCATTGCAGGCAACCTCCACATAGACAGTCAGACTGCAGAAAGAAGGAAAAGGAAGTCACCAGAGGTCACTGTGTTCTCAGGGTGGAGACTAGGAAACATGTCCTGCCAAAGGCACAGGAATGGTCAGAGCAGGCCAGACCAATGGCCTGTCTAATCCAGTAATCCTAGGTTTTATGGTGGACAATGCCTCAGAGACAGGCAAACCACACCTACGGAACTGTGCAACATTGTCCCATACGCCACAAATTTCTTCCTGATCCTAGCTAGTGATCAAGCACAGTGACCGAGAAGCCTTGGCATTGTAATCCAGCCAGATATTACCTCATGAGATAAGCAGCCAACAGGTGACATTGCTGCATCAGAGCTCTTCACACAGCTCTGAATAGAGAGGCCTGGACACTTGCCCCCTCAGCCTCTCCATAAGTGTGTGCTGGGGTTGCTCCAGGAGTGCCTCACAGCTCCTCCAACGGTGCAGGGTGGGGTATCCCCGAATTTCAGGCAAGCATCAATGCTCACCTGTGAGGCTCCACCTCCGTCAGGCTGTCTGTGAGAATATAGCTAGTCTTCTCCCCTTCTTTAGTCAAACCCTGTGTGTCATAACAAGGAGGAGGGACATTTAAATAGCTTCATGGCAGTGCACAAATCAGAGACTTACTACAGCTTAGATGACAGTGGCTGCCATTCTGCGTTAGTACTGAGTCCCTAACCCAGTGGTTCTCAACCACTCTATTGGGACACATTACTGTATTGCCACACAGCAGTAAATGCGCCAGAGAGCCAGGGAGATGGCTGGATTTGGCCTGGGTGGGGGCAGGCGGGGGCTGGTTTGTCCTGTAGGGTCACAATATGCCACCAAATGTGTCATGACCCACAAAAGGTTGAGAACCACTGTCCTAACCCGTGGGTTATTGAAACATATCAACAGAGGAACCCTTCTGACACAGGGCAGATTAGCATGGAGTTGTGTGTACTGAGATCCATGCTCAGTGTTTACCTATGGGACTATTACAAAAATAATACAACAGCAGCAGCCTGTGGAATGAAGATTTTGCTCACCAAACACAGGCTGAAAACTTCATGGAAAGGGTCAGATTCATCACGAGAGCTGCTACTACCACAGTGTTAGTCCCAATCCCATGGGGACTCCATGCTACAGAGCAATGGCCAGGAATGTTACATTATAAAACCCACAGAACAAGGAAGGACTATATAGTGAGAGGACATTAAAATCCACTCGTTTCCTCTTACCTGGACCGGCTGTGCATCCCTCCACACCAACCCCTCACCATCGCTTTCCCACAGGAGATGCACTTCCTTCCCCAGCCATTCTCTTGGGATGCTAAGCTCCACTTTAAACCAGCAGGTCTGCCACCTGAAAAAGACAAGCACATATGCCTGTGGGCTGACGTTGATCCACTAACAACTAAACATTTCCTCTGAAAGGTAACCATGCACGTGCCCCTAAAGATGTCTGGAGGAAATCACGTCGTATGTCCTGACATCAACAGCAAACACACACAAGACAATTCCTTCAGGACTTGATTTTATCTTTTCATAGGAGTGAGTTTAGTCTTTGTCCAAGAAGCTGAACTGACAGTCTGAGGTCTGCTTGACACAGGTCAGGTGTGACAGAGCACAGACAGCAGCAGTCCAAGCACCCCACACCTAGACACATCAAGCCTGACCCGTCAGGAACATATAGGGGCCATTTGTTCTCCCCACTGCTGAGAAGGTCACCAGGGTGGGTCGGAAGGGGTGATGTTCAGTGGAGCTTTTACAGTACACATACTTGTCTCCTAAGAACTGGATCGAGACACCTACACATTCCACCCAGGTCCCCAGAGAGCCAGGCCATCTCAGACAGCTGTCAGGTGGACCATTCATCAGCAGTCTCAGAGGGATGAGACACTGAGATCAGCTCCATTTTCCATTCCCTCATCCAGCAAGGCTAGGCAGCAATTCCATGAGGAGAAAGGAATGGCTGAGCTTGAAGCATAAGATATAGACAAAGGAGGATCTCCAACGTTCAGCACAGGGTGAGACCAGAGGAGATTGCTTCTGCAGGAATAGAGCAGCTACCCCTCAGGCTGGAATAGGCCTCCGAAGGGGAGAAAACAGATGAAATCCTATTTCATGAAGGCCCAGGGCTGAAAGATCCACTTCCCATGGCTGTAGCCTGACATGGAGCATTCCACCATGACGCTGTCATGGAGTGAAATAAAGTACAGAGAAATTGGAGTACAAGGTCTCAGGATGGACACGGACATGTAATTAGCTCCCAGAGATCTTAGGTCAAGTTTTAGTTTGGAGTTTATTTTTATACCCAAATTATAAACTCCCAAGACCCAGGTATTTATGATATTTCCTTTAACTGTCCCAGCACTGCCACAGACCTATTGTGCCAGGAGACTTACCAGTAGATCCAACACATTAATCAAAGTCCTAAACACGGATTTGAAAAAATCCAGAACAATGAGGCAATGGGCTGAGCAGAGATTTCAGACTGCCTGGTTCACAAGCTAGTCCTGCCTCTGACACTGACTCGATGTGCAGCCTCAGTCAAGTCACTTAACTTCTTGGTGCCTCAGTTTATTCCCAAATGTAAAAGAAGCAGGACCATACATCTTCTGTCCTACTTCATCAGAGGTTTGTGAGGATTAGCTAACATGTGTACAAGTAGCTTGAAGGTGCAAAATACTAAAGATCTCTTCAGGTGTAGGAAAAAAGCTGCGTACACACACATGTTGCATAGTTCTACTATTTTACAGTTATAGCAGCTGGGAGTATAATTGGAATTTCATGCATACAGCTCATTGTGTCCTCCGGGGAAAAACAGCAGTTACTTCACACCACTTCCTCATTTAAACAAAAGGCAATTAAAAAATCAATTCAACCTCCCATAGCATCTTGTTCCTCTAAGGCTGGTACTTACGTAGGTCCAAAGGAGTCCCCAACTTTTGCAGGTCCAAATTCATGTCTGACAGCGTCTTCATATGGGATTCGCTGAGGGGTCTGGAAGCAGGAGAGACACACCAGTGGGCAGGTGTCTGTGAACAGCCTGCAATAAAGCAAAATACCCGAGATACAAGGAGCAATCCCATGACCGAGGCTGAAGTTTTGGCTCAGCTTGTTTTTTCTGAGGTGTTCTCCATTGCAGAAACATTCAGTTTAAAACCCCACCAAACAATGGTTTAAAAACGGAACAATTCCATTTCTTGTTAGCCTGACAATAAGCCTGGTTGCCCAACCTGGCATTTGGACACTGTTGGTAGCAGAACCCCTATGTGCCAAACCACTGGGATTTTCTTTATTCTCACAAACTAAAGAATCATAGAAATATTAAATGTTAGAAATAATCATAGAAATATTAAACACCTGGAAGGAACGTTGAGAGGTCAGCTAGTCCAGACCCCTGTGCTGACGTAGGACAGAGTAAACCTAGACCATCCCTGACAGGTTTTTGTCCAACCTGTTCTTAACACCCTCCAATGATGGGGATTCCACAGCCTCTCTAGATAATCTGTTCCAGAGATGAACTATCCTTATAGTTAGAAAGTTTTTCCTAACATCCATCCTAAATCTTCCTTTCTGCAAACTCAGCTGATTACTTCTTGTCCTATCCTCCAAGGATATGGAGAACAATTGATCACCATCCCCTTTATAATAATAAAACAAAAGAGGAGTCTTGTGGCACTTTAAAGACTATCAAATTTATTTTTCGCATGAGCTTTCATGGGCAAAGTCCCACTCTGTCAGACACCAGAGACTGATGAAGTGGGACTGTGCCCATGAAAGCTCATGCGAAAAATAAATTTGGTAGTCTTTAAAGTGCCACATGACTCCTCTTTTGTTTTGCTGAACTAGACTAACACGGCTCCCCCTTTGGAACTTTATAGCAGTGTTTCCCTTTTGTTCCTTTCTGTTTAAATGACAATAGTTGCCTTTCAAAGCTTTATAAATACCTTTGTTACAGCAGCCCTCTCTATATTTGCATCAGATGAAGCGACCACAATCTACATCTGCTGAGAATCTGTCCTAAAGAGTACTAACAAACTAAGTACAGGGATACAATGGTACGGTTTTCTAGTTGTACTGATTTTAAAGGCACTAGCTGATCAGTAATAGTCACATTATAACTTAAAGCATCAAGAGTCCAGACAGATAGTCCACTCTTGAAGCACCACAGTGCAGGTGTCTTAGACCCAACATTTCATTCTTTCGAGTTATGAAGAAGGATTTCCAATGCAGTTATTGGTTTGCGCATTTCCAGGAAAACAGGACTGAAGGATTTTTAAAAATGTACTGTAAGGGTCTCTTCTCAGATATCCTCCCAGGTTAGTGACTGCACTGTTTTCCTCTCAGTGTAACGTGTGCATTTGTGGATGGAGCTAGCTGTGCTTTAAGGCTGGATGGTTCCCAGTTTCTCCCACCCAGTCCTGTCTACCTCACGGCACTATTGGAAAGGGGGACACTCATGGGTCAACACTATTGACCGCACAACCAGCTTCCTTTGTGTGCACAGATTCACGCTCCAATCCTGCAATTTATTCTAGGTGGATGGGCTGCAAGTCTACACAGAAACCCCATTAACTTCCAGGAGGCTCAGCCACAACACTGGGATCCTCCTGAATAGAGCCATTTGCAGGAGCGGAGATTAACATGACAGCTGCCAGGAGCAGAGCTCAGCAGCCATGGCAGGGTCTATGAAAAGTCAGGTTTGTTTAAATATTTCCCTGCAGCAGTCAAAGGAGCCCCTCCCCACAAGCTAACAAAGGGGGTATTTGGAGAACTAAACAGGAGGAAAAGTGTGGTGCTGAGAGAAGATCTCCGTTATAACTTGAGCCACAGGCTGAAATGGAGAACTACTACATCCTTACAAACAAGTAGTCCCGGGAACTGTGCAAAGACTAACCCACTGATTTAAGGTGCAACACTCTGGTGGGAATACCCAAGAAAGCATCTACCTTAAATAAATGGCCAAAGGGGTAGCTGTGTTAGTCTATTGTAGAAAGACAACAGAGTCCTGTGGCACTTTTGAAGACTAACAGATTTATTTATCGCATGAGCTTTCGTGGGAGAAAATCCCACTTCATCAGACGCTTTGAAGACTTCTAGCCTAAGGGGCTCCCTCTGGCCCCGCCCATCCCAGAGTCGCAGCAGGGTGACACCAGGGACCCGGCCAGAGGGAGGATGAAAGCGAGGGCGGCAGAACTGAAACTGACCAAGCGGAGCCAGCCGCCAGCGAAGGCGGAGCGGGAGGCTTGGGCTGTAAAGCCCTGAGTGTCCAGGGCTCGGGAGGGGCTGCCCTGCCCTGCCCTGTGGCCGCCGCGCAGGCTGTCTGGGATGGGCGTCCGGCGCAGACCCGCCCGCCCCCGCATAGGGCTGGAGCTCGCCACCCCTCAGGCGGACCCGCAGCAGCTGGCAAACGCCGCCGCCTCCCCGTCCGGCCCGATCAGATCCAGCCGGAGACAGGGCGGCCGGGTCCCCGCAGCACGTGCCCGCCAGCGGTTGGGAGCCAGAAGGGACCCAGCCGGTGGGGCGCTGCTTCCCGGCCGGGGACGGCTCCCACCTGCTCTGCAGCGCGGGGAGGAACTTCTCGACCCGCTCTAGCGTGGTGCGCCGGTGCTTCAGCACCAGCCTCTCCGCCATGACTGCGCGCCTGCGTGTGCGAGCGACTGAGCCAGCGGCTGGCGTTGTACGTTACTGAGCATGCGCCGGTATCCTACGCCCGGCCCGACTTCGGGAGCGGTGTGCAGAGCGGGGGAAGGACCGGCGCGGGGCCCTGGCCAATCCTAGCCCGAGATGGACGCGACTGCCCAGGGCCGGGGGCGGGGCCTGAGCTGGGTTCCTCCTCTCACCGTCTCCTAGCAACGGACCGTGCGGGCTGGGCCTGCTGCTCCTTCCCTGCCCGCTCGTTGCAGCGTCCGAGGCCAGGCTGCTGAGGGGATGGAGCAGGGCACAGCCCCCAGCAGGGTAACAGCACCACCTGGCTTCCCTGGGCGCTGTGAGAAGAAATTCCTTAAAGATGGCGAAGCCACCCCCAGACCCCACAAATCACACACAACTAGCCCGTGGACAGCGATGAAATTGGAACCACCCCCCATCCCCATTTCTCTTAATGTTTGTCTTGCTTGGTTTCAGTCAGCCCTAGACCCTGCAACCATTGGCCAGGATACCACTCTGGTCCTGCAAAGTGGAGTCCATACAGCTGCAGGGAGCAGAATGGAAGCCAGGGAGGCTCTGCTGAATGCATGCACAGATCCCACTGCTTGTAGTATCGGCTCACTTCTGCAAGAGTTTCATAGAATCATAGGGTTGGAAGGGACCTCACGAGGTCATCTAGTCCAACCCCCTGCTAAAAAGCAGGACCACTCCCCCTAAATCACCCCAGCCAGGGTTTTGTCTAACCGAGCCTTAAAAATCTCCAAAGATGGAGATTCTACCACCTCCCTAGATAGCCCATTCCAATGCTTCACCACCCTCCTAGTGAGAAAGCTTTTCCTAATATCCAACCTTGACCTCCCCAGTTGCAATTTGAAACCGTTGCTCCTTGTTCTGTCCTCTGTTACCCTCGAGAACAGCCTAGCTCCCTCCTCTTTGGAGCAACCCTTCAAGTAGTTGAAGGTTGCTATCAAATCTCCCCAGTCTTCTCTTCTGTAGACTAAATAAGCCTAGTTCCTTCAGTCTCTCCTCATAAGTCATGTGCCCCAGGCCCCTAATCATTTTTGTTGCCCTCCGCTGGACTCTTTCTAATTTGTCCACATCCTTTCAGTAGTGGGGAGCCCATAACTGGACACAGTATTCCAGATGAGGCCTGACCAGTGTCAAATAGAGGGGAATTATCACATCCCTCGATCTGCTGGCAATACTCCTACTGATGCAGCCTAATATGCCATTGGCCTTTTTGGCAACAAGGGCACACTGTTGGATCATATTCATCTTCCCGTCCACCATAACCCCCAGGTCCTTTTCTACAGCGCTGCTACTGAGCCGATCGGTCCCCAGCCTGTAGCAGAACATGGGATTTTTCCATCCTAAGTGCAGGACTTTGCACTTGTCTTTGTTGAACCTCATGAGGTTTCTTTTGGCCCAGTGTTCCAATTTGTCCAAGTCTCCCTGGATCCTGTCCCTGCCCTCCAGAGTATCTACTATTCCTCCCAACTTGGTGTCATTCACAAACTTACTAAGCATGCAGTCTATTCCATCATCAAGATCATTAATGAAGATGTTGAATAGAACCGGCCCCAGGACCGACCCCTGGGGCACTCCACTCGTTACCGGTTGTCAACCAGATATCGAGCCATTGATTCCTTCCCACTGAGCCTGTTGATCTAACCAGTTTTCGATCCACCTTATGGTCCATTTGTCCAACCCATACTTCCTTAACTTGCCGACAAGAATGCTGTGGGAAACCATATCAAAAGCCTTGCTAAAGTCAAGGTATTCCACGTCAACGGCTCTTCCCGCATCCACAAATCCAGTCATCTCATCATAGAAGGAAATCAGGTTGGTCAGGCACAATTTGCCCTTGGTGAATAATGTAATTATTGAATAATGTTCATGTGAATAATATAATTGGCCTCACTGGGGCTCTGCACCTGCAGAAAAGTTCTTCCATGTGGATCAACTGCAGGATTGGTTGCCTTTGACCCTCAAACTTGTGTGAGCGCCGTACAACCTCAGTGTTCCCCCCACCCACACGCATCTCATCATGGGACTGGGACCTTGAAAGAACAAGGCTCTTCCATCTCAGCAGTGGCAGACATTCCCTCTTAATGTGCTATGTTATAGGCTTGACTTCATGCAAGAAAGATGATTAATACCTTTTAATTAGTGATAGCACTGGCAAATCTACTAAGCTTAACACCATTGCATGGCAATTTTACACCTTCAGCTGTCTTTACTCACAACTATATTGTCACTGTCACATTGGCTAGCTGCATTATAAATGAATCATCAGTGCAAAGGGATCCCATTTCACACAATCTCCAGCCTGAACCCTGCCGGCGGCTCCATTTAGGTGGACCCCTGCAAAGCCTTCAGTGAGCTTCATTCTAGTAAGCCACCCACAATGCTCAGCTCATGAGATCAGGGCTGTCACTGTGACAACTTCTCTGATGATCAGAACACTTATTGAAATAATTCCCAGAAGTCCGAGAGCAACTACAGACATTTGAACTTCATTATGCCTTAAAAATATACATTCTCCATCGCCATGTCAAGGAATCACTTCTGCAAATGTGCTCAATAGGCATTTACAGTGTTTCCGAAGGGTTCAACAAGCATGTGTTAGTGTAGGTCAAGAAATCAGACAAGGAGAGTCATTTAAAGATATAGAGCTGGAAGAGAAGAATTTGGGCCTTGTGAATTTACTGTGTTACAGGATTTGCACGTCCAGAAAGTAGCAGAGTTCCGAAAGTCCGCACTGGCTTTGCTTGTTCTCTCCATGTACTAACGCTGCTCCATAATACTTTGTCAAATGGAGGTTTAGATATGACCTGAATTGTTTTAATGATGCAGCTTCTTGGGGTTCTGTGGCTCAGATCATCCCACTCCCAGGATCAAACCCATGGTAGACAGCTCTTGGGGACTAAGTCTCCCTGAGGAGCCCCTGGCTGAGATACCTCCAAATCATTTTGATGTTACCCAGGGTACTCTCAGCCCTAAGCACAGGGTAACTCTGCTCTTCACGAGGTGGTGTCAGGAACAAAGAAAAGGGGGGACACAGCAAATCCATCTGATTACAATTCATCACAAACCCACTGCGCTTTCATCTAAAGGCATGATTTTATCAGCTCTTACACACACAGAATTATGGAAAAGGATTAGAGTACCCCCAACCAATAGTTACCCATGGTCTGGAGGGGTCCTGAGTGGTCAAACTATAAGGTTTAAGTGGCCAGCTATCTGTCTGTCACCAGGGATTTCAAGAGAGGTCCAGAAAGTCAAATCCCAAATCCTCAGAACCTGGCTACTCCTTTTTATGTTATAACAGCTACAATTACATCAACAATGTATCAAGAAGAAAAAAATCCAGTAAGTGAGCACTTTTTAAGCCCTTAGTCCTGCAGCTGTTTTTCCACACTATAATAGCCCAAAGATATAACTAGACTTCCTGTTTTTTATTTAAAGATGCAACTACAGCAGTTTCAAAGAGAATTTTAACAGGATTGCAAGGCAGGGTCATGCTCCCTGCTCACTCACCCACCTTCCTCCAGCTTCGGGAGTTATGCTAACTTCTGCACAGGCCAACTGACTAGCTTAGCTGCTTTTTATTAATAAGTAATAGAATCAATAACCCATTCCAATTACTGCCCATGCCCTGGGCATCCTGCTGGCTGGCAAAATCCTCCTTAACACTGGTAGGGAGTGAAGATGGGATTTGCCTCCAAAGGAAAAGATCACAAGGCCCACTTTCAAACCCCGCATGCCCCCAGAGTACTGCAGAAGGCCAGGGCTCTCCGTGCAGAAGCCTTTTACCTCCACATCAGCTCTAGCTGCAAATCCAGGAGAAGACAATGGGAGCACAGGCTGTACAGCACTAATGCAAATCAGGTCCATGGTGTCCTCAGTTAGGCACCAAAAAAATGAAAACAGACAGAACTCAGTACCCACTTTTGAGAATGTTGACCTGCCCTCTCTGTGTTTCTTTCCCCATCTGTAAAATGGAGGTAATGATCCTCACCCACCTTGCCAAAGCATTGGAATGACAAAGAGTTGGCAATGCTCATTGGAGGAAACGTAGGGAGACAGACACTTTCCTCACCATTTGGCAGTACCCAAGGATCAAAGGCTATGTCTACACTACAAAAGTTAAGTCGACTTTGTTAAGTCGACTTAAAGTCGACCTTATTAAAGTTGATTTAACAAAGTGGACTAAGTTGACTTAGCATTAAGTCGACTTAGTCCACTTTGTTAAGTCGATTTAAGCAAGCCCACTTCTTGGTACTCCACGTCCACACTGTTCTTAAGTTGACTTAAGGAGTCGACTTAAGGTTTAAGTCGACTTAAGGAGTGGTAGTGATTAAGTCAACTTAAGGAATTTCTTAAGTCAACTTAATGAAAGTCTACTGTGGATGTGTCAATTTAAATCGACTTAAATTGCCACTGTGGACGTAGCCAAAGAGACCTCATGTCAGCCATATTGCTTCCCACCCCTTGGACTGAATTACTGTAACGTCCAGTGAAAACATGTGTCTACTGAACAATTCTAGACTGTCTCTGCATCTCTCATTACCACTAAACTACTCCTCAGTGGCACTTTAGAAGAGTACATCTCCCTGACAATACTGCCTTGGGTAGGGAGACGAGATACTCTTGTTAAGAAGAAACATCGAGATGATCAGAAAGCTGGAGTCAGGGACCATCCTGTAGTTTGACAGCTTTTCCTTAAGAGAGTCAAGTGTTGATTTATTCTAAATTAGACTCTTCCTCAGTCACTCTGTGTATGTCTGCACACATGCTAGACAGAGATTACATGGGTGTGCCTACATAGGCAGGAAAAGGCTGAGAGGCGGGAAGGAGCAGAGGCAGGTACTAGGAAAAAAAACCTATGGGGAATGAAACAGATGCTTAACAAATCACAGCTTCAAAGAGAAACTGCAGAACTGGAATTTATATGCAAATTTGACTCAGTTACCTTGGAGTTAAATAGGGACTACAGATTTTTCTCTCATTACAACAGGTGATTTGACCTCACCTCCTCTATGTGCAGTTCCCCAGTGTTTCAATCCTAACACCTATTTTGATTTCCTGTTACAGCCTGATCTGATCCTATGTCATACACTCCCCTGCATTTAATTTCCTCCCATTCTGTAAGTTTCCCATCTTCAAAGTGTCTGATGAAGTGAGATTTTCTCCCACAAAAGCTCATGCAATAAATAAATCTGTTAATCTTTAAAAGTGCCACAGGACTCTGTTGTTTTTCTGCAGTAGACTAACATGGCTGCCCTTTGGAACTTGACTATGGGGAATGGGAAGCAAATGGGTTGGAGGAGGCGGAGCTAAAGAGGGATAAAAGGAAAAAGAGAGTGGCAGGGAATAAGAGAAATAGAAAAGGGAGATCTGGAAGGGAGGCGTGCTGGGGAAACTTGGAAAGAGCCTGCAATCCCCAGGAAAAGGTGTTGGAAGAGATGCAGAGGAAGAGAAAAGAAAAGAAAGAGAAAGAGAAGATAAAGGGGGGATGAAAATCATTGAGAGAAGGGATAAAGAAAAGGTTCAAGGGGAGGAGAGAGCAAAAAAAGCCACCATATTACAATCCAGTCAAGGTAGTGGAGCCTATTGTAATAATTTGAACCTAGTATGCCTACTCCCCATTGTAAGCTTAACTTTGAGAAAATGGATAAGAAGTTGATCAAATGTTACAATAATTTGTAAGAAGGAATGTTGATGACAGGGTCAGGAAAGGGAGACAGACTGCACTGGTCCAAATATAAAGGCCTACTAATAACTCAAGGACTGTATTAAGATCATGTCTGGTCAACAAGAGAAGTGTGGAGCTGGAAATCAAACCTGGTGTTGATTCCACCCATCGTTCCCTTTGGGGGCTATTAGAAAAATGACTTGGGGGGAGAATGAAGTGGTCTGATTAGCTGGGAGACAGGTAGACAAGAAGTGAGCTTCAGCATCATGACTGCCACATCCAGAGTGTTCTGAGGACCTCAAGATCCATCATAAAGTTGTTGGGCCTTCATCATCCCGATCCTGATAAATGTCCTGCCCAGACCAGTCCTGGGAGAGAGGGACCCAGCCACCAGGTGACACTAACACCTCCACTGGCTCTTGCCAAATCCTGACCACCAGACTTTGGTTCCTGCTCTCGCCACCATCTTAACTTTCATGTGTCATTTTTCTTTTCTCCTATTTCTCCTTCCTAGCCCTCTCTCTTTGCCTTCTGTTTAATAAGAGTCTGACTTAGCAAGCCAAGACTGCATATTTTGCAACATTGCTGCGAGCGGTGATGAAAAGCAATGTTCTAAGCAACCCAATGCTAGTACAAGTTTGCCAGGTCTCAGAGTGGCTGATAAGAATGGCCATACTGCGTCAGACCAATGGCCCATGTGGCCCACTCTCTGGTCTTCTGACAGTGGACAATGCCAGGTGCTTCAGAGGGAGTAAACAGGACAGCAACCAAGTGATTCATTCCACCATACCTTCCCAGCTTCTGGCAAACAGCAACCCCTGTCTATCTGGTGGAGCCCTCCATGAACGTATCTAGTTCTTTTTTGCATCCCGTTATAGCCTTGGTCTTCACAACATTCTCTGGCAAGGAGTTCCACACGTTGACTGTGCATCATTTCCTTTCATTGGAGGTCAACCTGTTCACTATTAATTTCATTTGGTGACAGCGTCCCCACCCAATTCTTGTGTTATGAGGAGCAAATAAAACTGTTGTCAGTGTGCTGTGCCTCTATTTCTTCTGTGAAAAGACTGTAAGTGTAACACCACCAGCAGCTGAAGCTGCTTTTTCTATCTTTGCTATTTTTTCCTTTTCATATGTGTTTGTCTTGCTTTCTCCTTTAGGAAACAGCATTTGGCTGCAACAGCAACAGTACCAGACCATCTCAACTAACTTTACCAAAACCAACAACATAAAACGAAAGTCAATTACCATCTTTAAAACCAGGAAAGAGCCCTTCAGACAGGGCTTTTCCCTTCTACAAGTGCTCTAGCGATGACTTCAACGGTAGCCTCAAACAAATCAGAAAGGGTATTCAGTAGCTTAGAGCAGCGTCAGACATTTACACTGTGTCATTTGGGTCCCCATATTCCTTGTTAATGGGCCTGAGTCTGTATTCAGTGTTTCTTAGCACGTGGCTTTGGATACCCAGCAGCAGCCAGATGAGCTTTTCTGGAAGTTCTGTGTTTTCATACAACATGAGGATGGCGATTATCTCAGTAGGCTTCATCACCCGGCAGAAAGAGGCAAAGCTGGGAGTAACTATCATGTTATTCCAGAAAATCCCAAGCCACAAAAAGGGCAATGCTACCACGTAGGCAAAAAAAAATTCTATGTTGACTGATTAGTTATTTAACAGCCATCCTACAAACAGGACACAAATCATTGTTTGCTGTCAGCTGGTAAATTATATTACCTTTTCCCAGACCGACTCAAGGGATCTGGGGATGCAGGAGAAATAAACCCGCACCCCCAGCAGTTTAGTGGAGCTGAAATTTACATGGCTGATGACTTTATTTGTTCTAATCTACAACATCTAGTAGGACTGCTCTGCAAATCCAGGAAAAAAGGTGGTTACTTATTGGCTCTCATCACAAAATGCTGCAAGTTCTACAAAATAAAGAGTTTATAATCTCTGAACGGGAACTGGAAATTGCTTACTAATTACAAGGGGGAAGCTGTGTTAGTCTAGTTCAGCAAAACAAACAAACGCATGAGCTTTCGTGGGAGAAAATCCCACTTTGTCAGATGGTTGGAAGATGGGGAATTTACAGAATGGGAGGAAAATAAATGCAGGGAAGTGTAAGACATAAGATCAGGTCAGGTTGTAACAGCAAATCAAAGGAGATATTAAGATTCAAACATTGGGGAATAGCATATAGAGAAAGGTGAGGTCAAATCACCTGTTGTAATGAGAAAAAAAATCTGTAGTCCCTGTTTAATCCTGAGGCAACTGAGTCAAATCTACATATAAATTCCACTTCTGCAGTTTCTCTTTGAAGCTGCAATTTATTCATCTGTTTTAGCACAGCTATTAACAAGTCATCAATTGAGTGAGCACAGAGATTGAAGTGTTCCCCTATTGGTTTTTGAGTGTTGTGATTTCTGATGTCAGACTTGTGTCCATTTATTCTTTTGTGCAAAGACTGTCCAGTTTGTCCAATATATAAGGCAGGGGGGCATTTCTGGCACATGATGGTGTAAATCACATTGGTGAACGAGCAATGAGTCCTTGATGGAGTAGGTGGCTTGATTAGGTCCTGTGATGGTGTCTTTTGTGTAGATATGAGGGCAAAGTTGGCAGTGTGGTTTGTTGCAAGGATATGTGCCTGCTTTAATGTTTCAGTCATTTGGTCTGTAGTTGCTGGTGAGTATCTGTTTAAGGTATGGGGCTGTCTGTAAGCAAGGAGAGGTCTGTCTCATAACAGGCGATTTGACCTCACCTTTCTCAATACGCTGTTCCCCAGTGTTTGAATCTTAACATCTGCTTTGATTTGCTGTTACAGTCTGACCTGATCCCATGTCTTACACTTTCCTGCATTTATTTTCCTCCCATTCTGCAAGTCCCCCATTTTCAAAGCATCCGATGAAGTGGGATTTTTCTCCCACAGAAGCCATGTGATAAATTTGTTAGTCTTTAAAAGTGCCACAGGACTTGTTTGTTTTGCTTACTAATTAGTATCTGGAATCCAGAGGTAATAACCCTAGCAGGTACATTTAAGGTCAGTCAAACACTGACTATCTGTGACAGCGTCCTAAGCAGAGATCCAATTTTCTCAGGTCTAATATCTCCCTCAACCTCTATTTCTGTTTTTATCAAAGGAGTGATTCTGTCTGATGCATCTTCCTCACTTCCCCCATCCCTCAAGAGTGTGTGTCAAGATTTCATTGTGTATGATCAAGGAGGAAGAAAAATCTGTACACAATGATTAGCCCTGATATTTTAATGGAAATACTGCACTACAGTCAAGTTTACAACATTTGTATAGAAATAATCACATGGATAGGTGGCCAAGGATCACATTACAGAATACAAAAAGCAATTTAAAGTAAAAAGAAATCTTTGCTATTGTACAGGCTGGGATCAGAGCTCGGAGCTCAGAAGTCAGACAGCAGGAGGGATGAAAGCTGTAGGTGAAAACCCTGCTGCAGGAGGAGATCTCCTTGGGTTTTATTGGTTTTTTCCTGGGTACCTTGAACCACAGGAATCCCGCCATGTTAACCCCATTCTGCTCAAATAACATGCAGGCACAGACTCTTGGACAAAACACCCACAAAGCAGCAGTAGCTGTTACTTCCAAGCTGGTAAAGTCTAAATCATCCAGGCTTCCACTTCCAGATCAGCTTTAACATACATTTAAAAGAAACACCTGAGGATGGGGAAGGAGGAGGGGAGTGTGTGTAAAACCTTTGAAATGGAAGAGGACACAAGAGAACCCCCTTCCTGTCTGAACACAGCAAAAGGAGGAGAAACGGGACAGGTAACTTATTGCTGGCAAACTCTGAATACTCCCCAGTGGGCTCTTTACTCTCTTTTCCTCTCTCCATAGGAGGCTCCCATTCATCACCATGGCTGGAACTACTCTACATTGGCTGCCAATGACTAGTGACCCTTTATAGGCCATGCATTTTCACCACTCTGCTCTCCCAGGTTGCACCAAGGCTGGAGAGATTTCCCTCCCCCAGCTTCTCCAGCTCTCTGCCGGAGAAACGAGAGCTCAGTCCTGAGACGGACAACCAGCTGTCTTGAAATCCCTGGGACAGATTTAAGAAGTGAGCTTGGAAAAGCAGCTGGGAGCATCATTTTGTGCAAGGGAAGGGCACCTCCTTTGAGGAGGAAAGACAGTGCAGTTGAGTCTGTCGTGGCTTATGAAGTCCATGCCAACTTGTCTTAAAACCAAAAGCTTCCAAGGCTTTAAATATCCGCCAGCACTAAACCTCTGCTTAAAAAAATATATATCCCCTTTGTGGATTTCACTAGTGAAATGCATCACACAGCCCACTCGCCTCGCCCTTCTCGTTCTCTCACACACCGACAGACACGCACGCACACGAAGCAGCTCTACTCAAATACTGGTTTGGTGCTTAGGATGTTTTCTCCAATACTGAGAGGGAAATACGCAAGTACAATCAACCCCAGCTAAGTAGCTCACAGCAACTCTTCCCAAAAGCGAAGGTTCTCTGAGCTGGAAGACCAGGTGGATAAAAATTACCCACCAAAAAAAAATAAAAAATAAAATAAAATAAAAAAATTAAAATTATATAATATATATTTATATATCTTAACAGGCTGCTTAGAACACGGTCATGTTCACCACAAAACACACACATTGCCTCTGCCTTCCCTCAGATTGTGAAGCCAATAATAAAATGGTCAAATGTCCCCCTCTCCCCACTGCATGCTGCATGGTGCCTTTCAGAACAGGAACAGGGCCGTGGGTGAGCGAGTGTCTTCCTCAATAAGAACACAGACGTATTTTTATTTACAAAAAGAAAAAGAAAAAAGTTTCCACACAAAAGCACTACAATGATAACTCCCTTTGGTAAAAAGTGTAATAAATGTATCCATAGGTCTGTTTGTAGGTACTAAATCTTAAGCTACCTGGTACTATGGTACACAAGAAGCTGGTACAGTTATGCTAACACAATCAAGCATACTTCCTTTAATAAAAAAACAAAAAAAATTGACAATATGTACATTTATTTACAAAAAAGGAAGGGGAACATGTTAAAATTGTGTTGTTTCTGTTGTGTGTGTGTGTACGTGTGTGAAAAGCTGGTGCATGGCACTAGGAGAAACTAGTAAACAAGCAGGTACAAAACAGTCCCACTGGCACTAGAAAG
This sequence comes from Pelusios castaneus, assembly GCA_007922175.1. Lineage (NCBI taxonomy): Eukaryota > Metazoa > Chordata > Testudines > Pelomedusidae > Pelusios > Pelusios castaneus. The sequence goes on from ML685765.1 coordinate 2,701,171, forward strand.
GGCAGACCAATCTGAACTGGTTGAAAGAGGCATCCAGCAGGGTGAAGAAGAGAGGAGTCGGGGGGTCAGATCCAGGAGATGGTGTTCTCAACAGCTGTACAGCAGTGCTGGGTGACCCTGGACGAGATCCTGGCAAACCTGCAGCAGCCGTACAGAGGAGAATCCAGTTGTGATAGGCACCTCTGGGTGTCGTGACATATCTGAGCACGTAACTTGAAATGCACCACTCCAGTAAAGATGAATACAACATCCACTCCTCTTCCCTTGAAGGTCGGGGAGTTAGTCTCAAAACTGCTGGTGCGTCCAAGCTGGCTGCATTTCTCTAGGATCACTCAGTCCTGAGATGGGTCCTTCCCTCCACAGTGCATGCTGAAGTCAAAGGCCTGTTGGCAACAGTTCCAGCTTAGGTTTTAGAGATCCGTATTCCTAAACCAAATCCTGCTGGTGACAGGCTGTACCAGCTGCAAACTAGTCAACTGGCCATGTTACGGAGATACACAGTGAGGGGAGAAAGGCATCTTCCTCGTTTCCTTGATAAGCGCACACACACACACCACGTGATCTTCTCCCAACTCAGGGATTTTACGGTGTCTTGAATATTGTGCCATATTTGACGCGGTACTTGTTAATGCTCACAAAGTGCAGGGTCTCTGTATCACAGGTGGTGGTACAGGGCACCAAACCCTCCAGCCCTTCTCCCATTAGCCACTTCTTTGTCTCAGCTGCCATTTCACGGGTCACATGCTCCTTGGTCCATTTGTCCACCCAGGCCTGGAACCTCTGGTGCAGCCGCTTGCTCACTCTTTCGTGGGACTACAGAAATGGAAAGAGACACAAATAAAAGGCTATAACCATCAATGTTCAAGATCACTAAACACTTTCAAAGAGAAAGCCATTTTCCTAGGCCAATAGAATTAGGAAGTTTAGCTCCTCTGGGGAACTTGCCACACAAATTTTCACCTTTGCCAACTGATCAAGGGAAACCCTCAGTAAGTTGGAGGCAGAGTATGAACAAGCAGATACAGACATCCTTACTTCCCAGCCCCAAATGCCTAGCGTCAATGAAAATTAAGACTGTGAAATCAAGTGCTCAGAAGTCAGAAGATTAAAAAAAAATCATCAAAATGTTCGTTAAACTTTGAATTACAACATAACATCTGCCACAGTGTGTATTCTCTGTATTTTATGGAATGGATTCCACACCATGTAAAGGGATTACATTTAACAATCAAACAAGGGACAAAAAAAGTCACATGTGCATTAGAGCAAATTTAAATACTACAATTGAAGTAACTTCTACAAACTCCTGACTTCATTGTTTGATTACAACCCTAGCACTGCAATAATGCTAAGGGCTTTTCATACTATTTTTCTGATTAATGGAAATGTCAAGTGATGCAAAACTGTACGCAGCCTTAAATGCAGGTGTGTATGTAAAACAATACAGAAACATTCTCATATGCGTGCAAGCACTGCAGCTGGAATAGTAGAGGGGAGGAAAAGGGGGTGAGACGAACATATTTCTTCTCAACCACTCATAGCGTACAAACACATATGCACAAAATTAAAGTTATTTTTTAAAAGAATCAGCACCTAAGACGTTTCAAACCACAAAGGACTCAGAGTAAAGTTATGAATAATTTAGTAAAGGGTTAGTGGAAGTTTAACACCAACTTAATTGCAATAGTCAGTCCCAGTAACTGCTATATGCATTCCCACAGCTGTGCTATTCTGTTAGAACCTGGATTTCCGAGTCCTGAGAAAATATACATTGTGACATTTCCAGGGTGGACTGATTTAAATCACCAAATGGAAAGCCTGGATTTAAATAATCAATATTCCCATTTGTATTTCAGTTATTTTCTAAAGAAAGATGCACTAATTAGTTGATATAAGCAACAATACATTGATTTACAACTAAATAGAGCCTTCACAGTAGATTTGGTACATTTGCTATCTAAGGCTATGTCTACACTTGAAAAGTTAGGTCGACTTTATGAAGTCGACTTAATAAGGTCCATTTTAAGTCGACTTAAAGTGGATCTTATTAAGTCGACTTCATAAAGTCGACCTAACTTTTCAAGTGTAGACATGGCCCCTTTTCGACCTTAAGTCAACTTAACGTTTTAAATCGACTTAAGCTCCATCAAGGCGCTAATCCCCGTCTCCACTGGCTTAATTCGACTTAATAAAGTCCACTTACACGCCAGTTCGAATTAAAATGAGGTGTTATTAATTCAAACTAACTTTTCCTTAATTCAACTTAAGGAGCAGCTTAAGTCGATTTAAGGAAAGCCCAGTGTAGACGCAGAGTATTTTAAGTTGACTTAAGCCTCCTTAAGTCGACAATTTGTAAATGTAGACGCACCCTAAGAGTGTACACCATAACTATATAAACGCATTTAAGATACTGTATAGCTTAATATTTTCAGATTCTTATGAAACTGAACATTTTTAGTGTGCAAAAACAGTGAATGATATATTGCTTATTTACTAGATAATTAACTTTATGCATGCAATTCGTGTCTATCTGCATTAGAATGGTAATTGGAATTTAAACAAACAAAAGAGTATATACAGTTTATTTTTATTAAACAAGACAACCGTACATGTTTTAGACCCAAGAAATTCTCTTATCAAAAGACGTTTCACATTCACAATTAAATGATTTATTAAACAGGGGGATTAACTGTAGTCAGTGAATTAAACTGATTGTTTCAGGTCTGGCAACATTTTCAAATATGCCTAAGTGAAAGTGACAGACACATTTCTAGTCTCGGCTACATCTCTTGAAAATAAGAGTCTCCTAAATTACCTAGGCTAACCAATTGTACCATATTTATGAAGTTGACCTCAAAAGTTAGATGCCTTTCCTATCTCTCTTTATATAAAAAAGAAGTTTTTAATTCAAAGTTTGATTTTTTTACTTAAATGTCTTAAAAGAATATAAGTTTAGGCTTCAGCATATTTTGTACTAAATTCAGATTTCATTTTAAACAAGCTTATTTTTAAAGAGAAAAACTTATAAGTGACAAAATAAAACAACAGGATTTTCCCCTCACCCCCAAGTCTTCAATTTTTATCCACCATGGGAATTATGACATTACTTCAGCTAGCTTTGTCATACGCCCAACTTTCAAGTTGCTGGTACATTCATTTGAAGCACTTTGCTGCACAGGAGCAAGCCTAGACTCCCAGCCTCAGTAGGGCCAACGCATGTCTCCTTGAGGAGATGAGTGGAGTCCTGTAGATCTGCAGGTATCGGCTTCAGATCCGCAGGTGCAGATATCCGTAGCCCCACTGTTGCGGATTGGCCGCAGCTGCGGGTTCTATTTTTATGAACGACCCCTGCAGCTGCTGCTACAATCTGTTGTCAGCAGCACAGGGGGGAACAAGGAAGAGCTCCAGCCAATCCCATCTGAGCTCCGATTGGTGGTCTGCTAGCCAATCAGAGTCAGTCACAACAGGCTGGGGCTTGGACAGACACCACTCACTGTCAATCAGTTAGCATGCTGGCCTTTGATTGGCTCATTCCCATGCCTACCCCGCCCACTTCTTCATTTTCTTGTTTGTGGTTCGTATGCCATGCTGTCAATCAGAAATTTAATTGGTGGCCAAGGAAATCTGAGACAGCACAGCATGCAAATCGCAAACAAGAAAAGGAAAAAATGGGTGGGACCCAGGTGGCATATGAGCCAATCAAATGCTAAAATGCTGACTGTGAGCCCAAGCTCAGTTGCGGATGCGGTTCCGGACCCACATAAAACCTGGCATGCGGATTGGAGAAAGACTGACATTGGGCAGATGCAGTCCAGTTCCAGATCCACATTTTTATATCCGTGCAGGGCTCTAGAGATGTGTTCAGAGAGCTGCGTCAGAATGTCTGCTAGTTTTTCAAGCATTTCAATTCTTCGCTATCCCCCATTTTTAGGCCCACCCTCATAAGGATGACAGCAACCCACTGAGGTGCCCCTTGGCAAGAAACTCAAGAGCAAAAGGATGGTAACAGCTGCCTATTTTAAAGGGAGTTTGGGAAATGGAGGGGTATGAAAGGAAGGTTTCCAACTCAGGAACATTCAGAGGAAGTTTACAGCACCCAGTAGATTAAACCAAGTTGTGTCTAGTCCTCAAAGCAATATAAAGACTATTAAAAGCTACAAGAGAACAAAACCCCTCTGGAAACTTTATTTGGCTCTCCCCAGATGTCTTGCGGGAGCAAGAGGTTCAGGGAAACACCAGCTGCTCATCCCCTTCCTTTCTCTCTCAACTCCTACCTGCTGAGCACGCAGCAGAGCGGTCCTCCTGTACATGTAATCCTCCGATTTGATCACGTACACCATCTTATAGGAGTTCAGTTTGAATTTACACTCCAGCTTGTCCAAGCTCTCCACATTCTCCATGGGCTTCTTACTGTTTCCCTCCTTCCCTTCCTTCTCTTGCTGCTCCCGACCACGCTGACACTTACGGATCCGCCTCAGGTTCCTGTAAACCAAAGAATCCCTGCTGGGATTAGTGCTCACGCTCTGTCCACTAGGCTGTTTGTAACTGGCAGCTCGATGCCAGCCCTTCAGAATCCGAAGTATTGCTCAGTGCGGCGCTGTCACAAATTGAAGTAGTTCGGGCTCATGTGGCTACCAGCCAGCCAGCCCACTGATCTCAGCTATTTACAGAAAGCGAGGGCTTTTCAAAGCTGTTTTGCAACCAGCTCCCTGCTAATGTAAAGCACCAACTCAGCACCTTCCACACTCCCCCAGACTAGAGGGCTACAGTAAGCCAAAGCAGGATTGTCCCCCCGCAATAGGGCTGGTGACTCCCCAAACCTCTGACCTCCCCACTGTCTGTGGATTATGCTCTCTCTGAATGGGCCTGCAGGAATAAACAGCATCGCGGTGTTTCTATACGCTACTCCCAGTTTAATGCCTTCTAAAGTGGCAGAGTACTGAAAACAAATAAGAGACTGCAATAGCCAACACACTGATGGAGTAAGATTTCCTCCCTCTGCTACCACGGGTACTTGTGGGCTGTATGTCATTGTTCACAGTCACAGCTTGTTCACTCACCTTGGCAGGAAGACCGGCTTCTGGGCCAGGTGTTCCCGAAGTTCAGGAGAGGTAGAATCAGAGTTGACGTACCGCTCAACGTAGTCTGACCAACGCTAAAAATGGGCACAGAACACAAAAGGGTTAACCAACATCCGCCAAACCAAACAATTTAAACCCAACTCACAAAGAGTTAGGTTGCAAATTATGGGGATGAAAGAAAAATAATCTTTGGAGACCCTATATATTTCACAGAGGTCCCACTAACCCTCTCCCAATGGAAGGACATGCTCCTATATTGTTTGCATTTTGAATTTATGAGAGGGGCCAACAAGGATTCTTCAGCCTTGCTGACTGAGTGCACTGTGTTACACAATGAATTGGTCTGGAACTAGTAACAGGTCATAGACTAGCACCTAAAGCATTACTGGCATCTCTGCAACTGGTATGCCTCTATTTAAAACTTACATTCTTAAAAGCAGCAGCCAGAAGTCTCAGGACCATGTGCTCTTACCTCTGCCTCTACAGGGTCATCTGAGTTCTCCTCTTCTGTGTCCAGCAGCTCGATGGTTAATTGGACCTGACCTCTGCTCTGAATGTACATCAGCTACAAAGTGGAATGTAACAAGTTATTCAGACAAATAAATCCCTTTCCACCAGCGCCAAGGGGAGAATCCAATAAACATCATGCAATAATCAGGCACAACACTGAGCCTTCCAGTTTGCTGGGAACAGAGACTGGATGCTGGATGCAGTTACAGAATCTGAACACAGGAGTGCAGCAGTTTTGACAATGAGTGGGAAGTTCTAAATCACCAAGCTGATCTAACAGAGGCTAAAAGGAATAAGGATAAAGAAGTGATTCAACATATATCAGCAGAAGATTCCTGGATAGAGAACCGTGACACACAAAGAGAAAAACATGAACCACTGCAGTGAACAGTTGATATTTTATTAACGATAATACTAAATCTCTCTATTGCTCACAAAGGTTGCTCCAAATTGGGAAGTTTATAAGGGCTGAGCAAGGAGCTAGACTCCTTTTAGCCGCATGCTATTTTCCGATCAATTTGTGCTGGTCTAATTCTTTGCTTCCCTGCTTATTTTGAGATTCAGTGTGAGAGCAGAGACACATTCCAAATATCAAGAGCCATTATCAATAAATTTCAGTAGCTAAAGATGAGCCAGAGAACTTCTGATTTCAAAAAGTAGGGAGATGCAAGTCTTTGATTTTAACTAGCTGCCAGGATTATTTAATGCATTGGTGGCATATATTAGTAAGGAGCTGCCACAGTCTACAAAAGATGAGATGGTTGAAAGCTTCACTGACCCACAGCAATACAGAAAGAAAAGATTAAAAGCTTAGTGACAGCAATCCATCAATACTCTGGCTTTAGGATACTAAGAAATGCAGCGTTTACTTCAGGGAAGATATTTTTCCATCTTTCTTGGAAATGCTCCATTCCTGAGAACCTCTTTATCGAAATATTTATCTTGTTTTTGTATGCTCTACACTTCCTACCTGTATCTATGTAAGCCTCACCAAGGACTACTTTAATACTGACAGTTATTGAGCAGGTTCTCCACCACGCTAGAATGCACAATCAATCAGATTTCCCTTCAAGCTCTAGCAGGCTTTGAAGCACACAAGTGTCCAGAGGTCCTTTGGATAGTTAAGTAAAAAATGAAAAGCTGAGCCCATTCTCCTTTCTCTGCCAGCCTCTGTATTTCTCCTCCTCTTTCAGCAAGCTCATCTAGGAGTCCTCACTCCAAACATCAGTGTAAGCAGATGCGGTTTTTACCTTGAAACAGTTCTCGTCGGACATGAGCTGCTCGGCTTTGCGCTGGTATGTGGCCTCCACGAGGGTCCGAGACGATTGTGAGGACAGCAGGCCTCCGGTGGCGCCATTGCTATTCTCCAACAGGTAAAGGTCTGTTACCTGCACGCAGATCTCGTCGCTCACTATGTGCTGAAGCTGTAGGAAGGACAGAGAAAAGGGTTTTAAAAGTGTCTGGACTTGGTGCACTGTATACTGCAGAACCCCCCTTTCTCCTACCCAAGTCAGAGGGCCTTATATTAGTGCACAGTATGGACAACCTGTCTTCTGCAGGCAGGTCGTATACAAAACAGAGCACTAAGAAAATCTCCAAAAGAAACTTCTCCACATGGCATCATGCAGAGTTTGACATTCATGAAAACGAATGAGACTGAGCCTTCATCATTTGCCTGCACTTCTAGACTTGGATGTTTGCATGTAAATATTTCTGTCTAAAGCTATAATTGATAAGAGGGAAACCAGTTTATCTTCCCTGGATACATATAAACAGAACTGGTCAGATTTCCTGTTCTCTCTCCATTCCGCCCCACCCAGACATCCCATGTAGGTCTCGTGCTCAGGTTAAGGATGTGTCCATCAATGCAGACTGGAAGCGAACACACCCTTAAAAATTACTGCTTCAAACCTTTGTCTGGTCAAACCATAGTAAAAAAATTCTAGCCATCTAAGTATTAAAACTAAAAAGGAACTGTTTAGATTATGGACATGTGGATTATCACTAAACACTGAAAAACTCTGCGACCTGTAAAATAAATAATGATGCTGGCAAAGGACAGTTACACATACAAAGTAACTATGAATAAATAACCCCACATGAGCACTGTGAATGAAACTGTCTGACAGTTAGCAAAGGTTTAGTACGAGGCCTAAGTCCATGGGAAGGGCTTGTTAGGAAGTTCTCTTCCATGAACTCACTACAGTAAATCTAAAGGTTTTCTGTTTGGGGAAGGAAGAGGAATTAAAAGTAATTAAATCAAATTCTAATGATTTCCCCCAAGTGTAAATCAAGAGCCTGTTGGGTGCCAATTTCTGTCAAAACTGAAACTGAGAATTTATTTTCAAGCCCAGCCTTTATCCCCTAATTTTTGCTGTCTCCAATTCTCCATGGAAATGTGATCAGCAAGGTAGCCATCACGTGAGAGTTCAAACCTGTGCTTGCAAAGTTAAACTGACAGCTAGCAGCTGAAATCAACAGATATACTAGCTTCAAAAGCTAGCCACTTTGTGTGAAATCCAGAGGGACGTTTTATATTCTGAAGAAACACAGACTCTACCCCTTTTGTCCTTACAATTTTGGTTCTTGTGCTTACAAATGCTTCAGGTTTTCTAAGAGCAACAGAACACTTGAAATGTAAACCCATCTGATTCCAGGCACCTCTTGGATAGCTGAAGACAGTCTGCCTTAAGAATGAGACTTCAGCATACCTAGCGAGTGGTTTGCAGTCACACAGCTTATTACAACACAGTGTTAAGCTAGCTGCCCTAGCTGAATGAGGAGCTTTCCTTCAATCCTTCTGATTTCAGGCATATGCCACAGTCTCAAAAAATCCTCTGCGCTCATGTTATTCCCGCCCTCAACAGAGGTATATTTTAAATAAAATTCTGACTATTTGAATATTAACACTTTTTGCTTTTTAATAAAAGGTTTAAAAGCCTCAAAAACCGGCATTTTAAATACTGTTTAGCACACTTAATATAGAAATTTCTTTGTTAAAAGCAACATTACTTGGGGACGAAGTTCCTCAGCTTGTGCAGTAACAATGAATGCTCCATTTCCCACCCTTTTCCCTTCTCCTTTGGAGCGCTCACTGGGACTCTGTAGTAGAAAAGGAACCTGAGGATGGTTAGCCTGTGTGCGTTAGTTAATTCTGTGGTGCAGCATGAGGAGAGACTGCACATGTGCGGGCCACTGGACACTGCTACCCATGTTGTCCAATCTGCAACGCATAGATACATACCCACTTACAGAGGAGCACAGCAGGGGCTGCATCCAGGGCCATCCCGTGGGGGGAGTGGGGCCCAGGGCCAACTGGCCTAGGCGGGGCCCTGCCGTGCCTCCCCCCCCCCCACCCCCCCACTAGAGGGGAGATGGGCCGCTCCACCCCCCAGGGAGCCAGCCCGGGTGGGGAGGTTGAGGCTGCCGGCGGGGAGCCGGCTCCAGCCCGGAAGCGGTGGCCGCCGGCCGCAGCCGGGACCCCAGGTTGCTGCAGCCGGTGCCCCAGCCGGGGACCCGAGGCCGTCGGCACCGGTAAGGGCTGGCCCAGGCTGCATGGGGCAGGCCGGCCCAGAGGCGGGCCCCGGCCACCTGCCCCACACCTGGGCCTGCCTGCTCCGCCCCGAGAGCGGGGAGGGCTAGCCCAGAGGCCGGGCTTAGTGCTCCCAACCTGGCCCGCCCCGCTGCAGCCGAAGGCAGCAGGGAGCAGGGAAGAGTGTGGCCATGGGGGGCTGCGGTGCAGGCCCCACACTGACCCCCTGGGAGCGGGACAGCACGGAGCCTGTGTAACCATAGGGCCTGGGGTGATCGCCCCATTTGCCCCCCCCAGGGACGGCCCTGGCTGCATCTTGAAGTGCTATTATGCCAGAGACACATACCACTGAAGAAGCTGAAGAGGGAAAGCCAAGCACCACAGTAGCTGGGTACCCTATATACCTGTACTCCTTTTCGACTATTACCACTCAAACACATTAACGCTTATTCTCCTCCTTTTCCAGAATACGTGAGAGACACAGGAGACCTCTGCTGTTCTCTCCTCCACTCAATTACATCACACAAATACATTCAATATTCCCAAACTTCCTTTAAATGTTGAGTGCTTTTACAGGAGAAAGCACCACCCATTTCTTCTTTGTTACCTGGACCCCTCTTCCCCTTCCCCTGGCAATGTGCTACAAGTCACCTGTCTAACAATGCTTTGGATCAGCTTGTCCATAGTAAAGGCGATGTAGGCATGAATGGTGAACATCTCACGCAGGGAGTCCTCATACTGGGACGAATCCATGTTGCCGTCTAGCAGGTTCCGCACCATGTCCAGGAAAGCTGGGTAGTAATCCTCCACATCAATATCCACTAAAGGAAGAGAAGGTGCAACATGAACAACACTGTAATACCCCACAAAGGCAGTTCCTACAGGTATGCTATGAGCTCTGGGATCAAAAGGGCCACAAGATGAAGGCTCCAACAAGTTGAGGAGTTATCAGAATGGTTTATAAAATGGAGGGACAACACTGCAAATAAATGAGAGCTTTTCAAATTAATGCCAGCTTTGTGACCCATCAAAGACTTCATGGAGGACAGCAGAGATGGTAAAAATCTCAGAACTAAAGAGCTTTTCGCTAGCAAAATAACTATAAAGGAGAGACCTCGCCAAAAAGACATGGATGAAGACATGTACAAAGAGTCTTACAAAATATACCCATTGCACATTATTAACAACTTGTATTTCAGTAGTGGATAGACACACAAACTATATAAGGGCTCCTTCTGAGCTTGGCACCATACAGACACATAACCAGTCAAAGTCCCTGCCCTGAAGAATGTAAAACAAACAGACCAAAGGACAGAGGGAACAGAAGCACAGAGAGGGGCATCAAATTGCTGGAGGCCACTCAGTGATTAAATGGCAAAGCTGGGACCAGAACACAGATCTCCTGTTTCTCAGTCCTGTGCCTTTTCCAGTAAGCAACGTGCACAGTAGCCTCCTTGCCAAGCTGAATGTGCCAAAGTAGATTCCAAAAGGGTTAGCGTGCTACAGCAGAAACAAGGAAGGGAAAAAGGAAGGAAAATGAAAAAGCCATTCAAGGTAAACCAGCACTCATCACTGTAGTGTGGGCATCAAAGGAAGACGATAAGGTTTCTGAAAATTCTGGTTAAGGAACAAAGCCATTTTAAAGGGAACTTGAAAAGTTCTCTGTTTTTAATTGTTACAGGTTCAAACATTGCTGCATCCCTCAAGACCAACTAAGACTATCTACACCCCCTCCCCTTGCTTTAATCCAAATTAGATACTTTCCTCTGGTTTGATTGGCAGGAAACAGGCCACCATAGGCAGTTTAGTACTATAGCATTATCATCACTAAAGAAGCCAGCCCTTGGAGGATTCTAAATATGTGTTTCCTGAGACCACTCAGATTACACTACCACTAACAGAAAATGGAAGATCAAGGAGGCTCTTCTACTGGTCTACATATGACTGCCTCGTCTTACTTTGGTCTGTAAATCATCTGCTGGACAGCAGTTTAAAAGGAGACACTTTTTAATAGCAGAGCTAAAGCTGACTCAGGGGCTGACTCCTCCATTGAGATATTTTATAAGCAGCTTCAGGCCAGGGCAGATTTTTATTTATATCCAGCTTGTAAATCCATTAAAATAGGAAAACAGTGCAATCCAAAACAGAGCAGTTCAGCTGGCAAGGAGTGTCAATGTCATACAAAATACACCGCCAATCCCCAACAGCCCCATTAAGTAGGATGCTCCCAGCTATGGGGTCAGGTCTAGACATTACCTGCTTGGTAACGTGGTGTGCTACATCCTTACATTTCACATTTTGCTGTATTTAAAGAGACAACACCTAAAGGCAGGTGAGGGGGGAGGCGCACACACACACCAAGGAACAGTTCAAGCCGGCTCCCCACATTGCAAAATGACCACAACTGTTTGTCATAACTGCCCCCCTTGCTCAGACCCATGTCAAAGTGCACTCACTGGGCTCCTTCAGTCGCAGCTGAATTGCTGGGCTGTCACTCTTGTCTCGCTTTATGCCCAGCACTTCCCGCTCCCACTCTCTTTCCCGGTTCTCCTCTTCGATTTGTCTCTCGGCCTGGCTGCAGATCCTCAGGAGCCGCAAACACAGAATCTGGTGAAGCCGCATGAAGATGTACCAGTTGTTGTTGACATAGAACAGGTTGTATGCTTCATCCACCCCCCGAAGCTTCTGGGCCGCTGTGTTGCTGAACAGCAGCTTGGCTTTAGGGGGGCTGCTCCCAACCCCATTGTGCTTTTTGGCAGCTCCAGTGGCTTCATCCACATCCATTTCCTCTTCTTCCTCCTCCTCCACATCTGAGAGCTCGCCTCGCTGTGCAAACAGCAGGTCCGGAATGAAGTGGTACATGATCTGCTTGATTTTGTACTTGTCCTCTTTCTGGATTCCTGTCTGGCGTTTCACATGGTGGATAATAAGAGATGCAGCATCCTCCAGGATTTGCTTGTCCTCGTAGGCTAGTGACAGGTGAGGGCCTATGGGTACTCCAGCGTTATCTTCTGTTGCCTGTTCTTGCCTCTGAGGGAGGAAGCATGGGTCAGTCACACACACGCAACTTACCATGTCACCAAGCCCCTGCACAAAGCTCAGCCAGTGAACTTTCTTTTGGATGGCTTTCCTCTCCCATTACAACCCCAAACCCTGGGAGGAAGGACCCGAGTCCACAGTATCTATCACAACAACCCAGGTGTCAAAGGCCTACACACACAGTCCACATCTCCTTTTGTCATATCTCCTTTCTTCCTGAACCCGTGGCTGTCTCTTGCCAGAAGGATAAGTTCCCAGTTCCTCAAGTGCTAACTCAGTTTCTCTGTATAAGCAGTCACCAACCACTAACTACTATGACCAGGCAAGCAGTTTGCATTCTTTCCTTCCCCCAGAAACTGGTGGCCATAAATGGTGTAGGGATACAAGTGCTACACTATTAGAATACCCTGGCAAACAAGAACAGGAGGGAGGGATGGACGAGGTGAGAGTACATGCTCAAAGCCCAGACAGCTGATGAAACAACACCATCAGTGGCCACCTTACCTCATCATAGATGCTCTCAATCTCATTGAGTAGGCTCTTTGACCTCAGGACCTTTGTGTCATTCTGTTTGAAATTGATGCCCTGATGGTCGAGGGATTTCAGGTAATATTTCTCATTCTGCTCCCTCCAGACCTTGTTGAATCCTCTCTGGGCTTCCCGCCACTCTTCCTCTTTCATCTTTAACCTTAGCAGCAATAAAAAACAAGAACAGGAGCTAAGAGATGCTAATATACCATGTGGATGGGTGCAAGATAAAAATCAAACTAGACAAAGGCAAGGCTTCAGGTCAGTATCCATCACCCAGTGAAAAAACGGAAACATTCGGAAGGAGTTCAAGTGAGGGACAATGTACATAGCAAAATTCTCCAGAAATGGCCATTAAACTTTAGACTGGGTTTGCTGCTGTTATTTTACAGGAGGTTAAGCAGGTCACACATTTGTGAATAGGCCCCTAACTGGGCTGAAGAGGGCATTCAACACAATATATACCAAACGTTTTTTTTTCCTCCCGTGTAGCTCCTACAGAGTCCTAGGACTGGTTCTGGGCCCACTATCAATATCCTAGAATTCTGCATTGTGAGGAATTACTCACACCAGAAATCACAGCTGTTGTAACCAGCTGACCAAAAAGTTCCAGGTATCTGTGACATCTCATAACTTACTTAATACATGGACTTAAGCGCTCTGTAATGTCCAGCAAGTGGTTAAGTTTCTCTGACACTTTTTATGGCCTTGTAATTAGATATTCTTTTCAATTCATGCAACACAGGAGTATGCAAAACTCTGAACCACTCCACCAACCTATACCTAGCCCAGAAGAAAGTCAATTCTGTCACTTCAAAGGGCACACTGTAACCAGCTTGATCAGATTTAAAGGGGGAAAAAATCATATATACATTGAAAATCAGACACCTCTCACATCTTGAGGTAAAGCCAGCGAGACACAGAGAGAGTCTTGACTGACGATTAAGAAATCACATTTTACATTTAGACAGTCTAGATACTTTTTATGAGACATTGGAACTTTGCAAAGATAATAGCTGAACTTTCCAGGAGTCTAGAAACACAGATGCCAGAAACACCTCTTACTTAGTCATTCCTTCTCAGAGCAGTATCACTCCTCTAATCTAGTGTTTATATCATACCCATATCCTTATGTCTAAGCACCTCCTCCTCAGTCTTACCCCTCTCCTTGTCATTTCTTTATCTTTAATTCTCACTGCCTGCATTTGTAAAATGGGGCCCCAATTCTGTCCAGGGCATTTGGGTGCCATCATAATATAGATGACAACCACTTGCTAAAAGGAATTGCTTTTAGTTCTAATTATCCTTCGTTTTACATTGTTAGAGATATATCTGGGAAGTGGAAATCTATGACAGTTCCATCAAAACACTGTTGTAGCATCTTGTTGTACAAATCCAGAACCAGCCAAGAGGACAGAGGAAGCTATAAAGACCAAAAAGGCTAGTTCCCATGCATTCGTGGACTATTCTTTTCAGGTAGTTTAGCAGAGGCACATTCCACACACACTCCTTTGGACAGCTCAATTTCCATCTTCTCTTTACAGCTCATCTGTCCAGCTCACAGACCATGCTCAAGAGAACTGGCTGCAAAACAGCACTTAACACTCAGGAGAGAGTGAAATACAATGACCACTAGGGGGACTCACTTTTGCTCTAGTCTAGTCTACTAGGAAAGTTCTGAAAGTTTTGTGTTAAGAGTCTAAAACACCAGAAAGTCCTGCACAGAAGGTAAAACTAGGGAAGAGGTTTTTTCATCAGTTTTACATTTCCTGCCTTCCATTTTTACTGAATAGCTCCTTATTTGTATACAAAATAGCAGCATCAATCACACTTCGTATACCTTTGAAAAAACCCCTCTGATATCATCATCTCTCAAACCTAATCTCATAACCATCAATCACATTAAAACCTTTCCATGCTTCATCTACCTCCCCCTCATTTCTGAACCCTTTGTTACTTCAATGTCCTTTTTGAGATAGGATGACTAGACCAGAACACAGAATTCCACCTCGGTGGGGGACGTGTTAGCTTTTTCAATATAATGCTTTATTTGCTTCATTTCACAGCAAAGGTTGAGGATGTATAAGAAATGAAGATTCTGTCAATCACATCTTTTCCTATTCAAGGCCACATTGACTACCGTGGTCCACTGATATTTCAGAAACCTATGCTTTAAGGATTTTTAAAAGCGTCCAATTTTGGACTTAGCCTCCACTTCCCCAAGTTTCATATCACAGTGCTAGTTTTTGGTATAATCCCATCTACCAAAAATGCTGGACTTAGTTATATACTGCAGTTGCTACCACTCAATTACTTCTTAATTCAATGTCTGAGTGTTACTCAATAGTCTCTCCTCTAATGTAGCTACAGACTAGCTATCTCAAGAATTATTGAAAATACTGAAAAACTCTCCTGACTTTGTGCAAAAGTGACATTTTAGATGTGGAGAGCTCACTAGTGTTCGAGATAGCTGTCTGGCCGCCCTCAAATGTGGTGCATTTATTTCCTTTTTCTGATCAGGAGGCTGGCAACAGAACCCAAGCAATATGGAACTTGAATCCAATATAGACGCTGCACTCCAAACCTTGTTCACTTTCACAGATGGGATTTATAATGGGATCAAACTCAGTTGTGT
Source organism: Pelusios castaneus (assembly GCA_007922175.1). Lineage (NCBI taxonomy): Eukaryota > Metazoa > Chordata > Testudines > Pelomedusidae > Pelusios > Pelusios castaneus. The sequence goes on from ML685765.1 coordinate 2,716,496, forward strand.
TTCCATCTGACAATCCACAACCTCACTCCACCTTGATTTTTGGGGTCAAAACTGCTGTACCTCACGCAGGAAAAGTAAAAAAAAATCCACACCCTACCAACAGAGCCAGTGATGTTTTGGCTTCAAAGCTTCTGACGAAGTAGGATTTTCTCCCATGAAAGCTCATGCAATAAATAAATCTGTTAGTCTTTAAAAGTGCCACAGGACTCTGTTGTTTTTCTGCAATAGACTAACATGGCTACCCCTTTGGAACAGCCCAGTTGCAACTAGATACCATGAAATGCAACAGCTAACTATAACATAAAAAGCATCTGCATTTCTCAGACTGTTTGCTTACCTGGCCTGGAACCTCTATGTGTATTATAGGTCTGGATAGTGCCTAGCACACAATGAGTTTTACCAAACGCAAATAAAAATGCCAGAACATGAAGTACCTTTTCAGCACAATAGGAACTGCAACAGATGGGTTTTTCCTCAGTCCATCTATGATGTCGGCTGCTTTGTCAGCATATATCCTCTGCAGCGCCTTGCGGTGGATCACCTCTGATGTGCCACCCAGAGTGTTGTCCAGTCGGAATTTGGCTTGTTCCTCAGCAGACAAGCGGGAGAGTTTCTTTTGGATCGCTTCTAAGACTCTGATTGTTGCCAAGTTGGTCTCCAAGACAACATCCAGCTGAAAGGGAAGGTGTATTAGCTATGGAACCTTGGATAAAACATATTACTTAATGGAACCTAAGGACAGGTCTACACTACAGATCTGTATCAATATAACTGTGTCACTCAAGGATGTGAAAAATTCACACCGAGTGACACAGTTATACCAACCTAGTACTTCAGTAATGCTGTGCATATAAAACAGGAAGCACTAGAGCAGTGGTTTGATATTTCCACATCTGGTTGTTCTAATCTATCTATATTTCACCTGCTTCCTACACTGTATTACATCCTTCCACAAGAAGTTATGGGCTACCAAAACACTACCTTTAGGAAACAAGATTTTCCATGTGTGGGAGGTACACAACTGACAGCTATACTATGAAAGGATGTGATAAATCTTAGCATATGCAAATAATTGCTGTGCTGTCTTCCATTTGGAGTGTCAATCATTTAATGCTCTGTGAATGTATCATTTTTCAGATTTAATATCGGAATTTATTTCAGCCACTATGTACTACTTGGCTGATAAAAGGAAGCATCAGTTATGCACCCGCCATTGAACAGTTTTAAACAGAAGAGAAAGAAACCAGTGCCAAAGCTACTGATCAAGATAAAGTTAATGGATTGGAGGGAAAGTGGCTGGTAGTCAGATATAGCTTCTTGTGGTCACATAAGTTGAGTAGAAGCATAACATGTTCACTGAAGGCAGGACAAGAAGTAATAGGCTTAATCTGCAGCAAGGGAAATTTAGGTTAAATATTAGGGTAACTTTCTAATTGTAAGGGTGGTTAAGCACTAGAATAGGGTTCCATGGAAGGCTGTGGAATCCCCATCACTGGAGGTTTAAAGAACAGCTGGACAATCTTCTGTCAGGGATGGCCTTGGTTCACTCATTCCAGCACAGGGGCTGGACTTGGTGACTTCTTGAGGTCCTTCCCAGCCCTCTATTTTTATGATTCTGGGACCCTATAACCATGTAAGACACGTGTTACCTGGAAAAAATTCCAGGCATCTGTATTTAAACGGTGTTATACCATATGGCTAACTGATTCGTAGAACCCCAAGCTCTCCCAGAGATGAATTTGGAAGAATTTGTACCTCAAAACGCTCATCCTCACATCTGTAGATGTGTTCTTCATATTGTGTCTTCTTGGAGCTAACAAAGGTCGAATCCTCGGACCAGGAAGGGAAGGAGACCCAAGTGTCATTCAAAACCTTAGGTGAAGGAGAAAAACAGAAGACTGATGGATCATCTCCGAGTCATCAGAGCAGCAGATACCCAAATGTATATTTTCACCCATTCCTCTGACAAGGAATCTCAGATTCCGTATATCAATTTTCTCCCTTTTCCTTGGCGAAGACTCTGCCCTATACACACCTTAGGACCCCTTATACCAAAACCCAATTATTTTTTGTTCATGCTGTGAAAGCTATTGATTTGACATTGTCTTGGGGAAGTTAGAGGTCTTTCTTCCGGGCAAGTGAAAGATTTTTGTTGTTGTTGTTGCTTTGGATTTATTGGCTAGCTGAGTTAAATGTTCTGTGAATCTGATTCTGAATTATGCAGGGTGATCACTGGGTTATTGTAAGTATAATTAACCGTTAAGGTGCCTATGACTTTTTGTAGGGACTTCATATTTAAATATAGATGTAAGCCTAGTTAGGTACTTAAATCCATACATTGGCACCTCAGCCTCATTCTCAGATGTCCTGAGCAACTGGAACTTCCACTGACTTCAGTGGGAGCTTGCATTTGTCAGAACCTCTGAAAAAAAGAGGCCAAGGTGCCCAAATAAAGATATGGGAGTCCAACTTCAGCCAAGTAGGTTTGAAAACTTTGGCCCGTTTTCACAGATTCTGAAGTACGAGGGAGGGTCTGTAATGATATCACACAGGACATCCTTTAGAAATATGTTCCAGTAAGGTTTTCAAATGATGCAGTTGGTTTTGACCCTGTTATTTTAAGCTGTTTTACCATCAGTTCAACTAGATGCTTATTACCTACTGTAAAAAAGCACTTCCATTTGTAGATAACTGGTCAGCCACATTCTGCCTTCCCTTCTCCCTGCCTATCCTGTAAGACAGAACCCTATGGCACCATGTTTGTGGTGGAAAAGACTTTCACGGCTCTCTTGGCAAGATTTAGCTGAGCTCTGGGGTTCCTCTCTTCTCCAGCAAATCCTCAATCTCTCTTGTAGACCACTTGGATCTTTGCTGATCTCCTGTGAAAGTCCCTGCCCCACCCACATCAGAACCACTAGATTTCCTCAGCTGGATAAACAGTAGTAGCAAGCCCCATTCCTGCATTGATCAAAAAAGGTCAGTACAGAGCAGAGCAAGGACTGGTCCCACACTGACTCTGCTGCACCTCCTGCCAGGAGACCAGAAACAAACTTTGGTTGTTGATCTGTAAAGTCCTTATAAACTGAACAGATTCTTTACCCTTTATGAGATTCTCAGAATACATAAAGTTCTTCTGGTGTATATACACACCATAACTAAACTCAGGAAAACTTCATGGGATTTTCAGAATATATGATTTGTGAGGAATGTCTCTCTCTCACATGCATGCACACGCACGGCTGGTAGCAACACTGTTACTCAATGAGGCAAGGTTCCATGGAAAAAATAGTATGTGATCATGAAATTAAAGATATATCATAATACATTCACACATGGAAGCAAATTAAGACAACCTTTAGCATGTCCTAACTTCTAAGTGTTTAACTTTGCAACCTTTCAGCATACTAGAGTTATGCAGTCGACTCCTCTTATTGCTCCTTTTTACCAGCTATCACTCAAATCTCAGCAGACTGGAAATGGGCTTCCTCTGGCTAGAACGCCTTACCTCTTTACACAGCGGAGTCCGCCCTGTGCACTTGGGCTGCTGGTAGCTTTTGGGCAAGGCTCGGTAGCTGGAGCCCAGTCTCTTACAGGAGGCATAGTCAATCTCCATGGCAATCCCCTCTGTAGCCCGTTCTTTTGGAAATGTCTCCATGTGAACTGATTCTTTGTAACCCAGAAAGTTTTTAAACCAAGTGAACAGTTCTGGGAATTTCCTAAGGGAAAAGAAACATACAAGAAAGCCATGAAAACTGTAACAACTTAGAAATGAAATACCAGTGCTCTAAAGAATTGGATCAGAGCTGCCACTCGAGAGACTGTGCAAGATGACTCTTGGAAGTCACAATTTGACAGAAGACTCCTGGCCACTCAATTCCATTTTGGTGTGGCAGGCTAGTGGATGTTAGTGCAGCAAGTCATTCTGTTTTCTCTGGATTGCTCTTGCCTCTCTCCATCTTGGAGGCTTTTTTTGGTGGCAAATGCCTTCACATCTGGGAGACTGGTGCCATGATGTCTGAGAGCAAAAGGAGAAAATATGACTGCTAGACCACACTTCTTCTGCCTTTGAGATGAGCATCAGCAGCCAGAGCTGACAAGATTCACCAGGAGCACTGACAGTATTTTCAAGCTGAAATCTCTCTGACCATTTAGGTTAGATATGAAAGCCAGTTGGCTGGTTGCTAACCTATTGCCACTCGGCCTTAAAATAGCAAGGGGTAAAGAATTTGAGAAAAGATTCTAGGACGCCATTGAAGGAAAATTCCAGCTCTGAAGAGTGAGCTTCACTGCACTAAAGTTTCATCTAGAGTCTTAAAAAAGAGCATACATTTTTGCACCATCAGGTGGAAGATTTAGAAAATACCAGCTGACATGCAAGCACACTGATGTTGATACCTGAAGCCCTGAATTCTGCTTGTGAAAAAATAATCTTACTCTCTGAAGACTACTAGAAACTAAAACCAATACAGGAAGAACTAGAAATACTAGTGATGACATAACAGGCGTCACAGACATTTGATGGGATAATTCATAGGACTAGATTATTGATACAGAAGGATATAACTCGTTCAGGATGAGCAGGCAGGGAAAATGGGAGGATATGTTGCCTTGTATATCAAAGATATATATACTTGCACGGAGGATGAGATAGAAGTTGGCAGATGTTAGCTGTCTACTATAGACCATCCAACCAGAAAGAAAAGATGGATAAGGCTTTTTTTTTTAAACAACTGATAAAATCATCCAAAACACAGGACTTGGTAGTGATGGAGACTTCAAATATCCAGTCACCTGTTCAGAAAATAACTCAGCAGGACACAGATTATCCAGCAAATTCTTGGAATGTATCGGAAACAATTCTATTACAGACCGTGGACAAAGCAACTAGGGGAGAAGTTATTCTAGACGCGCGTCCAGCAAACAAAGGGCAACTGGTTGGGAATTTGAAGGTGGAACACAGCTTGGGTGAAAGTGGTAATATGTGACAAGAGTTTGAGCTTAAAGAATAATAGGGGGAAAAAACAGCAGAACAACAACAATGGAATTCAAGAAGGCAGACTTTAGAAAACTCCCAAAATTGGCAGGTAAGATCCTCTGGGAAGCAAGAGTAAGGCACATAAGAGTTCAGAAGAGTTGGCAGTTTTTTAAACAGATCTTATTAACGACATAGGAGCAAACTATCCTGGTGCACAGGAAAGGAAGGATGTAGGGTAAGAAATATTCCTGGCTTCACCAGGAGATCTTCAGTGTCCTGAAACCTAAAACAGAGCATACAAAAAATGGAAACTCAGTCAAATTACAAAGGCTGAATATTAAAAAACAACACAAGCACACTGGGACAAAATTAGAAAGGCCAAGGCACAAAACAGGATTCAACTCATCAAAGACTTGAAGAACACCAAAAATTTTTTCACAAATACATTAGAAGCAAAAGGAAGACGGAGGACAGGCCTATTAACTGAGTGAGGAGGGAAAGACACTAAGAAAACATGCAGCAATGACTAAAGTGTTAAATGGCTTTTTCATTTCAGTTTTCACCAAAAAAGTTAGCAGTGCTTGGACGACTAACATAGTGAGCATCAGTATAAAAGGGGCTAGGGTCTCAGGCTAAAATAGAAAAAGAACAAGTTTAGAATTTCTTAGACAAGTTAGATGCCTTCAAATCAGCAGGGCCTAATGAAATACATCCTAGAATACTTAAGAAATTGGCTGAAGAGATCTCTGAGCCATTAGAGATTATCTGAAACCTCGTGGAGGACAGGTAAGATCCCAGGGGTCTTGAAAAAGTTAAATATAGGAACTATCTACAAAAAAAGGGAATAAGGACAATCCAAGGAATTACAGAGCAGTCATCTTACCTTCAGTACCCAGAAAGATAACCAAGAAAAATCAACCAATCAATTTGTAAGTACTTAGAAGAAATAGGGTAATAAATACAGGGACAGAGTCAACATGGATTTGACCAGACCAAATCAAGTAAGACAAACTTATTATCCTTCTCTGACAGGGTAACAAGATTTGTGGATGGGGGAAAGCAGGAGGTGTGATCTCCTCTTTTGTAATGTTTTTGATACGGTCTCATATGACTTTCTCATAAACACACAAAAGAAATACAGCTTCAACAAACCTAGTATGAGGTGGATGCACAACTGGTTGGAAAAACACACTCAGAGTAGTTATCAATGGTTCACAATTCAAGCTGCAAGGGATGTCAAGAAAGGTCCCACAGATGTTTGTCCTCAGTCTGGTTCTAATCAACAGCTTCATAAATGATTTGGATAATGGCAGAGAAAGCACATTTATAAAATACCACACTGGAAGGGGTTGCAAGCTCTTCAGAGGACAGGATTAGAATTCAAAATGATCTTGACAAACTGGAGAGAGGGTCTGAAACAGGATGAAATTCAATAAGGACAAATGAGAAGTACTACACTTTTGAAGGACTAGTTGACTGCACAAATACAAAATGGGAAAGAACTGCCCAAGCAGGAATACTACAGAAAAGGATCTGGGGATTATAGTGGATCACAAACTAAACACAAGTCAGCAGTGTCACTCAGTTGCAGAAGAAGCTAACATCACTCTGGGAGGTACCAGGAGGAGTGTTGTAAGCAAGACTCAGCACTGACAAGTCCTCAGCTGGAGTATTGTGACCTGTTATGGCCATCACTCTTTGAAAAAGATGGGGACAAACTGGAGAAAGTTCACAGGAGAGCAACAAAAATTATTAAAATGTTTAGAAAACACAACCTACAATAAAAAACTGGGAGAGAAAGTGGTTTGTTTAATCTGGAAAAGAGGCAACTGTTATGTCCCCAACAATCTTCAAACACAAAAAGTTGTTATAAAAAGGAGGGCAATAAATTGTTTTCCTTAACCCCCGCGAACAGGGTGAGACATAGTAACCTTAAATTGCGGCAAACTGTTCTCTTTAAATGGCCACACAAATCAGCATTTCCATCCAGCACCCATAAAAAACCCAGAGTAGATTCCCTAGCGTTGCCCCCTCCAAGCACTGTCCACATGCAGAAAAGGATTTGCCCATCATCCACTTACCCCAAGAATGGAGAAACTAGCTGCACAAGCTCAGCCCGGGAGATCACCTCCTGATTAAAAATAACCAGGCAGCGAAGGAAATTTTCATACGCCTCCGTGCTACGCAGAGCCTTGCGGACCTTACAAACACATGGGAGGAGGGAAACAGTCAATGCAGAGTTGAGAATAAGTGTAACCTACCTTAGGAGTTTTATTCAATTGCATTTAAATGCATTTCCCCTGCCCATGCACTAGGACAGTGAACAGGTAAGGTTTAAGAACCTCAACAGAACAGACTAGAAAAAAATAAGTTAACCTGCGTCTTTGGCTCTCACTTAACCAGATCACCAGGCAAGAATGACAACGGATGTCTGTGTCCACCCATAAGAAGAAGAGTGAAATACGGGACCACTGAGCAGAGTTTCAGTGAAAACTGGTTCTTGGAACACTGCAAGTCAGGACTACAACAGCTGTCTGCTGTTCTTCTACTAGAGAAGCAGACGCATCACACAGGTATCCTCCACCAGTAGGGCAAGTGGCAAGCAGGACGTCCAGGCCACAGAACAATCCACTGAAGCTAATTCACAGTACTTCACGCTACTGCACTCACAACTGACTTTTCGGCTTGCATGACCACCACAAGCTGGTGTTTGTAACACTCCCCTGCTCAGTAAGACACAGCTGAATCAGGTTTTTAGGACACCATTACCTTCTGGAATAGTAGCTTCATCAGGTCATTCAGAGTTATGACTCAGACTCAACTGCAAGGATTTCTACATTTACTCACGTTAACATCAATGTGTTTCCCAGCAACATATGGGCTTTTGGTAACCATGACCTGACCTGCAAACTGTGTCATGTAATCAGGGAACAGGATTCATAGACTCATAGACTTTAAGGTCAGAAGGGACCAGTACGATCATCTAGTCCGACCTCCTGCAACATGCAGGCCTCAAGACCTCACCCACCCACTCCAGCAACAGGATGGTGTCACTAGCACATGGAGACAGTTAAAATGTCCATTTACGTAGGGGCACAGGCTCTCCTCCATACAGTGGAGACTTGCAAACACCTCAGGGAAGAGCACAAAGGAGTACCTGGAGACATCCCATACCGCCTGCCTGAGTCTCTCTAGTCTGTGTGGCAAGAAATAGGTAACAACTGCACAACATGATATGTTCCCTCTCCAAAAAACATAGCTCACACTGACTCGTTTAAGCAAAGCTGCCCTCACTTCACGCAGCTGGACAGGAGAGGGGAAATGCAGACATAACAAGCTAGGCTAGTCGTGTCACAGGGGCTTTGGGTGAAGGGCGATAGAATGTGAACTATGGACAAAGATTAGTTTTCCTGCAGATTTTTGAGTTCCATGAGAATTGATTGTCACAACCCCTCACTGTTATGATTTGCTAGCAACTCTACCTCCCCAGTGGATCAGAGGCATTGAAGAGCCAGAGATTGATTTTAGGGGAGGAGACATGCAGAACATTTTAAAAAATTCATATACATCAGATCTAAAACCAGATGATGGCACATGTTTCATTCTGGAGAGAACACCACTGACTTCACTGTTTATACTCGCACTGGAAAAACAATTTGCTACAAGTAGGTATCAGATACTTTCTATTAAGAATTTCATCACTCACCTTTTCAAAGAACAGAGATTCTGTCCCCACCCCATGTTTGCTGGCTTCTGCCAATGACTGGTCCTTTAAACCAAGCAACTTCGGTTTCTTCTGCAAAAAGGAAAAGTAAAACCACAAAAGAGGGATTCAAGTATGTAATAAGTTATGTTTCGCCAATCCATCATGTCATGGCGTGTGTCTCAACTTCCCTGACACACCATGTACTTTCAAATAGAGACGCTGATGCCAAGTTTTTAGGAGAATCATATTTGAGTTTCTATCAGCCTCCCAACATTAAAGCATTCACTTAGCTCCCCTTTTTGTTTCTCATGGCCTTTGAGTAATTGCCTTCTCCATACTTCTGTTTGATTGATGGGAGAGACGGGGGTGAGATGAAAAAACTAAAACACATCAAGTCACTTTCAACAGTCATTGCTCAAAGTACACTTCAATATGTTAATTCTATACTTAACAATGAAGACAAACTCCTTTTGATTTCTGCCAGCATCTCTCCCAATTACTCCAGTCTTGTACCTCCCCATAGTTTCTTTGCTCTCTACTTTTATCTGTTCCCAAGGTCTTCAAGGATCTTTCCCTCCAACAGCCACACTTTTCATTCTAAAGAAGGCTGGAATCTGATATTATTGTAATTTGGTCAGTCATTCCGGAGGTAAATGGGATTAAATTACTAGATATGTATGCTGTTCCTTTCCTTTCCAAAGCAAAATACAGTCTTACTACAGTGATCCAAGACCTGGCAACACAGGGAGAAGAGTGGTAAACTTGTCTCTTACAACCTCACTACCCAGACAACAGACTATTTGGTCATTTCTGCTGTACTGCGGAGCCTTACCCACCCAGAAAATCTGGTAGCTTGTAAAGACGAGGCTTGGCTAACAAAAAACAGAATCATTAGGACTCGAATTACCTTTATCATGGAAAAAACAGACAAGAGCCCCATGTACCTGCACTGAGCTCTGTTCTAATGCAACCCTGGGATATACCGTAACACTTCTGCTTGTCTACTCCCCCAAGCACTTTGAGAACAGCACTGCAAGCCTTTTAGACAACCTTTCACTTTGTAAGGTTTATCAAGGCTTCTTCTTATCTACTCTCTCCAAATGCTGCTTGATTAAATAAAACAATATAATCAATACATATATCAAGTAGCAGCACTGGAGAAGGCAAGCTCTGTTCCTCTTTCTCCAACAGCAACCACTGCCATGCTCACACAGGGTAGATCTAAATCTCTAGCCCTGTTTGAAGGAGTACTGCTAAGTCCTGCACTTAAAGGCAGACCTGAGAAAGGTTTATTACAAGCAGGGGTGAGTCTCCTTCACCTGGAATTATAACCTGGTATTTGAGCCTCAGTATAAGCAAGTATGTAAAGTGCTCCCTCAATTTTCACCCATTCCCATTGCTTCCAGCAGTAAAGGAGTGAAGGGTGCATGTTCTTACTTTCACAGGTGGGGTCGCTCCAGTTCCTGAGTGCCGTCTGATTTGACAGCCATTTTGGTTGGGTCTTTGTTGCTTGTTGTTGAGCTGGGGTTTCTTGACAGTACCACCATGGTCATTTCTCACTGACTCCACTTTCTCAGCCGTTGTCTTGCTTAACAGCTTATAAAAAAACACCGAGACTATTAGTGACCTGCGTGTCTGGCACTGGGACAAAGGTGCGAGTGGACTCACCCACCTCGCCCCTTATCTCTAGCTGCCCAGTGCACTATACAGCACTGACTACAGTCCTAGAACAGGTCTTTGAGGCACAGGAATCAAATTTCAAGATTTGTCAATAGATGTATTTCCTGTCCCCAGCCCCATGTGCCATGAAAGACCATTTGAAAACATGCCTAGCAGAGAGAAAACCAGTGTACTTTTCTGGACTCAGTTCTCCTCCAGAGCCAGCTTTCCACCGAGGGTTTCTGCTACCAGCTAGTCAGCAGCGCTGAACTCACCACAGAGCTGTTAGCGTCTGGCAGGAACTGTCCGAACTCAGAGAGTAAATCCTCCTGGTTCTTGAAGAGTCGCGCCACCTGTGCATACACCTCCTGCTCCGTCAAAGCTGGTGTGTAGTTACCACCTGCCTCCTTGGCATTCCGCTGCTCTTTCTGTCACAGAGCGAGAGATGTGTCAGAGCAAAGGAAATAAGAACCACTACAGCTGCTTTTACTGACATCTGCGTTTTTTTCTCTGGGGAGCAATGCTTAATGCAACTCAAAACATTCATCCCTGAGCTGAGAAGATTTATGTTTGCTGAGCCTGTATCACTAACTGAAAAATCACCAACAGAAATAAAAACTGAAGACGGTGGCTAGCAGCACCTCCAAAAACAAAGAGTCATTCTAACTGCGCGCAGGACAAACATTAAGTGACACGATACAGATGCTGGATAGGTTCTTCTCTCTACTTCACAATACCGTAGGTAGATGCATTATATGAATCGCCACTCTATGCCTCAGGTTCACAAACACATGGGTCATGCAACATTTGCTTTTAAAGATCCATTACTATTTCGTACAATAACTATAGGCATCTGGTATAAATTATGCTGATTTGACACTTAACTCATGCAAAGTTAAACAGGTCTGAAATACATAAGACATCCCCCTTTCTAGCTAGTAGTTTAGTACTTGAAATCTCCCCACTATACCAATCTTTTGCACACCCCTCTCAAATATACAAGACAGGCACCAGTTAATTTTCCACAGCAAGGCATTCATATATGTATATTTATACCTGCTCAAAAGCACCTGCTTGTGTAGAGCATGGATACACTATTCCACTAACCTGATACGTGTGGAGGATCTCCAGGAAGGCCTTATAGATGTCCGGCTGTCCTTGGAACCGATTCTTGATCTTGTTGACATAGTTGATGGCATGATTAAACTCAACTGGCTGATTGTTCTGAAGGGATGGTGTGGTTCCAAGAGAGATCGTCACAGGCGTGTGAGTCTGCACAGGTGGAGAGCGTGGTGATGCATATGGAGGAATTGGGGGAGTCTGCTGGCTGGCTGGAGCATGTGCCTGCAATTGTGATGGCTGAGAAGAAAAGGGAGACTTAGTTTTGTCTTGGATAATAAGTCAGGGTAGTCTATTTCATTCAGATCAAATCCCAGAAAGGAGGACAAGGAGTGGTAGACAGAACTCAACAAAACCAGCTACACACAACAACAGGGGGTAGGAGATGTTCCCATAACTGATGTCAACAGCAAAGCACCATGCACAGAGTACCTCTGTGGGATGAAAGTTCTCACACTTTACCCAAGGGAGTAGGTTGGACATACCCTGATGTTACTAACATCCAGCAAAATAACACTGTCCATATGTTTTAATACTGGAGTTTGTGGTGTGCTCATTTCTTGGTGTACTTAACTACATAGCTGGGACTGCTGCAGCAAATTCTTTTGGTTTACACTAATCGAGACTGAAAAGGAAAAGGACTAAGGCAATGTTCACTTAGTTTAGTGTATCTTAACAACAAGCAGCCAGCACACACAAGAAAATTTCCTGATGAGCGTCCCTGGAGGGTTTGTCTTATTTTTTAAAAACTGATTCTGAGCATTAATGGATCTACAGTACAAATACATCTGACTAAAATAGAGGGAAAGTAACCATGATGCGGCATAATCACCTAAAGAGCTAATAAGGAGTGCAGTTGGTAAAACAGAGCAAGAACTCACCTTTCAAGTAGTGAGGAAACAAATTTGCATATTACACAGCAACTTGATTTTGACTGTGCCATTTTTATCTTTTCATATTTCAAAATAACAGGAGCCAAACTGCACAGACGTGGCTTGCTCCAGTGTGGCCAGTCACTCCCACCATCATGAAGGTGCCCCATACTCCATAAAGCCAGGCAATTGCATCTGAAGATCCTTTCCTTTTCCAATATTTAGTTAGAAGTCACATGAATATGAAAATCCACCTAGGATTTTCAAAATTTGGTAGCTACCCTTTTGTGAGAAGCTCAGCAAAACCATAGAAGGGTCTACAAGCAACTGGGAGCTGGTAATTTTCAATGTAAACAAAAGTACTACACCCTTCACTGTCAGTTCTGGTAACAACCTCTGTAGACAAGGTTGCCCAAAATGTCTCTTTATAAGACCTTGTTTACTTAAAAAACTTTGCCAAACTAACTCTTCAAGCTCAAATTTCTCATACCTGGCAGCTGCCTCAGGCTAAAGTTTCAGCATAAACAGTTCTGCCAGTTCTGAGATCAAGGAAAAGCATGTTTTGCCCATGCTAAAAAAAGTCTTAGAACCGTTTCATTGAGATGCTCTAGTGCTTCCATACTGTCGAGCAGAGGCTTGAAATCTGAGATTTCCTAACTTTTGAATGCTTGACTTTGCAACCAACTTTAATATTCTCTTCTTGCCTTTTTTGTGTGTCATTTTTAAATAATTTAAGTTTATTTTTTAAAATCAATGCAACATTTCCAAACTAATTAGTGTGAATTTTTAAAAAAAAGCTTTTAAGAAAGAAAGTGAGCTGGAGCCAAGACACTATTTAGGCAAGGAACATAAACTAGGGCATTGAGATGCCGTAGTAACAAAACCCAGTCACCCCTTCATACCTAAATTTGCTTTTTCCAAATCTAAAAAAAAAAAAAAAAAAAAAAAATTGTTGGATGTTTTGGACCTAACCCCAAATCCATCACTTCAGATTCCATTTCAAATTTACTTTACATCCCCAGACTTTTCCGAAGTCAGTGATTTCCTGCACAATTCTGTAGGACCATTTATATTCACATATGGTACTTTTTATTCTGCTGGCAGTTTGATGTTTGATCATTTTCACACTCATAGGCTAGCCCACAGGTTCTCAACCCCTGGCCCGTGGGCCAAAAGTGGTTTACAGGGCTTTTTGAAGTGGCCTGCGCGGCCCCGCCCCACCAGTTGGGCATCGGGCCGCAGACACCTACTCCTGGCTCACAGCTTGGAGCCAGACTGCAACCACCCGCCTCCCTCCCCTGGTGCTGGGCTCTCCCCAGCCAGTCAACAGAGTCAGAGGAACCTAGCTATGAAGGAGGATGGCACTGGCCGACCGGGCCGTGATCGTGGCCAAGTGGGCTGCTGCCCAGGTGAAGGTCGGCGGGGTTGCCCCATCCCGGTCCCAAGCAGGGCAGAACACCCTGGGGGAGGGACCCGAACCTGAACAGGCCCGCGGGGAGCGCTGCGCTGGGGCCCATTCGGGCTGACTGCCCCCCATACACCCAGAGGAGCGGAGCGGAGGGGCTCACATCCGCCCAGGGCCGGGTTTGTGTCCAACCCGCAGCATAGGCATTGGGAGAGAGAGAGAGCCTAGCCCGGTTCCTCAGGGGCCCATTTAGGCCAGCCCGGAGGCAGGGGAGGTTCTGGGTATTCAGGGGCAGCCAGCCCTTTAAAAAAAAAACCCAAAAAACCAAACAAAAACAACAACTTTTTAAAATTTTTGAAATCCTTTTTGGCTCAAGGGCCAAAAATATAATTTTTTTAGAAACCTGAAGGGCCACCAGTCTAATTTTCTTAAAAATAAATTTATTTATTTAATTATAATTAAAACTTAATTTGAATTTAATTAATTAAATGGTAATTAATTAGACTGGTGGCCCTTCAGGGTTATAAAAATGATATTTATGGCCCTTGAGCCGAAAGGGTTGGGAACCAGTGGCCTAGCCCATCACCAAGCAATGTGACTGCTCCCCAGAGATGCTCTCCGCGAGCGATCTTCCTACCATTCACACGCACGCTCATGGCTGCTGCTGGGGAGCCAAACTGGTACATGTTTGCTGTGGCTTTCATGATGTGAAAAAGCTGCAAAAGTGATTTAACCAATATTTCAAATTTTACAACATTTCCTTTGATGAAATATTAAGCCTCAGTTCCCTACCATTTCTAAACAAGGACCACATGTTTCACTCTGCCTGTGGCCTCCAAAGTCTCTCACCTTACTGATTTTGGCAGGTGGTGGCTGTGGTGCTTGCTGTGCTGGGGTTGGGGCAGACTGTGCTGAAGGCTGGGATTGATGCTGAGGCTGAGGCTGAGGCTGTGGCTGGAGGCCATGGGTGGGGATCTGGTGAACCTGCCCTGGTGTTGTCACATTCACCATGTCATTAGTCTGCACCTCAATTTTGTAGCCAGGTGGCAAGAAGGTATTGAAGCCCATTATCAAGTCAGGATGACCTTTGAAGAGCTGGGACACACGGCTGATCACTCCTGGAGTGTCAATACTGAAAAGGAAGACGATTGAAAGATCACAAATCTTGCAAGGGTCTCTTCCTGGCAAACCAGGAACCTCACACAACGGAACTTTCATTTCCATTCATTTTTTACCTAGCCATCCTTAGCTCAAGGCAAACATAGGAAACAAGACAAAACCACTCCTTACCCATATACTATTTAACTTGACTGTAATGTAAGAACAGGATTATTTGTCCAAATAACACTAATTCAATGTGATTGGGTCACAAGTCTGACCCCTAGGCAGCTACCGATAAGCAGAGCACCAGATGAATCTGCTGTAAGGACTGAACATGTGAACTCCCACTCTCTAAACAGAGAATTGGCACATTTGAGGAGATCTGATTGGGCTCCAGACTGGAATATAGCAACCAACACTGCACTTCCAACACTCTCTAACCAGTAGCATGGATGGAGTAAAGGAGGAAAAGGACTCTAGCAATTACAAAGGGACGGATAACCTCCAAAGTGGAATGTGCTAATCATCGCTTGCCCACACTTCCCTCACACTCTCTCTAATTTAGAGAAAGGAAAATGGTATAATTTAAGTTGTTACCTTTGAGACTTAAATTCCTTCATTATGTCCAGGAAATCATTGTAGACCTGAGGCTGACTACCAAACTGCAATTTCACCTGGTCAAGATAGGACAGCGCATCTTCCACCTGCGGGTAAAATAAAAGAGTTAAAAATATAGAGCAGAGAGAAGTGGGCATTCCACTCTTGTGTATAAACATGCACATTTGGAAAGGCAGCTGCATAAGTAAGTCACTAAGAGTAAATTAATTAGCAGCCTGATTGTAACATTTGCTAGTTTATAATCAGTGCTACTTGACTATTTGACACACCCACATTTTATTGCTGGGCTCCTACTCGAATGATCTTGGTATTTTCCTGTGACAATGCAATGTATGCATCAGCAGAAATAGTCCTAGTGAACACACTTTAAAAAGCTAACATTTCATCACTGGCTGTTAGTAAAATCTCAGCTAGATATGCACTATTTTTTCCGTTTTTGTTTATGGAAATTATTATTAGTATTTAATATTATTATATTGGTTGTGGAAACAGAGATGGGGAGGAAATTCTACATATTGGTGCTGTCAGGTACACATTTGCCTCCCTCCACCCCCAAATAAAGAGCTAGACATTTCAATTTGACTCAGAGAGATTTGGAAAATGCTAACTGTGCTGTTAAAGCTGATGCACCCCAAACAGCAAGACCATCATGTAGACTCTTAGTTTCTATCTCTGAATGGTCCATGCACCAATGTCTGATTTTCAGGAGGTGCAACAGTTCTCAGTGAGAATTCCGCATGGGTGTTCTTACATCTGGAAATCAAAACACAAACTAATACACTGCAAGAGCCACCTAACCACCCCCTTTGTTCATTACCAGATTGTCTGGAGGTACAAAAGCTTTTATATGCAATAGAAACCTTCTGGAATAATACCTGAGGACTGTCACTGTAGTTGTTCCTGTTTTATTGATTGGGAAATACTGAAGTTAATTGAAGTGACAGAGCAGGAGTTTTTAATCCATATTTATCTAAAGCCATCAGAGATTTTGCCATTATTTCAAAGGAAGCAGAATCTGATCACAGAACTTGAGGAAACTAGGTCTTCTGGAAAGAAAGTGTTCTGTTGCTCTGTTTACTGTTTTAATATGGGAGCAATGAGACACACGTCATTATGTTCTCCAAAAGAGAAGAAAAACATAGAATCATGAACATGTGTTCTTACTACAGTTGATCTGAATTTAAGTGCTTCAGTCTGTTACTTTTGGTGGGGGAGAACGGGGCTAAGAGATTTTATTGCAAACAGTTTAAGAACAGAGCCTTGCTCACTCCAAAGCACCTCTTCCACGCCCGCTCACACACAGTAACATATTCAGAAAAGCCACTAGCTACTGTGGTAGTTTAACCCTCTCACACATGGGCTGTGTACCAACGCTCCTTGGTCCCTGTCTTTCCTCCCCCAAACTGACTGATGGAAATTCCAGAGTCCCTTATTTTGCTATTGTATTTGAAAAGAAAATGTGCACACACTGAAGGCTGGGGGGGGGGTGGTTAGAAGGGGGAGAAACAGTAGTCTTTAATATAGCCTAAATCCCTACTTCATACTAAACTATTAAGCGTTGTGGTGCGTTAGGGCACCGTGGGTCTTGCGCTTCAGGGTCTGGTAGTCGGCTGAGGCACAGCTCTCCTCCCTCCAGACTCCCCATACAGCAGTTCCTCCATCCCTTCTAGCCCTAGGAGTCAAATTCTCTACCTCAGAGGGTCCAGGGCCCTGAGGCCCGTCTGGACTGGCTAGCCCTGACTGGCTGTACCTCTCAGGTGCCAAGAGCAACAACTAACAGTAAGTTCAGCTCTACCTTGCTCTGTTCTGTTCTGTTCTCCTCCACCAACTCCACTCGTAGCTCCACCTCCAGCCACCACACTCCAAACACTCCTCCCTGCCTGACTGCAACAGGGGCTTTTTAATGTGGTGCTCTAATTGATGTCAGGCCTCAGGTGCCTTAATTGGTGTCGGATGCTCCAACTGCCTACAGGTGCTCTAATTTGCCCAAAGCAGCCCTGCCCTAGCTTCCCATGGAACAGGGATTACTAAATCTCGGGCTAATTTATCTACGCTCCAGCACCTTCCTGTAGCCCTCAGGTCTGACTCCATCACAGCATGTTCATACCATAGGGCCAGCCTTCGAGTCATGAATTCCATAAGATTCAAGACAGACTTCTTTTGCTCATCAGGACAGCTTTTAGCAGGCAATCCAACTGGCTCTTCTGGAAGGCCAGCATTACATATGCAATAGCCAATGCCTCAGTTTACCCCCAAACTTCTGGCAGAAACTGCTGTCTCCTCCTCCTCCGCATAACACAAACAGAAGTTGATCCCTTTAACGATTTTATCGAACGAATACACAGTACCTCAATACTTATGTTTGATATTCAATAAAATGCTATTTTCCATTCATTCTGGCTGCTATGCAAACCCACTCACCAGAGTTTACCTGGTCACAGGAATCAGGGGATTTCCTGATGAACACTGGCATAGCAGAGACCACACAGAACTTTGTATTCTCTACACATCATGCCAACACCAGGCCCCTTGGGTTTGTTCTGTACAATGGGCCAAGTCCCTACTGACCCCAAGATGTCCCTATACCTAGCTTAGCTGTCCTTCATAGAAACACTGCTACAAAACCAGCAATCGAGATCTCTCTTCCAGTTAGAACAAACAGCTCTGCAGATGGAACTACCACCAACCGAGCAGACACTGCCTTGCAGAGCACCCCCTTTACAGAATGAGGAATGGGAACTTGGTGTTACCTTAAGCCTCTGGAACTGCTGCTGACCCTGCACTGGTGCTGCTGGAGGGGTGGGGTGGGCGTGACTCTGCACCACCTGGCTTCCATGAGGCTGCACTGGCGCAGTATGATGATGTCCACTATGGACGGTAGCTATAGCAGGCCCGTGACTGCCTGAGCTCTGGGGCACAGCTGACACCTGGGAAGGAGAGAAAAGAAAGCAGCTGGGGGTTAGGGCTTTATCTGCTCTCACAACTTCCCTACTGGAAAAAACTGTGCATGCTAACAATTTGGGCTTCAATGAGGAGCAAGCCTCACAGTACTGAAATGCAACCACATGTAAAACAATAGCTGGTTATTGTGAAGTTGGTTTAAAAACAGCCCTGAGTCCTACCCCTGACTGCAGAGATGCTTCATGAATTTCATCCTGTGATTATCTGTACAATGGGTACGATAACCTTTCTCCCATTCCTTGGGCAGCTTTGCACTGCAGCTGTTTAAAAATAATTGTGTCAGCACCGCTGGATGAAAGTACAAAATTCAGTTTTGAATTGACAGAATGTTACCAAGTCTGTACTTTCATCAGAGCACCAAGGCTATTGTTGAAATACATTTTGGGCTCTAACCATAACCTGCAACAAGAAAAAAAAAAAAAAGCTTGTCTCTTTCAATTTGCTTCTGATATACAAAGGCAGGGGTCAGCAACCTTTGCCAGCCCCGCCCACCTCACCATCAGCGGGTGCTGGGGAGAGGGACCAAAGTGGGTGGGGCCAGGCCTCGGGTTCCAGGCCAGCTGAGGTCAGGGCTGGCACCCACCAGCGGGCGGTGTCCTGTTCCCGGCTGGGGCCAGCTCCCGCCGGCAGGCAGCCTGTGGTTCCCAGCCCCAGGGCCAGCTCCTGCAGGCAGTGGCAGGAGCTCTGGGCGGGGCCGACCCGCCCCACTCCCCTCCAGCAGCCCTCCCCATCAGGGGCCAGGAGCCCCATGCTGCAGCTGCTTTTTCCTTGCTGGCCACCGCGAGCCACGGCATGCAGCTCTTGTGGCCCCATTTATCTTTAGAAAAAAAAAAATCAGGAAAGACATTCAGAACAAAAAAACCCACACTTTTCAGGCCCCCTTTATACATCATAAACAAGTCCAATTAAAACATTCTTTAATGGAATAATTAGCTTTTATTTTTAAAAATAAATAATTCTGCAGTTCAGGTTTGCTGTTGCTGTTAGTAGTGAACATCCTTTTGTAAAGCCTGGGGTAGCATGTGTAGGAGTCGCTCCCCAGGTCTGCACATGAGACAGGAAGTGCAATTGACCAGCAACAAAACCATGGCACGGGTTATATATAGAGTGGGGGGCAAAAACTAAGTAAACACCAAGAAAAACAAAGGACATATTTTCTCTATAGTGTTTCATTTATAGACATCTTAAATATTGCCATTAGAAGTAGTACACATTTTTCAGATGATGCAATTTTCTAGTTGGCAATGTTCCTTTAATACACACAAATGATCAGGACCTCAAAGAGAAGACAGACACCTAAATCAATCACCCACTTCACTTCCTACTGCCCCTGGATCTTCCCTGGGAGTTTCCCATCCAATTATTGATCAGTCTTGCTGAGTGTGACAGGATGCTGGAAGGTGAACCCCTAGTCAGCCCCTTGCCACACTCGCGCAACTAGCACAAAGGCAGGTAGCTGAGTTAAGGGTGATTGCCTGAGGGGGGCAGCTGGGCAGAGGCACAGACTGAGTGATCTCCCAAGGGGTTAAATTAGCCCATAAACTGCAGCTGCCCTAGAAGTTTTATAAGCCAGACCAAAGTGGAACGGAGTCAGGGGAAGGATTGCATGTCTCCCTGGCCCTGAGCAGGGCACTGTATGCTGGTAGGTACTTAAGACACAAGATGTAAATAAACCACGAGTGACTGCAAGTCTGTGGGTCCAAGAGTCCTTTATTGGCCCAAAGGGGGACGGAAAGACAGGGTGGAGCAGCGGACCTGCTACCCTGAATTTATGAGATGAAAAAATCATAAAGAAGGTTGAGTGGCTGCAGAACAAATTATCCTACATAAAAGGGGAAAAACCCTTTTACTGACCTACTTCTGACTAGGGGAGTCATTCAGAGATCAGGACACAAGTTCCCTCAATTTAGGCCTCGACTCAAAGCATTTCAGCACATACCTAATTGCAAGATAGTGATCACTTGCCACTAAAATCACAGGATTTAAACAAGTGCTTAAAATCATGCCCAAGGCTGCTAAATTCGGGTCTTAGTTTGAGGCCATTTTTGGGAAAATAACTGCTGTCACAGGTAGAACTCTATCACGGACTAATAAACAAATGCCATGCATTGGACGGACAATGCTGTCCACACAATGAGACTGTAGATTATTCTCCTGGTGCACACTAAATAACCAGCAGGAATACCTGGTAGCTGGGAGTTACGGAGTACTGAATTCCAGTGGCAGACTGCATGGTCTCCGAAACCGCCTCATATACAGGAGGTGCTGGAGCAAGCACACGGTGCTGGTGCTGGAAAGCTTCTGTGCTGCTGGTGATACGTCTCTGCTGTGACGCATACACCGGTGACTCCTGCTCATCCAATCGCCGCTTCATTCTGAATTCATGCTCAGGGAAGCTCTACAAAACCTGCTAAAACAGGGCAATTGACAAGAGTATATGATTAATCATTCTCCCTCATTGAATAGGATGCTGAGTTCATCAACAGGAGGCATAGCAGAGGTAAGGCAGGTTTCTGGGCATCCATTTAGTTTAGTTATTTCTCAGATAATTTTTGGAGTAGGGAAGTGGGTTTGGAATTAGGATTATTTTTTTCGGGTGAAATAGTAAATAGCAGATTTTAAATACAAGCCATTTTTAGAATTTAAATATTCAGGCTGAAAGAAGAAGAAAACCACAAGCCAACAAGTCTCACGTCTCACATCAAGTATCAGCTTTCCAACAAATTCTAAATTGACATTATACTAACTCTTCAGTTTATATGCTTAATTAGCCAACCACATGACCAACAGTGATCAAATCAATCAATACATACATGTATAACAAATATATACACAATAAATTGTTGCTCCAAGTCCGTGTGTATGTTCTTAGTATGTAAGAATACCTTTGAAGGCACAGACTTTAATTCTGTAATTTATAATTGCTTTCTCTGGAGCCTTTTTTCCTTTCACTAGTCTTCCTTTCTCACCCCCTCTTACAGGATCTCATTTTTTTATTTGTTGAAGTTGTTCTGTAAAGCTTGCCATTCTATCTCAGAAGAGAATCCCCCAATCAGGAACCCACCCCATCTATGTGAGGAGCCTTCTTATACTGATCAATCAACTCTTGAATGAAGAGATTACTAAAACCTAATTCACAGAGTACTCAGCCCAGCAGACCACAGTGGCATCTGGAGAACAGAAAGGCAAAAAACCCAGGAGAGACTGAGTTGATTTTCCTGGTTTTACCTGCTGGTTTTGGACTGATCTCTGCAAATGACTCCAGCATCTAAGCCATGATTTCATTTACTGTTACCTTCCTAGGGTTTAGAAACATTTTAGCTTTGGAAAAATTATTTTAGTTAGCATAGCTAGAATGAAAACAAGAAAACCAGCAGAATTTGGCTATGCATCTTCCATTTGATAGACGTGCCATCTAGGATTTCAAATCAAAATGGTGACAAATAAGGGCATGCCTATACTACAAAATTAAATCTGCTTAAGTTGACACACAGTCACTGCAGTAATTAGAGTGGTATTCCACAACCACACTATGCTCCTTCTCTCAGTGGTATGAACATCCACACCAGCAGTGCTTCCATCAACTTAACTGTATGGGGCACTGTAGGACACTGACACCCCAAGCACCATTGCATTTGCCCCATACAGGGCTGTCTCATAGCTGGAACCAACCCTGTCCCACAGCTGACAGCCAAGAGGTAAATTTTGCAGTATCTACCCAGACTGTGTCGCTCTAATTACATCGACCTACCACTACATCTCTTGCAGAAATGGATTTATTAAGTCAACGTTTAGTATAAACATTTACAGAGTTAGGTCGGCGTAAGCTGCCTTACATTCACCTAGCTCTGTGGTGTAAGTCAAGTCAAAGCAAAGCCTAGGTAGATGTGTGCTTAGAATGTGTGCTCAGAAATGTGGAGCAGCTCAGAGGTAAGTCCCATGTGTCCACTTACTTTTTGTTCTGTCTCCTCCCATTTCAATATTCATTTCTCTAGGCTTAGTTCACTCCTTACTCTTAACAGAGCAGGAGCAGACCATCCGCATGGCAACCATCATAAAAGCACTTCCTGCAGTTACAAAGTCAATGTTCTTCTCCCACTTCACCCAAACAAGCTGGGCATGAAACTTTTCAGTCAAAATCTACTCGGTTTGAAGCCAACCAGCAAGTAAACTGGCTATAGTAGTACAACTTGTACAGGGGGGTATAATTCCAGAATACAGAAACAATGAAGTAAAGATACAGTTCCAGAGACCATCTAATACACTGTGCACTATAACTGTAATGAAGCTCTGCTGTTTGTGTATCTTTGCCCAAAGAAACAAAGTCCACTTTTCAATTTTTTGGGACTAGTCAAGGTTTAAAGTAGAAGTGGATGCAAAACTGGTTGCATAATTGCTCCCAGAGAATAGTTATCAATGGTTCAGTCATGCTGGAAGGGCATAAGAAGTGGGGTACCGCAGGGATCGGTTCTGGATCTGGCTCTGTTCAATAATTTTCATCAATGATTTAGATGATGACATAGAGAGCACTCTGATAAAGTTAATGGATGATATCAAGTGGGGAAAAAGGTTGCAAGTGCTTTGGGGGAACAGGATTCAATTCAAAATGATTTGGACAAACTTGGTGAAATGGTCCAAGGTAAAGAGAATGAAATTCAATAAGGACAAGTGCAGAGTATTCCACTCAGGAAAGAACAGTCCATTGCACACATACAAAATGGGTAATGACTACCTAGGAAGGAGTACTGCGGAAAAGGATCGGGGTGTCAGTGAACAACCAGCTAAATATGAGTCAATAGTGTAACACTGTTGCAAAAAAAGCAAACACCATTCTGGGATGTATTAACAGAAGTATTGTAAGAAAGACACAATAAGTAATTCTTCCACTCTACTCCGCCCTGATTAGGCCTCAACTTGAGTATTGTGTCCAATTCTGGGCAGCGAATTTCAGGAAAGATGTGGACAAATTGGAGAAAGTCCAGAGAAGAGCAACACAAATGACAAGAAGTCTAGAACACTCGACTTATGAGGGAAGATTGAAAGTGCTGGGGTTGTTTAGTCTGGAAAAGCGGAGACTGAGAGGGGACATAACAGTTTTCAAGTACCAAAAGGTTGTTACGAGGAGGAGGGAGAAAAATGATTCTCCTTAACCAATGACGATAGCACAAGAAGCAATGGGCTTAAATTACAAGCAAGGGAGGTTTGGGTCGGACATTAGGAAAAAATTCCTAACTGTCAGGGTGATTAACCACTGGAATAAGTTGCCTCAGCAGGTTATGGAACCTCCATCATTGGAAGTTTTTAAGAGCAGGTTAGACAAGCACCTGTCAGGAACAGCTTAAGAGGGTACTTGGTCCTGTCATGAGTGCAGGGGACCGGACTCGATGACCTCTCATGGCCCCTTCCAGTTTCTATGATTCTGTGATACTGAGCTGCATAAAAGGCTGTGTAAAGACAGAACTGCTAGAAGAGTTTTGCTCTCTTACCTGTTATGAGGATTACAATTCCACCGTGGGCAACAAGGTCAGTCTTTTCTTTCAAAACACAACCGAAGATCTCAGGATATAGACTTAGCACAGTCTCATAAAGATGGATGAATTATCAGCTACAAGTCATCTGCTGGCAAGATTGTCTTAGTGGTCTAAACATCAAGTTTGAAAATTCCTACCCTGCCTTCTAGAATAGTTTAAAATTCGTACAGGGTCAGCTTAACCCTTTAGCTTCCTAAGGTACGCCAATGCAGTTCCACACAGTATACTGTATGGGAATGTTCCAGATGTAAGCTTAAAACCAGGTCCTGTTGCCCTTAATTTTAACATAGGATGTGAAGGCCATTTCTGCAAAATTACCTGCAGAGGCTGCACGCTATTGGTTAAACGGCAGCCTTGCACACCAAAGTAAACAGTAATGGAGTGGCATTATTTGCAGACAAATTTTATCCATCTCCTGTACATTCACTTACTGAGTGAGCAGTCCCTCCAAACCTGGACTTCCTCACTTGATGGTAGGTATCCCCACCTTTGGTGGTCAGCCTCTGGCACTTCCGCTCCCCTGTGGGCACTGCAGCTGCCTCCACTCGCTAGTTGAATGTGTACTCATCATTTAATGTTACTATAATGAAGTATGGAACTGAGAATAGTCCAACTGGAACTCAGAGGAGGCAGGGTTTCCAGACTGTGGTACACCTGTGAAGAAAGCGAGTTTACAAGAGAAGACCAGAATCCTCATCTCTATTATGGAAGGCCCCCACATTGTGGATTGGGTTACACCATGCAGGCTCACTACCTGGGAGACTAGGATGCTTCCCATCTGGGAACAGCTCTTAGCAATACACCCAAAGGCCACGTCCACTAACGAACTAACCATCACTTTCTGTAATGACGAGTGAATGTGTGCACCAAACTCCAGATTGCTGCTTGTCAGTCTTCATCCACAAACATCTTGGCCCAAGAAGTGACTGGGCCCCATGAATTAAGCCTTCACTCAGAGGTAAGGAAGGGAGGTAAATCCATCTGTTAATTAAAGTCTCCTTAATGCACTTGAATAACCATTTTTCTTTTAAATACCTAGAGGCTTTGTCATCTTTTCTAGTCCCTTTGAAATCCACAAAAGGGATTTCCCTTCCTTTACACGTGTCTTTAGAGGTATGCAAAGAGTACTTCAGTGCCCTCAGCATGTTCAAGAGCAGTTCTATGTTTATATTTCATTTTAAAAGTAATCTATACAGTACTCTACACACCATCATACAAAAAATCCCAGCAGCATCACAATAATAATTTCAAACAGAAACTCTGCTAGCTAGTGGGACAGCTGAGTGGGATGCAAAACTTCCCTGGGGAAGGCAAGGCCAGAGCGAAAAAAGCAGAAATTAAATAGCTATCCATATATGGAAGTTTGAACTGGCTTTGGGGACCAAAAGAAATGGATTCTGTTCTAAATGCCACCTTAATCCTTATGGAAAGAGAGTGTACCTACAACAGGCAATTTCCTGGCCCCTTCTGGTGGAGGTGGTAATCCCCAACATAGGTTCCTTGATTCATTTCTGTTCTTCTGGGTCCTTTAAGTGAGGAAAAAAACATTTTGTGTAGGACAAGTTTCCCAACTGGGACAACTGCCTCTTTATTGAGGAACTCTTGAATGAGAGGGAAGAGCAAGAAAGATACAGCAGAAAGCTTGATTCATTCATGGAGAAAAGCTTAAGATTCCTTGACCCAAGTGCACAATTTTGGAAACTTACTGTCGCAAACAAGTCTGACCAGCCAACCAAGAGAGTGCGGACTAGATGGAAAACCTCTGTCCTAACCAACAAAGCCCTCAAATGGAATCTCTGGCAGCTCAGACCAAATGTCGAGGGGCCATGCCACAGGGACTGCTTTAGGGACCAATAAATTGTGTTCTGTCTAATGTGTAAGAATAACTGCAGCCTGAGACAGCTTTCCACTCCTTAGTGCCTCCTGCCTATTGACAATGCAGGCAACATCATTTACCTCAGTATCCAGACCTCGGGAACCAGCACACACTACTATGATTGCTCTAAGTTCCAGCCAATTCACATGAAGGATCTCCCCCATGTGGGGTGGATGAGATCGCAAAATGGTTCCCCAACCCTTGAGGCTGGCATCAGTCATTATCCCAAACCTTGAGGCCCTGGGGTGCCGGGATAAGCACTAGTCAGCTATGCTGCCACCTTAGAGTTTAGTCACATCTCTCCCACAACTGCAGCGACTGCCTAAGCTCCCTGAGATGGTGGATCCTCACATTTAAGTCCCATTCCTTTGGTCACCACTGAGAGAGCAGATGATGCATCCAAATGCTTCCTGACCTACCGAGCTAGGCCAACTAAGGAAGACATCTTCTCGGCTCAGATGCTAGGACCTGTTGTGCTAAGTTGTTCTGCCATTAGTAGTGGTTTCTGTGATGGGAGACCCACGCCTGCCACCATGTTAAGGGATATTCTACACTTCAAATTTAAGAGAGACAGCTTTATCTATACAGCTCCCACTGACACAGCTGACAGTGCTGATGTCAGCAAAAGGTGTGTCACTCAGAGGGGTGGTTTTTTCACACCCATGAGTGACAAAAGTTTTGCCAGTATAAGTTCAAGTGTAGTTAAGGCCTTGCTCAGCTGCTAAGATGGGATCAGGTTTTGCTTTTTTGTATCTGATCATAAATACCAGTCAAATCAAAAAAGTTACTGATTCCTGGACAGCTTCCCCTGCTCCTAGCAAAGAGGAGATCATCCCCAGTCAATCATCCAGAAATGGAAGAAATAATGTTTCCTCTGTGACTCTACCACTGCAACACTCTTTGTGTAGAGTGAGCCAATTCTAGAGGGGAAAAAAAACTACCATTGCAGAAAAGGAAAAAAGTCCACAAAACAATACGCAGAAATCTGCGAGTGCTCAGCGATCCTCTATTCTGCTGAAGTCTGACCCAGAGTGAGAGGGGCAGACTCAAGGGGTATTGGCCATACCAAGGCCTGGGTGGTGGATATCCATCATTATGCCCATCAGTCTCTATTCTGAGAAGACAAAATATGGGCTCTTGGGCTCTGGAATTACATTATTTTCATCACTGAGATCCTTCATGCTTGAGCTAGTGCTTCCTCAAAGAACATTTCCCCATTAAAAGGGAGATGCAATGAGCTTCTGCTCTGTGGCAAATTCCTCGCTCCAAGAGTATTTCTAGTAGGCACTCCCATCCATAAAGTGATCGGTAGAGAAGGAAAGAAGATTGTGAGACAAAGATCAGGAAGACATCACAGAGGAATTTGGAAATTTCCCAATTTCAGTCACACAGGTCCTTCAAAGGCAGTGACCCCAAGTACACTTCTTAGTTGAAGATGTGACTGCAGAGTCAATAATGGAGAGAATATCCCAGCACTTGTGCTGTCCTTTAACACAGCCTGTAAAACATATTAATTGCTTTGGGGAGGGTTGTTCTGGCATCTGTTTTCTCTCTGCGTATTTGTGAATGAGGAAAGCACACATTTTGAGAATACATATGTAATGATTGCCACCCATTTAAGTGCTTAGATAGAGTATAAAGGACTTGGAGATGAAAGACAATGCATTGATTCACGATGCTAAAACATAAATGCCATATTATTTTTATTTCCAATGTACAGCAAAGACTTATCCAACACTAAGCATCGACCATAGACTAAAAGTACAACTAAACAGATTAACCCAGATGAGGCTGGATTCTACAGCCATAACATAGCATTTACTTGATGACCCGATTACAGGTACGAGTTCTGGAAATTCTAACTCCCCAAGGCAAGTCAGCTGTATGATATACCTGTAACTCTATTTTAAATTTGTTGAGTACTCAATAAGACTTTGGCAATGTGCCAAAAGATGGCAGGAACGCTTGTTACTTCATTAAAAAATTAAGTTACAGTGACTAGGACAGCAGAACAGGTAACTTAATGAACTTTGAAGGTCACTTGATCCAGTCCACATAGCAACCATCGATCAGACTTTCTTTCTTTCCCCAGCTCAAAGACCTAAGAGCCAAGCATCTTAACATCTTCAATTTGATTATGTTGTAGTCTATATAGTGATATTTGGGCTTTGTTTACAAGATGGAAAATGATCTTCCTCTTCCTGTACTTTTTAAAATTCACCACACAGGAAAAGTCCACCAGAGGAGCACAACTCTGCTGTTCCTGCCCAAAATACATCCCCCTGCTGAGCAGTTTTACCTACTGTTACTGATGGAACATGGAGCGCAGGAGCGGTATGTGCAAAGACAGCGTCTGCTGCTGCTAAAGTGAGGACAAAGAATGTGTCTTTCCTTTCTCAGAGCACTGTGCTACACCTGGCTTCTCTTATTCATTGCACTATCAACCATTCCCCTTCACAGAGCTCAATAGGACTAGCAAAACGAAACTGACCCAAAGCACATTAGTTCTACTCAGGTACCAAGGGCATCTTCTGAAGGAACATTAGGGGCAAGAGAAGCGCAAGGGAATGAACACATCAGGGGGACTTGAACTGAGATTGCAGAACAGGGGCTCAGAACTCAACCACTGAACATTAGGGAGAAGATTAGGAAAAATGGTTTCTGACTTCAACTCCCCACGGGAATAGAAAGAGGAGGAGAGTATCATCTCCATCCTGCTTCTTCACCCAGCCCTGAAGATTTCAATGCCAGCATTTTACCAGCTGAGATCTCAAAAATCTGCAGAGCCAGAAACTAGCAATGATCATTCCAAGCTTTCAGATGATATAAGCCCTGGTGTGTAGTGCTACAGATTTAAGATAAGCTGTTTAACCATCAAATGTAAAAAGAGCAATATGATAACAAGAATAAATGTAGTTTGTAACGGTCTTCTGTCGCAATACCTGTCAGTACTAGAGCCCTTTGGCCGATGAGCATACCTTTCTCAAGAATGAACTGTGGAACAGCGATCATCGGGAAAGAGGACTTCAATCCTCAACAAGTTAAGAGATTTCTAAGAAAGGTTGTGCGAACTGTGTCGTCACACACTGAACATGTTGTGCATGTATCCCTAGACTGTCTCTTTAAAAAAAACCCACAAATAGGAGAACTCAGTATATTCCTGAACTCCAGGATTTCTTAGAAAGTGTAAGAAACAGTTTAATACAGAGTGATTTACCTGGTGACCCTCACGTCCTAATTCAAACTGCATGGAGCACACATCTTTTCACAAACTGTCTGAAAATTTAAATGTGTTCCTAAGCGTTTTTATACACTATAATATGTACAGCGCTTACAGTTGTTACTACTTTGGATTTTAAAAGTTAGAGATTGTACAGAACTGCACTACCTGAGGAGAAAGTTTACACCACAACCATACATCAGCACAGTTGCACCGATGCAGCTAAGTCACCACAGAGCTCCTGGTGAACACACACTAATCTGATGTGACAGACACCCCTGTGGCTTACGTAACTCCACCTCCATGAGAGGCAGTAGGTCTGTGTGCAGGAGAAGCTCTCCATGGGGAGGTATTGCTGTGGAGTATGAAAAATCCACATTGCTGAGCTATGTAGTTATACCATTGTAAAAGTGTAGCATAGATCTAGCCTGAATAAGATTGGTTAACCTGATTTAATGAATGGAGGGAAGAGAGAGAAGTATTTTTAAATGAGAAGATGACCTAATATGGAGAGAAAACAAGTGGACCTTTAGAAACACACACACACAACAAGAGACAGAAGGACCTCAAAAGTGATGTAAAAAGATGTAAAAGAGCAGAAATTAAAGGATTGTGGACACAAAAATCAAAATGGGGGAGAAAGGAGGATGAAAAAGGAACAGAGAAGTTTTGGATTTTGTTTCAGGAGTTTTTTGCTGGAGACAGAGAGAAAAATTTTACCTGAAAAAGTAAGACACCTTAAGTGTTTTTGGACTTCTTCTCATTTAGGAAATGGAAAGAGTGGTGGGAAAAGGAAGGGAAACAGAAGGAACCTTAGCTAGTGCCTGGGACTCAGAAGACCTGGACTCAATTTCCTGCTCTGCTACAGACTTCCTGTTTGACCCTGGGCTAGTTAGTTACACTCTGTTCCTCAGTTCCCCATTTGAAAATGGGAATAGCAGCACTGACCTACGTCACAAAAGTGTTGCTAGAATGAGTGGGTATTGAAAATAGCGAGGCACTCGAATACCACGGAACTGAAGACCATGTTAAGTACCTGATATAGATACTGAAGAGAAATGAATTCCATAAAACATTCAGAAGAATTGACAGTAAGGCAAAGTGCTGGCAGTTCACTGACTATATATATACGGATCTTACCGTGGCCTCAGACTACATACAGCTGCTAGGGCAATCAAACTCCACTCACCTCAACACTCCAGACACGAAAGGCAACAGTAGAAAAAATGGTGGAGTAATCACTTTGTCACAGCAATAGCTGTTAATGACGGCCCCAAGTCTGAAAAGTTCATGATGATAACTTGTGGGAACAAAAAGTGACTCCTAACTTTACATAAGAAGTAAATTTCCCCACCTCCACGGTGCCCAATTTCTAAAAGAACATTTCTTCCATCATTAGAGTCAGAATAAGTAAGAATCCAGCAACTGAGAGGAAAAGACTAGGAGTGTGCAATCAAGAGCTCACCAGTGACCGGCCAGGACAGAGGAACACAAACTACAGGCTCATATTTTCTGTTCTGACCAACAGACATAAAAGCTTTCCAATGCTGGAGAAGACCAGAACTGCAATCTGGACAGAAAATAATTAATAAACCCTGGAAACTAGACATGTATGCCAATTTCACCCTGACATTTCTCATTTCAAGACCTATGTGTTCCACAAGACCTGTACTGAGAGCTCCCTAATTGGTCTGACCATGGGTATGACACATCATAAAAGCAGGCAAAGGAAATTTGAAGAGATCTATCCATTACACATTGTAATCCAATATGAAAAACAACCTGTATCTCTCTCCTCTTTGCCTGCCTTCAAGAATTCCAGTTAGTCTAGTATTTCTTAATTTGAGTTGTCCATAGAACAGTGTCTGTGATATTTTGTTACGATGGCACTGTGTCCATATGATTTCAAGGCACAGACACTGCCAAACGTACAGTTCTAAGAACACCTGCCTCCACAGTATTTCACTGAAAGCCACTATTTTACTAACTAAACCCAATGTTGTTTGGGAAGTCAGACCTGTACCTCTATTCCAAGCAGAATCAGATTAGAGCAGGAGTATCAAATTCATTTGTTGTTGCAGGCCAGATTTGACTTAAGTGTACGCCAAGTGGTCTATACACACCATAATTTGAAATACTAGGCATTCTCAAGGCATCGCAAAGCACTGTGTATATAAGATTGCGCTCTGTGATACCACTCTCTCTCTCTGGTCCATGGAGTGCAGTCACAGGACGGATGGAAGGGTTCGCAGGCCCTATCCAACACATGGGCCATATGTTTGACACCCCTGGATTAGAGACAGCCAGGAATGCCCTTTCAGTTAGCAAAAACTAAATGTGTCTAATTTTTAATTAATCAATTTAATCTAGGTGTGTATAATCACCCCCTTCACGGGGGGGGGGGGGGGAATCAACAAATTTACAACAGCCCTCTTAAGTAGAAGAATATTTATCCCCCTTTGGGTTGAAAATTGACAGAGAGATTAGGCAAGTTGCCCAAGGTCACACAGGAGCTCTGTGGCGGGGCTAGGAACTGAACTACAATCTCCTGAGATTCAATCCAGTGCTTTAACCACAAGATCAATAACATTGTGCACATACAGTAGGGCCAATGGGGAAAGAAAAAACCCCAAACTTACCAATGCCTCTTTATCCTAAAGCCTCTGCTATGAAAACCAAGATGGAGGGAAGTACCATTATCCATGCTGTGGGCATTGGGAAGTCCCAGATTTGCAGATGAAGGGTATGTAACCAACTGCCTCCAGCTAAAGGGGGATCTACCTGTATACCACTTCTAGTTTCAGACTGTTCCTCACTTCAACCAGAGATGATTTTTTTTTAGCATCTTGTTACACTAAAATCTTATCATTAGACTCTCATTTAAGGCAGTAGTCCTGTTTCCTTAAATATTTTCATTAATAGAGTATTATTTAATAGTTTTCCACTTTACTGAGTCAGTTTTCTTTTACACTTTACCTTTTAGTATATTGAAAGTTTCTCTTAATCCTTGCAGTCCACTGAATTCCAATCACACCCTTGAGAATACAATCATTTTCTAACCACACATCTTTTCCCACTCCATATTGCAGCCCTTATTTTTGCAGAGTACCAGCTCTGCGATAGTGAAGGCTGAAAACTCATTTCTGGTGACTTCAAATGCTCTAAGATCCACACACTTACTCATATTGTTTTGAAATTTAGCGTGCCTGAAGGGTATGCAGGGTAGGGTTCGTGGTCCAAATTTGGGGTCATTCAAGCAAGAAGTTCTCAAGATATTGAACCCCGAGGGTGGGGAAGAGGGAAGCATTTCTTAAAGTTGAAATATTCTACCAACTTTTTTTGTGCAGACTTGGGAAATCAAACCATGGCTCTGATCATGCCCACAGTGGTCTCCATCACTCAACACTGACCCCAGCTAATGTATGGCACCCACTAATCCTCTGCAAAGCAAAATTAAAAACAATATTCAAAACTTCGTTTAGGTCCTTAGATAGATTCATGCCTTATGCTCCTGAGCCAAACAGATTACATCGTGCATGTGCAGACAGAACACCCAAGCGGGATGCTGGCCAACAACTAATACAGTATCTGAGTGGTTTGAGGGGATATGTTTTGGCCATTAAACCTGAGGAACATCCAGCCCCTGGCAGACATCTGAAAAGGAAATGTAGGCATATTGCTAGAGGGGCTATTATTTTGGGGAAATACAACCCGAGTATATCATAAAATTAAGAAGGCACTCCAGCTATTTTCAAAAAGAAAACAAGTGACGCCTGACAGTGCTTGCTGGGTAGGAGGTGAATTAAGGGTTATGAGGAGAGGGATAAGTGGAGTCGAGGAAGGTAGGGGAGGGATACTGAGAGGACTGACATGGAGATGGCTCAGTGGTGAACCTGTCATCCCCACATACATCCTTCCTATGAGTACGCTGGAATCTGGGGGGCATCTGATTCTCTTGGGGGACCTGGGCTCCTCTTTCTGTCCCTCATACTAGCTAGGATCTGGGGTGCCATCTTCCCTCTGAACGGACCTGAGATTTCCTCTTGCTAACCCCCTCCCCATATGAGCAGGCATCTGGAGAAGCCATCCCTTCTGGGTGGGGAGTTGAAGATAGGCAGGCTGGGGCGTGAACCCCAGGACACACTACAATACTGGGGAGAAGAGCTGAGGGGCATACTTGATGCATATTACTGACACTGGGGAGAAGGAATGAGAACACCCAGTCAGATGAATGGTGCATTTCACAAATCTCAGAGCTACTGTTTCAGGCTGTATTAATCTCTTTGAGTTGTTCTCATTCAACTGGGAACATCACATTAAAATGAATGGGCCACTTCACACCTCTCTGGACTTCCTACATGGCAAATGGATGTGTAGCGCCTCTTCCAAAACACTTCCCTCCTCGTACCAGTTTCCCCAACTGAACAATGTTTCCCTCCTTGATGAAGTGCTTTGAGATCTACTGATGAAAACACTATACAGTATTATCTGGCCACAAAAGCAATTCAACGGCAAACCTATATGGTGACAAAATTGCCTAACTGCCCATTAGTTCCCATAGCAGTTCTGCTCATTATAAATAAAACTAGATAATTTGCTCACATAAAGGTTCATTACTACCAAGTTAAGGTTGCCTGGTGGTATCTTGTGAACAGCCGTTCCAGAATGCTGAAGTGAGCAAAACTCAGTTAAAATGGGAAGTCAAAAGTTAAGGCACATGCCATACAGCCCTCGCTTTGCCTTCTTTTAACAATATGTCCACCATAGAGACAAGGAAGATGAAGTATACCTTTTATTGAACCAGCTTCTGCTGGTGAGAGAGACAGGCTTTCGACCTTATACCGAGTTCATCTTTAGTTAAGAGACGGTTGGTGTAAGCTTGAAAACTTGTCTCTCTCACCAACAGAACTGGTCCAATAAAAGATATTACTTCACCCACCTTTGTCTCTCTAATACCCTGGGACAACACAGCTACAGCACCATAGCATACAATTAATATGTCCACATCACACATACCCACCCTCTGCCCTTGCGCTGTCCTGAACAGGAGCTACTTACTACACCTTACCTACACTCACTTTGCCTACTGCAAAGAAAGAGCACCACATTTGTTAAAATTTACAAACCCTTCAATCTTTTCATCTTTATGCAGGTAATGCTATTAAACACTATTCCCTTACCCTCATTAAACTCACAGACAATGCTAGTCTCCCCTCTAACAGCTGACAACCCCCATGGCAAGACGACATCAGTGCCCTGCTACTGATGCAGCGACAAAATAAAGTATACAGGATCTCTCAAAGTACACATGCATTTCTTTCCTTTGCTCACATAAAAGGGGTTTAGGAAAGGGCTCACTTCCCCCTCCCTCTCCTTCCAAGTTGCCTCATATCACAATCACAGCTCTGCAAAACTGCTTCAATTTAATTAAATCCTTCCACGATTCAATATAGCTACAACTAAGAGAGATGAGGTAAATGCAGATAGTTCCCAGTGGATACTGCCAGACATGGGGGGAGGGGGGAGGGGGATGGGGAGGGGGACAAGATAAGATTGCACTGGAATGTATCCTAAATCCTCTTTTTCTGGTTTTCAGAAATTAGACTTTTGCTGAATTCAAGATTCTGAAAGGGCACAAGATTCCACCTGGGAGCCTTAGCTCTGTGCTAATGAAGGTTTTACTCCGTGAATTTCATCCCAAACTTGCAGGTCTTTAGTGCCCACCAAAGCCACATCCTAATTAACCAGAAAGTGAACACCCAAGTATACACTGCTTCAACAGGGGAGTGCACTGGACCACAAAACAGATAACAGTTGGCACAGAGAGGTAGAGTCCCCAGATCAAACCTGGCATGGGCCTCCGGCACAGCAGTGCAGACCATAACCATCCCTTTCAGTTGGAAGCATGATTAACACAGCTCTACACAATAAATCCCACTCATCTAAAATACTTAGACTAAATTCTAGTTTCACAGACAAACTAGATTACAACTTTTTCAAAAAAAGCTGGCTATTAAAAAAGCTCACACGTTCCTGACGTTTTGGTCATTCAGGCAGCTGCAATTTAAACAGCATGTAATTGTCGGTTTTACACATAGCTTCAGTGGTTCAAATAAAATATCTTCATCTGATACAGCAGACATGTATATTAAGTAGATGTCACTTTATACTGGTGCATATACTGATGTAAGGGTTTAAAAAAAAATTAGGTGAGTTCCTGGAGGATAGGTCCATCAATGGCCATTAGCCAGAATAGGTAGGGACTACTGTTCGCCATAAGCTGGGGATGGTCAATGGGATGGATCACATGATAATTATCTACTCTGTTCATTCCCTCCAAAGCACCTGCCATTGGCTACCGTTGGAAGACAGGATACTGAGCTACAGGTACCATTGGTTTGACCAAATATGGCTACTCTTATGTTGTAACATCTGTACATGGCAGGCAATACAATTTTTAAAAAATAGTCTGTATTCTGGGTTTCATTGGCTCAGATTCAAGAAAAAGCATAGCTTCTGATGAGACAAATACAAAATATATTAATGCTTCTACAGGGCTTCTCAAATTTCTTTTTTTGGAATCACTTTTGAAAATATTTCAGATTTTGATGACCCTCAAAAAAAAAAAAAAGTGATTACATCCCATGCCATGCCACACTTACCGGTTTAGATGGGGGTTGAGAGCCACAACCCTCCCCCATAAAAACCCACGAGCCTGTGAGGGATCACAACCTCCCGTTTGAGAACGCCATTCCCAGTTACCTACAAGTCCAGTTAAAAACCTAATACAGTTTAAATTGCTATACAATAAGTAAAGGGGTAAAAATACCTAAAGATATTGGAACTGGAACACTCAGTGCAGACCATTGGTAAGTTCAAAGACTGTGGGGCGCATACATGTAGAGAAGGATGCCAGTTCTTGATTAAAGTAATTTAAAAATTAATGCTAGTAGCAGAATACTATAAGAATAATTCTCAGACTCATACCTGCCAGCATGTTATTCCACAAAGGATTCTTATTCATAGCTGTGCAGTATTTATATCTAGTAACTGCAACAGTCATTTGATAGGTACTCTTTCAAAAGCAATCTGGAAACTCTTCAGGCTGGGCATAAAGAGTGAAAGCAGCATAGGTTAGTTATTTATAAGCCATGCTATGTCCAAAACCAAAAAGGAGCAGCAGCATAAGACACAGAGGTACGGTACCTAACCACATATACTTAATTGTTGTTAGGAAGTATAAATGTAACATTGTTTTTAGTTTACAAACACCACTTTGTATAGGAAATAATCAAAACCGTTACTGTATACCAGGGCTAGTCAATAGGTAAACTAAAGACCAAATCTAGACCACAAGATGTTTCTGAATGGACCCCAAAATGCTGCCCCCCACTTTTTGTTTTTCTAAGTAATCTCCATTTAAAACAGTACTGTACTTGCCTTTTTGGGGGCTGGGAGGAGGATTTCTACTGCTACCTGATTGCATACATCCAGTTCCAAATAAACTGTGTGGCTGACTGGTCAATTTGTTTCTCTGATGTGCATAACTCTTGAGGTTCTACTGTATTTACTTACTTTTAATTATTTTCTCTAGAGATTGATTATACCTTCACCAATCAATTCAGACCTTGACAAAAAATAAGTGACTAACCCTGCAGTACGTGATTAATGTGGCCATGAACGGAGTTGAAGAAAACTGAATATTTTGGTTAAGTTCTATGAAAAACCTGCAGAAACCCCATTGATGTCTTCAGTTTCAGCTGCTCATCTATATGAAAACAAGTCAGTTCAGTTTTATTTCCACACCTCCAACATTTTATTTAGCTTTGTAAACAATAAGTTGTGTGGCATAAGGAATCAAATGAATAATGTACTAAAAGTCAGTTTGCATTTTTTTAATCTGTAAAAACCTGAGGTTTCTGATTACCACATATATTCACATCATTAAAAAGATTTAAATTCTCCAAATCTAAGTATTACACGCTGTATAATTTTACAAGAACCCAGAAATATTCTGTACCATTTTCCTGCAGTTCGGCATCCTCACTGACTGCCTGATTATCACCTAGCTGGCTCTGCACATGCATGGAGCATTTGAGGACAGGCTACAGTGGTACAAGTGGCTGATGATTAATGCAGAAGCTCTACAGCCATACTATATACCATGTGAAGTGATTGGTTGCCCCTCCCCCATGATGACGGACTTTGCAGTAGAAGGAACCACTGGACAGTCTTTTCCCGTTGTCCCAAAAATGCAAAACACTCCCCCCACCACGCATCCCCGACCTCAACCCGATGCCCTCAAATAACCCTAATGAGCCTGCAGGAGCCCTACTGGACAATAGTGTTACACAGCTCGAGTGAGCTGGAGATATGGATGTGCTCTGCACAACTCCAACACACATCTCGGGCACGTGGAAAGCAGGCTGTCCCTAAGACACTTTACTGGCCTTTACTGATCGAGCTTCCACCAACCATTACCAAATGCTTGGCGCCCAGTAACCCACCCTGCAAAGAGCTAAAGGAAGTGGATCTTCCTACACCACTGCCTCCCTCCAGGGATCATCAAATGCAATCGGCTACTCCGGCGCATTCGCGATGAAAGACACCCGAGGAGAACCGCTGCATGGGTCAGCACTGCTCCATGCATGTAGCCGAGGCTGAAGGGGCGGCAGGGGTGATCTATGCAACGGACCAGTTAGCGGGTCGCCGGTAGGGATCGGCGCGCGGTAGGAGCCGAAATGCACGACACCCCCCCTCCCCCAAGGAGAGCAGGGAAGAGGGCTGCGTGCACCCCTTCCAGGGGATGATCGGAGAAGGGAAGCGGGAAAAGGTGTGTAGCGCGCCGGGGAAGGCGGCATCCCCAGAGGCGGAGCCTGCATGCAATGCCCTGACGGACGAGCGCGAGGGAGGAGGCTATTTGCCACCCTCCCGGCACGGGGCGAGCAGAGAAGGGGCAGTGGGAGGAGCCCCCATGCAATATACCGGGGAAGGCGGTGGCCCGGAGGCGGAGCCTGTGTGGAACGCGTCCAGTTAGTACCGAGGGAACGGGGGCGGGGCCGTGTGCAATGGGGGTGAGGGGTGCTCCCGGCAAGGGAGCGACAGCGGCGGGCTGGAACCCCGCGGGCTTCCCGAGCACAGCTGCTGCTCCGTGCCCCCGGCTCTGAGGGGGCCGGACTTTGTCGCGGAAAGGGAGGCGGGCCCACGTCCGCCGCACCGAGCGTGTGCAATGCGGGCGATGGGAAGCGAAGGAAAGGGCCCGCGAGCCCAGCTCCGCCCAGCGGCTCCGGGGGGCAGGACCCTTGTGCGCCACGCGCCCACCGGTGTCCCGCGCACCCTGCTCGCAGTGCGACGAGAAAGGGCGGCCCCTGCACGCGGGGACAGCTCGGGCGGCCGTGCTGAGCGCTCGCTCCCCTCCCCCCCCGGCGGTGCCTGAAGCGCGCGAGCCACCGGCGCGAGTCCCCGCCCCGTACGGAGAGCGAGAAGGAAAAGGAGCGACCCGCCCCCCGCGGCGCCCGGCGGGACTGTCACACTCCCCGAGCCCTCGGCGCTCACCTCAAAGCCGCCCCTGTGCTCAGGGGATCTCGCCCCGCCGCCGGCTGCCCGGGCCCCTTCTTACGCGGGGGCGGCGCGCGGCCCCTCCTCCCGCCTCTGGCGGGGTCAGCGGCGGCGGCTGCTAGTGCCTCAGCTCCAAGCCCCGGCGGCTGCTAGAGACGGACGGACTCTGGCGGGGTCGGGCTGTGGGAGGGCGCCCCAGCCCCGGCGGCTGCTCCGGGCGGGGTGGGGGGTTCTCGGGCCCCTCCTCCTCCTCCTGGCGGGGGCGGCGACTGCTCGGCCCGGGCAGTGGAGAGGATGAGGGCCGGCTGGGCCTGGGCGGATAGCAGGGACACTCGGCCCCGGTGAGAGGGAGTAAGATGGAGTAACCGTCTATCGGCGGCGGCCGCCGAGCGCTGCCCGCTTCTCTGTTCCCCGGGAAATCCCGCCCCTCCCCGGCCCGGGGGGAGATCCCCGCGGTCTCACTGGCTAAGCACACTGCCACTCGCATCCTCTGCCAATCGCATTACAGTGCCCACCCCCATCTCCCGCCCCCATTGGCCACAACCCCCAGGAAGGGGATGTGAAGGGGGGACCGAGGAAAAATGTCCGTATAGGAAGCAAGCCCCGCCCAGTCCCACCTCCACTCCCATCTTATTGGGTACCGCCTACAGGAACCGCTCAACGATTAGAGAAAAGTGCACGTCAGTCAAACATAGACTCCCCCCATGTCAGGCTCCACCCCGATCTACTAGAAAGCTCCACCCCCTCTCTAGGGAGCTCTTTTGTGGAATGTTTACATGTGCAAGTGGATCCAGATTCGCGCCCCTGAAAAAATCCGCCCACACTCCCGGGGGCAGCAGCTAGGGCATGGGGCGCGCTGCATGTTCTGTACCTATATTGCTTCAGCGTGTGGCCCCAGCACGTGCACTAGCACTGTATAATGCACGGGTGCAACAAGCTGCAGCAGCACGGGCGCCAGTTGTGTACAACTCCCAAACCTGCAGCAGCGGTACGCCTAAGATCACTAATGCACGATGCATAAGTGCAACGAGCTTCAGCCGCGCGGCCAGTGGCCCTGTTTATACGCAGGGCAGGCACCAAGCTCCAGCTTGCGCTCGCACTGAGAATGCATGAAAGCAACAAGTTGCATTAAGTCAATCATACATCCCAGTTTCAAGTTCCAAAGGGGTAGCCGTGTTAGTCTAGTGTAGAAAGACAACAGAGTCCTGTGGCACTTTTAAAGACTAACAGATTTATTTATTCTGTTAGTCTTTAAAAGTGCCACAGGACTCTGTTGTCTCCCAGTTTCAAGATTATCTATGAGGTATTTATCCGCTTGCATACAAACCATTTAAACGGGGTTGAAACCTCTTGGATACCAGCTTCCAGCCAGAAAGCAAGGTATTAGTTTCTATCTACTCCAGTTTTAAACTGGCAGCAACTTTACAGGAGATAACTAAAACGATACACCAAAAGAACACCTTTAAGAAAAAAAAAAACCTGCATTGGGTTGTCACATTAGACCACATGGCCTGGATTTGGAGTCCAAACTCAAAAAACTGCATATAACCAACTGAGCACATTTTGAATCAGAGCGATTCCAAAGGTAAGTAGGTGTGGAAGGCAGGTTTCTATTCAAATGGGAGAAAAAACTTCCACAGGATTAAAGGTGTAATTTCTTCCTCTAATCTGAAGTCTTTTTTTCCCCTCAAAGTTGTAGTGAGAAGACATTACCTTTGTTTCAGAAGGACAGAGAGGCTCATAAGGCAAATACCACCACAATTTAAAGTAAAAACAAGGAAAATCCTGTGGCACGTTGAAGACTAACAAATTTCTTTGGGCATAAACTTTCATGGGCTGCAACCCAATCTGTAAAACGCAGACCGTGAAAGCTTATTCCCCAAAGAAATTCGTTAGTCTTCAAGGTGCCACAGGACTTTCTACCCCTGTGGAAAGTATCACAAATTAAAGTGTGTATTTGTTTACATAAAGCACTATGAATTTGCATGACCCCATTGCTAATTAACTGAGGAGGGAATGCAAACCTTAAATCACTTTTAGCCACTGCCCCTAGCCAAGGCTTTGCTTGATTAATTCAACATAGGAGTTTCTGTGTATTTTCCATCACTGCTAGGTGGTGGTGCATTGCCTGCCCTAGAGATTTCTGGAAGCCAGCAACATGTAAAGTTCTAATCTTCAATACTTCCTTACTACAGAAGTCAGTGACAGTGTATCCATAGAATATAAGCCAAATGCTTCCAAGGGAGAGGAGGACAAACCAAAATAAATCCTTGGCAATAAATTCCCACCATTT
Organism: Pelusios castaneus; assembly: GCA_007922175.1. Lineage (NCBI taxonomy): Eukaryota > Metazoa > Chordata > Testudines > Pelomedusidae > Pelusios > Pelusios castaneus. The sequence continues at coordinate 2,757,390 of ML685765.1, forward strand.
AAAAAGGGTTACCACCAGACAGACAAATGAAAGATACATATAGGTGATACCCTAATAAACCTGTATTCTTATTGCCTACTTTGCCCATCCCCACCCCCAAAGGCCAATGTAACCATTACACACATTTTCTATTCCAAACTTTAAATCTATCAAAATTCTTACTATTCGTCAGTATACCTTAGATACAGTTAAGAGTGCCCCAGATACTTTACCATCTGCCTGATCTGCTAGTCATTGGTTAGAGGCTTTTGGGGGGGGGGGGGGGACTGTGAGGTTTTGTGGCCTGCATTGTGCAGGAGGTCAGACTAGATGATCATACTGGTCCCTTCTGACCTTAGAGTCTATTAAAAAATTCTTCTGTCATAGATATGAGACAATCAAGGCAAAAAAGCACACAGGCCTTAAGCACATGGATTATAACATTTTAAAGATTTGGTTCTATACCTCTATTATGTGTTGCCCAACTTAAGCCCCTTTCTCTTCCCTGGTGTAAAAAGGGACCTTATCTGGATCACTTGGAGATTGTCTCTCGCCTTCCACTTATAACACTGCTAATTTCAGTACTGGGGTGGCAGGATGCTGCTTGTTGCTGCAATTTCAAATAAGCAACTTTCTGATTCATATTTTGATGGATGATTGTAATTAAAATAAAAGCATAACCAGATTATGCATTGTCCAACCAACTCAGAAATCCTCAAATGCCAGTCCAGCACCATCTCTCATACATTCTCTTAGTACACACACACACACACACACACACACACACACACACACACACACACA
>ML685765.1:2758182-2807197 GCA_007922175.1 Pelusios castaneus
ACACACACACACACACACACACACACACACACACACACACACACACAGAGTGAGTGCTACTATTAAATCTGCTTTAACTGCCTCCAACAGACACGCCTCCAGCTCCCAGAAGCTTTGGAGCAGAAGTGCACGCTTCAGTTTTAAAATATCATCCTGCATGACTGGACTTGCAATTCTGAATTAAGAAAGAGACTTCAGTGAAACTCCCTTCTAAAGGGTGGGAGAGGCTTCATCCTTCCCTTACAATAAACCTGATCGTAAATAAAGCAGGACGGAAGGGAATTGATTTCTGTGCATTGGCCTGTCCAATTCGGAATGATGGACTGAGTACTCCGTCCCTAAAAACTGGGGTGATCTGTTCTTTTGCCCCGCCCCCAATCCGGTTTACTTCCTTCCTACACGGTAGCTAATCTGTCCCTGAAAGCATGATGCGCGGGCTACCGGTACCAAACCAACCACGCCTCCCACTTTCAAGCAAGACACGACCATTACTAGGATATAAACCAGAGCGTAGGGGGAAATCCACTCTGCACACACGATTTCCACACGTCTCAGGACCAATAGTACAAGGTAGCTCCCTCTCTTTGCTCCTTGTTGACTACATAGTACAGGATTTGTAGCTTAACCAGAGGACAGATACATTGATCCCTAAACTGAAATGAACCCAGCAGTCTGCTTGCTACAGAGGGGGCATGATCACACCTGGTACCCGTTCAAGACACGACTACGGGGGAAGGAGGTGGAGATACACTGACAAAATGGTTGGAGAAAGCCGTCACCTTCGTCCCCTTTCCCCCCATTACGGTGGGCTGAAGGGTGCTGGGAGACGGACGCCAACCTTAAGGCTAGATCTCAGAGAAGAGGGAAAGCAACATCTGATCCCCTCCACGAGGCAGTTAAAATGTTCTGGCGCCAGACGGGACGTGGAAGGAGCGAAGACGTTGGAAAAATGAGAGGGAGGGTTAAGGAGGTTTTTTTCATCGCAAAAAAAATCAAGCTGGATGCACGCTGCTCCGTGCTCTCCACTTCAGTTTTCCAGCTGTCGGACGCACCACGCAAGCGGCCGGCTGATTTCAGATACCCAGCCAAGTCGATTCTCTGCCGTCTCCGACTTATAAAGACTCCGGAGTGAGCCAAGGCTGGATTTCTGCTGTCTCCTGCTCAGAAGAAACGTGCAGCACGGGGAAGGAAACAGGGCCGCCAAGTGCTTGTGCTGCTGCCAGGCAATACTAAAGGGAAAGTAGGAAGCCTCCCTCCCCCCCCCCACAGAGCTGGGGAAGAGAAGTGGGCTGGCCTATGAATGTACAGCCCGGGGTGGAAGAGCCTGTAAGCAGCCTGTCACCCTGCGTTGCCCAGTGGAGGTGGGGAGTTTACGAGGAAAGAGACGCCCCCTAGCAGACAGCCCCTCTCCCTAGCAGGGCTCACCCGGGGGAGGCGGGACCCAACACCCTTTCCCCCTGCCCGGGCAGATCTAGCTCATCACAGCGATCGTTGCCTTGGGCGAATCCTTTTGTCCCTTAGCCCCGCCCCACCAGTACAGCTTCACTTCCGGCATGGCTGCGCCCCACGATGGGCGGATCTCTTACACGTGGGGGAAGGCTGGGGGAAGACACCAAGCCTGCCTTCCTTCCCCACCCCATGCTGCCTCCCTTTCGGAGACAGAAGTGGGTGGGGCCCTGCTTTCCTTTCTACCAATCCGCTCCAAAGAGAGGAAAACGTCCGTCCCCGCCCGAAGGAATCGAGGCGGCTTTTACCATTTGGGGCGGGAAGGCCAACCTGAAATCCAGCCAAGTCTTCTGATAGGCGGGACCATTGGGTAACCCGAGCCAATAAGAAAGAAGGGGCGGGACTAATTTAACTACCAATCGGAGAAGGGCTAATTGCGTGCTGTGACTGTAGATGGTGGGGCGAACTGTACGTATGTGTGTTGCGTATGGACTGAACGAGCCAGGAGCATTTAGCGCAAAGCTCACCCGCACTGGAGGCTACCGCCGGCCGCTAAACAGTTGAGAGACTGCAAAGAGCAAAGTCAGAAGTCTCTCTCCAACGCGGGAGAAGCGATCCCGGCCAGCAGTACCCATTCATCTCCCTGGCCGGGTTGTGGGCCGGAGGGGGGGGGGTCCTCCTCCAGAGCAGAGGCAGAATCTCCTCCTCCTGCCCCCAAATCCACTCCTTGTAAAGAGCTCTCCCTCCTTCGCTTTCCAGCCTGCTGCTGCTCCGCTCCGCCCCCTCGAGTCCGCCTCCTGAACCTGGCTCGGGCGGCCAGGCGCGCAGCGCGGCCTCACTCACGTACTCTGCTAGGGCTATGGTGAGAGTGAGGATACTCACGGACCCCCTTCCTCCCATCGCTAACTCCATGCAGATCAATTGGACACCCTACACTTCCTTCGCTATCTCTCGTGCAGCGGAGGGGCACCCCCCGCTGCAGCGTTTCCTTTTCCCGGGTCAGAGCCATACCGATTCGACGCCCCCCTCCACCTTCACAGCTCCCTTGCTTCCTGAACTGCCCTGGGTCACTGTGCAAGACAGCCGCCAAGGTGGGCCACCCCACCGCCGGATGCGGGAGAAAACCGAGCCACCTCCAGCGGGAGTAGCCCAGCCCCTAAGCTACTCATCTTTCCCTCCCACCCCGGCACGGGAGGCGGGGTGGAGAGATGCAACTCCATGTTTGCAGAGGAAAGGGAATCAGGTTCAGTCAGCTGGGAGGTGAGAGCTCGGCGGCCCGGAGCGAGGGTCCGGCGCGAGAACGTTCACCCGCTGCCTGGCTACTTTGCGTTCGGCCCGGAAACCGCCACGACGGCTGCTAAAGGCCCCGCTCCGTGCAGGCGGGCTCCAGCTCGGGGTGGATTTTAAAAAAAATAATCGCGCAGCTGCTGCCGGGTGCAGAGCGAGGGGAGACTGAGCTGCAGCCCGCAAGATCCATTCGCTCGCACGCGCACACCCCGTCCCCAACAACTTTTACGTAGAGAAGCACAAATCTACGGGTTCCGATTCCGCCCTCCCGCTGCGTAAAACATCCGGCCTTGGGATTTGTAAACTAGATCCACGCTTTGGCCAGCAGCTCCTATAAAGCCCTGCGCGCCGCCCGAACCCCCAAAGCCGCCCCATCGACTCAACGAAGTCCCAAACCTCCTCCCGGGACCCCGAGCCACAGCGCAGCTGAGTTTGTTTATGCCAACTGCCAAGCAAAATAAGGGGCGGAGGAAGTGAAGTGTCCCTGCTGCTCCGCCTCCTGCCCCCAAACTGCACGGAAGGAGCTCAGCTCGGTGTTAAACAAACACTACCAACTCGCACGCCGCCTGGCCAAACGCTTGATCCTCCACCCCCCAGAGAACTGGGGGGGAGGCGGGGGGGAAGAGCGGAGGCAAAACAAAACCGAAGGAAAAACTGCTTTTCATGTCTCCCCGCTTCCTCAACTGAGCCAAGTCGGTCCCTCTCCACCCTGACCTGCAGCAGCCCCTCCTACCACCCCCTTCCTCCCCTGGTTCCGGCCCGATTTGGACCGGGTAATCTTTAACGCACATCCCCTCCCCAAAATGCCCAATATTTTTGGGACTAAATTGAAAGCAGCTGTTACTTACCCTCAAAGCCCAGGCGAGGAGTCCTGAATGGATGGGACCTCCTCCTAAACGGGATTGGCTGCTAGAGCAAACTCGTCACTTTAATTCCACCCATCAGGGGAAGAAGGCGGGGGAGAGAGGGTGAAAGGAAGGCTGGCTCCAACCTGCAACAGAGAACATGCCCTTTTCCTCCAAACACGCAGGGCTTTGTGCAAAAGTGGAGTTAGGCTACTGTGTGGATCAGCCATTTCAGCCCGTCAAATTCACACCTGCTTGATTGGGGCTGAAGTTAGCCTCAGCCTCACCCACTGGGGCTTGCAGGAATTTGGGTGTCCGTCTTTCTAGTGTCTAGCTGTGTTGGAAGCACTTTCTGAATCTACCTGTTACAGTAGTAGTAAGGGAGTGCTGTGGAGCCAAGCAAAGTTATGCTGAATGCCACACAGTGCCAGTCTTAGGGCCCTGGGAGTGAAGCAGTGGTGCAGAGATGCCCCCTGTGGCAGCAGAACTCTAGGGCAGAGAGCAATCACACATTGTTCCTTTCTAATATAATTAATACTGTGCCTCACCCTAGCAGCATCCATCCATGCGCTAACTCCTGTCACATGGACAATGAGTCTGGTGGCACTTTTCAAGATTAACACATTTATTTATCACATGAGCTTTCGTGGGAGAAAATCCCACTTCATCGGATGCTTGAAGATGGGGAACTTACTTGCTGTCAGTTCCCCATCTTCACACATCTGATGAAAGTTGGATTTTGTCCCACGGAAGCTCATGCAATAAATAAATGTTAGTCTTTAAAAGTGCCACAGGACTCCTTGTTTTACTGAACTAGACTAACATGGCTACCCCTTCTGATCCTGTAACATGATCATCCTACTTTTGTAGTTCCAAACAGGTAGCTGGGTTTGTCTAGTTCAGCAAAACAAACAAGGAGTCCTGTGGCAATTTTAAAGACTAACCTTTATTTTTTTCCCCACAAAAGCTCATGCAATAAACACATTTGTTAGGCTTTAAAAGTGCCACAGGACTCCTTGTTTGTTTTACTGTTGTCTTCTTGCTGAGGATCTCAGGACAGTTTATAAACATGTACAATTAACCCTTGAGATAGTCCTGCAAGGTAGGTATTACCTTCATTGTATGGACAGGGAAACTGAGGCAGAGAGAGTAAGTGATTTGTGTGTAGGCCATGGCAGATTGGAGAGCAAAACTTTGATCTCCTTAGTCTCAGTCCTCCACTTTAATCTAATATGGCAGCCATGCACATTTTATTAAACAAAGAATGTGTAATGGGGGAGAAGGGCAACAGCCTATCAGGTGGATGGAGATCACAGGATCCTCTTTTGGCAGAGGAGTGGGAACCATGTAGAGAAGGATTAAGTGCCCGGAAGAGGCATTCTTCTAGCTCTCCTTCTGTTGTATGTAAGTGCGTAGGACTTACGTATTGTAGCACCTAGAAACCTCCACTCATGGACCAGGTCCCCACTGTGCTAGGTGCTGTACAAACATACAAAACAAGTTCCTGCCCCAAAGATCTTACAGTCTATATTTGACTAGAGACAACAGCTGCATAGAGGCAGAAGGGGGAATAAAGGAAAACAATGAGATACAACTGATCCTGAACACCAGGGGACACTTGGATCCTGGGACCTGATTCTGTTTTTACAGCCTCATGGAAAACCTGGATTTCATGCCAGCCATGACAGAAGATCTGTGACTCCATTTCCAGAAATAAGCCAGAAGGAAATTTATCTCAAGCTTGTTTTTTCATCAACAGAAATTGGTCTAATAAAATATTTCTTCACTCATCTTCTCTCTCTTATAGCTGTGTTGGTCCCAGAATATTACACTCCCTACAAACATTTTCATTGAGCAAAAAAGATCATCTCCCATAATCCCAACATGATAGCTCACCTACACAGCTGAAGCCCACATCACCATTCACTGGTAAACAGCTAAAGGAGTGGAGATGCCTGGTTGGTTGGGACAAATAGCTGGGGGCACACTGGCTAGCAGAAAGGCTAATTAGGGATTAGCAGAGCCCCCTGTTTTATTAGAAACCTTTTATGAACAGTTTCTTTTGCCCCCTTCCATCTATTAAACCCACCCACTCTATCCCCACCCACTTCTCAGATGCACCCTCCTTTGCCATTGGATTGCCTAACTCAGCATGTCCTCTAAGTGCCTCATGCCTCCAGCCCTTCTCCACATTCAGATGCCACGACACTTTCTAGATCAAGTCCCTCTCCCATCCCAGATTCAACTCCTTCTTCCTCCCAGCTACCAAGTCCTTCCCTGTCTCTCCTAAAATAGATTTTATTAAAGGCCTAAATTATCCTGCCAGCAACCTGGACTCTTCTACCAGCTACACTTCACAGTGATGTGAGAGAGGTTCCAGTTTTCTTTTTTTAAAAATAGGGTCAATGTGGGTTTGGGGGAGCCAGTTAAGAAGATTCTAAAGTAGAGTAGAGCAGCTTGTGTCTCTTCCATTGACTTCCTAACTTCTATTTCCCCCAGCCTCTTCACTTTGTTGCGCCAATGGGAAATGCTCTCCCATCACAGGTGTTGCTGGAACCAGGCACAAGGGGCATGGACCCCAAGTATCCAGGCCAGAGCCCTGAGCTAGCCTGGCCCAGTCAGGCCAGTATCTGGGGCCAGTGCTCGAAGCTGGCGGTTGCAGTAGCTGCCCAGGCCAAGCTGGGAACCCGAGGCTGCCGGGGACAGTAGCAGGCACTGGATCTGACCCCAGCTCCAGCCGGAGTCTGGGGCCAGTACTTGGAGCTGGCAGCAGTAGAAGCTGCTCTGGCCTAGCCAGGAACCCGGGGCCACCAGCGGCGCTGGCAGGTGGCAGATCGGCCCTAGCTAGGAACCCGGGGCTGCAGGTGGCAGCAACAGGCAGCAGGATCCAGTGCCTTATAAGGCGTCATTTAAAAAAACTGGCATGTTATGCCATTAAAGGAATAACAAAATGTATTTGTACTGTCCAGGAGAAAGCTGGGCAGTACAGGACACACGTTTCTGGGGGAAGATCTGGGTCTGGGGGTGTATTGGGTCACCCTGCAGCATAACCAAGATTGGTAAGAGCCAAAATGTGGCTGGCTGGCTGCAGGAAACACACAGGCATACCTGGGAGTGACTTACATGTGGAAGCTGTTTGTGAGCAGTCCAGGTTAGGGGCTACAGCAACAAAGCATTGTAAAGGACACCCCAGCTGACAGGGCAGGGGGTAACACAGCTATTCATTAGTCTGTATTGTGCCCCAGTATGTCACACCCACATACCCAAGCAGCAAGTTAGAGGAGCCTGGAGGCTGCTCTAACTTACACATTACTTACCATAGCCCCCTGTGGGCCAAAGGAAGAAGAGAATAACTGTCTGTAGTGCAGTTCTCTTTGGCTATGCTCCTGCAGCACCCATGATGTGGTCCCTGCACCAGAGGACTGAAAGCATGGCTAGTGTACACCCTTGCTCCAGGCAGCTCTACACTTTCTGGGGAGGCTCCATGTACAACAGATCTTCTCAGGGGGTTGGTTACACTTCTTTTATAGCTCTGTGTTCCAGAGTGGGGTAAAGTTAGTGCAACTGAGAAACAGTGTTGTGAGACAGAGACATTGCTGACTGTTCTGGGTACGATTCTGTGGTGAACATATACCTAAATCAGAGATTTAAGAGTGATGTGAAGCAGGGGGAAGGAAGGGAAGAGACTGGGGTTGTGATGCTGTGTAGTGTATTAAAATAATCTGAAAAGGGGGATTATTTTTTAAGGCTCCTCAACCAGAAACATCAAGAATGTCAAATCTTGTTTTCCATTTTTGCGGGAGCTCTCCCCGAGCTTGAACTGGGCTGAAAAAAAAAGTCTTTTGGGGAGGGATCCTATCAATCTGAAGACTGGCTTTGGTAAAACAGTGCTTAAGAACATCCTGACCTGACTCGGTTTTGGATTTTTTTGTTTGTTTGGTTTATCATTATGCCATCCCTTGTGAGTCCTCCCTCCAAACCTCCCACACTTTAAGCACTGGATTTCCCTCTGAGGACCCGGAAATGTGGATTGGGATCTCTCTCTGCTCCTGCAGTTAAGAACAGAGGAGTCAAGTCTTTACCAGGAGAGCTTTCCTTCCAGTCACTGGTAGGCAGTAGGAGACAAAGAAAAAGATGTGATGTTCAAAGGTTCTGCCCACCAATTTCCACCCAGTTTAGTCAGACTGGTGGTTAGTCAGCACCTCTGAAATGAGACTCCAGGTGTATGTGTCACTTCTTTGCTGTCTCTGATGTTCCGTTAGTTCTCCACGCATCCAGACTGTCTTCCTAGAAAAATAAAAGATCTGAATTTCTTCTGTTTAAAGAAAAAAAAAAAGCAGAAAAAAGTTACTCAGGCCTCTTCATTCAACACCGTGAAGAATAGAAAAGGTCACACATGCAGGTCACTTTCCCTCACCCTTTAGCTCAGTGTCCAGAAAGACTGCAGATGGACATGTAATTATCAGACAAAAAACTGGAGTCTCTACATTTGAGGATCAATGAACACATCAGAAGGCCCCAGGAGGAACTAACAAAACATGGGTAATTAGGACAGAAGGACCAGAAATGTCTCCAGGAAAATTAGTTTCATTTTAAGACCTGGAGGCTCAAATTACAATGATAGTTTGAAGGCTGTCCAGTAAAGCTGGTAAATATAAAATATATTATATAATAGGTTGGATCTCATTCACATGTAATTTGGTGAGAGTTTTGTCAGTGACTTCAATAAAAGAAAAGGCAGTCCTGAAATGCTAAATAAAATATTCCTTGTGGCAATTCAATATTAAGGTTGAAAAATTAACCACTCCGAAGTCAGGATATTTCAAAATGCACAGGACTTAATTCTGCCATCTTGTGTAATCTGTTGTATTGCATTCGTTCATAGCAAACGATGAAGATCCCTTAATAAGAAGTAAGATATGAAGATTTACCCATGGCAAGGAAAACAGGAATGAAAAATAGTGTCTGTCTTCGCAGCAGTGTGGCTGACTTCATGTTGTGAGCTCATCCCTGACTTTTGGAATTTCCTAAATTTGACATACTCTGTTGTTCCACCTTGACTGGGCATTAGCACATTCTTTGGATTTAATTTCCCTGCTTCTTTTTATTTAATGTTACTATTCAGCCATTCCTATCTAGGCCTTTCAAGACCAGACCAGATCAGCCCCCCTTGGCTGTGAACAGATAACATCTCTGGTTCAGATGACTAGCTTTATCCTGAAGAGATATACCTTTCCCCTTCCTCAGTCCACTCCTGGAACAGCCAGGAGTCAACATGGCCCTTGATGTGATTTAAAACAGCCTATGGTTGTCCACAGAGCTGAGTGTTCCACCTGATCTCCAACATGCTTAGATTCTTTACCTCACTGGTGTGCACACGCCCTGGAGAGAGGGTTGAATGGGGGTCTAGAGCGATGCTGGTTCTATACCACCCCTGTGCTGATGTTATACTGGGCAAGAGTATCAGAGCAGGGAAGAGGCAGAAAAACTGGCTTTATGCTTCTGAGGTTTCCTCTGAACGCCAGCATCCACTAATGGACATGAGAGAAATGACTTTATTAAGGATAGAAGGAAAATCTGCTGCCAATAGCTGGGATCCATCCTCTCCCATCAAGTCCTCTAATCTAGACAGGTTCCCAAAGTGAAAAGAGGAAGAGACTTTGATCATCCATAAGGAAATTCAATTGATTACATTGATAAGTTGAGTAAAGGTGCTCTCACACTCTAAAGTGGAGCAGGGTGAAATTTAAACAGGGGAAGTCATGGTAATTTGACATTTTTTAAATTTTTCAGACTTGTCTGCTCACACCGCAGTAAGGCCAGAAAAAAAAAAGGCCCTGATGTGGCAGTAGGATCCACACAGACAGACAGACTTCTGTCAAGATCCACTAAAGTTAGTCAAGCTCCATTTGGCTATGGAGGGCTGCCCATTTCAGGATCAATGCCAAAGTGAGAGGCTGGTAAACAAGACTGTTACAATATTATACCAAAATATAATGAAAAGGAAAATAATCAAACCAAATCAAACAAATCCAACCCAAAAAGCAGAGGCAGTAAGAGTATGTTGGAATTACTTTCTCGAAGGTTTTCAATAAAAAACATGGGCTTTTCAAATAAAAATATAAATTTTCTGTAAAAGTTTCCAATTAAAAATTGTTTTGTCAAATTTCAATACTTTTTTCCACCCCCCTTTTCTGATGGGAGGCATAATAAGGGCAGAAACACCCCTTCCTGAAAACCGAGGGTTTGGATTATTAAATGAATTTCTGTTTTGGAAAAAAAAATAAAAACAGGAAATATTTAGAAGAAAGAGACGCACACACACAGATTAAATATTTTGTTATGGAAAACACATTCTTTTTCAAGCTGAGAACAAAATCAGTTCTGCACACAATTTATAAGAGATATGCTAAAATCTGAACTAATGAGTAATTCCTCAAATTACCCCTTCCATAGTCCTTTCCTTGGTCTCTCGTCTGAATAAAAAACAAAACACAACATACCCATGAGCAGAGCGGTGAGTATTAAAATGAGAAGCAGTGTGGTCTACTGGACAAGGCATGGCCTGAGAGCCAGGACACCCTTGGGTTCCAGTCTCTTTCCCATCATCCATCTCTAGTCTGTTTATAAGGGGCTCTCCCACTCTGTGTTTATACAGTACCTAGCACAGTGCGTCTTGGATCTTGACACTACTGCAGTGCAAGCAAGAACTAAACAAGATTTGTCTTTTAAGAGTGAATGCAAAATTGTGCCAGAGATTGGAGGAAAAGTCCAATCCAGTGTTTTAAAATTTAGTTCTTAATGACCATTGTGCTTTCTTGGCTTGTGTTTAATGAGCAATATCCAGGGAAATACACTCTGTTCAAAGCCCGTGGGAAGGAATTATTACTACAGCTAATTATTTTGCAACTAAAGGTTTACCAGGCACCAAAACAGAATAGGGAACATTGCTTTCAGACAATGGCTGAGGCTAGAATTTCCAAAGTCACCTGAGGGAGATAGAGGCCCATCCAATTTCCAGGGAATCTGGTTCTTTTCACAGTCTCAACTGAAAATCCTGTCCATGTTTGACAAAACAAGGGTGTGTTCCTGATCCAACAGATCTTGGTGCTGGTTAGTACCTGCCAGTATCGGGGTCTTTGTGGGCTCAGTCTGTGACCCTGTATGGTCAGAGGTCGTTCCACTTTCCTTTTAAATATAGCAACACAAATAAGTGAGTCCCTCATCAGATGTTTTCTTTCTGGCTTTGCTATTCTGATACATCCTGCTAGTTGAGCTGGCCTTGATGCTGAGGGGCCTGACAGAGAGGAGAGGAGGAAAAGGGATCCTTCCCCATGGCCTTGGAGTAGCAGGCTAGTGATTCTAGCGTTGTTTTGAGTCCTAGCTCTCTGTGTAACAGCAGATCATCCCTCCCATTGCTTTTTCTCCAACTTGCTTCTAACCGTGTTCTGCCAGGATGGGCCAAGCGCTTGGACCTGGGCTGCTTTTCGTGTGGCCTCCTCAAATTCTTCTCATCGCGGACAGCCGAGTCACAGGTTTGTAGCACATGGGGGGCTCCCCAGAATTACTCAGCATTCAGTGCACCTGCATGTGATGAACATGGAGTTTCCCCATGCTCATCTGACGTCCTAGGTGTAAATGCAACAAAAACTCCCTTTCCAGAGAGAGAGAGAGAGAGAGAGAGAGAGAGAGTCTGAAGGGGGACTTCTGAGAAACTTGCTGATGCTTTAGGCCAGTGGCTTCCAAAGCACAGATCTGGTCATCAGAGCTCATTTGAAATCAGGAGCTATACACAGGTCTGGAAGGTCTACCCCAACTGCCCAGCATAATTAGGAGAGGGGCCGGAGAGCTGAAGTTTGAGGATGGAAATGAACAACTCTTAGAGTCGCTTGGGTTGGCAAGTGTTTCTAGCAGGTCGTGTAGCCCAAATCCCCATAGCAGGGTGGACTTCGTTGCCCTTGCTATGGCTGTAATAGTGAGACAGCTGGTCTCAGATCCAGGGTCAGTGATTCCACAGCCTCCCTTGGCAGCTTGATCCATTGCTGAGCTACCCTCTCATTAGACCGTTTTGTTCTCTCTAATATTAAGCTTAATTTCCCCATGCTGCCCCTGAAGCTCACTGCAGCTTGTTCTGCCCTGTTGACTAATGAGAATAATTGGCCCCTCTACTTGTTAGAACAGCCTTTCATGGAGCTGTAGACAATTATCAAATCTCCCCTCTGCTGTCTAGACTGGAGACGGAGCCTGCTCAGATCTCATCACCTCTCCCATAAGGCCTGCTTTCCAAATCTCTAGCCGTTTCCGCTGATCGCCTCCAACTCTCTCTCCAATTTGTCTATCTTTTCCCAGATGTGGTGCCTAACAAATGCTGAATAGGATACTCCAGTGGAGGCCTGAGCAGTGCTTAGAGCTGATTACTTTGCTTATTTGACACACAACTATTAAATCAACCGAATGTAGCATTTGATTTTTCTGCAGTGGTATTGCATTACTGGTTCCTTTTATTTGTCATACTCTATCATCCCTAGATTCTATGCAAGTTCTTTAAACATACTCATTACTGTAGTATCTGAGTGCCTTCCAGTAGAGAAATAAGGGACTACCAATGCAGTTTGTGCAGTGGAATGTATGGTTTTGGTAGGATTTTTCTTTTTCTTTTAATTTAAATATCCATGTTGCTGTGCACGGACGGTAGAGAAGGCAAGGCCATGGAAACCCACCTTGCACTTTAGATGGAAGGTCATGAGATTTGAGATGGTCTTTGTTTCCTGAGGGAGTTTGTTCCACAGTTTCAGCCAGGCCCAACAAAAGTTCTCTCTCCCACACAGATGAGTTTTGCCCTTTTTGTTGGGAGTTCCAATGTGCCAGAGAAACACAATTGTCAACTAGTCTTTGTCCCAGAGCTATAGGCAGTCTTTTAGAAATCCAGGGCCAAGGCCATGGAGAGCCTTCATGAGAAGGACTATGACCTTGATTGGGAAGCTGGTGTAGAGAGTGGAGGCCAGGTTTGACATGCCTGTAGCATCTTGTACTGCTAAGGAGATCTACCGCCGCAGTCTGTACTAGTTGGAGAGTCCAAAGTGCTGCAGGCTTCATGGCCAAGTATATCACATTGCTGTTGTCCGGCCAAGAGGTGAGAAAGGCGTGAATAACTGAAACCTGGTCAACATGTGCCAGAATGGGATGGAATCTCCTAGCCACCTGGAGATGGCAGAACGCATTATCTGTGGAGGAATCCAAGAACACTGCTGTGCTATTAGATGGAACTGATAGACTGTGGATCCTTTCAACTGAAGGAGATGGCAGTCTGGCTGCTAATTCTTCAAAGTGCTTTCTCCTCTGCCCCCCAGCATCACCTGCCTTGCATGGGTTCAGCTTCAGTCAGCAGTTCTTCAAATCCTTCTCACTGCCGCTACTGCCATGTCTGAATCTCTAGTCACTATTCCCACTCCTATTCCGGGCCCTTACCCTACGAGCCCATGCTCAGAATGGCTTTTTGCCCCCACACAGTCATTCCTGTGTGAAACATTTCATGTTGGCTTTTACTTAAATTTAACCTTCCTGATTTCGGCTAATTGCCCTGCCATGTCACAGTGGTGCTGCCTTTTAATCCTGTCTCCAAAGCGGTTGTAGGGCTCCAGCCTTTGTATGTGACTGATGCCTCTTCCAGTCCTTCTTCCAAGTCATTACTGCTCGTCTACAGTGCAAAAATATCAAGGCTGTTTCCCATAAGCCCATAGACATTGCAAATGATGGAAGAGCACAGATCAGGCCTGAACAGGGTCTTTGAGGGGGCTGCTTGGGTCTCCTTGAGCACAGAAAACTCGATTGTGGGAGGAGCTATATTCAAGTGGTCAATTTCCTTTTCCAAAGGCTTATCTTTTTAGTCTTTGAGGAAGTTTGTTTACATTAGAGGAAACCAAAGGTGTGATCTTCAGCTGGTTTAAATGGTACAGCTCCATTAGCTTGAGCAGAGCTCTATCAATTTACCCCAGCTAAGAATTAAATCCCGAAGTTCTGGTTCACAGCCAAAGTTCTGTTTCACACACCTGTTTTTCTAGTGTAGACAAAGCATAAATGCACAGTGGTACATGCAAACAGAAATAATGCCAAAGCTAAAGGTAGTGTAAATGGCATTGCATTAGTTAGTACAACAGCAGAAAAGGAGTGGGTGTATTGATAGTCAACTTTTTAATGATCTGTGTAGCAGCAGCAATGACTTTTCAATCCCATGGAGGGATGTCATATAAGAGTCGAAGAGTAACGTCTCAGTCCATTCTAAGGTGTTGACAAGGGAACACTTGAAGGATTTTTCATTTTGGTCCCCTAGCTTGACCCAAGTTAGACAAAAACCCTTACCTGGTGGAGGAAGGAGGCTGGTAATATGAACTGGAGCCTGACACCCATACTGTTTGCCTTGGGTTTTGGTTCTTATACTGGCCCCAGTCGTGGTTCCACTGGAATCACTGGCACCAGCTGGATCTCTGCCAGGAGATCCGTAGCGTTAGAAGAAGATTCCCCTTCCCTCCTGGTGCATGCTGACAAGGAAATCCCAACTCTTTTCCATGCTGAAGGCAATGTCAGTCATGTGCTCAGCTACCTACTCCAGCCAACCAGATCTCTGTGCATTCTATAAACTACATACTATGCCAGAAGCGTAACACCCCTTCTCCACTGCAGGGTGAATTTTACTGCATGTCTTTCTAAGAGAGAGGCTGTACCTCATTCACAGGTTATGGGCTTGAAGCAGTATGAGCTGAGGCTCTCTGGCTGTTGTCATTGAAGTGGTCACAGTAGACGACCATAAGGTCCCTTGTGGCTGAAGGCACAGAAGGAGTGACCTGGTGACCTAATGGTTAAAGCCTGAGCTAAAATGTGGGTTTGATTCCATGTACCAAACTCTCTTGTCCAAGCTGACGTGGTGGGAGCACCAGAGCAGGGTCTCACTGGCGAGGGAATCTTTCGCATAGTCCAGGGAGAAGATAAAATATTTCAATTCTATTCTTTTCCTCTACAAGCTGGCAACAGATGGCTTAATTCCGAGGTGGGGAGAGCATCAGGGGTTGCACAGGTTATTATAAAGAAAAGAAAAAAGTCTCACACATAGGAGCAGGCAAATGGATGGGCGATGGGAGATTAGACAAGCTGACCTGAAGGTAATTCACTGTACAGTGCAGCTCTGGGCCCCCGCCAGCAGGGACCCCGCAGCAGGTTCCCTGGGCCAGCTCCCCCCACCATGAGGCTACACTCATTCCGGTTCTCAAAACACACTGTTATTGAAGGAATTTTTAAAAATGGCTCTTCTTATCTTTTGAGTTGATGACCCCTGCCCTAGTGTGTAGAGCAGTGGATGGCCTCTGGAGACCTAGATTCTACTTCCCACGCTACTACTGGGTGACCGTAGGCTGCCCGCAGTGGCTCAGAGCTCCAGGGCCGGTGGCTCAAAGCTGCAGGGTCCCTCCTGCCTGCAATGGCTCAGAGCTCTGAGGAGGGCAGCTGGGAGCCGCGGGGCCCCCTACTCCCAGCAGCAGTTGAGAGCTGTCAGGACCCTGGCCTGCCCCGGGGCTTTCGCCCATCCCAGGGCTAAGGCTGAAAAAGTTAATCTCCAAGGTCTCTGAAAGTCACAGGATCTGTGAACTCCTCAGCAGTGCCTCACCCTAGTCCTCAAACTGTCTGCCTTAAAAACAAACAGAGTCCTGGGGCACTTTTAAAGACTAACACATTTATTTATCGCATGAGCTTTCCTGGGAGAAAATCCCACTTCATCAGATGCTTTGAAGATAGGAAATTTACAGAATGGGAGGAAGTTAAATGCAGGGAAGTGTATGACATAGAATCAGGTCCAGCTGTAACAGCAAATCAAAACAGACCCACAGAAGTGAAAAAACAGATTGACAGAGCTAGACAGGTACCCAGAAGTCAAACTACTGCAGGAGAAACCCAAGGGAAAAAAAAATAAAAAAAACCCAACAGAACACCATTGGTCACCACCTGCAACCCCCAAATCAGACCTCTTCACCGCATCATCAAAGATCTACAGCCTGTTTTTCAAGATGATCCCTCACTCTCTCAAGCCCTGGGAGACAGACCTCTTCTTGCTTACAGACAGCCCCCCAACCTTAAAGAGATACTCACCAGCAACTACAGATCAAACAACAGAAACATTAAAGCAGGAACATGTCCCTGCAACAGACCACGCTGCCAACTTTGCCCTCATATCTATACTAAAGACACCATCACAGGACCAAATCAAGCCAACTACTCCATCAAGGGCTCATTCACCTGCTCATCCACCAATGTGATTTATGCCATCATGTACTGGAACTGCCCCTCTGCCTTATACATTGGACAAACAGGACAGTTTCTGTGCAAAAGAATAAATGGACACAAATCTGACATCAGAAATTGCAACACTAAAAAACCAATAGGGGAACACTTCAATCTCTCTGCTCACTCCATTGACGACTTGCTAATAGCTGTGCTGAAACAGATGAATAACAAATCACAGCTTCAAAGAGAAACTGCAGAACTGGATTTGACCTCACCTTCTTCTACGTGCTGTTCCCCAGTGTTTGAGTCCTAACATCTGTTTTGATTTGCTGTTATAGCCTGACCTGATCCTATGTCATACACTTCCCTGCATTTAATTTCCTCCCATTCTGTAAGTTCCCCATCTTCAAAGCGTCTGACGAAGTGGGATTTTCTCCCACGAAAGCTCATGCGATAAATAAATCTGTTAGTCTTTAAAAGTGCCACAGGACTCTGTTGTCCCTCTGGAATTTGTCCGCCTTAAGACTCCTTTCTGTGGACATGCCTACAAAGCACTCACCAATGGCTAGGCAGTTGGTGTGCAGTGACCACTGCTAATTATACTAATTGTGATTGGCTCACCATGAACCTGGCTTTCCCCATGGAGTGACCACTCCTATATGTTTCCCCATGCACCTGCATCGACCTGCTCTATCTTTTCATAACATACTCCAGCCAGTCAGCTCTTTGGGGCAGGACCTCTTTGTTATGTGCACACTTCCCTTGCACAACAGGGTCCTAGTGCCAATTTACAGGTGCCAGTGCATGTAGTATGATGCAACCAATCTGTAAATTTTGCCAATAAGAGTCAAAAAGAAGCTTGCACCTTTCCTGAGAATGGTGCCTATCACAGAGGAAGGTTTAGTTGATTATATACCTGGCTCTAATGGGAGGAGGCATTGAATTTCTCCGACCTCTGAGGGAGAATCTCTTCTACTTTTTTCCTGCTACCAATAAACTACTGCACTCAGATGTAACAGACTGGGATCGGCATTCAGCTCAACACTGGCATCTGGATGCATCCCTGATTGACCCATGCACTGGAAGTGATAGATTTTGGAATCCTCCAGGATTATTGTGTTAGTTCTCCTGCCAATACAGCAATTCGTGTCCAGCCATACCAAACGTTTCATCTGAAAAGAAAACCTGGAAATGCCAATGATAGCAATCCCCCGCTCCCCCACATTGAAAATAACTCGGACCCCAAGGGGAGGAGATTTAACCATTTAATGTGTTTCATTAAAAATAAAAAGTACATTTTTATAAGTGGAATAACAACGTACTCCAGCGTGTGCAGTTGTACTCCTCTCACAAGGTGCATGGGTATCTTTAGGACCACAGACTGTTACTTTATATTACTTTACAGCCATGTGTGCATATACTCCATACTTGATATGAGCTGGGCCAAGAGAAGAGAGCACATTACTGAAGAAGTCAGCCGTGTTCCTTTGCAACCTCACACCTGCTCTAAGTGCCGGCTCTTGCCAGGTGTCCCTCTCAGTGATTGCTGCTTTTTGGCCCCTCAAGTCCATCTTACACACTCCTTAAGACGTGGCTAGAGAGCTCCATTTTGAAGGCTGGATAATGCACATCCAGGCCTTCTATGGAGCTCCAGCTCTCAAAAGAAATGTTCGCTGAGCTCCTGAACGCATCGTACCTACAGCTAAAGGAGTTTCCCACGCACCCAGGCGCATATCAGTGACCTGTTATTTCACCAGACTACAAGATGTTCCTGGCAGAATTCTGCTGCTCGTGAGGTATGGGGATTGAGGAAGACTGCTGGGAATCAATTCAAGCTTATCCCCCAAAGCCACTGGGGATTTTATTTTAATGAGGAAATCATGCAATGGTTGGCCCCCAGTGGCTGCTGCAGTGCTTGGTGGAAGCAGTTGCCCCAACTTGGGCCCAATCACACTCGCTAGGGCTCGACCTGGTTGCCTTTTCCTCAGTCAGGCTTCAGAACTGAGCACCCCCTTCCCTGCTCCGAGACAGCCGAGAACTCAGAAGGGTCCATTCTTTCCCAGCTGGAGAAGAGCAGAATCTGCAGAGCCTTGTGATACGTATTTCCAGCAGCCTTAGTTAGAGGCGGGCCACTCAGTGACTCCAGGAGAAGGGCACTGCACTGCCACACCTCACTTGTGTATAACTACATTCAACAGTGCCAGCCCCGCTGCTGCTGGGGGGAATGTTTCTCTGCCGAGAGCTGCATTTCACAGCTGGAAGGATAGAGCCACGAAAGGTCCGAGGAAAGCCCAGGTGTCCAGCAGCTGTAGTCAGCAAGTGTGCCACATGCAAACAATTGAGTCAGCTGCATAGCCACTGGTGCGCTCCCTCTGGCGTCACCACAA
The DNA here is from genome assembly GCA_007922175.1 of Pelusios castaneus. Taxonomy (NCBI): domain Eukaryota; kingdom Metazoa; phylum Chordata; order Testudines; family Pelomedusidae; genus Pelusios; species Pelusios castaneus. The sequence goes on from ML685765.1 coordinate 2,776,418, forward strand.
TCAGCTGTTCAGCGCTGTCTTGCAATCAAAGGGCTAGATCCTACCTGCCGCTGCAGGGCCAGTCCATGGGGGCAAAGACTGGCAGGAGCATTTTCTCCCCATCACCAGCAGGGCAGAATTCCTACAAGAGGGAGTGGCTGATGGGCAAGTTACTGCACAAAGGGGTGTGGCCTACTGGGAAGGGGGTGTGGCCAAGACCCCATCCGGTTAGCACACAAGCTGCTGTCCCATGCTAGCTAGCCAGGAGCGCGCACTGCTCGTTTTAAAAGGACAAAGAGTGTAGGAGGGTGAGACCTACCGGGCAGTGGCTGGCTTGCCCTGGCATGATGGCACCTGTAACAACCAGCCTTTCCATGCCCCCTCCTGAAGTAGGGCAGGTGGCAAGGAGAAAACTCCCAGGCTGCACAGATACTTTGAAAAATCAACAGGCAGGAGGATCAATGAGGGAAGAGGTGCTCTTCTGAAGACACTCCTTGCACCCATGCACCACATGGCGAGAAAGAACCACATCACATACCGGCAACCGCTGAGGTGGCAGGGGCTGGGGGCCACCTGAGTCAGCCCTCCTTGACTAGCCTGCTGGGGAGGGTGGGTTCAGAGAGGCGGGGCAACAGGACAGCTTTGAGGGGCCGCCCATCAAACCCTGAAGTGCTGAAGGAGGCTCTCAGGAGGCACTTGGTAAAATTCTTGAAAGGAAATTCGGAGGATTTCCCTGCCTCTCACATTTTGCCCAGTCCTTCTCCATCTTCTTTGCAGCATGTGCACACCTAGGACCCAGGGCTTATTCCTGGCGATAGATGCAGGTTGTGGGGGCCCTGGGTTAAGATAGTGGCAGCCAGTCATTGCCAGAAACCTCTGGTTTTCTGGCTAACTTCCTGTGGTATTCACACACTGCAGGGACAGGTTAAGGCCAAACACAACTATCTCACAAGACACTTTGAATCCCTTGTTTCCCTCTTGTGTTTATCACCATGTGATCAGAATGGATCTCTCTGTCTCTAGCCCCCAGATTTGCAGTTATCCATCTAGTGTCTCATAGACTCTAAGGTCAGAAGGGACCAGTACAATCATCTCGTCTGACGTCCTGCAAAAATGCAGGCCTCAAAACCTCACCCACCCACTCCAGCAATAGGCCACTAACCAATGACTGAGTTATTTACCTTCTTAAATCATGATTTAAGGACTGTAAGATACAGAGAATTCACCGGTAGGTGAGCCATGCCCTGTGCTACAGAGGAAGGTGAAAAACCCCTAGAGCCCAGGCCGACCTGCCCTGGGGGAAAATTCCTTCCCAACCCCAGATATGGCGATCAGTTAAACCCTGAGCACAAGGGCAAGTCAACAGCCAGTTACCCAAGAAAGAAGTCTTATTCTGCCTTTAGCTACTGTTGCATATGCTCCCACTGGCATTACTGGGGATGGTGCATCTATAGAGGAGGAAAGAAAATGTCCCAGATGTTCAAAGCGTGTGTACTTGTGTGCATGTGTAATCCCCAGTGCACACACTGAAGGGATTTGCAACACCAAATCACAGCACAGCTCTGTGCCTCAGTTTCCCCATCTGTAAAATTGGGATAATCATATTAGCCTCCTTTCTAAAGTGCTTGGAGAGTTATGGATGAAAAGCATTATGTCAGAACTACATATTTTTATTTGAACATTTCATTTGTATGGCCCCTGCCTTTAAGGGACAGTCTGAAGAATGGGGAGGGATAAAGTTTTGCCATATTTACATTTAAGGATACAGACATCTCTTTGCCATTTAAATAAATTTCCTCAATTTAGTACAGAATTGAGATTTATATTCTTTTTTTAAAAATGGTTTGCTTTATGCTTGGTCTAAGATCCCTGAATAACACAGGGAGCCATACCAAGGATGTAGAATAAAACAGCTCAGACTAGATGGCCTGTTTATTTTCAAATCAGTGCACCAGCTGTTCAGAACAGATCTGTCCCCAGTAAAGCATTACCAAGCTGAACTATGGTCAGGTTCACAGAGTTAAAAGCAGGCCTCTATACCTGCACGTGAGGCCTCCTGCCAAATGCTGGGGATTACAATAGCGCTTCTCCCTCCTCTGTTGCTGAATGACAGACCCTATCAAACAAGAGAAACTGACTACTTGCAAAGAGCTGCCACATGGAAAAAATACAGCCCATTGTTCCTCTAATCTCTTTCTGTTACAGTAATCTTATAGCAACAATGGGTTAAAGTTTTTGTTTGGTTAAGAGAGAAGTACCATTTTAAGACACTTCAGGTTGCCGTTGATGGTTTTTATGCCACAGCCCTAGCCAATTAACTGGCTCACAGTTTTTCTTTCATTGCCTAGTGCAAAAATTTAGTTTGTCTGCCTTTATCAGCTTGATGATGATGATTATTTATCTAGCATTCAGAAATACATGAGGGACATCGTCTCCCCTCCATAAGAGTCAGCAGCATGTTCATCTGGTACAGCTCAAGTTGCTGTTATCCCCTAGCTGAAGTCTGAATCTTTGTGATGTTACATGTACTTACTGTAGTAAGGGTCATGCAAAGTTAGGGGGGAGTTTTTAACTCTACATGGGGACTTGCAAACTCCTTGAGGCAGAGACCTGTTTTCTTATTATGTATGTGAGGTGCCTCACCCATTTCATTTTGGATGCTCTATTAATAGCAGCCATCAAAACCAGGTGAAAACAAGCAACACACACATTTCAAGCTAGGTAATGAAAGAAAAACTTTAAGGGAGGAAACCTGTCCTTGGGAATACTCAGGTGGGGGGAATAGTTGCCAACCAGCACATTGTTCAGAGTTTGCTAGGAGACTTTGGCTCTTTGAGGATCAGAGAGGTTTTGCTGCAATGAGTTACACCACCCCTCTAACTCCAGTGAGTGAGGCCACACTGCAAAACAACCCTGGAGTGACCCAGAGCATGAATTAGCAGGGCAGAATGATAGCCCTAGGAGCAGCTGAGTTGCGCTAACTCATCTTTGTGGCCTGTAATTGCATCCCTATGCCATTACTAGCTTGAGCATCAGCAGCCCAGTTAACTTGAGCTAGAGCTGTCTGTGAGTGAATGGGAGTTGGGTTAGATAGCGGCAACGTTTGAGTTAGGGCCAGTGGATGCTGCAGTGAAGAGGAGCCTCTCTTTCTTTTCAGGCTGTGACTGTGCTGAATTTTTCCTTTGATCCCCCACCAGGGCAAGCTCTGCCAACCAATAGCAAGGCAGCCAGCCTTTCTCAGTGGCAACATGGTGGTGAAACGCTAGAGGCTGCTTTATGCTCCTGCTCCCACAGGTGCTATGACGCGTGGAGCTGCACCCGAGCTAGAACAGGAGAGGGTAAGAAAAGAGAAGAATTGCTAGACTGGCTCAGAGCTGAGGTCACGCTTGCCCAGTGCTGTGTCGGATGATGGCCAGCCCCAGATGAGGAGGAGGAGGAAGGAAAAGGAAACAACAGTAGCATCTGTGGGTAATCTGTCCCTTTGCTACCTCTCATCCGATCTCTAGCCTGGCTTAAACCAAGAAGGGGGAGGCTTACTTTCCCTCCTAAAATTTTGGTTGTCATTAATGACAACTTCGGCTATTCTAGAGATCCACATAAAATGTCCAAGCCCTGGGGGTAATGCTACTGCCCTTCTTTATCAAGTGCCTTCCGCTATGGATAAAAAGTGCTGGAGAAAAGTGAGAGATTGTGAATGACAAGTCACGTTCATGGACTCAGTGACAGCCGGTGGTAATGAGCTCCAGCACCTAAACAGCTGTTGTGTGTAAAAGCGTTTCCTTCGATTGTTTTGGAATGTGACACTTCTTAATTTTGTTCAATGTTCCCTCGTTCCTGTCTTAAAAGGCTTGGGAAAAAAGCACAGCACGCACACAGCTCGGGAGGAGTTTGAGATTCTGCCAGTCAAACTCTTCAGAAAACCAGGGCATTTTAGAGCTCAGGAAAGAATTTTCAAGCACAATTTAACAGAGAAAAGGATTAAAAGGCCTCCAAATTCTGTTGGACTGAGCCCAATGTTGTTAGATAGGGACACTTTTTCACAGTTGTCCAATTAGAATCCTTTCAGTTTCCTTCTAACTCAAATCGGGATACTCTAAAAATAGGTCTGTTCCACACCCTTGGCTCAAAGGGACCTAGCCAACTCTGGTTTTTCATTACATTTTCACTTTTTCTTTTGGGTAGAAGAATTAGCTGGAGAGCACGTGAACCTGCCAGCTCTCTAAGAACAGTACGTGTTGTGGTTAGTTTCATGCAGCCTTTATGTACTTCTCTTGTAACAACTAATACTCTCTGCATAAAATTCTTACTGGACAGGAATGCCACAAAGATGAAAACCAGAGCTGCTATGGCGCAGCACATCAGCATGTAGTAAGATTATGGTTAAAGCTGCCTTACTAAAGTATGATTGTCCTCGCATGCATGATCCTATTTATGACTTGGTACAGTCTATGGCCCTGACCCTACCGAGACGCATCTTTACACTGGCAAGTTATCCCACTCAGCTCTATGAGACTATTCACACGAATAGCAGGCCTAAGTTTTTACCACAGTGGCAAGAGCCTACAAAATAAGGCACAGCCATTGCAGAACTATTGATAAGATAGTGGATCCCAATACAACATCAACAGGCAATGATGCCACGTGGAAAGGGCACTGGACTGGCAGGCAGGAAGCTAATCTTTGCTCTGCCACTGCCTTCTGAGTGACCTTGGGCAAGTCACTCTATGCCTGTGTTTCCTCTGCCACCCGATGGCTGTCTTTTTATTGTGTGAAAGCCAGGGGGGCAGAGACCATCACTCATGAAGTGTCTGTACAGGGCCTGGCCCAATGGCTCCCTGATCTCAGCTGGGGCCTCTAGATGGTACTGTAAAATAACAGTATTTGTGATGAAACCTTCAATATTTAAAGACATCCAGTGCCGTTTAACATTTAAAAAAAAAAAAAAGGAAGGCAGGAGAAATGTCAGCGTTTAGGCTGAATTCTGTCCTTAAGCCCGCCCCAGTGTGGGGCAGAGCACGGTAGGCCATTTGATGTGGAATATTGTGCAAGTTTGGAGATAATAGCAACACGCTGGCTCATCAGTGTGAGAAGAGGGAGTCGAAGTGGGCTCTTCCATTGCGTTAGGTGAGGCAAATAGCCCTGCTTGAACAGAACTTTCTACAGATTTATGTTTCAGTGGATTTAGTAAATGCGCTCGCCCCTGCCAAACAGGGTAGAAACAGGCCACATTTCAAAGTGGTGACACTACCCAAGAGGAGTGCGAGAGAGACCCAGCACAATTTTAACAGTATGTTAACCCACTGAATACAGCCGGCAAAAGGACTCACTGACAAAGGTTTGAATAATCCTCTCCAGTGTCAAAATCCCACTGTTACAACTCTCCTGAAATCAAAGAGACTGGAAGTATCTGTTTTTTCCCTGTTCCTCTTAAACGTGATGCAGGACGACTTGCGGATAGGATTCTTCCTGTTAAAATGCTGTGATATTCTCCCAGTATCCCACCCACAAAAGGAGCAAACACTCATCAGCTCCTAAGCCACTCCCCCAAGGGTAGAGTTAGGGTTGCAGCTCCTGATCTTCATCTTACCATATCCTTGTCTGGCCCCTCTTCACCCAATATCAGAATGCCTTCAAATAATTGTCAATCAATGAACTTCATCCTTACAATACTACTGAATTACTATTAACCCCATTTTACAGATGGAAAACTGAGACAGTGATTAAGGGTCCTGCCTTAGGTCACAAAGGACATGCATCTGATCTCAGGAAGGAGGATAGGTTTCAAGTACCAGTTCAGTGTCCAATCCATAAGATCATCCTTTCTTGCCTTGTCAGTATGCCTTATATAGCCTGTGCTGTATAGGAGGGCAGATCAGATGATCAAACAGTACCTTTTGAGCTCAAAAATCTACAATTCTGTTTTTTCAAACAACACAGTGCATCATACTTTTTTCCTCACATCCTTACTGATGTGTAGCATAACTTACATTTTTTTCCTCCACTGTTTAATCCTAACACTAATTTTATTGTTATAATTTCACATCACTTTATTGTCAGACTTTTCACACAGTAAAATTCTATGTGAGTTCTCACCTTTACAGGGGAAGAATTTAATCAACATCTACACAACTTTGTTTTCAACCACTAGTACAGACTTCCTTGGTTGCAAGTCAGGGAATGAAACACTTAACCAGAAAGCAGATTTAGTGGTGAATTTTGGTGGCTGGTATTTGCTAGCAAATTGTCTCTATTCCTGAGTACGGATTATGTTGTATGTGTACTTTTTATCATATACTTCTTAATACAGAAGGCAGTGTTGTTTAGTGGATAGTCACTGGACAAACTCAGAAGACCTGGATTCTGTTGCCAGCTCTGCTGGTGGCCTGCTGAGTGATCTCAGGCAAGTCAGTCTGTGCCTCAGTTTCCCCATCTGTAAAATGAGACTAATGAGGCTAAACCTTCTTTGTGAGGTGCTTCGAGATCAATAAATGAAGACTATTAGAGAAGAACTAGATAGCAAGATGTTGGCATTAAAAAGACCCTTAAAACATATGTGATGATGATGTTATTAAAGCGGGAGCAGAGCATGTGCCAGTTGGACATGGGCGTTCTCTGCCTCTGGAATGCCCCTCCGGGACTCCTCCCTGTCCTTCAAACAAGCTTTTTAAAATAGAATTTCTTCGGTTTTGTACAGGAAAAAGCAGCACTTCAGTCTCCAAAATTTGGACGCTCTGCAGACTTTCCAAAAACTGAAACTGGCAAGTAAGTGTCAATGCCCTCACCAAGAAACACGTGGCAAGCACCTTCCCCGCGTTGCCCCCCCCCCCCCCGACCAATGACCGTGCTCCAGGCATCTTACAAGGACTGCAGGAGAGGACATGGCTTTCACCTGTGCACCACAGGAACTCTGTAGCAGGAGACATCAGACACCCAGCTGCCAAGTTACCAAGGTGAGCTGGAGTGAGCGTCTCTGCAACACGCCTTGAGCTGGCCTCATCTGTACACCTCAGGGAGACCACAGCTGGTGAAGGGGCTTTGAACTTCCATCATTGACACAGCTGCTGAGATGCATCAAAGCTGGGCTCCCTTCTGCACACCTCAAGACAGGCTGCAGGGCTCTCCATTGCAAGATCTACAGATGCTGCGGCAAGGAGCTTGCATTCGCCTTGGCCCCTGTGCACCTTACGAGAGCTCCTCGCACAACTCCAGTTCTCCCTACCAATTTCAGCAGCAGAAATGACTAGCCAGAAGCCTGACTCAGGTGTGCACAGAGCAGCCTGTTTCAGATCTGCTCTGCAAACACAGCCCAACGCCCACTGAAATCCAGAGGAAGATTCCTTCTGCCTGGATCAGCCCCTTGACCTCAGTGGAATCTACTTATGTGGTTGAAGTCAAGCATGTGCGTACATATTTGCAGGACTGGGACCCTTATGAACTTAGTGAAAACAACGCATGCAATGCTCAGTGCATGAGTTTCAAATGCTCAGAACACCCTTAAAATCAAACCCCCATCACCTTTGGAAGAAGGCTGCACACTGCTCCTCATTCAAGGCTAGTTCCAGACCAAATTTCATGAAACATGCAAACCCATCATTTTGACTGGAAGGCTGTGCTAACCAGACAAGAAGTTGCAATATTATTTCTAGAATGAGAAAACTGCATCCTCATCCTCCTCTCACTCAAGCCCACCTGAATCTGTATTGCTCTATTTAGTTATTTAAATCCACCTTTCAGCAAAGACCATGCCCAGAAAATTTCAATCCTAAAAAAGTATGAATAACTGAAAACAGGGGATTTGAATGGGAACGCTTCTGCAACCTTAACTCTAGCAAGTCATGACCAACACTCAACGAGAATGTAATAAAAGAACAGGTGAACCGAGAGACTGATAACACTGGCTGGTCAGGCTCTTGTTTACTCCATTTGTGAACCAGTAGAGAGATTTGGATGCCGAAGGATAGCAGAACTGGCTTCCTAATTCCAGGATATCAGAAAGTGCAGATAACGTATCTATAGAGTTTTGTAGCTCACAGTTCACTGTACTCAGTGCCTGGACCAAATTCTGCTCTCTGTCACACTTGTGACCATCTCATGTAACTAGTGAAGCCAGTTGTGTTACCTCAGAGTCACACAGGTGTAACGGAAAGCAGAATTTGGTCCTGCCTCTGTATAAATGCAAATGTAATCAGGAAAGGAGGCATCCAATTGGCTGGATGAGGTCGTGCCTGCTCTTGCAATTGTCCAGCTCTGGGCTTCTTTGAGAATTTTTTCCCTGGGAGTAGTACACCCAAAGGGCAGAAGAGTTTTCTGGCTACTCATTTATAAGAATCCGAAAGGCTTCAGCTGTTTTTGCAAAACAGGATTTATCTTACTCAGCTGGCAAGCAACTGCTGAAATCTTTCAGCTGCCACTCACCTGCAAAGAAGGGGATCTAAGTTTCCTAATTTGGTTAATCCAGAGTCCATTTCAAGTCACCAGAATCACCAATGAATCTCCGTTGCTGGTGCCGTTCCCCATACAGCGAAGGGGCATTAGAACAGCAAAAATCCCGGCCCCATAATCTTCAGCAGCAAACAGTCACCGACTCCAATGGGACCAGAATTTCACCTAAGCTATTTTGGCTTTTTAAATTAATGAATATATTTCCCAGGAAAGGCAGTGTGGTTTAGTGGATAGGGAACAGGGCTAGGCACCAGGAGATGTGGGATCTGTTCCCAGCTCAGCTACCTGTAGGGCGACGTGATTTTAAAGGGACAGTTCTGATAGTTGGGGCTTTTTCTTATATAGGTGCCTATTACCCTCCCTCCATTCCCTGTCCAGATTTTTGACACTTGTTCATGGTCACACAGTCGCTGGGGTGACCAGAAAGAAAGTCACTTCCCCTCCCACTGCTTGACCGTCATCTCTATGCTCTTCAGGACAGGGGCTTTCTGAGTGGACAGGCTGGGGCCCTAATCTCTGCTGGAGAGTCTAGCTGCTCCTGTAAACCAAGCAAGTCATAGCAACTTCACTGAAGCAGATGCTGCTCCTGACCCAGCACACACTGGAGACTGTCCAAACTTTTACCCCTTTCCCAGCTCTGCTTTGATTAGCAGGGCCAAGAGACATATCTGAGACTGAGTTTCCTCTTTGGCTGCTTACTGCTTGGGCTCCTCTGTCCCTTCCCCTAGTTCCCTGAGCCACAGGGAAGCACTCAATACCTTGATTCTCCTGAGTGGGAGCGAATGAGACCCACCTGGTCTGGCTGTAACATGACTCTACAGCTCTCTGCAGGGCCCTAGTACTTGTTAGCTGGGCAGCGACTGTTTCCACAGGAACAGGATGGAAAAAGGCATCAACAGCGAGCACCGGGTTTGCAAAAAGCAGCTAAAGACCTTAGAAGCCTTAAATTAAAGAAACGATAGCAGTGAGGGAATGCTTGGGGCCTGTAGTATTGCCATGCTGGGGGACATGATGAAAAATAGTAACTTTAAAATCTCTATTTACCCCACCTCTCACTGACCGTGTATTTTTAAAAAGTCAACAAAAGCAACATGGAGCGGTTATACTGGATAGCAGCGGTTCAGTGGCTGAAGGCACATGGCTGTGTATGTGTCCGTGGGTCTGTGTGGCTGACTCAAAGATGGCTTAGGTGTATTAGTGAAGTATGCAGATATAGGCCATGTCCATATGCCTTTATGCACCTGTATCTCCATACATACAGAAGTACCTTCTGCATCCAAGGAGAACATTAGTCCCATCCGTGTGGGTTTCATTGGACTGGGTGCATAAGTACACTGGTCACACATGCCTTTTGGGTGGCCAGTGAGGAGAGAGGCTGTGTATGTATGTATGTATGTATGGGGCGAGCAGGAGGGAGGGCACACTGTGTCTGACAGGTAATGTGGTCCAAAGTATAGGGCACTATGCTGGAAGTCAGGAGTTCTGGGTTCACTGTCCTACTAGGTGAATGTGAACAAATCAAATCCTTTCTTTGTGCTCGTTTCCCCTCCCTCCCTTTTATCTGTTTCAATTGTACACACTTCAGGCAGGGACTATGTGTAGGTCCAGCCCCTAGTGCAGCAGAGCTCCAATCAAAAGTGGGACCTTGTTGGTGCTAATTTAATACACACATACACAGTAAGTGTCATATCTCTCCAATTTACTTGAGCAGATCAAAATCCTGCCATGCATTTGTATTTCGCCTGGTGAGTGATCTGTAATTACTTGTATGATTGAGGCTTTTGTATTAAATTGTGTAGAAATTCAGCACATTAAACCTTAAAGAGGCTAGCCTTCTCATCTAGAGCTTGGGGGTGTCAGTGCACTTTGCAAAATACATTTTCTTTCATGGTGAAGGGGGAAGAACTGAACCCATTGGCTACAGAACAAAAGTAGCTGTCTTGAAAGGAAAACCCCAACAGCCACTTCCAGCTGGACGTCGCTGCCTGATCTCTTTAAACAAGGCTATTTAGTGCAAAGCCAAATATCAGAAGAGTAAGAAGAGACTCATTTACCTGTGATTTTTTCTGGCAGGTTGTAGCACTACAGTAATGGACATCCGGAGGGATTATAGGCAAGTACTGCATACATGAGAAGCACGGTAAATTAATCCATAATTAAAAGCATGCATAACCAACATCAAACCAACAGCAGCAGCATGGGGCTACTACTGCCCCCACCAGGGGCTTGTGTGACATTCTACCGTTGAGTCTAAAATCTACCTAGGGAGATCCTCCTTCTGCTGGTGCAAAAATCTCCCACTCGGGCCAACAGGAGCAGAAGAGAGGTCTGCACTGGTTATCCCCCCACAGACCCACTGTTGCACCCCCTGGACTTAATGGAGAGACTTCAGTGGACAGTGGCTTAGGCTGGGTCCCCATGGACAAACTTAGCTTTCAGGCTATTACCCACAATCCTAACCCACCTCCTTTGCTGCATCTCCACAGCCTCCCTCACTTCAACTCCCTTTCCCAGAGCAGCTACGCTAACGAAGCTACAAGGAGGGTTCGTTCGTATATTTATACGTAAATACAAAACGGTCCCGCCATGCAACAGCGAATAGGAACATGTACAATGATTTCCAGCTCCAATTCAATCAATTAATGTTAAATACAAAACTGAAAAGGTTGTAAATATAAGAATATACACAGTCAGCGAGCTTATTACAGTATACAGTTACTCTGAGGTCTGCCCTGCTGCCCCCCTCACCTCCCAGGGTGGGTAAGACAGGGTGTGAGGGTGAGACATCCCAGCAGCCCTTGGGAGGGCGAGGGGTGTGCAGGCTGGGCACCGAATGGCAGGCTGGGCACTGCATGGGCGGTAAGGAAGGGGAAAATCAACTGGTTCAGGTTTTTGGCTTTTATACCTTATGGGGTTTTGGCTTGGCCCTCGGCAGCTGCAGCTCATGACGACGCATGCCTGGCAGAGACAGGTGGGAGAAAGATTTCCTGGAAAAGCACAGCTTCTAATGCAGAAGTAAGTTACCAACATCAGTTGGACTCAGTCTTTCTTGGGTAAAGTTGATTATTGTGATAACACTTTGCAACACTCTGTCCTGCAACACTTCGTACCTACTGCATCCAGTCCTCTTAGTGAGTATTTGCCAGGCCAGGAAGGCAGGGCCCCATCCCCACAGTAAAGATCTGCAACTCCTCACCCAAAGGAAAAGATCCGCCCCAAGACCCTTCCTCCAGTAAAAGACAGGCATGGGAAAGAGAGTGAATTGGTAAGTGAGAGCAAGATGTGCCCTGTTAAACCAATTTGATCCCTGCCTAGCACCACCAGCACAAATTGCAGAGAAGCAGGTGTTGCCTTGCCCTCTGATCTAAATGGGCTGAGCACAGCTTCTCCGCACCACTCTGCCCCATCAGGAACGCATCAGTGGAACACAGGCTGCGAGCCGTATCCCGATGTGCCTGTGTATTTGCGAGTGTGCACCTCCTAGAGCTGCAGTGGAGGAGTGGAAAGAAAACCAAACAAAACAGAGCCAGTAACATCACAGCGCCATTAACAATGCATCTCGCCACTCGAGCGATCACAGCAGTGAGACAATAGAACAACACCGAGCCCCGTGAGCTGCTAGAAAGAGGTGCCTGTATATATGTATCTATCTAACACTCACATAGGTTAGACCCGAGCACATGGGGTATATATTATACACACATACATCAAGACACACACACACCTAGTGGCAGATAAGACTGAAGTATGTGCCTTTTCTAAGCCCAAGGCTAAGTTGGTACTGGAAATGGTTCCTAGGATATTTATTTAAGTCAAGTCCTCTAGGTGGATTTCAGGTGGTCCCACAAAAATAAAATCATCATTGAGGAGCAGCTCCTTTCCCACTTATTTCTGGTTACCCCTGGCAAGCGGCAGCCACCATTTGGTTTTAATAAGGCACAGTTCAACACCAGGTGCTCGAAGTTAAGAGCGCAAGCTGCTGGTCGGTGGCTACTAGCCGCGGTTCATCACAACCAGCGAGCCAAAGAGAGGTCGACCGGAGCCTTAGGAGAAAAGGAGTTGGGTACCGATGGCAATCTGAAGGCTCTGCTGTATCCGGACCAGTGGTGAGGAAGGCGGGTTGGTCAGGACTGATAGGAGAGCCAGCCCCTGCCATAGGTCGGGCTGCGTCCCAATTAGCTCTTCTCCTGGCCTGCCCGCGTGTGAGGGGATGGCAGAAGGCCCTCCCTCTCGGCATGCTCAATGATGGCAGTGTAACAGAAATAGTACTGCTCCGGGGTCTGGATGCTGAAGGCTCTCTGCGTTCTCATCCGCATCACGGTCTGGTACACGTTCAGCGTGCCTGTGTCCTGGAGCTGGGAGAGGCAGATGTCCAGTGCGCAGAAGGTACCTGAGAGATGGAACAAACAGGCCCGACATCAAAACACCGCCTCTGCAGCAGTTCTACCCAGCCAAAATTCCTGACAATCCATTCCTCACCCCAAGACACTGCCACTCTTGGGCCCCAGCTACTATCCAGACCAGGAGTCTAAAATCAGCTGTCTGCAGGGAATTTCCTGCCTGAATTCCACAGATTAACCCTGGATTCTTGCAAGGTAAAGGAATTCCACCCATGCAGGACAGCAGTGCAGTGCACACCATGCCACCACACCCAGGAGGGTCCCACAGAAAGGAGTTCCTGTGTGGTTCTCACACGAAGGAGCTACCCGGCTGGGATCCCAGCACCCTGGCCGAAGGCACACGGCTTCGCTTGGAGGAAACACAGCAAGAGGAGGAGCTATTTCCCCTCAGAACTACAGCGCCTCTTAGGGGGCTCTCTGGGAACAAGGCCAGCAGGGTTTCCTTCCATTCTTCCACTTTCCTACAGCCCGATCTCCAAAACTGGAGAGGATTACCTGTCCTGCCGATGCCAGCACTGCAATGCACCACGATGGGTGGCCCTCCTGGGTGACCTTTGAAGCGAGACCCCAGGGCACTGGCTGCCACTCTCTGCTGTTGCTTGACTGCCCCCAGGAAGTCGATCAGAGTGGCAGCTGAAGAAGGGACGCCGTAATCCGGCCAACTCAAGTACTGGAAATGGGACACCAGGCGCCTCTCTCTGTGCTGCATGTGAAAGCCCCATGGTCAATGCTTCCCGCTTGAACTCCACCACCCCAACCCCTCAGGAGTGTCTCTTCCCTTCCCCCATACAGCGCGGGACTCCACACGTTCCTCCTCCTTCCTGAGTGGCTACACACCGGTCATTGCAAGGCCTACAGCATAGGGCCTCCCTTAGCCAGCCCCAGCCTGGCCCGACCCCATTCTCCTTCTGTCACATCACCCCCCACAAACCTTCCCCAGGGTCCCTTCCACACAAGGGTTCAGAGGCCACCATTGATGCCATCTGGCCAAAGAGTGACCTCGCCTTCTCCAACAGCCCAGACACAGCATATCCTCAAGCCATTGGAGCTCTCAACACAGTGGGGATCTGGAGCAGCTCCCACACCCACAGCGCCGTGCTCCCAACACATCACCTGTCTCTCCCTTCTTCAAAGATGGGTGTATACCTTTCCCCATACAGCTGGATTCACAGTCAGACCATTTCTTCTCACCACCAGCAAACGGGGACCATCCACACTGCCCACTCCTCTCCACAAGTACCAGTGAGGATGGCAGCCTTGTTCTCCCCCGGCCCCTTGCCCCACTCCGGAACTGCTTGCCCAGCCATTGAACAGGGTGAGAGGGGGGAATTACCTCAGTATCATAAATCTCCAGAAGGGTTTTCTTGTAATGGTTCAGGTTCTCCACCCCGAGATTGGTGACAGTGAGGGATCCGTAGCACACCCGAAAGTCTTTCTCCAGCGGCCAGTATTGGCCGCACTTCCTCCTGCCCCCCTCCTCAAGCCTGTAACACAGGAGGGGTGGGGAGATGGGTGGGTTCTTCTCCTCCTCCCTGAACTTCATTCCAACCTGGCCTTTTCCCTACCTTTCCTATCTGCCCTGACTCTGCACTCCCAGAGCAGGCTGCACTCAGACCCTGCTCTTTAATGGAAGAGGAAGAAAATGGGAGACTGCCTGAGGAGACAGAGTCCCCCCATGCAGGAAGGGGAAAGGGCATGTTGAACCCAGCACCTTAGGGAAGATTGCACTACAGAGAGTTAGCAGTCAACTGAGAGCATCCGCCAATGCGGGGTGGCCAAGTGTCATCTGGGAAACATTGCTCAGAGACAGAGGGCTGGGCCACTTACTCAGTCATTACAGAGGCCATTTGTCATCTGCTAGGTCACTACAACATACACCCGGAGGTCTCAAGTTAGGGGTCACAGCCAAGCTTCACAACCATTCTTCCTTTCTTGCCTTTTTTTTTTAAAATGAAAAGAAAAGGTTTCCAGCCACAATGGTTGTGGAGAGAACCTTGTAAACCTGTACAACATGTGAACAGATGCCATGAGCTCTGCCTGACTGGTCAGAGAGCCTGAAACAATGGGTCAGGGGCTTTCCACGGAGGTGGGAGACACCAACAAGCCACAGGAGGTTGCAGGCCCTTCCCACGTATGGGGAAAAATTGAGACCCACTGATGTAGGCTACTTCCCAGAATACTACAATCAAACTCCATACTTAAAATAATCAGAATACTTAGCACATCTCCAGTGCATTTCACAAACATTAAGAGACTCCAAATTCCATGGAGGGCAGGTATTAGTAGATCTATTTTACATATGGGGAAACAGAGGCAGAGAGATTCAGTACCTGACCAAGGTCACAGGAAGAATGGGTTTTAGAAATGGGGAAGAGGATCGATCTCTCTCTCTCTCTCTCTCTCGTGAGTGTATATTATATAAATTAGTATGGCACTTTGTATATACATATACAAACATATGTACATATGCACACACCCTATATATGTGTTTGAGTTATGGCCACCACCAACCAAAATGCAGCCACTTCTTGTATAGAATGTGCACTGGGAGATCATCTGCCACACCACCACTACAAAAATGTAGGGCAAGAAGTGAAGACATGAACAATCTGCGCCATGGCCAGCGTTGTGTATGGAAGCTATAAGAGGGGAGATTATCCAAGTTGGACTTCAACCTGCACAATGGCACAAATATTCGTTCTGTACAAAGGGACATAGGTTCCTGAACGTCTTCAAGTGGTTGGGGCTCAGTTGTGTATCTTATCCAAGAGGCTGACTGGTCTCTGCTCTTCCCCCCCCCCCAACTTATTTACCTGGTTGTCATGACGATCACCAGAATGTTTTGCTCCCACACCATGCGCCAGAAGTCACAATATGTGTTTTCCAGAGGTCCTGAAGTGACAGACCACATATGAGAGGGTGCAGGCCTTGGGCACATCACATGGACTGTCCCCCTTCCCTTTCCCATGGACCTAAATTGGTGTCTAGCATCTATCAGCCTCAAATGGTATGTTTGCGAGGCGCAGCTGCAGCACATGCAGAGATACTCACACCATCTTGGATCTAGCAGTGAAGCCACAGGGACATGGGCTAGCTGCCAGACTGTAATCCCTCCTAGCCCCTAGTCCAGCTGGCTGGCCATGCAGGTGCAGCTCCAAGGCTGTTTTTAGCATGCTAGCCCAATCAAAACTAGCTGGGATATGTCTACCCCTGCTGCCTATGTGCCTCTGGATCATCTTGTCATAGTACCCCTTCTCTGCCAAACGTCTCGCTCCCAGTCTCCAAACTCCCCTCCTATCCTACCCCTTCTCAATGGGCAGTGGCCCAGCCCCTCCCCCGGCCCACATGTTAGCCTGTGGGGGGAGCGACTGGTGTCCCCCGGCCAGCGCTGCTCCTCCACTCTGCAGGGAGCAGATCCCCAGCCTTTTGTCCTTACAAGCCCCAGCCTACCTGCATTAACTAACTCTCACTGCACCCATCTGTGGGAAGACAAGCACGACGCTGTCCAGGTGGGGAACAGAACAGGCCCAGAGAAGCAAAGGGACTTGTCTAAACTCTTACTCCACTTCCAGCCTTGTCCTGTACACAGCCAGGACTTGATGAATAGCTCGTGCAAGTCAATGGGAGTCTTTCCCTGGACGCCAATGGGCTTCAGATTGAGCCCTCACTGCACACTTCCCTTCCCCGCCCTTGGAGTGAGCCCCTTCCAGAGGCAGCCATGTTCTGCAGACACTTCTGATCCCTTCCCTCCACCAACCCCAGAGTTAACCAGCTACTCCTGCCGCCTACCCTTTTTCTTTCCAGCCCCTCCGGAGACAAGACTCCTTCCTCACACGACTCTTCTGAGCACAGGATGGATCTGAGACCGCTGGTATCTGAGATCGCTCCCCCACGCCCCAGCCATGATCAGGTGTGGGAAAGGGGCCCCAGACAAACAGTGACATGCCAGCTTCGTGCACCAGAGCAGCCTTCCGGTGCCCTCAACATTATGGAGCACAGACTCTGTTCCAAGCAAACCATGGACTCACCTTGTGTACCAATGTAGGCATTTCTTTGCTTGTAGCCGTCCATGAAGCTGGCATTGATGTAGTCTGTCAGCTGGAGAGAGACAGGTACACAAGACATTACTCCAGAACACCACCACGTGTGGAGAAGGAATGCTCCGGGCCAGGAGAAAGCTGTCAGTCAGTTAAGCAACAGGAAGAGTGTGAGGTACTCAGGTTGGGATAGACGATGGCTGGGCACCGTGCATTAATGAACCTCATCCAGGGCATTTCCTCCAATCCAGCTTTCGGACTGGAGGGAGCTCAGGTTTGCATCAATTTAAAAACCCTTTGACACGGCGCTGTTTTAAAAACAAAGTCATCCTGTTGCACAGTCTGCCCAGTGCTTAGAGCAACTACACGGGTAACACACAGGCCAGTTACACATGGGGCAGCAGAATGAGAGGAACTGCAACCTACTCCCCAGAGGCGAGGTGCAAATTAGGCTGTAGCTATTTCCAAAGTACCCCTGACACGTGATTGTGGGGAAGGAGTGGACGAAAAGAAAGGAGACTCTATGCACCCAGAGATAACATAGTAACAAAAGCCAAGGAAGTGAAACGTGATGGAGCTGAACGCCCGCCATGCTGATCACCTGGCATTAAAGTAACGAACACAGCAGGGAAGAGAAGCTGTCAAGACCAACTGGATTCAAAACAGAGCCGCCAAATAACCTTCCACAATGCCGTTGTTTGTGCCTCTCAGTGAGGCCAAAGGCCATTCTGGAGATGGGCTTTCTTCACCCGTTTCCTCCCAGAGAAAGTGCAAACATGCAGGAAGCTTAAAGGATCTAAAAGAATTCGTCCTCTGCAAAGACCCCAGTTGGGGCACTCAGGGTCCTGTGTTCCTCCTGGGGCAACTGAACGCTTGCCACACGCTCCAAAGAGGTGACCAGGGCTGCACTACTCAGCGACAGTGTGGTGAACAGTGTACCTGATGCTTCTAAGAGGGGCGCGCCCAGACAGGGCAGATGAATAAAGCCAGGGCCGACTCTAGCTGTTTTCGGCTACCTCCTCATGTCTCTGCAGTTCCTTTGTATCCTCCCCAGATGCTATGCTCAGGTTCAGAGCTCTCATGGCCGATCTACTTTTTAAACAAGTGCCATGCTGCCCCTTAAGCTGGCAGCCCAGCACACTGCATTCAGCTCAGCCTTCCAGGGTCACGCTGCCAGGGAGAACATGCACTGAAAGCGACAACTGATGATTGAAATTGGCATTAGGGAGCTTTCCAGCTGGCCGTGGCCACAGTGCGAGACTCTGGCTGGCTGCAGGGGCTCCACGTCATATCCAACAAACTAGTTCCCCTCTTGCTTTCAGTAGAAAAACTAATATTTAGAGCCAGACACTCAGCGGGTGTAAATCCGTGTAACCATGATGAAGTCATTAGAGTGAGGAAGATTGATTACCACTGAAGATCTTGCCTTTCGTGTTAAGGAGATATGTTCTTCTGAATGGTAATGCAGGGTGGAAACTCATCTGCATGTCGGGCAGGGGGTGCACCCTTCCTGTCACCCTGGCAAGGCCAGGTCCACACAGGGCTCCCCTCCCCAGCACTACTAGGAACATGACTCTGTCCAGAAGAATGCTTTGTTCCTGCTGGTGTTCCCAATACAGGGATGAGGAAGGCTTGTCCACCAGCAGATGGGATACAAGGGTTTGAGACTCCAAGTCAACACAGGGCAGAGTGCGTGGAAGTGTCCCGCAGCCCCAAGGGAGCAGAGAGGGATCGCCAGCCAAAATATACACACACACGTCAAGTGTTAAGGAGTGCTTTCAGAACATGGGGCCAGGCCTTGCTCTCACCGCCCTGGCTGGCAAATCACTCTTCCTAGCAATTGGGAAAATGCTACCCCAGGAATGAGGGGGAGGGACCATGGGAATCACTGAGAGTCAGAACCCCATGGAAAACTGCCTCTGCCTGCTTACCTCAGAACGGCTGTACAGCTTGGTCAGCTTCACTCGAGTTTGGTCCAGGCACGGCACATCCCCATAGCGGTTCTTCTCCTGGTTATATGGAGCCCTGTGGGGCACAAGAGAACAGGACAAGCATGGAAGAGAGAGTGGATGGGAAGCAGCAATGGACTCTGTGCTAGATCACACCGTCTGCCCGGGGTTTGGGCTCTGCCTCACCTAGGGAAAGATCTGTCTTTCGGAGAACACTGTTACGGTCATGCTGATACACAGTTCTTGTGCCTGCTGGGTGCCGGGAGTGAGGCTTTGTTTCCCATGTGCTCTCGGACAGCATTTATAGTCAGTGACAATAAATCAGACTGAACCTTCTCAGGGAGCAGGCGTGAAGGCCCACCCCAACACATCTGCCTGGCACCCCCAGCTGAACTGCAATGTCCTCAGCGGGAGGCACTGCCTCCTCCCAGCACTCTGCATGCAGAGGCACACAGCAGAACCAAGTTTGCTCTCCCGCTGCAAGACATCTACATGTGCACAGTAAATGCATCCTGGTCTTTTTTTTAACCCTATTGCTGATTCTGAAACCTCCCTCCGCCCTGCATCTACCACTGCTGAGCTACCATGTAAGGAGAGACTCGGGTCAGCTCTGTGGCCCTGTCATGGACTAGCCAGCAGGGGATGCTGAGAAAGGAAGCAACTTCCTCACAGAAAGAGGGGGAATGATTCAGGCAAGCCCAGCTGTGGTTCAGATTTTGCAGACTGACAGGTACTCCATCCCTCCGACACCTTCTCACTGGGCCCCACTGCTTTCCTTTCCTACTTACAGGGAGCAGATGAAGGTCCCCCCTGGACTCCTGCGCCGGATATCCTCATACTCCTCGTAGATTCCCCGCTTCTGCTTTCGGTTCACATGGTCCATCAGTTGATGAACTGTCATACACTTTGGTCCTGGGATGTGCACCGAGCCATTATCCCGCGGGGAAACCAATGGAACCAAGATCAGCTCATCTAGAGGGTCTGGGTGGCCATTCTGCTGAGGAAGGAACCGGCAGTTCCAGCTAACAGGGTCCAGCTTGAGGGTGCCCCCTAGGTATTCTGGGAGACAGTCCCGGGGCAGGTGTTCCTTTAGTTCCGACATCTTCACCATCTGAACCTGGGGGACCAGAGTGAGATGGGAAGGGGTGAGACACACACTGAGCATGGGCTTGAACAGTGCCTGTACATGGCAGGAGGAGAAAAGGATGAGGCTTGCTTGAGACAGGGAACACCAGGGATGGGATGTAGTCTGCCTGGCTGGGTCTAAGAAGTGAACCGATCATAATTCCAGCTCTTGAAGCCATTACAGGGCCAGGAAAATTCCTCACAAAGGGTCTGTATGAGTAGCTCCCTTTCCCCTGGCTTAGAAATCTGTTCTCTTCAGTGAACGGCACTGCTCTGAAATATTCCACTAGGGGGAGTGAGCCTAGCCTGATCCAGCACAGAACAGAGAACAGGTGTTTTAAGGAACAGCCAGGATAAAAAGTTAAACAGCTGCCTTTCCTTGACTACAAGGGTGGGCTTTTTACTACCAGTGAAAGGTCCACATTTCAGGAGGACGCTTTCTATTCAAGTTTCCGGTCAGGCAGACTGGGGAGGGCAGATGCAATTCAAAGCCATGCCCTTACAGGAGTTGGGAAGCATTACAGTCCAAGGACATGGTTTCATCCCAAGTTATTTAAGGATACTGATGAGGTTGCAGGCTATACATCCTCTTTGGTTAAGAAACATCCTCACACCGTGACAAAGTATTTATGCCACAGTCCCACTGTTTTGCTAGTTATCAGAGAGGAATCCTTCAAGGAAGGGATTCTGTCTAAATAGCACAGCACACTCTAGGGACCATATAGATAATGTACACTATGATCAAATTTCTTTACTTGGAAATTCTGCCCAGTTTCTGCCAGTTTAAATATGATCTCTTGTTTGTTGATCAAAAGAGAATGAAAGAACTGTCCTTATTTTTCCAAAAGGGAAGAAATGGTTTCAGACCCTAAAGGGTTAACAGAACTTGTGAACAGCTCTAGAAATTGAAGGTGAAGGGAAAAAATTTTAAAAATCTTATTTGGCAATACCCAGGACCCAAGTGAGATGATGGTATCTCACCACCTTCTTGGAAGCAAAAGCAGGAGGCTGCATTTCTTACAGACATTGTGATGACAATATAAACACCCTAACCATGGGAAGGAATGTAACCACTTGTTTTGCTTTACTACACCTATGTTCTAGGTGCTAAGTGGGAAGGAAACCCTAAGAGACAGCAGGGGGGTGTGATACAATCCACTTCTGCAGGAAAAGCCGAGAAGCCCAACAGACTTTGCAAATTAAAACCCTCTCCCAATTTAGTCTTTTATGATATACAATATGGTGAGCGCCCTAAACACCATCCAACAAGTCAGGACTAAGCCTTTAATTTTAAGTCTACTGATGAATCCTGGCAGACTCCAGACCAGCAAACCATCTACACACGAGTAGTTACACTGACTGATGGCATTATTAAAGTTATGACATATGTATGTGCTTTGCTGGATTGGGACCTAAACACACCTTCCCACATATGTTAAAAGCCATTTAATTTCACCTTTAAACTTTGATCATTTACCACCTTTCCCCCCCAGTTACTGGTGCTGGCAGCTACACAGTAAAAGACAAGATCTGGGGTGAGATTTTCCAAAGGGCTCTTATGTGTTTATATAGTTCATAGCACAGAGGGGCCCTGGGGCCAACAATCACAATGATCATACACATAAAAACCAATGAGAGTGTCCAACTGGAGACTGAGGGCCAAGGGGAGACCTAGAAGCTTTGGCTGCAAGACTTGGTGAGACCATTTGTCCAGACACAAAAGCACTTTGGTAAGGACAGATGCAGGCACAAGCAAGCTGGCATTCTTGCAAGTTAACTGTTGGGCCCGTTTTCAAGGGCGCGGGGCTACTCTACCCTTGGTGTGAAGGACACAACCCTGTTGATGTCAATGGATTTGCTCCCTTTTGCACCTTTGGTCCATTTAATCCTTAGCAACACTGGAGCTTTCCCGCAGGGACCCCAACTGCCGCCTCTGGAACACGCTGGCCGGCATGCTGTGAAAAAGGCAGCAGCAGGGCCGTTCCTTAGCGGGAGTGGGGCCCAGAGCCAGCCAGCCTAGGTGGGGCCTGGCTCCCCCTGCATCCATTGGAAGGGGGCGGGATGGGCTGGCCCGCTCTGCCTCCAGGGACCTGGAGCGGAGCCACCACCACCGGCCGTGGCTGGGAACCCAAGGCCGCTGATGGAAGCCGGCCCCAGCTGGGGACCTGAGGCAGTCGGGCGGGCTGGCGCCGAGACTGCCCGGGCTCTGTTCTCCTGCTCTGCCCCTGGTGGCCGGCTGCTCCACCCTGGGGGTGGGGCAGGCCAGCCCAGAGGCCAGGCTCTGGCCTCCCACCCTGCCCCTTCTTGCCTTTGGGAAGCCAAAGGCAGCAAGGCAGGGGGAGCGCGTTGTATGGCAGTGGGGGGGCAGCGGTACGGGCCCCACGCTGCCCTGCTGATAGGGGGGCAGTATGGGATCGCCCCGCTCGCCACCCCAAAAGGATGGCTCTAGGCAGCACAAGAGGTTGAGGTCATGTATCTAGCACGCAATATCAGTCTTTGCCTCACAGCCAGGCCATCTCCCTGCATGACACACCCTGCTTAAGGAGAATTTCCCCTGGTAGAGACTCTGATTCAAGGCTTTTTTTGCATATATGTCATCACCCCCCCAACCCAGGCCCATGTTTTACTCACCCTTTCCCGGAGCTTCTCTTTCAGCAGGAGGCTGATGATGGAGTAGGGGACTCGGAACCACATAGGGGCACCCACGATAAACACCTTTTTGAGGCGAGCTGGGAAGGCTCCCTGAAGACACAGAAAAACAAACATGGAGGCCTGTGGCACTTTTAAAGACTAAGATTTATTTATCGCATGATATAGGAGCATTTTAAAACCACAACCTAAACCCAGGCCTTCCCTGCTCAGGGCCAGCAGAGGGAGTACCAGCACATGCCTGAAGAGAAATTAGGCAAAGGGCCCAACAGGCAAGAGGCAATTAACTAGAGAAAAGAATATGCTGCTTCGATTCTTTGCTCTACAGTCTCAGAAAGATGTAGCAGGGAGTGTCTCTCTTCCCAGAAACCCCCCATCACTTTACCTTCAACAGGTTGAGGATTTTCTTGCTCAGGTCCAACTCGAAGTTGGTGTAATGGGAGCCTGCCATATCATAGATGAACACCAGGCCATTTCTCTGCGTTTCAAAGCTGGGCAGAAAAGGGAGAGAGAATTATCTCCCGCACTGGGGTGTGCAATCACAGTGTTCAGACCCATGTAAAGCACCAATTCAGCCTCTTTCCCAAAGCCAACTTTAACCCCTTAAGTACCACACAATTATTTTTTCCAATAAGAGTTAAGCAGGATATATATTCACTTTGAACAAGAGGCCAGACCTTCAGCTAATTTACACCACAGATTCTGGCCGTTGGTTTTTATGATCTAAAAGCCCACAGAAACTCAAATGGAACATTTGCACTATAGATTCTCAGCTTACGTAGTCATTTGGCAAACCCCTTGTTGAATTCACATTGGAGGCTGTAGGACTCCATGCTGAATTGGGTCCTAACT
This sequence comes from Pelusios castaneus, assembly GCA_007922175.1. NCBI lineage: Eukaryota > Metazoa > Chordata > Testudines > Pelomedusidae > Pelusios > Pelusios castaneus. The sequence goes on from ML685765.1 coordinate 2,799,851, forward strand.
ACAAGTAAGACAGTCGTCTGGCAGTCAAAGTTAAGGAGAATAAAAACAAGAGGATGCTGGGCTCTCAGGTGGTATAATCATTAAGGAGTTTGTCTAGCATTTCTACTACTGCAGCATCTGGTCAAAATGAGTGGAGAAGTTGGCCCTGTTTTAAATGGATCTGGTCAGCAAGATTGCTTTGAAAGATACCACCCACAGTGCAGCAGTTGTAGATACAAGGGGGCCAAACTTTGCCCACAAACTGCCTCTTATTTTTCAGAGAGGCAGCCTGGGTGCCTGGTACACATCAAAACTTAATTCATCTAAATTTCATGCAGTTAAGTGACTGCTCCCATACCCATTTGGTGGGTTAAAAAAAGCCAGGAGTTGGTTTGTGCCAAACTGATCAAGGTGCCCATTGATTGTTAATTAGTCCCTGCTTGTGATTAATATGTGCACCGCCCTGTACAAACAGCCTCTTGCCTCCCAGTTCAAACAGTCAATAGGTTCTGCAAAGAGCAAAAAAATCTGTGGCATGTAAAACCCTGCTTTTTCCATTCATGCTGAAACCAAAATTCCTGTTCAACTGAAAACAGAGAATTTGTAAACCAGGGATAAATCGGACCCCTTCTCTCTCATTTTTGTAATGCATGAAACAGATATGGGGACTCCAGATGCTTATAGGCAGATACGCCTGCAGTCGCATATCTACTTGCAGTGCAAGACAACTCCTCTATCTGAGGCTCTTTGAGATCAAGTGGGATGTTTCAGAATTAGCACGCATTAGTGAATCACACAGTCTTCGCACAGCTTCGAGATCCGACCTTCCAGCATCTGGTGCTGTGGGGTAGAAGTCTGAACTGTGTGTCTGCCCCAAAGAGGAGATATGCTCTTGGGTAATGAAGGCATATTCTTCTATGGATTTTGCAGTGCAGCACATGCTTCCTTTTCCAAATGTAGCTCTAATACAGTAGACTATTAGTGTCGAAGATACAACAGGCATGGTAACATTGCCATCTAATAAGCACTCCAAACGGACCTCGGATTTAAATGCTAACAAAATGCATTAAGAGCACATGGAGCACCAAATAAGCAAGTCAGTTCAGAGATAAAGTAGTTCTAGGCTCAGCCTGCCCAACTGTGCTCAGACACTGCAATTTATCCGCTTCTGAATTGTCTCAACCCAGTGATCTTCCATGCCCTAGGATCTGCAGCGCCTCCCCTTCCTCCCCTCCCTCCCACGAGCAGGGTGGAGAAGAGATGAATGGCTGAGAATTTCCTTTCACTTTTGCACTAGGAAATCAAAGCCCTTAAACTGGGTCAGCCTATCACGTGTCAAGCTCCCTGTTAACCTTTATGCATACTAGCTCCTTCTAGCACACTATTTTTACATAGCGAACAATATACTTCTGGATTCCAAATGTGGGTGCCCAGGGAGATACCACCTCCCTCATGCCCCTGTACCAAAAACCTCCCCAAAAATCTTCAGGGGAAACCACAGCTCTTGGCTCTTTAATGCATACCAGAGCCAATGATTCAGTCAGGGATTAAGAGACCATGGCTTCCTTGAATGCAGTCAAAAGCATCAGACATACGAGATCTTTAGCAAATTTCTCAGGGAAGCCAGCTGGGCCAAGGGATTTTCAATAAGCTTATTGCAGTGCAGCAAGCTGTTCCTTTGCAGGGCTTTGGTCTTTCTGGCTGAGCCCGGCACACAGTTCAGAAGAACCGAGTTCATTTTGAAAGCTGGATGAAAATAAATAAATAGCAGCATTTTGGCTTTCAACCAGCTGAGCACTGGGACTCAACTAGATATCCCAAGATCTTATATTTCAATGCACCTTGTGTATGAGAGTTTGCATAGCCTGGGGGCATCCAAACTACAATTACAGCTTGGAGATTTCAATTCCCTTTTTTAACAGCACAGATTCAATTAATACTGCTCAGCATTTTGGCCAAACTACCCTTGACTTCCCTTCCATTTTGACCCAAGAGGAATCAAGCTGGTCTTCAAGGGCAGATTCAGCAACGTGTTTGGGGCATCTTCGAAAACTAATCAAGGGCTTATGTAGCTTTCAGTGCGACCTCCTAAATAGATTTAGCTATAACACACATGCAAGCTACATTCAGAGAACATTACTAAGGTTGCAGGGTAAGCACTCAAAAGATACAAAATGTCAAAATTATAGTTCCCCGTGCATTGAATGAGGCAGAGGTTCCCTGGAAAAAACAGTATGTAGCCACAACACTAAATACTATATCATAATGCATATGCACAAGGGAACTCAATTCAAGTATCACAGGCCATCTTAATTCTGACATTTCTTCTCTTTTGCACACTTGATTCTGCCACCTCAGTAATGTTCTTTGACCATAGTCTGTGTGTGTGTAAATGCTTAGGTTTTTAAGGAAGCAAGCGGGGAAAAAAAAATTCCATTCTGCAACATCGTATCAATATCACAACGAGATACAAAGGAGAAAACAGCCAAAGCAGCAGCACTGAACCATCATGGGCTCCCCGGTCATGTGGCCGATACAACTCAAAACCCGCACTGCACTTCCCCACTAGACAGAAAACCTACCTTTCAGCGTATCAGGCCTGGCAGATCAACTAATACATTAATATCCTTATACAGTTGGAGATATGCTAAGGTCATTCAGGTGAAGCAGCTCAGGTTTGCTTTCCTATCTCAAATACATGGGAGCTGAAAGAGAGAGCTGGTGGGTCAGAAGAGTCGGGAAATTTTGGAGCTAGGTTTAAAAAAAAAAAATATATATAAACCCTCAGCCTTGGTCCACAGACACAGCCCTGAATATACTCACAACAGTCTAAAACAAGGGAGGCAGGCTAGAAAGACTGCATAGCAACTGGAGTCAGAGGGGAAGGAGGCCAGAATCCCCCAAAAAGCGCATGACATTTTGAATACAAATTCCTGCTGTGTAGTACATACAGACGGAACTCCTCAATTGTGGTGTAGAGCAGGACAGAGAAAACCGTCCTGCACAGACTGCAAGAGATATTGCAAGCATTAAACCCAACCTAGGAACAGCAAGTTGAGTAGTCAGGAGAGACGTGTTGTACAAGTCTCCACTCACCTCTCCACAGCTCTGTCCAGCAGATAGAACAATGCCTGGAGCACCACATGTTGGACGCTTTTATTGGGATGGTGTAGTTTAGCGGTGAAGAGGGCGATAGAGGCTCCAGTGGGGTCCCGCACACTCTACAGGGTAGTTGAGGGAGAAGCATAAAGATCAGACAGGCAGCAGAACAGTCTCCACAGAGACCATGGTTGTCAAAAAGCTCTTTGGGGCATCTGATGAAGTGGTTTGCAGCCCACAAAAGCTTATGCCTGAAGAAATTTGTTAGTCTTTAAGGAGCCACGGGACTTTCATTGTGTTTGGGACAGGAACCATGTCTACACAGCACCTAGCGTGAGGGTGCCTTGGACAGCCAATAAATAATGATGGAGATTTCATGCTGCAGCAGACTGGATATGCAGACACAGGCAGGATGTCCCATACAGACCTGCCCCATACAAACCTCTTATTGATCTGTTTTGGGGTGAAAGGGGAAACTAGTTTCAATGTTCATTTACTTGTAAGCTTGCCAGCTGTGATCAGCAGGGGACAATAAAAGCAGGACTCATGTCTGTGGTGGAGAAGAGAAATCTACGTCCACACTCATTCCGTCCCACTCGTTGACCGCACCCTTACAGCGAACCAAAGGAGCTGCAGAAGGTGCATCTTCTTTAGCTGGCATTTTCCCCAAATCAACCAGATTACCACAAGGGCAGGAGATTAACCCCAGGAGTAGCTAACATAAAACACTGCTGCGTATGAGAGCTGGCTCTGACACACCCTTGGGATCCTCATTGCTCAGGATGGCAGTCAGTCAACTAACCACTTCTCCAAGATGCATAGGGTGGACGTAGGTGGGCTGCACATGCCCTGAGATGCTGCTGTGGCCAATGGGAGAGGGAGAAAGGAGAGACTAGGGGAAACACAACTGTAAGCACAGCTCCCCACTTCATGATTTTGGGATGGTACAGGTCGGATCCTTGAATCCTGCTCTTGGGGCTACAATCTCAGCTGACAGAATGGTGCAAACACAATTCTGTGTCACCTTCCGAGACTCCTGCACACTTGGTTTTTCAGTGCCGCACAGTTGCCTTGCCAGGCTAGAGGCTCTTTGGATGTGGATAGGGCTCTACTTGGACAAATGGGGCCTGCTGGCGAGAGAAAGGCCAGGGCATATCACATCACACTTACAAGAATGGTGAATTTCCCACTGAGTAGCTCAGAGCGCAGAGGTTCTTCGTGAGGTTTCAGCTTCACAATTCCTTCCTTCAGCCTAGTTTCCTAAGGGTTCAGAGGCACACAGCAATCACAGGTACAGCATACAGCACAGGAAGCAGCTTCCACTCAGCTGCCAGTCCTATTCACAGGCCACCACCCTGGCCTGCTGAGGTACATGGCCACTACCCACACCTGCTGCGTGACCAAGACTCATGCAAATCTAACCTAAACAAATATCCAGATTGGACTACAAACTCTGGCCACATCCCTGGGCCTAAATAGCAGCACTAAATATTGGGTGAGCCCCCAAATATAGCCTGCTAGCCCAGGATTGGGGTTGGGAGAGAATATAGGAAGCAATCTAGCTTGTCATGCATGTCCAGATGCTGCACATAGTTCAAGGTGGTGTTCTATTTGCTTTAAAATGAGGTTCTACTTTAAGAAGTATCTATATAAAACAGCACATTCCTCACTCAAAAGCCCTTACGCTGGGTAGTTGATCAGAGCTACACCTGGTCACGTTTAGTCTTTTCACTCCTGTTAGCTAATATAGCTCTGGGAGTGGAGCTGCCATCTGTTCTCCCCCGTGCACCAGCAACCTAATTACTAAGTTCCAACGCCCACCAGTTATATCTGGACAGAGCCACTACAGGCATTAGAGCTGACCAGTCTGACTCAAGGAAGAATTTGCTCTACAGAGCCTTTTTTTGTTTTACACTGGTAGAGGCGCACAAGATGGAAAGACCCAGCTTGACTTCCAGAACACAAGTTGCATTTGCAAGGGACATCTTTTTACTTGTAAGCCAAGTACATCTGATGTAGGATCACAGAGAAAAGAGAAACACAGAACCCCATAGTGGCTTTTCTTGCAGTGACCATCCAGTGCAGACCCATGCTTTAAGCCTTATGAAAAGGCCCCATGGTCAGTTTGGCTGGTGATGAGACATCCTGACCCAAGACACTGATTAGACAACAAATTCCTCGAGAAAGGTTCTAGAGTCATCCTCTGTCTCTCATATGCTCTGATTCAACACGTGCCAAACTTATTCCCGCTTATGTCAATAGGACGATCACATACTTAACATCAGGCACGTTCTTTAGGACCAGAGGGGGAACACTGGGAGAGTTCTGTTGTGGCAGAGTTCATTACAAGGAGGTTTCACTACGCATGTATATTTCACATGAAAAGCTACCAGCCCAGGCACCAATATACTGACCCTCCTTTAACAAGTCTGGATGTTTCTACGACAATAAAATTCCTGGCCAGATGACAGTAGCAAGTAAGATCCTGCCAGGCTGATGACAGCATGTCGGTGAGCTCTCAATTCTGCCCTGACCCTATGAGATGCGGAGTGGAGTGCTGCATTTCCCACTGACACAGACTTCATAGGACCATGCCCTTGTTTTTATTTCTAGCACGGGTTCATTCTAGCAGCTGAGTTGAGGGCACGTGAGAGAGGGAGAAACCACTTAAAGGTGACGTTTGTTCAGTGTCGGCCATGCAAGCACAGCATCTGGCCAGAGAAAATTGTGCTCTGGGACCCTTTCACATGTCACGCAGTTGGGGTGTTGTTCATTCTCAGCACCATAAACACTCCACCTTTGGTCTGCCCAGAAGGGGAGGAGAGCCAGGAACAGGAAACATTCCAAATTCAGATTGTAGCAGGGGTGGAGACGACGCTGGCGTGCTCAGTAGAATACAGTTCTGTTTGCAGTAATTACCAGATGATCCAGCTAATCTTTCATTATACTAAGGAAGCCTGGTCTACTGGGCACTGGCTAAGGCATCGGACTAGACGTCAAAACTAAGCGTCTCTTCCTGGCTTCACCCTGGACTTACTCTGTAACATTGCACTCAACCTTGCTATGCTTCAGTTAGCCCAACCTAAAACTTCCCTAAGCTGCAGTTAAGCCAACACTCTTCTGGCATCAAGAGCAACCAGGGTCTTCATTTACCTTTTCCATTTTCCATTCACCTTTAGACAAAGGAACATGTTACCTTGTAGAGAATCAATAACCCCTAGGTGTGATCAAGCCAGGACCTACATTTCCAAAAGGCCTCTCACATATCTGTATCTAGATGACTAGCCTTACATTTTGCAAAAATGACAAGGGATTTTGGGGGCCCGAAAGGAGAGACCCAAAAGGTGCCTGATTTACAGATAACAATGAGCACCTGTTCTTCAGGTTCATGCCTCTTTAAGGTATCTCAAGTAGGGCCTCAGAAACAGAAGCACCCAAATCTCTCGTCACTGAAAAAATTTAAGCCCAACTGTCTTGATGCAGATACTACTGTAACTCACAACAAGCGATGTGCACTGCTATGCATTTGATGGATGCACCTGGGGTTGCTACCTGCCCAAAAGGTATTATGTACCACAGCCTGGTAGCGATGGATGCTCAGCTTAAAAGTGAGGCAGCTCCTGCGCCTCCCATTAGCTCATGAAAGCTGTGAGCTGTGGCCCAGAAGCAGCAGACTGGGGCTGTGACAGTTCCTGGATTTATAGGGGTGGGATGGAGACCCTAAGAGATTTAGCTGCCATTATATTCTTTAGGGGTGCAGTTAACCCACTAGCTGGATCCCAGGGCAAAGATTCTGGGGGTCCATGAGAATCCACAGAGAAGCCACCTGGGATGTGTTCAGATTCAGAGATGGCAAATAGGACAGAGGGCACTGTTCTAATTCGTAATAAAAATAGCAGCAATAGAAACCTGTGCCCCAGTAAGGTTCTGGCACCTTTTCCAAAAGGGAGCTGTGCATCTAACAGCTTTGCCTGAAGAGGATTAGAACAGCTGTGTAGTGAAGTTGTTCAATGCAGGACTGGAAGGCACGTGGACACTATAGTGATGAGCATAGTATAAGTATAGGATCATAGGAAGAGAACTCGAGAGGTCTTCGAGTCCAGTCCCCTGAACTCAAGGCAGAACTAAATATTATCTAGACCAGGGGTCCTCAAACTTTTTAAACAGGGGGCCAGTTCACTGTCCCTCAGACTGTTGGGGGGCCGTATTATAGTTAGAAAAAAACGTGAACGCGTAGCTATCACGTCTGCTGCTGGCCTGTGTTTCTGG
>ML685765.1:2812197-2874409 GCA_007922175.1 Pelusios castaneus
AGATATAACCGCACTGTTAGTCTTTAAAAGTGCCACAAGACTCTGTTGTCTTTCTAAGAGATACAGTTAAAGCAAGTACCATCCCTGATGGAATACACACAGCATGAGATGTGCTAACAGTTACTGTGGAACAGGCAAGGGTTTACATGGATGATAAGAGACAGAACTCCATGCAGGATGAGAGAGAAGGCACAAAGGGTGAAGACAAACAGAACTTCCGAAGAGCTTGGGCTGAGTGTAGGGAACAGGTGATGCCTATGAACCTGTTAGCACTCCAGCCCCAATATTCCTTCCTGCAAAACCCAACTGGAAGACAGAGCCCACCAGATCCGCCATATACCAGAGCACCCTGTACAGGAGGGCAGATGACAAAGACATAAGGGTCATCAGCAATGGTTTTATTAGCCATATTCCCACGCACTTTCCACACCACATTGGCTGGTAACCAGACAACACCAAAACAGAGAAACAAGCCTTAGAAACACAAGAAGAACTGAAAGAGCCAAACAACAGAGTCCTGTGGCACTTTTAAAGACTAACAGATTTATTTATAAATAAATTTATATTTATAAATAAATCTGTTCGTCTTTTAAAGTGCCACAGGACTCTGTTTTTCTACAATAGACTAACACGGCTACCCCTTTGGAATTTGACTACAGGAAAGAGCAAAGTGACCACAGAGGAAACAGACCGACACCTTGGACAACCCAGGCCAGGCAAACAAAGGAAGCAAGCAGTTAAAGCACAGCCAGGGACATAGGGCAGTATTCTGCTCTCTGGTGCACCTTCCATCCCCAGTGGAATCCATAGGCTCGCACAGGTGTAACCCTCGGCAGGAGATGGATGACAGTCAGGTCCCTTGAGGGCTCTCAGACAGAGGTTTGGTTTTTTAGCGATTATAACTCTTTTTTTGCTGAATCCCTGATGGGATCCTCCAAAGATCCCAAGTATGTTGCTGTGAGAACAGACGAAGAACCTTTCCACCCTCACTAGGCTGACATTCACTCCAAAAATAAATAACCAACAATAAATCGATAGCTATAAGAAGCCAAGAACCTGCCTTCAAGCTATCGTAGCATGGCCAATGCTCATCATCTGAGGGCAAGGTTCACGATAGCTAGTGCTTTCCATCCAATCTCAGCACCTGGAGTCAGGTAAATAGACAACAATCTCAGCTTCCAGTAAAACCCGAGATGGTATTTGAACACTTGGGTGTGGCAATACAGCTCTAGTTGTTGCCACAGAGGCAACGGGATCTATAATAACATCAAGAGTCTACGTCCCATTTTTGCTTTTGAACATTTTACCCCCATGAATAGGACATGGATGGGATTCAAGAGAGCTGAGTTCCATTTCTGGATCAATCACAACCGTGGGCAAGTGACTTCACCTGTCTGGGCCTCAGTTTCTCCCCCCTCCCTTTGTCTGTGTTGTCTATTTAAATTGTGAGTGCTTTGAGACAGGATTTGTTTCTCAGCAGGTGTTTATGCAGCACCTAGCACAACAGAGCACCAATCTCGGTTGGGCCTCTGTGCCTGACTGCAACATAAACATCAGATAACAATCTCTTTTAAACTAAGCTCCTCTCCTGAAGTGGCCTCACCTCCAGAAGGCAAATGCCTGAAGCTGCCCCCTGCTGGCCAGGATGTTATTCTTGGCTCAGTGCATAGGAATAGTTCTTTCAGATTTGGCCTGTGTATTGCCTCTGCGGGAATAGCCTGGTCTATACAATCTTTATAGATTTGATGGATATATGTACGCTACTTGCTCTGCTCATCCCTAGCAACGGCAGCAGCAGTCTCACAATTTCCTCTCTAGTTTTTGTATCTTCACCTTGACTAGAAGTGGGTGGATGTAATTAGCCCTGCTCTACCGGGCAGGGATGATCTCTGACAATATGTTTATGCTGAGCTAGCATAATAGGCTCCCAATAGTAGTTACTGTTTCTTGGCAGTCCCATAACACAAACAACAATAGCAGCCTTTAAAAGTTGGGAAATAAACCTTGCTTCCAAAGGGAGGAAAAACAACCCAGTAGACGTCCCTCCTCTCCCCCCCCCTCCACCTTTTTTCTTTAATTTTATGAGCTTCTACTTCATTCCAAAGCATGTCCAAGAACAGAAAGAGGTTGAAAAGCTTTTAGACACAAAAAACTTCTGTCAAGTTGCAATCTGAGAATGAAAACTTTGATCCTACCAAGTTAAACGGGAAGCAATGAGAACAAAGGTATTGTTCCCAGCGAGGCATTACAAGAAGAAAGTCACAGAACTGTCTAGAAGGGAAACGGGTGGAGTCACTACTGACCAGAGGGGGAGGGGGGCATGGTGAGTGGCCGGAAACAAAAAGGACAAGACAACCAAATTTAATACTGTGTCAGTTTTAAATGCCCTTTCCGAGCAACTAGCACTGGCTGAGTAAATGTTTGCAGGGCGCAGAAAGCACACACATTGGCGTAAGTACATGCATAAGTATTTGTATAATCCGCATAATAAATAAGATGCTGAAAAAGCAAATAAATTGGTACAAGTGAATAGTTATCTAAAGGCAGATCCAAAAAGAGAGTGAGGCCTAACTATTCATAAACAGACTATGCTCACTGTGTTTTACTTACAGAATTGCAAGTTTGCACAGAAGAGCCCCTTTTCTGTTTGAAGAATATATATATGCTTACAGCATGAATAACAGAGTATACGGTTGGGGGTTCTTTTCACAAAAGATTTGGTGGAAATCTTGCACCACCATGTAGCTCTTTCATCCACACCAAGGCCCCCATCACACACAACAAGTGGGATAAAGCAGTCACTTTACAAGGTAGCAGCTAAACGGAAAACCGAAAACTCACGTCAGGATAATAGTCCAACTCCAAAGTTTTAATAGCTCATATACAAGCAAGGTCAAGGTTCCAAGTGTAGTTTAAGAAAGGCTTCGAATCAGAAAATCTCAAGTGACCCCACTTGTTCCACTGGAATTACTCTGGATTTTCACTGGTGTAAGTCAGCTAGAATCTAGCCCTCTCAGGGTGTCTCTGCAGTCTTTGTTTATTAAGCCTGGGTGAGCAGCTGCAGAAGATTAGAGCTACACTCCTGAGCGAAAGCACTTTCCCAGCAGCATGAAAACTGACTGAGAACATGCATTCCTTGTCAGTTTATCTATCCATCCAGTCAATGCAGCTCCAACAGCCAAACGATGTAAAACCCATTGTAACCTCTCAGGAAAACAGTCTTGTAACTTGCAGTGTGGAACTCAACACATGTGTGAAATAAAACTTTTTTTCTATGGGAAAAGCTTCTCTTCTCCATAAGGGGAAGATTAATTGCTTTTTCAATAAACACAACCTCCCTACCCCCACTAACTAAAATTAAACACCTAAGCCAGTTGCAGACCACAGAGCGGAAATAAAGCTTACAAATACATTATCAAAGTAAATATTTGAAATTAATTCCTTCCTTCCTTCACCTGCCAAGACCTGAGTTCAGGATTCTCTTGTTCCCTGTGCAAGGGCCAGTGACAATGCAACATCCTAGAGCAGAGGTAGGGAACCCCCGGCACAAGCCCATTTGGAGCGGCATGCAGCATCTTCTGTGGCGCCACAGAAATTGCCACTCCTGCCACCAAAAGACACTCCAAGTGGCTTCTGTCGGGGGCGGCTGCAGTGCAGAGGTCCCTGCCACGTCCATGCCCCAGGCACACCATGTAAAGAAGCCGCCCAGAGCAGCTCCTCTCTGTGGTATGCCGCTGCCAAAAGGAGTGACTCCAGGTAACTGGGGATAGGGGGCCCCAGGCACACTGCTGAGAGGAGCCCCTCCAGGTGGCTTCTTTCCATGGATGGGCTGTCGGCACCAGCTGAGGGTCGAGCAGGAGGGGCCGGCACAGGGGTGGGCAAAGGTTGCCAGCCCCTGTCCTAGAGCCAAGAGTTTAGGGGGCTGTGCTTCCTGTTGTGAACTAAGGAGTTAGCGAGGTCATTGACTTTCACAGGAGAAACACAAGGACAGTTGAGCCAGGGTCCTGGCAGGGTAAAATAAATATTTGTTTCCTTTTTCCAGTGCCTTTATTTGTATTTTCAGCACTACACAGATATTGTGCAAAGAATTTTGAGCCAAATTCTGCTACGAGCCATGCACAGACAATTCCCATTAAAGTCAATAGGAGCAGCTGACTGCACATAAGGGAGGGCAGAAGAATTTCATTTATTTCTGTTTGAAAGGAAAGTGCCCGCAGTGTGATCTCAGAATAACTAACCTCAGCTATCAATATTACACACTAAAATGACTCCAAGGAGGGAATTACAGTAGTGGAAGACACTCCAACTAAGATCAGGGCCAGGCACTGTACAGACAACCATTGTCCTGAAACATTTCAGTCACACAAGACAGACAATGGGTGAAACAGAGGCACCCAGAGGTGACGTGATTTCCACCAGGTCATAAGCAGCTGAGTGGCAGAGCTAGAAAAAATGCAGCTCTCCGGACTCCCACTCCACTCCATTGTCTACTAGACCCAGCTAAAGATAAGTGTCCACCTGAAGTTTTTCCTAAGACACCTGCCTGCCCTCCATGGTATCCAAACCCTTTATTCAAAAAGTTAACTGGATTTGTTGTTAATAGCTTTTGATTTTCTCTCTCTGGGCACATACAAATTCCAGTAAAAGATACCAGCATGGATCCATGAGCTGTAAATCCAAATCTTCCACAGCCAGACAAACACAGTCCCACATAGACAACTTTTAGGGTTAGAGAAGCCTTGAAGAAGCCACAAGTGAAAGATGGAGGATCTAGGAGGAGACTGATAGAAGAAAGGGTTGTGTACAAAGGGTTAATTAATAGTTTTTTAAAAGACACCATGTTTTTAAAACTGGAATTCTTTAAAGTTCCATCTTTACCCATAGGGTTTTCTCTGTACTCCTAAGTCTGTTTTCATAACTGATGACAGGGGAATTGGGTCTCTTGTAGTTTAAGAAATAATTTAAAATTAATGTTTTCAATTCAATTCCCCCCTGTATTTTTTCCAAAAAAGTTACGTACTCCTTTATCATGTCTGTAATGCAATGTACTTATCAGACTCTGCTGTGCAGTAATGTGAAGGTTTTATTACTACATGATTTTCCTCTTTTGAAAACAATGAGAAAGAGCATCAGACAGGAACCACAACTGCCTTGAACACCACTATTGCTTAAAAGGTGCACACACAAAGGCCACACAATCCCTCTGATTCCTTTCCTCTAACACGGAGACCATCTGGCGGGGTGTGTTTTAGTCAACTATTCGGGATTAAATTATGCTTCCCACCCCGCTCCCCTCAAACAAACCCCAGTAGAAAGGATGCAGCCAAAGAAACCCAGATAGAGAACTAAAGTCACTCAGCCCATGACACAAAACAGGAAGAGCAGATCTGAAGTTAAGGAATTTTCCATTATACCAGGCATTGTGAAAGAGCAACAAACAACAACAAGAAAAAGCAGCTAATATTGGCTTTCAAGAATTAAGGTCACAGTGGGAACAGGAAGAATTTGGAAGCTCACAGCAGTGGTGTAGGATGTCAGGCAGCTCTGGGGAGCCTGAAAGCTCCCAGCCATACAGAATGACTGGAATTATTCTGAGCTATTCAGCATGAAAAGCTCCTCGGTGTTAATGACTTCCTACGGGAGGAAGTGAAGGGCCTGAATTTATCAGCGCTTCACCAGCCATGTGTGGCTGGCCTGGGCTTGGAAACCTGTGGCTCCAGGGACAAAAGCCTGACGTCACGATTCCTCACGTAGCAAAAGCGCAGGATATTTGCTCTTGCCCTGTCCCTTCCATTTGCACTGGCTGCTTGTTTTCTCCCCGGCCATCATGGAGCGGCTTTTCACTTACCCATGGACATAAGCCATTTACACAGCTGCATGCTCACGGCTGAAAGAGGATGTTAGAAGAAAGAGCCCCACAGCAGGTGGGAGCCTTTGCATAGACCAGGTTATTATGAATTGCGCTCCAGCGGTGCCCAGAGGTGCCAATCAAAGTCAGCCCCCATAGTGCGAGGCTGTACAAACAAAGCCGGCAGTGGTTTTAAACACTGCTATTCCTGGTACTAGCATTGGAGGGAATTTCCCACCATGCATTTAGACATGGCCACACAGGCTACGATTAACTAGTTTCTTTGTGCTACATAGATCCCGTCTGCAGCCCTACCTAGAGAAGAGCCCTCTCAGCACTGAACTAAGATTCCAGCTGTGTGAATTTCCTGGCAGCAGTTTCCTATCAAAGGCTACTAGGGCTCCAGCAGGGCTTGGTCAACAGTAGCTATTGCTCCAGCAGTCTGAACTCTTCCAAAAATGCTCTGAACAATGCCCGTTCCAGCCAAGGATTCAGGCAGCTCCCTGGCAGGGTCGATGGAGATTCCAGGTTTTAAGGAAGCAGCCCACAGCCGGCCACACTAAACAGTCTTTCAGCTAACATGAAATCATCTCGCCAGGGGATACCATTTGCAATGGTCATCAAGTGCTAAGACACCCTCTTTCCATCACATCTCTTTTAATGGTCTCCGTTCCCATTTTGTTCTCCCAGGAGGATTTCGATGCTGTGTCCTTCCTTCCTGTAAACCCGCTGCCTCCTACAAAATGATCTCAGCTGGTCTCTCTTGTTAAAAACACAAGGGACTCGAGCAGGTGCTAAAGTGTCACATTCTAATACAAACTATTACCACAGGCACATCCTGTTTCCAGCAGATGGTACTTGTGTTTGGGATACTGAAGGCCTGAATGTGTGAGCAGGAGAAAGGGTCGCTTTGGTCCTTCCCACTAGTCACACAACATATAACAAAACTCAGCAGCCAGCCAAGACGCCACAACCACTGATGGAAGAAGAAGAGAGATTGCATGGTCAGAGCTCCATCAGAAAGCATTTTATTACCACCTCTCCCTCTAGCCGTCTGGCTTAATTACCTGAACCTGATTGCAGTATAGGATCCAACCAGTGGGGACTTTTATGGAAAATTTTAAGGATAAAAAGCACCCTCCCATTTTATTCTGAGATATCTGGGAGAGGAGGGAAAAGGCATTTCTGAGCCATTAAGAGAACAGATGTTTTGTATTCAGACAAACTAAGTCAGTAAAAGTGCTGTCACTTAAACGGTCTTCTGACCTTCCATTTCAGCAGCAAGTGAAGATGGCAAAGCTAGCTTTAAGTGTCATTTCAGCTTCTTGAATTCCAGGGGGAGGTCGGAAGAAGTCTGCACAACCTCTGGCCTCAGACTTCAGCACTGCTCTGGTTTACGCTCCAATTTCAGGCGGGGGATAGCCCGCTCACAGAGTTAACGCACATCGCTCTCTGTGAGGGTAAAAATGCTTGTATGTGAGATCATTCTCCTAGCCTGCAAGCGTTTATAGGATTGGGCCTTTAAATTGTAATGATGGTTGTGTAAGAAAAATCAGATGATACAGCAGTTATGCAAGTACATCCTGAGATAAATAAATGATGGGAGTCACAGACCGGCAAAATTGGATGAGTAATTTCTGAGAAAAGACTCAGTGGTCTCAGTTCCCAGTAGATAGGGCCATCACAAGACAGCCATCATCATCAACAACAGCCTTGGTGTCTAGTTCAAAGGGAGAACACAGAGTGAAAGGATATGGAAAATAAACTATTTTCTCACTGCGAGAGTGGATTCCCTCTACTGCGAGAGCTGAGGCTAAGTGGCAGAGCAGTGTGGGGAAACTTACATTGGCCTTGCCTCTAACCCACTGAATTGATATCAGAGAGAAAACAGAGGACTTCAGACTCCAGGAAGGTTGGGCTTGGCCAGCACTTGGATGGGAGACTTCCACAGGGGAGAAAGGAGTCCAGACATGTGTGTATGTTGCCCACTGAACTATTTAAAGGCCTCACAAAGGGCTACTGATTGCAACACAAATAGATACATCTTTTACTTTTGGATGCAAAGGTCTCAGGGTAATTTCTTGTTGAAATAGATTCCGTTTAATTAGGGACATAATTCATTACTAAATGTTTAGATAGCCTGCTATCTTCTCTCTGTTTTCCACTGCTCCACTCATACTTTGCAATTTGTAGTGCATTCTGGCAATAATGAATTTCTCTCCTTTTTTATTATAGTTTTCAAATTGCACACACTACAGTTACAGTGCCAGCTCGCCTCCCACGAGAACGCCTCCTACTTTCACTCACTTTAGGATGAACCTTGTCCTTGCAGCTGATATTAGGCGTAGCTGTGTGTGTTTTTTCTGCAAGCAAAATTTGTTCTGCCATTGTTTAGTTACAGGAACAAGGAGGAGTTTAAAAACTTACCCATTTAAAAACCAAACCACCCCGAAATCTTGTGACCAGGTAAGTCAAAACCAGCTGAACTTTAATGGTGCACAGGTAGGACTTCCCAAGGCACTCTGCTTGCGCTGAAATCAACAGGAATTTGAAACTTGATTTTGGCGGCACTGTTAGTGCTTAGTTAGCCTAACTCCCGCTCTACGCGTTGTTAGACATTGCTAATAAAAGGCTTCCCAAAGTAAACTGAAAGTAGTTCAACATCAAGGCCTGGTCCACACCAAAAAGTTACATTGGACTCCATTACGTCACTCAAGGGTATGAAAAATCTGCACCCCTGAGCAACGCAGTTAAGATGACCTACCCTCTGGTGTAGACTGCACTAGGTCAATGGAAGAATTATTCAGTCACTTACTCACCGCCTCTCAGGCAGCTGGATTACCTGATGGGAGAACCCCTTCCATTGGCGTAGGTCGCATCTACACCCAAGCTGTCCTGCCGTAGCGTTTCAAGTGCAGACAAGCCCTAATTTTCATGCACGTATGTTAGCTTCGCAGAACTCAATTTGCATTTTTAATTATTTCAATGGATAATATCAATGTTTATTTTAACCCTTTTTCCTCCAATTTGTATCTATTTAAATGTTTACAGTTACAGGAAATTGGGATGAGGGGGTCAGATAATTATTTAATGGTGGTCCCTAATAAATTCTTAAGAAGCATTTTTCTTATTTTGCCTATCTGTAAATTTCTACCATCAATGCAAATATTTTTCCTCATCTGTTTGTGTGTGTACCATGAACTTGACATTTACTGGCATTCACCAATGCAAATGTAATCTTTCCAGTCCTGTACATGTCCAGGTACACATTGTTTTTTCTGAAGCTACATACCAGCATGACATAAAACCTGTGGAGTTGCAAGAAAAAGTTAACGGTGTAAAAGCAGAGTACTGGAGATAGGCTTAGACACACAAATTGAATCTAAGGGCTTGTCTGCACAGGAAATTTTTCCTGTACAAATTATGCCAGTATAGTGAAACCAGTATAACTCCATATATGAACACCCTTATTCCAGAGTAAGGAGAGGCTTTTTTTGGCTTAGTTTAAACTGTTTTCCAAGTGACATCTAATTAACTGGCAATACATTTATGCCAGAGTAAAAGCATGCAGCTAGGAATTATGCAGGTACCACCACAGCATTTTGAATTAATTCCTCACTTTTTATCAGTATAACTTTCCATGCGGACAAGCGTGCACAGGTTACCAGAATTTACGGAGCTGTGCTGTTCTATTTTAGATAAGTCCATAGTGCTACAGCTATTTTTTTATTTTCAAACAAGGGAATTAAATGCAAAACACCTAATTTAAAGTAATGATAGGAATGTGCTTTTATCAATCATGAAATGAAGTTAAGAGTAAGGTTAATTCACCCGTGCTGTACTTGTGGAAGTCTAGATTACAAGAGAAGCTGTTAATTTAATGGTGACAAGTTCCAGAGGGGTAGCCGTGTTAGTCTAGTTCAGCAAAACAAACACGGAGTCCTGTGGTACTCTTTAAAAGTGCCACAGGACTCCGTGTTTGTGCCACAGGACTCCGTGTTTGCTTTGTTTATTTAATACCTTAATACAGAGAGCTTGACACACAACCATGCCTTAACTGGGCCTCCCTTTTTGTGAATGTAATTTTCTGGGCACAGTTTTAAATCCTGTAGGCTGGGATCTTTCCAGAGTCTCCTATGTACAGTCAGTTGCAGGGTGGGGGCTGTACAGCCTGAAGTACTGCAGATCAGGTTCTTTGATGTCCAAGTGGGAGACGTTCTGGCCACAGATAACTGCAGGCCTACAGCTTCACCGGCAGTTATTTCGGGATACAAACAGTGAAGGCCAGCGTTTGAAAATCTGGCCCATTTTCAAAAACGTGGATAAGGAAATGGCTACAAGGACTTTTGCTTTTGTGTTTCCTGACTTTTTTGCTGCAAAATTGCAATCTTAGCATTGCATTTACACATGTGTTTGTAGTTATTTCTCATTAGTTTATGCAGCCCATTTGCTCTTAAGCCTTCCTTTTCACTGTCTCGTAACGTTCCTGAACACTCACTTTCTAGGTTTATCCTACAGGTGAGCACTTTGGGGAGGGAAGTATGAGGAAAATACATTCAGATTTTATTTAAAGACATAAAATGTTTCATGTTTTGTGATATAAACAATTCACACATTTACTCCCAAGTATTACAAACTTCAGATGCCCTGACCATTGACCCACACTAGCACCTGGCTTCTAGTAATATTAAAATAAAAAATGAAAAATCATTTTATTTTAAATAAGCTGTTGACTTCGTCTAACCTGGAGAGATGTTGCTATTTGATTATAATTCCTCAACATTCACTTGGAGCAAGAGACCTCTGTCATGGAATGGAGTCCTCTATAATTTGTCTGTTATATTACCATTTAAAACACGCATTCACTTGGCTGCTTGAGACTCAAACATTCAAATAGAAACAGAGTTTTTAAAATGTAATAATTACTGATATGCTATTCATGTTGTAGTAGCTCCCAACACGTGGTAGCTGCTGAGCAGATTAGGGTTGATTGATTTAAATCAAAGGGATTTTTGATAATTTTAATCATGATTTAAATAAGCAAGCACAGGAATCCTTGATTTAAAACTGATTTTAATCTTCTTTTGCATTTGTACATGTTTAATTATTTTCCCAAGGAACAGTTCATTTTCATTGGTTGGTAATCATTAAAACATATAGATTTGCAACGAAATAGAGCCTTTCTTTACACTGTATCTGATACTTCTTTTTGATAACCAGAAACATACAACATAGCCATACATGTTTATTTAAGCAATCAGATAGCTTCACTTACCTTTATTGAGTCTCGATTATTAAAATTGTTACGTTAGAAAATGGTGACTGATGCATTTCTTATTTACTAGATTTTTTTTTTTTTAATTTTTTTTTTTTTTTTTTTTTACTTGTGATGTGTGTCAAGTTGCATTTGGATAGAAATTTTAATTCTACTCAAAATGCACAAAACCACCATTTTTTAAATTGATTTTTTATTAAAGAAAATTATCTCAATTATACTGGAAACAAAAGAAAACAGAAATTTATCAAAACATTGTTTGCATTTAAAACTAACTGATTTATGAAACAAAGGCAGGATTGCCTGTAGGTAGTGAACTGAATTTATTTCATTATTCAAGATTTTAGAACCAGTAGCACCCATCCTCATACCTCATTTTTATTCATAGATTAGAAGAAAAACAAGCTTTTTTGCTTTGTCATTTCCCAACTGCTTTCTCATCTTTGAATGAGCTAGTCAGTAAATAGAAATAGCTGAATAAACTGAAATGAAACAAATATTATCTTTGCACCTACAGAAAGAGATACAGTCAAAAGCTGACTTAGCCTGTCAACAAAACACTGGTTCCAGGTGCTTAGGCAATGATTTCCACCAGTTCAGTGGTTGACTTTCTTTAAAACTTGGGCAACAAACATGGACTGCTTGAATTTTGTTAGTATAATCTGTTAAAATAATTTAAATTAAAGCAAGTTTAGGCCCTAATACAGGTTGGTTGTCATGATTTTAATATATTTCTTTTTTAAAGGAGAACGTATATTTAATTTAAATCCTAAATATATATGTTTTTGGTTTTTTTTAAAATAATTTAAAAGCTACTTTGGGGCAAGAATGCACAGAAAGCCAATGTTCCTGCCCCAGCAAATAGACAATCAGAGAGTTAAACGAAGAGAGGAAAGATGTTCCAGTGGCTAGAGCTCTAGCCTGGACCTCAGAAGATCTGGATTCAACTTCCTTCTCTGCTACATACTTCCCGTGTGCCCCAGGGACTGTCATTTAGTCTCTTTGTGCCTCAGTTTCCCATCTCACAAAGGTGAGGTGGGGATAAATGCATTAAAGATTGTCAGACACTTGGATATTATGGTAATGAGGGTCCATATATCTAAGACACAGAATTAATGGCTCGGGCAATAGGATGCAACATATCCCCAGAGGGGTCTGGGTAATGACAAGCACACATACTGCAAGCTCATCTTTCTTCCTTCTTCTACCATCCCTGTCATTGCTAATCCACTCCCAACTGCATTGCACATTAGCTGGCTAATTCCTTGTATCCATCAGAGCAGATGTGAATTTGGGGGACTGGGGATGAGGAAGAAATTCGAATGAGGGCAGTGGCCTTGCAGAGACATGTTTGTAAAGAGTATTCCAGCACATTCTCTTCTAAACAGAAGATTAAATCCCAAACATGTTTGACATTTTAATTGCACACGAATTCAGGAATCCAAAGTTGAAGTGTAAGTAGTACTTGGACTATTTGCCCCTTCTTTATGCATTGTATTCAGGTCTTACGTTACAGGGCCATCTGTCATTGCCTCACATGATAGTCAACAAATAATACCATAAAAGAGAAACCATTTTCCCCTGTACTGTTCCTCCAAAAGACGAAACAAAACAAAAACCACCTTTGTAAATAAAGTAAATTGTATACTTCTGGGATGAAATGCAGCAATTTTTCAGTGGAATGAATGACTACACATTAGTTTAGACCAGGAAGCCAACAATAAATTCTGCTGAAATTCCAGGAGTTATTTTGGTCAGCAGAATGTAATTAGCCAGTTTGTACAGACCACTGGAATTAACTTCACTACTCTTGTGAAAAGGTACCCCCAAAATCTCCAAAGACACACAAGCTGTCAGGTTTAACTCTCATCTGTGAAGCGACGCCTCCAGAAGCATGAAGCTAGAATACAGGCTCTGAAATGACTCAGAGGGGGGTAAATAATTCCACCTACTAATCAACACCACTTTAGATAGCAAATGGCTGTTTCTTAGGATGTCTCATCCCAGTGCTAACTAAATAAAGCGGACCCTCTTTAGCTGGTGAGATGTGAGAGGTTCACAGCACAATCTGCCTGCACGTGTGTTCTTTTATGAATAAACTGCCCCCTCCCTTAGATTTTGAAAGGGACACCGTTACCTTGAATGCTAATCAATGTCTAAATAGGAGATAAAGTCATCAGGTCTCCCCAGTGCACCTGCTCTGAATACTCCTGCCAGCTGTTGTCATTGCAGTTATGTTTTAACGTTAGCTAAAGGTAGGATTTTCCGAGTATTCACCACTAACCTGAGCGCTCCACTTAATGTAAAACTCTCATTACCTTCACTGGGAGCAGAGTTAGGACAACAATGTGAGAGACCCAGACAGGCAGGGGAAAACAGGAAAAACTAACTATGCATCAAAGTGCTCAGATTCCCAAAGTGAACAAACGAGAGACAGAAAAATAATTTTTGCTGCTCAACTCTTTAAATGATCGTAATCATTTTAGGCCCCACTCTTGCCAAGATTTATGCACATGCTTAACTTTAAGCACCCTGAGTAGTCCCACTGTATTCAATTAGGATTACTTATATACTTAAAATTAAGCATGTGCTTAAGTCTTTTCTGGAAGAGGGCCTTAAGTGTAACTCCTGGTAGTAGGTAACATTTTCAGAAAGGAGTTCAACCTTTTAAGCTGACAATATTGCTTTAAATGAAACTGTCCACAGAATTTTTTAATCCCTGCATGCCTTTTACATGGTTATGTCAGCTATCCCTAGTTTATTGCAAGAGGGTAGCATTCCACTCTCAAAACACTGCACTTCCTGGCTTTTGTGCTATTGAATACTGCAGCCTCAGCCCCCCACTTTCAGGGATGGAATACCCAATGATGTCAAGAAATCCTGACTACTTTCTCAGTGAAAAGTTGGGAGATCATTTTATTCTGCACAAATTACATCACGATAGAATTCCTGAACACTTACATGGATTTAGCATTTCTGGTCTATCCACATTATGTTAGTGGAGGAGACCTCAGAGCTCCAGAACAATTCTTTGCAAGTACCATTTCTTCCAGTGCGCCATGTCATCCCCATTTGACCACAGTGGCCATTTCTTTTTCAGTGGTAGAGAAAAGAATGTTTTGTCGCCACGTACTAATAGCAGCAACACTGGGAAAGAACTAAAAGCATGTCCTGGTCAGATAAACAGTTTCTATTGCTTACTTCGGGTGACTTGGAAGACTAGAATCCTTCCAAACTAACAGAAGGTTGAAGGAGAAAATCCTGGGGCAAATCAATATGGTATTATCCATTTATGTGAGGGCAGACTGGGATGCAGTGTTACGTTGTCTACCACAGCCTAAACAGCATCTATAGATCACTAGACAAAAATTAATGAGCCTACTGCATTTTTAAACAAACCATCAAAGTCAAACTGGAAAAAAAAAATTCCTCCAGAGGAACCATTAATTCTTTTCCTCCCAAAGGCCTCTGCTCAGATTTTTGAACTACAAATGCTGACTTTGTTTCTGCTTCCTCAATGCAACATTAGTAACCAAAGGTTTTGGATATCTCCCCTGAGAAATTGGGATGAAGGCAAACTCGAGTGCCAACTAGGCTTCTCTGCAACAGTAGAGTTTGATAACAAAAAGAAGTCTAGTCTCGTTCTCTTCTGATTCACATGGGAGCTATAGTTACTGGCATTTCTTTACTGATAACAACCCAAGAATCCTCTTTATTGGTAGAGCAGGTCATGGTATTTTAAGAGAATATGAAGTTTAGATGGGTGATGAACCATTAAAGAACTCAGTGACAGTGGAGAGGTAAAACTTGAGGAGAATTAACCACTGGAACAATTTACCAAAATCATGGTGCATTCTCCATCACTGACCATATTTAAATTTAGACTGGATGGTTTTGCAGAAAGATATGCTCTTCTAGGAATTATTTTGCAGTTCTCTGTCCTGTGTTATTACAGGAACTCAGATTAGATTATCACAATGGAATCATGAATCTACGAACAAAAGATTTGCCACATCAGATTAGAGCACTGGGCTTTCAAGTCTGGCACCCTGTCTGAGACAGGAGGCACTAGTGAAGGATCCAGAAGAAAAACAAAGCAGCATAATGTCCCTGACAAGTTGTGCAGCGATGTGACAAAGGCAATTAATTACTTCCTGACCCCTGCAGGGACAACCTTATTTGTCCTGAAGCATGAGATCTGAGTAACCTCACCTTAGATTTCATTACTACACATCCCCTTGTGACCTATGAGACAGGAAGTTGTGATGAGTGCACACAGCTAGGAGGAAATCTTGAGTTCCAGTCCAGTTCTTACACTGATTCCTGGGGCCTTGAGCCAAGTCACTCAGATGCTCTGTACCTCAGTTCCTCTAGCTGTAAAATGGGGATTACAATTCCTACTTCACAGGGGTCTTATGAGGATTGATCTATTAAAGTCACTTTGAAAATATAAAGCAAAGCATTACTTTCTTTAAAAAAAAAAAAAAATTCAGTCCCTTGTCCCCACTCCTTAACACCTACCTATCCTGTTATAAACTGATCTCACACAGAAGCCAGGTGCCCAGGCTGACTTTATGTTGTAATGACCAGTGGTTCTGCAATGAATACCCATGCGGAGCCATGTCTTTGATTACAGGGTTCCTCCTGCTTCAGTATTTCTACAGAAGCCTGAACCTGGCAAAGCCCTGGATTTTATACAGCTCCAAAAGAAGCCGACCTGGTCTATGTTTCCGTGACTGCAGCTGCTTTCTTCACTCCCAAGAACAGCAGATAGAGATATTTCTTTGGCAGGACTGAGGACCACTCTGGATTGCTCAGAGGACACTGGTCCAAGCTTGGTCAGAAAAAGGTGCTGCTATGACAAAGCAATGGTAATGGAGAAGAATGAGAACAATGAAAGGGTGCAAGAATATGGGAAGAGCCTGTGTTCTGATCTTTAAAGAGCATTGGAGCATGGGGAACTCAGGGCTAGGTTGGATCGGGAGAACTCCCCACACCTTCCAGCTTTGCTCACCTTCCCCAAGATAACCAGGATGTGATTATCACTCCTCCCCCCATAAATTCACAGCACAGTCCCTATATTTATATGTATGCAACATCCTCCTGCAGTGATGCAACCCAGTGACAGGAAGATACAAACGTCACCGGGAGAAATGGGCGTGGGAAGCATAAAATCTTAAATCCAGCCTTGGAGAGAGTGGAATTAAGAGGGCAAAACAGGAAAAGGGGGTGGTACCGGTTATAATATGGGACAGGTTATCCTCACATACCATTTCTACAGCAAATTTCCTGTGGGAGTGGGAGGAACATGTCACAAATACCCAGTAAGGCTCTCAGCCTCCCTTCCGAGGTGGAAAGCAGCCTTTTGCAGATGGGGAAACTGAGGCACCAAGACAAAGCTACTGCCTTCCAAGGTCACACACTGAGTCAGTAGCAGGTCCAGGAATAGGCAGCCGCCATTCTGAGCACAAGCTGCCCTGCGGGCTGAGATCTTACGGGAATTGACTGGGCCAGGACTCTGGAGGCAGAACCTGGAGTAGCTGAGGACACACGGCCTAGCGGAGCGCTGAGACTTTTTCTCGCCCGCCCGCCTCACTCCCTAAAACACTATGCGGGGAGGGGGGGATTGCTTCTCTGCACAATCTTCAGTTTCACGTCACCGCCCCACACAAAAGAATAAAAAGGGCCAGGGTGATTTTTGGGGGTGGGGAGAGGAGCTAAAAAGTGGAAGCGGCGCAAATCAGACTCCAGAGACACCCCAGGCCTGCTCCCCGCTGTTGGGTCCGACACTGAGGCCCCCACGTCTGGCCGGGGATTGAGTCCCTCTACAGCAGCCCCTGGTGGGGGACCGGGCTCCGGCCCCCCATTGCCCCCCTGCACCGCGGCTGGCCGGGGGCCTGCGAACTGGATCGACGATTGTTTTTGCCCTTGGGGCCCCTGGGCGGTGGCTGCACCGGAACAAGGGGGGCCCACAACCTCCCGCACAGCCTGCCCAGGGACCCCTACGGGGTGGGGGCGCTGAGGGTGCCCATGGGCCCAGCCGCCGGGGCAGGGACTAGGCCGCGGCTCCCCCAGCGCATCGCCGCCCTGCCTCCTCCCCGCCCCCGCGTACTAGGGAGCCCCCAGCCCCAAATTGGGGTGCACCCTTGCTTCCCGGGGGAACAGGATAATGCTCCTGTCCAGGGGCAGGCAGCGCCCCGGGATGGCCAGACGAGGGGTCCCCCCACCTTTCCCGATCGGAGGGGCAGGAAACCCCCAATTAAAGAGGAGGTAGCAAAGGGGAGCACTTCCCAGAAGCGCCCCCCATCTCCACGGGGCTCAGAAGGAAAATCCAGGGGGAGCAATGTGTGGCCTTCCCCCCATCTTCTCGCTGCCGCTCGCCCCTCCCCGCATTCCCCCGCAGGAATCAACGCACACCCTCCCCTTGCGCGCCTTGCTTTGGGGGCCTGGCGCAGGTCCGGCTCCGCTTTACCTGCTCCTCCTCCGGGCTCAACTCCGCGGCCATCCTGCTGCTTGCAAACGGCGGAGGTGGCTGCTTCTTCGGAGTGTTTCAGCTGGAGCTCGCAACCATCGATCAGCCTGCCTCTGATCCAGCCCAGCGGTCCCCCGCAGGGCAGGGGGCGGCCGGCCGGCGGCCTCCCTCCCGGCTAGGGACCCCTCAGGCCCTCGGCTCAACTGGGAAGGCGGCTCCCGAGCGCTCGGGGAGCACCCATTCTCCTCTCCCGCAGCTCCGACACACGCTTGGAGGGGAAAAGGGGAACGGGAGCCCTCCCTCTAAAAGCTGATGCAACTTGAAATTAAAAATAAATTAATTCAAAGCTCAGTCTGGGCCCCTCTTAAATTGCAACGATCGGGGCGGGGGTTGCCTTGTAAACGGCGGGCTCGTTTCTTTCTGCCTCGGTTTCATAAAATCTCTTGCAGCTGACTGAAAATTGCACCCGGGAGAAGAGGGGAGACATCAGCTCGAGAAGTTCTAGTCCTCCCCAAGATCGGCTTGGTATTCTCCAGAAGGTAGCTCGACCCGCCTGTTTTCTTCTCTCTTTTTGCAAGGTCCCCCTGCTGTTGCTTCCTGAATGTAGTTAGCAGGAGACCGTCAGTCCCTCTCTATTTCTATTTTCCTTTTAGAAGCTGAAGCTCCTTCCTGCAGCCTCCATCGCTCTCTCTCGTCCGTCTCGTAGCAGCTCTTATTCCTCAAAAGCAGCCGAGAGAGACTAGGGGAGGAAGGAAGCAAAGACAAGCCGTCCCGTCCCCCTCCCCTCCTCGTGGCCAATGCTGCTTCCCCTGATTGAGCCAGCCAGAGCCCCCAGCAACTCCATTCAGAAACCTAGTCTCATTCACAAACAGCGGCAGAGGACAGCCAGGGAGAGGAATCTAACCCAAGGACGGAGGGAGGGAGGGAGATCTGCATAGCGGAGAGAGGAGGGGGAAGGCAGAGAGGCATTCGTTCATAGAAAGGAGAAACAGGAAACTGCACCGGGGGCCGGGGAAGGCAGAGAGATAGAGGGAGGGGACCAAAGAGGAATCTAGGCAAGGGGGGGAGGAAAAGACAGATTCATACAGGGGAGGATATTTAAAAGTCATCCTGTTGCAAAAGAACTTCTGCACACCTGTGTCCTGTGAACAGTGCCTTAGATCAGGACTCCCTCTTTCATTGTGCCACAGGACTCCTTGTTTGTTTTGATCCTTCATTGTCTGAGTGACTTACCAGGTGTGAAATCTCTGGGTAGTACCCCAAGTCTACCAGAACATTGACATAAGAGCTAGGTAAGAAAACAGCCACCAAACTTTGTTCTCTTATCCGCTTGGGATGTTCCTGGCACACTATGGGCACGGCCGTTTGCCAGATCTAGCCCAGACAAACTAAGGCCTAGATTCAGCAATCAGGATCATTCAGGTAGCTGGCAGAAAGATCTGCCTGAGGGGATCTAGCTCCCTGGTCGGGGCACAGATAAACAATAGTGAAAGAAGGGTGGGAGGGAACTATAAGAGGTACCCAGATGTGATGAGAATGGTATAAGAACAGATAGCAAGCAGAACCAAAGGCAGTGAAGTGTGATGGGGAATTTAGCATGTTTTACAAGTATGGATGCTTCCTTCAAGTAACCCTAAACCAATGGGTGTGGAGGTAAAAGGCCTCCTTGCTCTTGTCTGCTTTAACCTTATTTTAAAATCCAACTCTTAGTCCTGCTGCTGCAGCTTTATTTGTGGTGGCAGTGCTGGGAGCAGTCAGTGGGGCAAACAACAGTTAAATAGCCATTGGTGTTTCAACCACCATTTTGCCTAAAATAGAGCTTGAGATGGTGGTTAAAATGGCAGTGGATGCTGCTACCTTTTCTATGATAGAGCTCCCACTTTTCCTACCACCCCTGGAGCTGAACAGATGTGGAAAAGTAGAAAGAAAGAAAGAAAGAAAGAAAGAAAGAAAGAAAGAAAGAAAGAAAGAAAGAAAGAAAGAAAAGGGAAAATTCACACTCCCAAAAAGCTAACTCATTTGATCTCAACTTCAGATCCCTGCTTTGTGGCTATTTCCTGTAATCTGATCTGAATTTAACTACAGATTTTAAAATAAAACTCCCCTTCTGTTTTCCTCAGGTCCAAATTCTCTTCCAGAATATACTTGCTTCTTTTTTCAAATGCCTTGCTAAGCACTCCTGTACATTCACATTTATGTTTAGGGTGAATGATTATGGTATCTGCAGTCCAAGGTCTGACATGGCCCAGGGTCAGGGACCACACCTCCCTGCAGGATCACCTCTCACCAGGGATCAGAGAGCTTCCGCTATTATCATCTCAGGCGCCTGGCCATTATAGAGATAATGCTTATATATAGACTATGTTGTTCTTGAAATGTATTGCACTTAAAAGAACTTAGTTTTAGTTCTTTCCTACTATTTACATTATCTTTTCCCCTTTCCTTTGTACCATAGTCCATTGTCATTTATTGTCTTTACTTAAACTGTAAACTCTTTGGGGCAGGGACCATCCATTGGTTCTGTTTGTACAGCACCTAGCACAATGGAATTCTAGTCTACAACTAAGGCTTCTGGGAGCTATTGCAGTACAAATAAATAAAATCTGTCTTACATGTTCAGCTTCTCAGAGTATGGGCCTTGTCTTCTAAACATATAGTGCCTTGCCCACTAAAGGCTCTTAACGGTGATTTGTGCTGTATATTACATTAGCTCCTCTGGCACTTGCACTTTTGCAGCGGTGTTGCATACCTGATCAGTTGCCCGTCAGACAGAAGGATCCATAACAAGCAGTGGCCAAAGAGTTCAGCCACCCCTCGTCATTGTAGCATGTTGGGATGGAAGGCAGTCACTGCTGTGCATGAAATAAAAATAAATATCTACCTACTACATTTCTCCCTGCCTTAGGGGTTGATAGGGAGAAGCAGATTGTTCTCGCTAGTTCACTAACACTAAGTTACCACACTGATAGACATAATGTTGATATCTAAAATGACACATAGATAATGGATTTGCTTTTAGGGGAACAAGACCAGTAATCAACTAGATCAGCAGTTTCCATTTTTTTCCATACTATTTCACCATGTCACAACAACAAACTTTCAGGTTCCATTTCCAGAGAAAGGAAGGGTGGTCACACCTCCCCCAAATCCATTCACCATATCTAACTGCACTCAACAACAGGCATTTAAAAGTCTGGGCGGTCAGCTCTATAGCTGAGCAGTAGTTGCTGCCAGTGGAAAAGTGGGATGGGACACTGACAGGACTTTTAAAAAATGCCTTCAGAGCTTTGATTGAGAGCACTTCATCGTCCAGTCACCGCACACTGCCTCTGAGGGCACAGCTGGTACTGCAACCTGCTTGCTCACTCAGAAAGCTATTCCCCCACTGGCCTCGGTGGCTGTGGCAGGGGTGGACATTTTGTTCTGCTGACAAGGGCTGCACTGGCAACTTGCCTGCAGCCGGAGGGTTTGGATTTAACTTGCAGGAAAATGGAGCACAGTGCCGCTATCTCCTTCTTTTCCATGGAAGCAAGGTCCATGGAGGCTGAAGATCTTGCCAGCTTACAGTGCTCTCAGCTGGGGCTTGATTGTAGGCCACACACATCACCACACTAAAGCTAAGAACACCTCTAGGCCAGATCTCTAGAAACCCATGAGCCACACTCTGGCTAGCTCTGCTCTACCGGGTCTTTGCACAACACATGAACAAGCTGTCCCCTCTTGCCCAGCTATCTCCTTGTTCCTGCCTCAGCAGAGTCCCCTTGCACCTGGCTGTGACTCACCTCACCTCTTGCAGGTCCAAGGAGCTGAGGCTGCTGGTCCTTCCACCTAGAGCAGGGTGGAGCACCTCAGTGTCAGCATCACACCCACCAGCTATGAGTTATGAAAGCAGAATGCTTTGCAGCCAGCAACTTTAATACCTTCTCCCGCAACACACCTTTTAATTTTCAGCATTACAAGGAGTCCTGTGGCACCTTTAAAGACTAACAAACTTATTTATCGCATGAGCTTTTATGGGAGAAAATCCCACTTTGTCAGACACTTTCAAAGTGGGATTTTCTCCCATGAAAGCTCATGCAATAAATAAATTTGTTAGTCTTTAAAAGTGCCACAGGATGCCTTGTTTTTTTTTGCTGCACTAGGTTAACACGGATACCCCTCTGGAACTTGAAATGTTAAAGATTTACTCCTGGAACCTGCTCAGCTTTTTAAAGCAGGACAATGAAGCACTATTTATAAAGGATCCTTTAACAGGGGTGTCAAACTCATTTGCTATGGCAGGCCAGATTTGATTTAAATGTACTTCAAGTGGGCCATACATACTATAAATCAAATTACTAGGGCACTTTTGCGGCATTGTGGAGCATTGTGTATGTGAGACAGCGCTGTGATGCCACTCCCTCTCTGTTAGGGAGAGTGTGGTCCCACAGAGCACAGTGATGGGCCAGTTGGAAGACATTATGCGGCCCACGGGCTGCATGTTTAGCACCCGTGCTGTAAAACATATAAAGACAGCTTGAATTTCTATCAGAGCTAAAGCCCTTTTCCTCCTATTATATTTTATACTCTGTCCCCTCTTTGATGGAGGACCTTTGAAAGCTCTGTGAAGGCCAACACAGTAGACAGTAATCCAAACCAGCTTTCCCTTCCCCAAAGCAATCAAAGATGCTTAGCTTGGATTTGGATTCCTAAATAATTAATTAAATTAATACTTTATTGCATCTGAAAAGCACTGATTAGAGGCCCATGCTTCCAACGTGACTCATGCACCAACTTTCTCCAAGTTGAATTTTGCCATCAGAATCTGAGATTTGCAGAGAGCAACAGCAGCTAGATTTCCTTTTTTACCAGCACCACCTGTCACTGGTTTAGGCTCTAGCAGGTCTTAGGATATTTCTTGCCTAATATATTTTCTCTGTCCCTCAGTGGGCTGGGAAGGTGTCTGTGTGCACGTGTGCATGCGGGGGAGGGGGGAATTCAGGTACCCCCCCCTCATTGTTTCATGTAGTAAAAATAAATAGAAATAGGAAGAAGTCTCTAGCATTTTCAAGCCCCATGTTAATAATTAGATTCATTCACTCATCCTATGATTTCCTATGTGAGTGTGAATGAAGAATAGTAGGTCAACACTGTCTTCCATGCTGAGTTTTCAGTGTACTTATTACAGTTCCTGCTGCCCACTTGTATCATCACTATCAGCTGTACAATCAAACTACTACAAGCCACCCACACTTTTGGCAGAGAAACCAACAGTTCTGGGAAGAATGGGGGCGGGTGAGGGAGAATATAAATGGATCAACTGTCTCCATGTCAAGAAGCATTCCTGGGATCAGGGTACTCAGCATTCCTGTACATAATGCCATTTCTCTTCATAACCAAGCAGTGATATCTTCATGGAGAATCAGGTACAGCACAAGCAGTGGTATTTGTAGTACAAAATTTCATCTGCTCCTTTTAACTTGAGTGGGCTGGTTGGAGCCATAAGTCACTTGCTGTCTACATAACAGAATAAAGAGTTCAAACGTGTGGGTTAGCATCATACCCTGTGCGCTGTAGTTCTGTCGACCTAATTGTTATCGGAGAGGTGGGTTGATGGAAGCATGGTGCTGAAATGACTTTTATAGTGTGGGTGCCGAGAGTCATTGAACCGAACTGTAAACTCTGTATATAATGGAAATCACTTCACGCCTCTGGCTGCTGCCACACTATCTCATCCAGCATCCACAGATGGAAGAATTCTTCTACCAAATTAAATACTGCCTCTCGAGCAGGTAGGCGAGTTTAATACAGTGAGAGACAAAATGTTTCTGTTGCTGTAGCAAGTGCCCACCTAACAGCAGTGCAACCATCCTCTGGCATGTATCAATGTCTGTATACGAGAGGGTGGAGAGTAGAATAGGCGATGAGCATTAGATAAGTAGTAAGGTGCATTGATCTAGTTGTGAAACTCAGACCTGCACACTATTTTCCTGGCTTCGGTTACTGCTATAAAATACCTGTTCCAAAGCTAACCACTTTTTAAATACAAATGTTAAAGTGATAACTGGCAAGAGACATAGAAGACTTTACATTCCTGTGAACCATTTTATTCTGCACATTCAACCACTATTTAAAATAAAAGATTCAACCCCATTTGGGTATTTCCCCTACTGCAAAAAAAGTCAGACAAAACAATGCAGAGTTCTTGTCGCACAAGGCCATTTTTGGACACAAGGAGCGTTGTGATGCAAAAAAATTCTGTTTCTTGGTAACAAGGGTCTCAGCCATAAAGCCTTGTGATTTTACAGACACATACCACAAACTTGTGAAACCAGAACCAGAGTGACCACAAAATTTTCATCAAAAGGGCCTGAAGTACAAACCACTGACTCTGAGGTGGAAGTGCCCCAGATTTTCAGCCTAATAAGGTGTGTCCGCGGCCTGGATTTGGCATTCAGTTAAACAGATGTCTGTGCATAGGGGTCTGGCTCCTGCTCCCAGAATGGAATTTTGCCATGGACTTCCCTAGGAACAGGAACCAGGTGCTAAATGAATAACATTGCAGTTTGGCACAGGCTGCACTTTTAATACCCTCAAGAGCAGATAAGAATAATGCTCAGCATCTCCACAGAAGTGACCCTCCTTGCCAAAACTGTGTTGAAGCTGAGCTATTTCCCTTAAAGGCACTTAAAACAGAGCCATCTGAGATTTACAATTACCTTCCTCCCCTCTCCCTCTCCATAAAACCACCCCATTATAGTAGTCTAGCTCTCCATCTGGCTTGCTGCTTCAACGAGGCTGTTAGGAGCATCTGCCGGGCGAGGTGTAGACAAGTGCTCCAACTCATAACGTCCGTTCTCAGCCGCTGCCTTGGAGCTCAGGTAGCCCTCTTCTCCTGCCAGCTTTTTACTCTTCTTATGCTCAATGATTTGTTGCAGCTGATGCCCAGCATAGTCTGGTTTGGTAGTTAGTGGATTACTTGGCACAGTCATTCCTAGGATGTCTGATACCATGTAGGGTCGAAGCCAGCCTACCAGCGGGGTGCTGCCAGGGCTATAGTGGGCTTGCTTGTGATAGAAGAGGAGCCCATCTACCTGTAAGGAATGAACAGCATTTACATTTACATCAAGGGACAGAGGTATGTCAGCTGTAAATGTGCACACACAGATCTGAAAGCAAATATGTTCTAGCTTGGTGCTTCCCAGCTTTACTGATCTCTTTTCATTCTCAAGTTAAAACAACCCGATATTTTATTTGATTACTTCAGACAAAGAAATAAATCAAGGAAGGGAAAGTGGAAACCCAAGAGTTCTATTATTATGAGATTAGAGCGCCTTTGGATAGGAATACAATTGAACATTGAATGGGGTCATTTCAATTGGATCATGAAAGAAAGAGAACATACTTTTAGGCTATATGTCAGTGGATCAGCTAATATCAGCATTTTTGATTTGGTTGCTATGTTCCCACACTGCAGAAAATCAGGCTGATTTTGAATCAAGTAGCATACAGAAAGAACATCTCCCTGGATTTATTTTAAATCTTGGAAATGATGAGTCAGAAGCCCTGAGTCTTCTACCACTCCTGTTCCTTCAAATTCCTCATGCTCAATAAATTCTTAATGAACACCAGGAGGTAATGAGTATCTTTGTCTCCACTTAAATCAATGGCAGTTAACAGCCCTCAGCATACAAAGAATCAGGCCCTTACTCTGTTGCTACCACTTCCATTCATGTATTGAAGCTGGCTGACGTGTTACCTATTAGCCTCTTTTCCATTTAGATCTACCCTGCACACTAAGGATTTTCGATTATTTCTTCCATTGATTCCCATCGGTGCACTTGGTCAGATTAGACCCTACCTTGGGATTTCCTAATGGTTGGGGGGGGGGGGGCCGTTTTAGTAAAGCCCAGTGAGCTCTAAAAGGCAATTTGTGTGTGAGCAAAAAGGCTGACTGAGAAGAATAAATGGGGAAGAGAAAGGGTTACTTGGTTATCAATCACTGCAAGGCTTTGGCAAAATAATCCCAAGGAGAGGGGATCTGTGTTAATCGAACATGAACCAAAGCAGTGAGATTCATAGTCTGCTCGGGCAAGATCCCTGAGTATTCCGAATGCAAACCTCCTCAAAACACACACAGGGAAAGTAAGGGATGACTTAGGAAGAAAGCTCTTGACTTGACCACACTGTCATTTGCACACGATACATTCCAGGGAACACACAGCACACAGTCAGTAAAAGGCCCTACTAGCCCCCCAAAGAGGTCTTTAAGTAACTTTAGTGCTCTGCTAAATAGGGACCCAGGCAGCCTCCTACAATTTAATTTCTTTTATTTCAAGATTATAGCACATGGGGAGAGTCCCAGGAAGATGGGCTGAAAAAAATCAGACAGCTCAAGACTGGTCATGTCCTCAAGGGTATTTTCTGTAACTTATTTCAGCTTCTATTTTCATTCTATTGAATTTAATTAATTTGCTGCCTGTCTCTTTACACTGAATCACTGTCCTGATGCCAGTCAATTCAGAAAAAGGGTTAACGTTACCATCTGCACAAGACTCAACTGGACAGGAAATTGGTATGGAGGGATTTCCTTTTTTTGTGGCCAACATTGTTAACTTGAGTGCCGCTAGCTAGGTCCAGCCTTTGATACCTAAATAGAAAAGGCTTGGTTTTCCAAAGTGCCAGGCACCTGCAGCTCCAACTGGCTTCAACGGGATTGGCAATGACTTCCACCAGATTCCTATGGGCTCAGCCTCTCTGAAGAACAACTCATAAATCACTTCCCTTTAAGAGCCAATGAACTGATCCAGAGCCCACTGAAATTGATGGAAAGGTGCCTGCTGAGCTCAAAGGGCTCTGGGTCAGGCCCTACATTTAGAATCAGAAGCTTCACTTTAGGGACCAAGGTTTACAAAATGTGGCTAAACTCACTGCCGTCAATGCAAGAGATCATTTTAATAGATGTGATTGCTATAGATCCCTCCACAATTTACAAATGGGGTAAAATCATGTTGCTTTCTGGAAACAGCAAATTCATTCATTCATAGGATACAGTCCATGAGCAAGACTTGGTCTGTCTGTACCCTTAGGCAAGTTTTAATTCTGTGTCTCCCATTATCAGTGTCCATGCTACATTACAGGGACTCCACGTGCTCCCTCTGGTGGCAAACTGAACACGATCATTCATTTAGTTTTCTTTACTGAATATTTGGTAACCTATTTCTGGGTCAGTACTGGCTTAGGAAGAGAACTCGGAGAGCTACAGTTAGAGCCAAATTAGACAAGGGTTAGCTCGATGATGCAGCATGGTGATGCACCAGCCTTTCACGGCTGGAAACCTGGGGATAAATTGTGACTGGAGTACAAGAGAGCTTGATGCACTCAATTTCACTCTCTGGAAGTTTATTAAACATTTCAGTGTCTTCCTGGTACTTTCTACTACACCTTCAGTGCAGTTACACGCTACAGTTTTTTTTCCAGTGAGAGATGTCTAGAGGAAGAATTAATCTTTCTGGCCAAAATGTCACCAAGGGCGCCAGATTCTTTGAATTCCAGCAGTCGAGTGAGCCTATTGACGGAAGAATCATAACCACTTTATTGATGTTCTGTGCTCTTTGCTCCTACAATTCCAGAAGACGACCTGGCACTGCTGTTCAGACTTGCTGACCAAATCTGATAACTATCTTTGCCTTAACAAGAAGGCAGCAGAAAGTCAATTGTTACGAGCAAATCTAGCATTTGCACATCATGTCAACATTTGTTGTAATTGCTTACATAGGCCTACAGAGCACGAGAAAGGCAGCTGCATTTCGGCAAGGCGTTTGGCTTGGAGTATTTGAGAAGAGTGGTTGTCTTCCTTTCTCTCCAGGTTCATATACAGCAGCCATCACTGCAGAATCTAAGCATCTCAAACGGAGATGAACCTGTCCTCACCCCATAAGTGACTTATCCAAGGTCATCCATGGTCTCTGTGGCAGAGGTGGGAAATGACTGTTGTCTCAATCTAGCGCTTTAATCACAAGCCCATGCTTCAATGTTGGTCCATATAGAGGCGGCCTTTGGCTATTGGAGGGCCCTAGGTGAAGGCCCATTGTGGGGCCCCCTTTAGGCCCGCTCTGTGGCCCTGGCTCCCCACCCCCAGCACTGGCCCCAGGGGCCAGCTCCTCCTCCTGCTGCTGACTGAGGCAGACACGGCTTTTGAGGTATGTTAAGCATGCAATGGAGCCCCTTAGTGCTCAGGGCCCTAGGCGTGCACCTGCTTCGCCTACCCCAAAAGCTGCCTGAGAGTCCATATGAGACCCATGCAGCAATTGAGCTGGCTTCCAGCATGTCTGCAGACACTAAATTTGCCAAGTAAAATAAGAAACACTCCCCCAAGTGCAGCTTCTCCTCTTACAGCCAGCACCGGAATCTGCACAACACAGAGCTCTATGATCACTGAGCCACAACCTGGTCCCAAGTTCCCAGTCCCTTCACCAAAGCAGACAGCTCTCTTACCTCAAAGGGGAAGTCCATGGCCAGCGCCTTGCATAGGCTCTCCTGGCTGGAAGGGAAACTCTGCAGGCCCACAAATTTAAACTGAAAGAGTCAGAACATTAGTGCACTTAGTACATTCCCTCCCACTGGCCATCTAATTGTACCAGTGCTGAAAAGCTTTGAGATCCAGAGACAGGGCTTAATAGTTCAGAGGGGCCGAGTACCAGCAGAGTTGAGATCGATGGGACATGTGGGTGCCCACCACTTTGGAAAGACAGCCCAGTGATCTTTCTGGTACTCCTGTTTCGGCAATGTGTGTGCAATGCCAATGAACTGACATAAGATGGATATCCACTGAAATCAATGGAGACATGCCTTTTACACCTGCAGTGCATTTAGCCCCAGAAGCTCTCTGTGAACCCACCACTGATACCACAAACAGCTCAGCCTGGTTGACCATCCCTAGTTTCACAGCCCCAGAGCTGACAATCTATGGGTCCAATCCTAGAAAGACTTACTAGTAGGTACAATACTTGCCACTGAGAAACGCCATCGAAGTGAGTTACTCATGGTGATAAGCTCTCCACCTCGTGGCAAGGACTTGTAGGAACAAGCTGCATGTTTCTGTTTGCTCAACAGAGCCCTGGGCTGGTGGAAGAGCTTTTTCTAAGCCCCCGGAGCCTGTGGCTCACATATGCAGCAGTAACCATAGTGAGAGAAGAAATCTTCATTCAGCAAGGTGCTTAGGTACATGCCTAATTTTAAGCTCCCATGTAGCCCCTGGATTTCAAAAGTGAGACTATCAGGAACAACTGTTCAAGAGAACAGCTTGGTAAGCAGGGCCTCTGGTGCGTTATCATTTCTCAGTGGAATCGGTGGAAGTTAAGGGCATCCTGCATTGCATGGAAGCTGGCCCCAACAGAGCCTCCATCTCGTTTCCTGGATTCAGCATTGCTCAGCAGGGGAAGGGTTGATGCTTTATGAATCTCTGGATCTGCCTCAAACTCAGCCCCTCTAACAGAAGGCAAGCTGCTGAGAGCATCCTCTCCTAACATCAAAAGACGATTCCTAAAGGAGAGTGCATGCACAGGAATGCTGTCTCTGGGGGAATCTAGCTGGTTTTCCTTTACATCTGCATTTCAGTCAGGGAGGCTAAAAGTGGCGC
Organism: Pelusios castaneus; assembly: GCA_007922175.1. Taxonomy (NCBI): domain Eukaryota; kingdom Metazoa; phylum Chordata; order Testudines; family Pelomedusidae; genus Pelusios; species Pelusios castaneus. The sequence goes on from ML685765.1 coordinate 2,841,413, forward strand.
TGCAGTGAGTTAAAACCCCTGCAGCCCGGATCTCCTCCAGCACAAAATGTTTGGTTTACATCCTGACTGGGGGATCTCATTTCAGCAGAACATTTCAGTGGCCAAGTGATGACACCAGCAGGATAAAGCAAACAAACATGCCAAAACAGCCCATTTTGAAGGGGAAAGTTAAACCCACCCTCTTTTGTGCTCTGGATACAAAGGACTTACTGGATTAATTCTGCTTTTCTCTGCCAGCCCTTCCTCTTCTTGTATCTTCGAGTGGAGCCAGTAGAATCTGAAATCTGTCTGGAGAAGGGAGAAGGCACAATAGGTAGTGACTGTCCATCCCAGACATCGGGGAGGCTACAATGGCATCTCATGGCATCCAGCCACTGCATACTCCATTGAATCCCCAATATCCAGAGACTCCTTTCATCCACCCCAAGACACCTTCATACCTTCTGTATCCTACAAAACCAACTGGCCTCTAAACTTTCACCCCACTGGCCAATGACTTTCCACTAACACCTGTACCATCATCCTACTGGCCACTTGCATGTATATACACACCCTCTTTATGCTGCTGTTAAAAATACCATTAAACAAGTTTAAAAGCATCCCACTGTCCGATTGGCTCAGGGTCGTGAACCTGCTCTGATGCAGTTCGGAGACCAAGTTAGGCACTGGAGGGAGCTGAATGCCCTGGCTGGGGTGAGGAGAGGTCCAGTACCTGACAGTCATAAACAGGATGCCCTCTCCAACACATCACATCGAGGATGTAGTACGTCTGGTTCACTTCGCTGTAGATGCAGTCCAAGATGGTGTAGTCTGTGCATACAAACACAGGTCATCCATGTGGGGAGTGCCATAGACTCAGGACTACCTGCTACAGCTCTGACACTATCAGGACTTTTACTACAGCTTGGGTTGGAAGAACGTGGTCCAACACAATGTGCAGAGCAAGTCTAGCACCCGCTTCAGCTTTGGAAGCTACTGCATTCGAATCTGGCACTGACCTAGCTTGGAGGCACACAGGAAGGACACCATTCAGCTACTCGAGTCAGTGAAATGCAGAGCTAAGTGGAGGAGCTGAACTTTGAAAAGGAAGCCATGGATCAACCGAAAAAAAGCCTTCCGTGCATTCACAACCCTTCTTAAATAAGAGAATCAACATAGCTTCATGTATTACGAAGGACAAGTTAAGGCTACCCTCACACAGTAGTCCTGGGGACACCAGACAGGCGATCAGTGCACAGGAATTTCTTGTAACACCGAGACAGCTCCAGGTTTTAAGTGGGAAGAGGACGTGGAGCTTGTGAGCTAGAGTTCAACCAATATCACTCTCTCCCCAGAGAAACTCATCTCCAAATAGTGACCAAATATCCCCTATACATCTCATGTAAATGAATCCTCAAGGAGGCTGGCTTACCCACTAGCCACAAGGAGAGTCTGGGTTGCTGGGGCAGTCCAAGATTAAATGCCACTTTCATACCTATTTTGAAGACCTCTTCAGATCATTACCTTTCCCGGTTGCCGAATTGCGCCTGTTTCCCCCTGGCAAGAGGGAGGGGAACCTGTTGACACAGAATCCACTCTTTGTGTAAGCCGCAGTGGAACCCTGCAGGGAAATGGAGACAGTAAGAACTGCCCCTGCTGCTTTTACACTGCAAGCCACGGGTCTGACTGTATCCATGGCTTTAAAATACAGATCTAGTTAAAATGAATAGATCTGTTCAATGTAGCTTACAAGATGGGGCTGTATTTTAACAGTGGCTGGGGGGGAGAGGCTAGGGGGGGAGGGAACCAGACTGTACAGAAACCAGGTCCCCTAGCATAGCCGATTTTAGACATACTCCCATTGACTTCTGTAGCAAAACTCGCTGGGAAACAGGAGGGCTCCCTGCAGCATAGGCAGGAAGATAGCAACCAGAACTCTCAGACTAAGATCCAATTTTATTAGGCTGGACGGATGGGTGGACATATACATAAAGTTCCACTTCTGCGCTGTGTGTGTTTACACGCCATGCTCTCTTACCCTGGATGCCACGACCAGTGCCCTTTTCCCCATGGGACACAGCACCAAGATCCATTCTTGTTCCAGATCTGGAGGGATGTCAATCAGCCACTCAGATAGCATCAGCTGTTAGGGTTCCATAGGAACAGCATTAATGATGACAAGTTCCAGAGGGGTGACCATGTTAGTCTGGTTCAGCAAAAACAAATAAGGAGTCCTGTGGCATAAAGACTAACAAATTTATTTATCGCATGAGCTTCTATGGGAGAAATCCATAAATCCATTTTGGAATGAGAAAGCCAAGCCATATCTTTATTGTTGTTGACACCATTAACTTGGGTTTGAATAGAGATTGAGCTGGCTGTCTCATTACAAAAAGCGATTTTCACCTCTCTCAAGCTCCCAACCTTCTTATATGTGGTTCCATGCAGTTTGACTCTAAACAATTTGTTTGATTTGCTGAAATAGTCTGACCTGAACCTGTCAGTCACACTTCACTGGATTTATTTTTCCCTCCCATACTGTAAGATTTCCATTTTCAAGCGTCTGACAAAGTGGGATTTCTCCCATGAAAGCTCATGTGATAAATAAATTTGTTAGTGTTGATGATGACACTTGGAAAGTAATACAAGTCAAGAAACAAATAATGGCCTTGCTTCCTTCAACTAGACCAAGATTTGCATCAGAGACTTCTAGATCACAGCCCCATGCAGCTAAATGGACTCATGTGGCTAGCAGACCTCTTTTAAGTGGCCCCACACAGTCCCATAGCTATGTGACATCAGGGAAGGACAGATGATCTCACAGGGAACATGACTTCAGTTCTTTGAAGGGGTTAACAGTTCTTTGAAGGGGTTAACAAACATGTGGACAGGGGGGATCCAGTGGACATAGTGTACTTAGATTTCCAGAAAGCATTTGACAAGGTCCCTCATCAAAGGCTGTTACGTAAGTTAAGTTGTCATGGGATAAAAGGGAAGGTCCTTTCATGGATTGAGAACTGGTTAAAAGACAGGGAACAAAGGGTAGGAGTAAATGGTAAATTCTCAGATTGGAAAAGGGTAGCTAGTGGTGTTCCCCAAGGGTCGGTCCTAGGACCAGTCCTATTCAATTTATTCATAAATGATCTGGAGAAAGGGGTAAACAGTGAGGTAGCTAAGTTTGCAGACGATACTAAACTACTCAAGATAGTCAAGACCAAAGCAGATTGTGAAGAACTTCAAAAAGATCTCACAAAACTAAGTGATTGGGCATCCAAATGGCAAATGAAATTTAATGTGGATAAGTGTAAAGTAATGCACATTGGAAAAAATAACCCCAACTATACCTATAATATGACGGGGGCTAATTTGGCTACAACGAGTCAAGAAAAAGATCTTGGAGTCATTGTGGATAGTTCTCTGAAGATGTCCGTACAGTGTGCGGAGGCGGTCAAAAAAGCAAACAGGATGTTAGGGATCATTAAAAAGGGGATAGAAAATAAGACTGCAAATGTATTATTGCCCTTATATAAATCCATGGTACGCCCACATCTCGAATACTGTGTACAGATGTGGTCTCCTCATCTCAAAAAAGATATTCTAGCACTAGAAAAGGTTCAGAAAAGGGCAACTAAAATGATTAGGGGTTTGGAGAGTGCCTCGTATGAGGAACGATTGAAAAGGCTGGGCCTCTTCAGCTTGGAAAAGAGGAGACTGAGGGGGGACATGATAGAAGTATATAAAATTATGACGGATGTGGAAAAAGTGGACAAGGAAAAGTTGTTTAAATACTCCCATAATACAAGAACCAGGGGTCAATAATGAAACTGATAGGTAGCAGGTTCAAAACAAATAAAAGGAAGTTCTTCTTCACACAACGCACAGTCAACTTGTGGAACTCCTTACCTGAGGAGGTTGTGAAGGCTGGGACTATAACAATATTTAAAAGGGAACTGGATAAGTTCATGGGGGCTAAGTCCATAAATGGCTATTAGCCAGAAAGGGGTTAAGAATAGTGTCCCTAGCCTCTGCTTATCAGAGGATGGAGACGGATGGCAGGAGAGTGATCACTTGATCATTGCCTGTTGGGTTCACTCCCTCGGGCACCTGGCACTGGCCACTGTCGGTAGACAGATACTGGGCTAGATGGACCTCTGGTCTGACCCAGTACGGCCTTTCTTATGTTCTTATGACATGCAATGGGCATGAGTAACGTCTGTAACAGTGGAGCCTACAAGGTAAGGAAACGTGTTGCTTCTCTGGGAAATACCTTCACGCTCCCTCACATTCTATCTCTACTATGATTTCATCATTAAATTGTGCATCCACTCACCCATACTTACTCCTTGCTGTTTTACACCGCTACTGCTCCCCTAACTCCGCAATATTGCCCTGAACACAGAGGAGCATTCTCTCTGTTGCCAACAGGTGTTCTGCACACACATACAGTGCTCACTCCTGCAAGCAGACCATACTCACCCCATCCTTCACCCCTGCATGCTCTTTCCCACACAGACATGTGCATGTGCAGGTACACACGTACACTCCTTCCTAGCAGCAGACCCATCAGTTCCCTGTGCTACATAACTCTGCTCACTTGGTTAGCGTAGCGCTTTGGCAACTTCTTGCCCACGTCAACGTCCATATCCTCACTGCCTCCATCTTCATTTTCCTTCTCCTTCTCCTCACTCTCAGCTCCAGTCCAGTCATCCTCTGCCAGTCTCCTGGCATGGTTCACATAGTCCAATCGCTTACTGGAGGAGAGAACAGAGAAATGCATTCCCCTCTTTGAAAGCAGACATGGCCATTTCCGCCCTCCCCCGCATCCTGGAATGCTGCCTGTAGGTCTGAGTAAGGCGCTGAACAAATGCGCTTGTTAAGGGAATGATACATGCAGGATTCTTAGCTGTGCCCTTGAGACCATCAGCACACGAGCCAGAACTTGCTAACCAGAATAACAATTGTCTTCTAACTTTAACAACAGCCTGGGGGTTGTGGCGCTCCAATGTCTGTCCCACACGCACAGCTCAGTGCTGAAGGCATTTGGCCTCCGCCTTAACATACCCAAGGCATGAGTAGAACACACTATAATCGCACATCCAGTCATGGAGCTCTCATATTCTGCAAAAACCCAGCTATAAGGATCCCTAAGTGCATGAAAGCTGCACCACAGAGCATGTTCCCTCCCAGGTGGCACAGGGATCCTCCACTCTCCATTTCTGCTCTGATTCCCATGTAAGCTCTTACCTCCCCTCCACGTGCAAACTGCCATTTAGGGTACACACTCGGACATGCCGTGTGGAGTTACTCTTCCAGTTCCCTGGTCTCTAAAGTAACTATATATTCTCAGTACCAAGGAACCATTCCTGACCCAATACCATCAGCCTTCACACATCTCCCAGCCATCTTTCAAATGTGTCAACCCATGGGTATGTGCCGGAGGTGCACCAGTGCCAGCTTTCATATTCACATGACTCTGCAGGGGAGCAGCCTCCTCAAATCCAAACATTTAAAATACTCCTAGTCCACAAGACAGAGGCGAACAAAAACAGGCCACTGGGGTAGCTCTGAAAAGGTCTCCAGCCAAGGGGCAAACGGCATCAGTTAAGAGACCCTTACGATTTCTGAAGTTCAAGAAGCCGGCGTCTCCTCTCTGCCTGGTCCAAGGAACTGTATTTGGACTTGTATTGTGCCAGTCGGGGGTAGGGGGCTGCTGTGCTGTTCAGGTCCTGAGACACTGCAAAACTGGAAGCCAGCGCCTGGCTCAACTCCTCCATTTTACCACCTGGAGAGAAAAAGCAAAGCAAAGCAAAGCAAATTGAATGTCAGAGAGAGTTCATTTCCTTCCCCCATAGTGGCTTGGGATGGCATTGGGGGAAGGGAAGGAAGCAGAAAGAAGAGGTGGCTGGAAATGGGGGAAGAACATGGTATTTTATAGCTCAGCCCCAAGGATTACAGGATGGGTTCAGAGACGGGGCTGGATAGACACACAGTGACAACACACAGACAGAGAGGGGAAGCAGATGGAAGAGGAGAGCTGGCAACGGGGACGGGTAGATGGCAGGATAGTAACTAATATTTCACACTGCCAAAGCCATGTGCAAATATTAATCCTCCTAACCAGTTCAGGGTAGTAAGGAAACAGGATTGCTACCTCACTGGAAATTGTGGGGAAGTTAAAGCCAACATTCAGGCACCTATAGAAACATGAGCAAGCTTTAGAGGTGCTGAGTGATGCTGGGTGTTCAGCCCCTCTGGATACCAGGTCATTTAATTAAGTACTTAAATATGGGTAACAACAAAAGTTTAGAAACATGAGCTGAGGAAGTGCAGCTGGGAACAGAACTCAGGTGTCCCCGTGCTCAGCCCACTAAACTTGGCCATGCTGTGGCTGTATGGGGGGGGGGGGGGTATGGAGATGATGGGAAAAGTGGACAGGGACTAGGGGATATAGAGGGCTGGTGGAGGGGAGGACAGTGGGGCTGGGGAACGGGAACAGGGTGGGGAACAGACCATGGTAGTGGAGCAGGAAGGATGGGGAAGAAAATGGGAGCAGAGGTGAGGGGAAAGCAAGGGGGGAGAAGAAGGAATGGCCCAGTGGGGTGGACCAGAAGAGACGGAGGAGAGCAGGGGTAAACGATTGGATTATGGGGTGGAGAAGGGAGAGGGCACAGGAGGACAGCGGCAGAATGGGAGGGGATTGGAGGGCGGGACGGGGGTTGGAAGAATGGGATGGTATTCATAACAGGGGTACGGGGCAGGTGCGGGCGATGAGCAGAGACCCGGGAACAGCAGGTGGGATGAGATGGTAGCAGTGGCTGGGTTATGGGGACGGATCCGGACTCAGGAGGGAGCGGCGGGTGGGGGATAGGGGCGAACGCGGAGCTATGGGGAACAGGACCTGGCCCAGCCCGAGGCTCCGCTCACCCCGCCGCGCTCCAGCCGAACCCAACCGAACCGAGCCCGGCCCCTTGCGCCACCTCCACGAGGCCGCCTGCTAAGCCTCCAGGTGCGCGCGCGCCTCCCTCCCTGCCAGCTATAGCTCTGCTCCCTGGCTCCGCCCACCCGCGGGGCGCTGCCGGAACCGTGGTTCGTTTCCGTGTCACTCCGCGGTGGGCGGGGCTAGATGGAGATCCCGCCGCGCAGCACAGACCTCTAGCGAGCTACGTGCTGCCAGCGGGGGGCGGGGACTGGGTGGCGCACAGCGGGGCCGCGCGCAGTGCTAGCTGCTGTTCGCTGGGGCGGTTGCTCGTCTTGAGCCGCACGCGGTGTAATGCCCCGATCTTGCAAGCACGCGCTCCGGCGCCTTATTCCCCTTGGTTGCTTCCAACCCCTGCCCCCGTGGAGGAGGGAGGGGGGCCTTCGCACAGGCCACGGCGCTGCTCACAGAGGCCTGGGAAGGGTTAGATTCCCTCGGAAATGTCAGTTTCATGGTACACACACCATGGGACCACAAAGGGTTCCCCCTCGCACCCTAGACACTTACAGGCAGGCCGAAAAGCATCACTTAAGCACTCGGCTTCGGTTTAAGGACATTTAATTTGTGCCCTTTGAGGCGTGCTGTTGGCAGGGTGTGTTTTCATGGCTATGAAGCACTGAATCTCAACATCTGTGGCCATTAAACCATTGCCCAAGCCTCCCTTGATTTTCAGTAACTGTCAAAATGGAAATGGACACAAATCTGGGGGGAAAAAATCCTTTACAAACAAACATTATATTGCCTTTTGAAATTACTGAGAACAAATAGAATTCTGCCAAACCTATGCTTAAAGTATTTACAGGATTGACATCTAAATAATACTTGTACTTGCATCCCTAGTGTGTCCCAGCTCTTCTTTTTAGAGGACCTGATCCTGCAAACAATCACACAGGTCATTTTGCTTGTGCAAATTCATACCCACCTCCCTGCTAATTGCTGTACTCCACTGTTTGAATCCTAACAACTGATTTGCTGTTACAGTCTGACCAATTCCTATGACTTACACTTTCCTGCATTTATTTTGCTCCCATTCTGTAAGTTTCCCATCTTCAAGCATCTGACAAAGTGGGATTTTCTCCCATGAAAGCTCATGTGATAAATAAATTTGTTAGTCTTTAAAAGTGCCACCAGACTCATTTGTTTTGCTGGACTAAACTAATATGGCTCCCTCTTTGGAACATTGAAGTCAGTGGCTATGTCTACACTTGCTAAAATTAGTTTGAATTAGTTAGTTCGAATTAACTAATTCGAACTAATTTTAGTTAGTTCAAATTAGCTTAATTTGAACTAGAAAAAGTTTGTTCGAACTAAGCAAGTGCCATGAATGGTTTGAATTAGCGATCCCCATTCATTTCAATGGCCAGTTAGTTCGAACTAAGAAATTAGTTCGAATTAACATGGCCACATTGGCTAATTCGAACTAGTTAGTTCGAATTAAAGCCTTACTTCTGAAGCCCTATTTGAACGTGTTAGTTCGAATTAAGGAAGCCCTTAATTCAAACTAACTAAAGCCTAGTGTAGCCATGGCTTTAGTTAGTTTGAATTAAGCCTCCTTAATTCGAACTAACTTGCCAGTGTAGACATAGCCAGTGAGACTATTCAAACGAATAAAACTTCTCATATGCATAAGAACATTCAGGATCTGGCCCAATGGTGGGGATGGAAGAGGGAAGAGTAAAGGAAGAGACAATTTTGTGGAACCTTAGGCAGATCAATGGAGCTCATCAAATAATAATAAAGATTAATAATAAATGCCCAAGTTAAATGAGACATAATTAAAGTGAATTTGCTCTGGACTTGTGTCTTTCAACACATAGGAGTTCTGAATTGAGGAGACGACTTGATTTGCCCTTTTGTACCTTATTTTATTATGTCTACAGTCCCACAGACACATGCTGCTTTGCAGCAGAAAAAATACACAGCAAGTGTACCCTTAAGTAGGCTGTGTACAGGCACAAACAGGCTAAGCGTATATAACACTGGTAGCAGACAGTTATTACAGAGAATTCTTTCTTGGGTGACTGGCTGGTGAGACTTGCCCACGTACTCAGGGTTTAACTGATCGCCATATTTGGGGCCGGGAAGGAATTTTCCCGCAGGGCAGATTGGCTAAGGCTCTGGGGTTTCTTCGCCTTCCTCTGTAGCATGGGACATGGCTCACTTGCTGGTGGATTCTCTGTACTTTAAAGTCTTTAAATCATGATTTGAGGATTTTAATAACTCAGTCATAGGTTAGGGGCTTATTACAAGAGTTGGTGGGTGAAGTTTTGTGGCCTGCATTGTGCAGGAGGTCAGCCTAGATTATCATATTGGTCTCTTCTGACCTAGAGTCTATGAGCAGAGTTAGGTTGGGGTGTTCATCTTGTGAGACAAATGGATTGTTTATGTGCAGAACTGTGCAAATAAAGGATGTTTTGGTTCAGTGGCAACTTCAGAAAGCCTTAAAAAATTAGTTTCGGGTTGGACCAATGATAAAAAAAATTCCTAATTTTCCCAACTGAAGTCAAAACTAATTTCATTTTGAGTCAAACAGAATATTTTGTTTAGATTTCAGCCACTTTTAAACAGTTTTGAATTTTGAAACAATGAAAGAAATTTTGAAACAATCATTTCAAACCAAAAAAATCAAAACATTTCCTTTTTTTTTTTTTTTTTTTAACAAACAGTTCTGCAAAACTGACATTGAATTCACAAAAAGCTTTGGTGTAACTGAATTTACAATTTTCAGCAAAAAGTTTCAGCCAAAAAATGTAATCAACTCTCCTTTAGGAGTGATTTAAATGATGCAAAAAATGGCCTGATTCTGCAAGATGCTGAGGTCCACTTGTTGGGGTGCTGGATGCCACCACTCCCACTACCTTCCATAGAAATTGAAGGTGCTCAGCATCTTGTGGAATTGGGCCCTGAGTGAAAGTTGATTGGTTCAGGGATGAAGGCATAAAGTTGGGAGTGGGTGAAAGGGACAAAAAGCACAATGCTTTATTGCCCTGCACCTTCTAAAGTCATTTATACTCTGCAAAATGGTTGTAAAATGCTCCCGCTCTACTACTCATTTTGCACACAGTGCAAATGAATTAAAAAAATGCTAAGTGATGGTGAATCTGGCCCTTTAAAGCAGTTAGGATTGAAGTTTGGGAGCAGAGATTTAGAAATCAGCTGTTAGCCACCTTGCCATGAAATGAAAATATCTCATTTATATAATCTGCCTATACAAATCATCATGAACAGGCCAGCACAGGCCATCCTACAGAAATTAAACTTTTAGGCGATGTCTACACTTACTAAAGTTAGTTCGAATTAGTTAATTCGAACTAACTAATTCGAACTAATTTTAGTTAGTTCAAATTAACTTAATTCGAACTAGAAAAATTTAGTTCGAACTAAGCAAGTGCCATTCATGGCACTTGCTTAGTTCAAATTAGCGAATTGCATTGAGTTCAATGGGCCGGTTAGTTCGAACTAAGCAATTAGTTCGAACTAACGTGGCCACATTGCTTAATTCGAATTAACTAGTTCGAATTAACCCTTAGTTCGAATAGCATATTCAAATTTATTAGTTCGAATTAAGGAAGCCCTTAATTCGAACTAATTAAAGCCTAGTGTAGCCATGGCTTTAGTTAGTTCGAATTAAGCTTAGACATAGCCTTAGAAAGCGATTCAAACAAAAAACAATTCGCACCTGAAACTATGATGCATAAAGCCAGAAAATGTGCATTAAAACATAAATGTTGGTCTGATTAAAAGAGATGACACTGTTTCTCGTGGCTTGGTATTCAAAATGTGGGCATGCCATGGGTTTATAAAGACGCAATATGACATTTTTTTTTATTATCTATTCCTTTCCTAATGATTACCAACATTCTGTTATCTTTATCTCCTTTTTTAGTAGTAACAGCTAATTTAGATCTCATAATTTTATATGTATAGTTGGGATTATGTTTTCCATTGTGCATTACTTTGCATTTATCAACATGACATTTTATCTGCAGAGGCAGACTAGGGGCCGTAGCGGCCTTGGGCCTCCCGCATCAGTAGCCCCCCCCCCCCTCCAGCCTAGGGCCCTGGGCCTCTGCAGGTGGGCCAGCACTGGTGGGACCCTGGGGCCAGCAGCTGGCCCCGGCCTGGCTGGTCGGCTCCCAGTGGCAGCGGGGCTAACTGACACGCACAGTGCAGCTTCTGGTGAGGCCCAAAGTCTGCATCAGAGGCTGTACTGCAAGGCGGCTGGTCACGCCCTCCGAGAGGAGTGACTAGTTGTTTGAGCCCACTCCATCCCCGGGTGCGGACCCGCCAGCCCTGTGGCGGCAGGGGGCGTAGAGCTTGGTCTCTGGTGCAGGGTGACCCTGCCCCTTCCCCACCCCCCAGCGCCAGCAGGGGCAGAAGGCCCCCACATTGTGGTGGACCCCTGGGTACAGTCCCCTAGGCCCATGCGGTAATCTGCCACTCCTCATCTGCCATTTTGTTGCCCAGTCACCCAGTTTTGTTAGAGCTCTATGTGACTCTTTGCAATCTGCTTTGGAATTAAGTATCTTGAGTAGTTTTGAATCATCTAAACAAACGAGTCCTGTGGCACTTTTAAAGACTAACAAATCTATTTGTTGTATGAGATTTTGTGGGCACAATCTCACTTCATCAGATGCATGAAATGGAAAATGTGGCATGTTAAATGTAAAGATATACATACAGAGAAGGGTGGATCATAAGATAAATTCAAACAGTTACAGGGGGATAGATTGCTAGCTAGTTAGTACAGAAGCTGATTTAAATGACAGTTGTTTACATACCACACTTAGTAATTAGTTCTACATCCTTCAGAACTCTTGAATCCATACCATCTGGTTCTGCTGACTTACTACTGTTTAATGTACCCATTTGTTCCAAAATCTTCTCTAATGCCACCTCAACCTGGGACAATTCCTCAGATTTCTCATGAAAAAGAATGGCTTAGGTTTGGGAAACCCCCCTCACATCCTCAGCTGTGAAAACCAATGCAAATAATTAATTTTGTTTCTCTGCAATAGCCTTATCTTCCTTGAGTGCTCCTTTAGTATCTCGATCGTCCAGTGGCCCCACTGGTTGTTTAGCATCCTGCTTCTGATGTACTTAATGTTTTTTTCTGTTACTTTCTGAATCTCTGGCTAATTGTTCTTCAGATTCTTTTTTAGCCTTCTTAATTTTATTTTTATACTTCATTTGCCAGCATTTATGTTCCTTTCCGTTTTCCTCAATAAGATTTAATGTCCACATTTTAAAGGATGCCCATTTACCTTTAACTGCTTCTTTTACTTTTGCTTCTTTTAGTTTTTTCGTTCTGGTGACACTGTTTTAGTCCTCTGACTGTTTTTTAATTTGGAGTATACATTTAAATTGAGCCTCTATTATGGTGTGTTTAAAAAGTTGCCATGCAGCTTGCAAGGATTTCACTTTGGGCACTGAACCTTTTAATTTCTTTTTAACTATCTTCCTCATTTTTGTGTAGTTCCCCTTTCTGAAATAAAATGCTACCATGGTGGACTGCTTTGGCGTCCCCCTCTCCCCCTGCTATCTCCCAGGGATGTTAAATTTTATGGTTACTATTATCAAGCAATTCATCTATATTCACATCTTGGATGAGACGCCGTGCTTAGCTTAGGGAGGTCACTTCACTTTCCTGTACCTCAGTTTCCCAACTGTAAAATGGTGATGATACTGACCTCCTTTCTATAGTGCTTGGAGATCTACTGATGAAAAATTAGGTATTACCCAAACACCAGCTCTGAGCAACCCTAAATTCTGGAGGAGCTCACCTACAGAGGTGTGTCAGGCACCCCATGTGCAGGAGATCAGTGCCAACCATTGATAATTCCAAAGGGGTAGCCGTGTTAGTCTATTGTAGAAAGACAACAGAGTCTTGTGGCACTTTTAAAGACTAACAGATTAAATTCCAAAGGGGTAGCCGTGTTAGTCTATTGTAGAAAGACAACAGAGTCTTGTGGCACTTTTAAAGACTAAGTGCCACAAGACTCTGTTGTCTTTCAACCATTGATAAGAAAGCCAGCCCCTGGGCCAGCTGTGCTGGCTGCCTGTAGAGGGCAGCCTGTGACCTCGCTGGGATCCCTGGCTCAGTGTTCGCCCAAGGCTTTTCAAACTAATTTTCGAGCTTCGCCTCCCTTCCTTGCGTCATGGAAAAGGTTGGAGTGTGACAGAAGGACCCAGGCCCAGCTGTGGGGCGGGGTAGAGGAATCCATCCAGGGACACCTGGGGGGCAAAGCGAACAGGAAAAGGGGAGCCCCCCACCCCGAAACAGCAGGAGCAATACACCAGGAGAACTCCGGCAGTGCAGAGCCAGGAGGAGGAGCCCGGAGCTTGGGGCTTCCTCTGCTGCATAAACACCCCGCACAAAGGAAGCCGGGATCACTTGTGCTCGCAGAGCTTGGTTGGTTTTGATCCCGCCCGGCAGGCAGCTCGGCAAGATGGAGTGAAGGGAGATCTCTGCTGGAGGGGTCCGCTGCCTGCCCTGAAGAAGGGGGTCTGAAGAGACGCGTGGCTGTTTGGGCTTCCACTTCCAGGTCCGTCGCCCCCCCAAGGCGCAGCAGCGCGTCAGCGGGAAGGACTGGGGCGAGAGCAGGCATCTTCTCTGCTGATTTCCATCCCTCTCTCCAAACGGAAGTGCCTCTGTTTTGCTGAATTCTTCAGGCAGTTTTTCCCCTCCCCGCTCCCCCCTCATCCCCTGGACACAAGGAAACGAAATCACCCCTCATCCCACCCCACCCCCGCAATCACTGGGAATTGGGAAACTTTATTGTCGTTGCCCCTGAAGTCTGCAGCGAGCGCTCGAGGGGGGATCGAGTGGGATCACTGGTTCCCTTGCCTGCCGCTTTTGCCTATTCATTCTGGAAACACCGCAGCAGCGTTGGGACTCCGGTGGCTTTCGGGAGCAGCTCGTTTGAAGAGGAGGGAGCTTATTACATTTGTGATGGTTGGTTTTCGTTTTCCCTCCAAACGGCTGGATTGTTATTTGTTCTGAGTGTGTCAATTTCACGGCGCAGTGGAACCGACCAGGAAATAATCATAACAAAAGAAACCCCTATGCCAAAAAGGATTTAGGCTGAATCCATGGAGCCAACTCTGAAGTCTTTCAGACTTTATCAGGCACTTGTCTAACTTGGTGTTGGTGGGTGAGTGGCAAATCCTTCCCTTTTTACTTGGCACTTGCCAATTTGGGTGTAGAGGTGATTTAAAGATTCCAGATCCTTCTCTTTTTGTCTCAGTTTTAAACTCCCTGAACTTTTAACATCTTCCTGAAGAGGGGTTTTTTTAGGTGACTGTTTTGTTATTGCAGTGTGAGAGGTGTGACACATTCAATCTTGGATTGCTTTTTTGGCTTTTTATTTTCCTCCAGCCCCCTGGAGATTTGTGGAATTGCAAAATATTTTTGTTAAAATCTTTTTAAGGTTGTGTGTTTGTTTTGCTTTGCCTTTTTTTGAAGGCATTTTTCCAAGCACTGTGATTGTGAATTGCACTGGATATGCTTTTCGAAAGATGGTTCAAGATTTATAATTTTTTTTCTTAATCCTTAAAAAAGAAAATTCCAGCAAAAAGGGACCTTTGATTTCTGGCATTTTATCAAGATTGTTTGGGGGTGTATTTTTAATGTAAATTCAAACGGAAAAGGTGGACAGAACAGAGACAGACTGCCAGATAGATAAAATTTACATGGAGCTGACAAGTTTATGGATGTGTGTTCACCTGACTGAAGCCTACATCACCTAAATGGAGGGTCAAAGCATGTTTGATTGTCTTAGGAATGCCTCTTTTAACAGATGAATTTAGACTACAATGCTCACTTGAATGTATAGACCTAAAAGTTAAAAAAAAAAAAAAAAAAATCTTAGAAAAAAGTATATATTTGTTACTTTGAGGTGAATTCAACTAAACTCTCCCACATCACTATTACGGATTATAAGACATTATCTCTATCGGTTGAAGTGTCTGAGGTGTTGTTTTAGTGGTGGTGGGGTGTTGACTTACACAGTCAGTCCTCTGGGAGCAGCCATGGCCTTGAAAGCCAGAGCACTTTACAACTTCCAGAGCGAAAACAAAGAAGAGATCAGCATCCAAGAGAATGAGGAGCTTCTGATCTTCAGTGAAAATTCCCTGGATGGGTGGCTGCAGGGCAAGAACAGCCG
Source organism: Pelusios castaneus (assembly GCA_007922175.1). Taxonomy (NCBI): domain Eukaryota; kingdom Metazoa; phylum Chordata; order Testudines; family Pelomedusidae; genus Pelusios; species Pelusios castaneus. The sequence continues at coordinate 2,856,533 of ML685765.1, forward strand.
AGGGGAAACTGGCATCTTCCCTGCTTCTTATGTCGAGATCCTCCGCTCTAGGTCGAGCTCCAGTTATACAGACTATTCAAACAGTCCAGCCAGCTCCCCTGGGAACGAGTCCTCCTACATGCCCCCTTCCAACACCAGCACTTCCCACCAGGGAAGCTTTGAGGAAGACGATGATGATGACTGGGATGACTGGGACGATGGCTGCACAGTGGTGGAAGAGCCACGGGGCAGTCCTGGCACCAATGGGCACCCCTCCCCTAATCTGCAGTACCCTCCAGCGTACCCCCACCAGAACACTGGCTATCGTCCCAAGCCTGCCTTGGAAAGACAGGACAGCATCAGTTCCTCCAAGAGGGGCAGTGTGGTGGGGCGGAACCTCAACCGTTTCTCCTGTTTTGTCCGCTCTGGGGTGGAGGCCTTTATTCTGGGAGATGTGCCCATGATGTCCAAAATTGCTGAGACATACTCCATTGAGATGGGCCTCAAGGGCCCCCAGTGGAGGGCTAACCCACATCCTTTTATCTGCTCTGTGGAGGACCCCACCAAGCAAACAAAATTCAAGGGCATTAAGAGTTACATCTCCTACAAGCTGACGCCCAGCAGCATCAATGCACCAGTCTACCGGCGATATAAGCACTTTGACTGGCTGTACAATCGCCTGCTACACAAGTTCACTGTGATCTCAGTTCCTCACCTGCCCGAGAAGCAGGCCACTGGGCGATTTGAGGAGGACTTCATTGAGAAGCGCAAGCGGAGGCTGATCTTGTGGATGGACCACATGACTAGCCACCCTGTGCTGTCCCAGTACGAGGGCTTCCAGCACTTCCTCACCTGTCGTGATGATAAGCAGTGGAAGATGGGCAAACGACGGGCAGAGAAGGATGAGATGGTGGGGGCCAGCTTCCTACTGACCTTCCAGATCCCCACAGAGCACCAAGACCTGCAGGACGTGGAAGATCGGGTGGACTCCTTCAAGACCTTCAGCAAAAAGATGGACGACAGTGTCCTGCAGCTGACGAACGTGGCCTCAGAGCTGGTGCGCAAGCACTTGGGGGGGTTCCGGAAGGAGTTCCAGAAGTTGGGCAACGCTTTCCAAGCCATCAGCTACTCCTTCCAGATGGACCCACCGTACAGCTCAGATGCACTCAACAATGCCATCTCGCACACAGGCAAGACGTACGAGACTGTTGGGGAGATGTTTGCCGAGCAGCCGAAGAATGACCTATTCCTCATGCTGGACACTCTCTCCTTGTACCAGGGGCTCCTCTCCAACTTTCCAGACATCATTCACCTTCAGAAAGGTAAGCCATTCCCAGGTACAGCTTTCTCTGCGCCTTAGTTGTTGCCATGAAAATGCAACAAAACCTGTCTCAGTAGATCAGCCCAGGGACAGGCAGCACTTGGCCCTAGCATTCCCTGCCCACAGGGACTTCAGCTGGAATTGTGGGTGCTCCGCACCTCTGCAAGTCACAGAGGTGCCTGAAGAGGAACCACTAATATTAGAAGCCACGTTAGGAAATTTGGGCCTAAGTGACTTCCCCAGTGCCACACAGTGAATCAGGACAGAGCTCAAGTGTTACTGCTCCCATCCTCATGATCAGTCTCTTAGAGAGGGCTGCCTCTGGAGAGGTTTGTTTGAATCTCTGGGACCAGAATATGGGCCAAGATCAGCTTTATGCACAAACCAGACGTGCTGCTGCTTAATGCTTCCATGTGACTGCCTGACATTTTACCCCATTCTCACTGTGGCACCAGGCCTAATTTCTCAGACTGAGAGGGGGAAGTCCAGTGCATTTGGCAGCCCTGTGAATGGCTCCTCACTGGGGATCCCAGCCCTGACAGGGACTTTCTTGAATGAACCCTGCTTTGGAATCACATCATGACTGTGGGCAGCCAGCTACTCTTCCTCCTCTTTTCTCACCTTCTTCATTAAGATAATGAAACCTTGCCTAAATATCCTCTGTCTCTCCAGGAGTGAGTAGAAAGGAAATCTAGTTCCCCCACACTGGCAGAGCTGAATGATTATAATTGTATTTGTGAAGCTGGTTTCAGGGAGCAGCCCAGAACTAACCTGAGAGTTCCTGCTTCCTCCACCTGTGGAGAGCATGTGAGGCATGGAGATCATTGCGAAGACTTCAGTGTAGAAAGGATCACTCATCACTACCTTCTGAGTGAGGTCAGGCTTTGTTTGCTCTCAGCCCACATAGTCATTTGCCTCTAGGGAAGCCCAGGGGCCTCTGTTAGCTCCTCTCAGAACTTCAGTCCTCAGGGCAGCAGAGAACAAGAGCTCTTGGAAATTCATTGCTCCATGTATGCCAGTGCAGAGCCACAGAGCTGAAGAATCTTGTGTCATCACAGCAGCGGACAGAGAGTGTTCAGGAAATGGAAGAAGAACATTGGTGAGATGGGAATAGCAGGGCCAGCACAAAGTCCGGGCATGCTGCTTGTTGTCAAGTTCTGGTGAGGCTGTTACTCACCTGTGGTTTGGGGAGAGGCCTGGATTTCTGAACTCACTGGTGGTGTCTGTGTTTGCCTAATAGCAGAATTGTGAGTGCATGGGGGAATCACTATCAAAGGCAGTGCACTTGGGAAAGCCAGTCCCTTTTAATCACAGAAGCCACACTACTGGCCACAGGCTCCCTCCTCTGTTCATTTGCAGCCTGGTGAAAGTCAGACATTGGGGTGTTCTGGGAACAGGTGGTAAAATAAGATGAAAGCCAAGATGCCCAGGTTAGAAGTGCTGCAAGAACAAAGAGAAAATAGGGAGTATATTTCCAAAAGATCAGACAACTAACTACCACAGGAGAAAAATCTCCCCTTTAGACGCTCAGTCTGTCTTTTGGGTGGCAAGCTCCCACAACCTGCATTTATATCCACAGGGAGGAAGCTGACAAGAGGAACCAGCTCTGATTTCACTCCAGGGCAAATATTTTGCCAGTGAAAGGTTCGGGCAGGAAGGCTGTGCTGTTAGGTGGTTTTCTACAATGCCTTTGTACAGATTCAGGAAGCCATAGCCCAGTAGAAAAGGGCTGTGGTTTATGGGAGGGATCTGGTTTATCTTCCCAGAAAGATGAGTCACACCTGATCTGCAGGTAAAGGGAAAAAATGCTTATGTGTTCTTGAGGAAGTGTTCTACTAAACAGGGAGGGCCACCTTTAAACTGAGGCCTGACCTACACTTCAGGTTTAGGTTGATGTAAACTGCCTTTCATAGACCTATCTGTGGTAGTGTCTTCTGGGCTGTCCATGGCGGGGGTGGGGGGGAGCACGAATGGGGTGATTGCCCCGGGCCCTGCAGTTATGTGGGCCCCGCGCTGTCCCATTCCCAGTTGGGCAGTGTGGGGCCCACGCCATGGCCCTGGTCCTGCTGCCTTTTTTGGCTAGCCGAAGGCAGCAGGGTGAGGTGGGAGCGCTTTGCTGGGCCTCTGGGCTGGCCCTCCTTGCCCCCAGGGCAGAGCAGGCAGGCCGAGGGGTGGGGCAGGTGCATGGGGCCAGGCCGGCCTGCCCCACGCGATGGTTGCTGGCCACAGCAGGGGCCGGCACCCACTGGCAGCATGGCCTCGGGGCTGGGGCTAGGGCCGGGGTCAGCTCCCCAAATCCGGTCTGGTGTGCTGCTCTGACCCCTTGAACCCCACTCCTGAACCCCCATTCATGCCACCCCGCTGGGTGATCACTCACTCCCGAGTCAGTCCACACCAGCCACCAGTGTGTAATTGGTTCCAGGCAGCGGGAGTAAATCCACTAGCCATACAGGTGTCGGTCCCCAAGTGAGCACACCCATCCCCAGACACTACACTGGGAGCCACTCCCAATCACCTTAGTCTCAAATTCATCCACTTAACAAAGTGGATTGAGCCCAGCCTTCCACATCCACACCCTCTAAGGATCACGCAGCTTTAGATAAAACAAATACTAGTTCATTGATCAGAGTTCGATTTCAAGTGAGAACATGGCCAATCAAGGCAGAAACATACTATAAATGAGTCAGGAGTGACCACCAAATAAAAGGTATAAAGCGCATACTAATCTAACATCTTTACCTAAACTGACCTCTAAATCCAGGATTATGCACAAGGTGTTTAGCTGTTTGGTGTTTTACAGCCATTTTCTGCCCATTCCAAGGCAGGACCCAGATCTGACTTGAAGAGGTTGCAAGCTGGTGTCTTTTAGGCGAAGGCCTGCAGCTTCTCTCCCCCAAACAGTCTGTGTCTTTGTTTTAACAAACTCATGACAGTCCCTCCCCCTCTGTGCTGCTGTGAGCTTCTCTTCACTTCTACCTGAGCCAGGGAGGGCATTAGCATTCCCTTTCTCATGTAATTCCCCAAAGTCTCTGCTAGAGATAGTCCTGAGAGTCTGAACCCCGTAACATGCTTCACATCTGTATACACATATTGCTGTAAGAGACACGGTACCATGGTAATTATGTGGAATATGTTGTGAGCATTCACAAAGGAACCCGGTATAGCGCATTTAGCACCAAATCACACAATTACATTGCAAAACTGAACAGGAAGTCACACAGATCGTGCCCTAGGGCTGCACAGGTAGGCATCCCGTCACATAGGGCTGGATTAATAAAGGGGCTTTTGGGATTGCGGCTTTGAGCCCATAAAAAATATATCAGGCGCTTGCCAGCCCGAGCACCTGTCGCACATGGGGTGGGCTGGTCTGCCATGCCCCAGCACCAGCCTGCTCCTGTGGCTGGCCAATCTGTGAGCCCCGCCCTCCATCTCCCCCCAGTGCCAAGTATCTGACCAGTCTATGGGCCCCGGGCCTCATCAGTGCCAGCTGGGCCCCGCAGCACAGAGTGCTGGTTTGTGCTGGCCTGCCCGGGCCCAACAGCTTGTTGGTCTGTAGGCTCCCACCATCCCCCCAACAGCACCGAACATCAGTCTGCCTTGAGCCTGCAGCTGGCCGGTCTGTGGGCCTGCTGTGCCACCACCCCCAGTGCTGACCGGTGGCCCCCAGCGGCAGCCTGCCCTCGCAGCTGGCTGGCCTGAGGCCCCCACCTGGCCCCGAGGGCCGGCTCAAGGATATTTGGTGCCCTAAGCAAACTATGGCTTTGGCACCCCCCTCTACAAGTTATAAGAAAGAATATATTAATTTAAAAAAAAAAATAGAGAAAAAATTCACTTCCATTTAATTTGGCATCCCTTAAAGCGTGGCGCCCTAGGTAACTGCCTAGTTCACCTATACTGTTGGGCCAGCCTTGCTGGCCCCCCCAGCATCAAGCACTGGCCTGCCCCACGTGGCTGGTGGGTCTGCTGGCCCAGGCCCCAGTGCCAGAATGCCCAAGTGGCGCCCCACCCTGCCCCCAGGCTGGGCACCGCTATGGTGAGGGGAAGGGTTCCTGCATGAGTGAGCAGCCGTGGGTCCCCAGGAGCCTTGATCCGGCCCTGCCTGCATTGCTCATATCAACTGTTACTGGATATTAGGAATTGTCCCACAATGCCCCTTATGGACAGTATAATTGACACAAGTGCTCTTGGTAAGGACGTGCACTACCGATATAAGGAGCCAAGTGTGCAATAACTGCGGTGGCTGTATGCTGACATAAGACAGGTTGAGAAAACTGGTTAATGTAGACATGGCTTCAGAAGAACCTCGATACTGCAAGTGCCTCTGCTGGAATGAATGGCGCTAAGGGAACAAGGGGCTACTCACTGGGTGTAAGCATGGCAGAATCCACCCCTGGGAGAGTAGCTGACACCACAAAGGAAATTTCAACTAGAAACAATTCATCTTAAACCTTGTGAGCCAAATTCCTCACGGGTGTCACTCAGTTGCCTTCACTGCACTTACTGCAAGGAGGAATGTAATCCTCGAGATTTTCTATATTTCTTTCCACTCATTATTACTAAGGACTTTTGTATGAAATTAGGGCTCAGAACCTGTCCTAGTGAAGTTTGTGATTGTAATCAAGGGCAGGGTTTGGCTTAACCTTTGTTTCTTGAGAGCCTCAGGAGTCATTAGGAGACAATCCTCTCTATTTGTGACACCACGTTAACAGCCACTGTCTGCCACCTCCTGTGCTGTCACAGAGGACTCTGACCTCAGGTCAGGAGCACACAGCAGCTGGAGTGGAGAGAAAAACTCTTAGGAAGGAGAAATCCTGTTTTAATGCAAATGGACTTAGTACTCAAGAAAGGGGGAGAGGAATGTCGCATACAGAAACTGCTGAGCAGTTTCTCACAGAATTAAAAAAAAAAAACCCAAAACCATTTTCCGTGATCATCAGCTACACCCCAAAGCCTTGTCTAGATGGGGACTTTGTTATGTATTCTGAGCTAGTTAATTTCCACAAAAAGTGTTCCTGGAGGTGGCTCACTTTAGAGATTATTCTGACCTTTGGACCTATTTCTCTGCATCATTTTTCCTTTGACTCATTCTGAGCCTTAGGGTGACTCATGGCTATGATCAAAGAGAAGTGGAGTGCCATCATTTGCACTTACACATGTTAGAGCTTGTCCAGATGAGAATGTTGCAGCAATGTAATTTATGGTGTATTTGAAACCGATTTAGTTAAACCGGTGCAAAAGGCTATGTGGATGCTCTTATTTTGTCTTAAACTAGTGTTATTTTGATTTAGTCAATTAGAAACAACTTTAAGCTAAACTGAAATAAGCCATTCCTTAACCAAAATAAAGCGGTTCATGCAGGGGATTGCACTCACTTAAGTTCGTTTGAAAGCTGATTTCAGTTAAACTTGTGCAACTTCTGCATTTGGACAAGGCCTCGGTTAAACTGGTACAATTTCTGTGTATAAATAAGGCTTTAGTTAGCTCAAGTGAATTGGTGATCCATTTACCAGAGTTACAACATGACCAAAAATTCAGAACTAGGCAAGGCCTAAAAGTCAAGAAATCAGAGAGGGAAAAGCTCTCTCTATAGTTCAGCCCACAGAAGCTCAAAGGAGATGGAACGAGGACTCTTGTGTCTGCCTGTGAAATGGTTACTTGACTTGTCAGCTCTTTGGAGCAGGAACTGTCTTTTTATTATATTCATGCATGTGTACTGTGTAACGCAGTGGAGTCCTGATCAGGGCCTGTAGGCACTACTCTGATATAAACAATAATTAGCAAAGTTCCTTGTTAAGACCATCTTGACTTGCCATGGACACAGAGCAATATCTTTTGCCATCACTGCATTTTAAAATCAAGGCTGACTGAGTTGTTCGCTGCTAATAGTGGCCTGAAGGTTCTGGTTTGCAGTAAGTTACCCCCAGCACCAAGACAGAATTAAACACAACCATCCTGATCTGGCAGCACTCTGCACTAGAGCTGGTTGGAAATTTTTAATCACAATTCCTTTTTGATAAATTGCCATTTTTGTTGAAATTGACTTTTTGAAAAATGTGTCATTTTAACAAAAAATTCTTTAGAAAGAAATGAAATGAAGCTTCTCAGTGACACTGAAACATCTCATTTTGACATTTCCGGAATGGACTGTTTCAATTTTTCACTCTAAAACAAAATTAATTGTTTTTCATATAAAAAAAAATTTAATGATTGTATCTGAAGGAAATATTTTGATTATAATGAAAGAAAACATTTTAGTTGACGCCAAAATAATGTGGGGGTGGGGATTTTGTTTCATGGGAAATACTTAATGTTATCCATTTTAGAAGGAGGGAAAAAATTCAAATTGTGGAATTTTGTACAAAATGTAAACCCTGGTTCCTGCTTGGTAGGATAGGATAAGGCCCATAGTTCATTGAAAATTTACCCTTTTATTCTCTTCCTAAACAGGTTTAGATTTCTCAACTCCATTTGCAAGTAGGAATTCTTTGAACAGGCTGTGCAAGCATGTGGCTTGTTTATAAGTTGTTCCCTTTGACTAGTCCTGGTGTTTGATTGTCACACGGGATTGTTCCTGCTCCCCTGACCAGAATGACTGAAACTTTTAAAGCAAGAGTACAGCTGTAACTAGTGTCCCTGTTCTCATGCAAATAGTCATATTTACGGGAAGTGCACCCAGTTCATTAACATTCATGAGAACAAAATCTCATTCACAGACTGTTTACATATAGTGAACAACAAGGGCAGGCAAACAAGGTAAAGCATACCAGCCACTGAGCAGTGGAATGTTTGTTCACACATTCGCCTTCCCATTATTCCTCCAGGTTCATTTAAAACAAAGGATACAATGGAAAAGACAGACGTGAGCTTTTGGGGCCTAAGACATCTCTGTTTTGGTGATTCTTTGCCCCCCTTTGCTGCTTTCTCTCCACCTCAGTTTCCCCACTGGGGTTTGTAGCCCATTCTGGAGTGGCCCAGCTCTGGCCATTTCACTATTGAAGTTCAAACACTGATTCCCCTTCCCTCCCATGTCACCTGCTGCTGGAGCAGCAAAATCTTAAAGTCACAGTTCCCAGATAAAACAAGCAATGAGTGTAGTGGCACCTTTAAAGACTAACACATTTATTTATCACATCAGCTTTCCTGTTCCCAGATAATCACAGAATATAGGACTCTTTGCTCAGTTCTCATAACCTCTGAGCTTAGTGCCCTCTGGGGCTGAATTCTCAGCCCCCTCATCCCCCCAGGTGAGACACCCCCTACCATGGCTTGGCTTAACCACCAGCAGGCCCCTGATAAATCTAAACAGTTTGGGTCTGTGCCTTTTCTCCCTCCAGCCCTGCCTGGTTCCCGGCTCCTGCCAGGCTTCTCTCTCCCCAAGTGAGAACAATTGGTCTGCTTTCCCCTAGCCAGCTATAACTGAATGACTGGTGAGCTGTTCCCTTTCAGCTTCTTCCTATAGGCCTGACACACGCTGAAGTGGGGCTGATTGTGCATGCTGCAATTCATTAACCTCTTCCAGCCTGTGTAAGGTTTGCATACCTTTTGTACTATGTGTACCACTCCAGTTATCTAAGGAATCAGGCCATATCACATGCTGACATTGTCATTGTTAGTGACTTATCTTTCAGGTGAACAAAAATATAATCTAAAATGTCATTCCAGGAGACTGGGTGGGCATGGCCTCTGGCTCAGTCATATTTCTAATGGCAGGGGCTGTAGATAATGCAATCCTAGAGCTGGAAAAGGAAATGACTAATTTGGTTATTTAGTCCATCCTCTTTCCTGTACAGGCTGGGCAGGCACTCTGTCTGGAGGCTGTTTGGAGGAGCTGGATAGTGTTGGATCTGGTTTGGAGTGAATCTCACTCTGTCTGTAGTTAGAGATGCCTTCCCTCCAGGGCTGGGTTGAGGCCTGTTGTTGGGAAAGTGTGGGAAGGTGTTGAGAATCTCTGCATAAAATTAACCTCTGATCTCTGGACAGGCTTGAGCTATCTTATGGCTTCACTGCACAAGTGTGTCTTTATTTTGAGATCACTAACTCAAGATAGCTCTCTGGATGTAAAATCCTACTGAAGACAAAGGGACAAGGATTTGTACCTTGTTGTACCATATCAACACAATGTCCTTCAGATGGCTCTGTTTAACGTCAACTAGCTCCATTGGGGTAAAAACCACAATTCCTTCTCTCCATTACCATTTTACACACTTAGTGAAGACATAGCTTAATTCCTCCCTCCTCTTGCTATCTAAGTGTCGATGGTCCTCTCTGCAGTATGGCAGGACTCTCTTGGTTGGGCAAGATGAGTGAGGTGTTTTAACTGGTCATCTGAGAATCTGTGGGAGACCAAGACCCTATGTAGGCTGTGGCAAAGTCGTCCTCAGTTCTGTGCCAAGGGCCCTGATTCTGTGGCTGTTTAATGTAGCAGGCTGGAAATGCCATTGCCATCTCAGGTGAATTTCAGCCCTCCTTAAGGAGGGAGCTTTAGGAGCTTAGGCAGGGTTGAAGGGGATTTGTGAATGTGGGATCGGCTCTCTAGTGGGCTGTTTCTGTTAAAGTCTTCAACAGCGAAATAGTTAATAATGTTGACATTTAAATCATCATATTAGTCTTCAAATCCTCTAAAGATAAATAGATAAGTTCACACTTCTCTGAGCTATTGCTTCAGAGTGCCTGTGGATTCAGCAGACTATGTATGCTGCATTTGGCTCCTCTTCCTTTATGTTTGGAACGTTTGCTTCACAATCATAAGGGTCAGAGACTCGGAATGAGGTTTTCAAAGCTGCTTAAGGGATTTGGACACTTAATTAAAATTAATGGGAATTGGGCACCCATCCAGATCCCTCTATGGTGGCTTTGAAAATCCCTCCCCCCTCTTTTTAAAAAAATAAGTATCAAATGTGGATCACAGTGAGGGGATCCTGCGGCATGTTCTAACACTAGGGAGTATATGGGTTGCATATTACAGGAAGAAGCATGACACAGGGCATAAGAAATGGGGAAAACAGTGATTATCTCCTAGGAACAGTGCTCCACAGTAGTTCTGGAGCAGTGCAGAGACATACGCAGCATTTTTCCACAACTGTGTCAAATTCTGATAGGCGCTGGCGTGATTCCCCTAACATCTTACACGCATTAGATTTCAGGCAGGGACTCAGAAATCCATACCTGGTCCTCCTAAGCTGCTAAGTCTTTAATTCCCAGTAATCCTTGCTCTTTGGGTGGTAGAGGTTTTATTTTATTTTATTTTGAATAGGTGAATAGAGTACCCATGGAAGTTACTGGTAACAATTGCTAGAGCCAAGCATAGGACACACAGGTGCTGTGCAAGCTGCCTTCACACAGCTCTGCCAGAACAAGTGAATCCTGAACTTCCAGTCCTCCTGCTCTAGGTCCCCACAGAACGTCACCAATGCATCTTCATCCTGCCATGACACTCATGACACTTAGTGGTGTTCTTAAGCCCCAGCTTCTGGAGTCACATGGTGACATGAGACTCTCAATTTTTGTTTTAAAATTGAAAGTAAGTATCTAGTCAATAAAGACTAGTTTTAAGAATGTGATTACTAAAGGCCTAGAAACCAGAAGGCAAATACCTCCCTGCTTCCCATTTATAATTTTAAAAATCTCATTATTTTTAAAGTAATCTCATGTTTATTTGGGGATTTGGCCAATCTCAATGCTTATTTGAGGACTTACTTGAGTACCTGGGGTTGGCAATACTGTTAGTGCTCCTGCTATTCAGACCTGGAGAGAGCTCTACTAATAAACTTTGGTGCTGACTAAGCAGTCTCTGCTGATCTGGCCTCTCCTGCCATGGTCCATTTATTATTAAAAACTTTGTGGTACTTTTATTGTAATTGTTATTTATATAGTGCTGTTGGTGTGCACAGGTGAAGTGCCTTGAGGATCTTAGTCACATGTGCATTTTTATGGGAATATAGAATAATAAGAATAATTAATAAAGGCACAGCAGGTACAACACAGCAGAAAACACAATGCACAGGACTTGACTGTCACCTGACTTTCACTAGTGTGAATCAGCAGCAACTCCATTGAAGTCAATGGAGTTGACCTCATGTAAAATTGGTGCAAAAGGCTGTCCACATGAGAAAGTTGCACTTGTTTAACTTAAATATGTTTTGAAACCAATTACATTAAACTGGTGCAAACTCTGGCATGTGTGTGCATGATCTTATATTGGTTTATGAGTGATTTATATCAGTTTTGCTTAAGATGATTAGGAATTGATTTAGACAGTCTCTGAGAGGCCCAGGGAATGGTGGGATCTAAAGGCATGATATGGACAAATTTCCACTATGGACAATGGTAAATCCACTGTATTAAGACTAGGTGACCTAATCTATGCTTGAACCTAGACTTGGAAGGTGAAAGGTTATTGAAGACTTTGGGGCCACTATACCCACTGCTCACAATGAAAATGCAAGACAGCTGCACTACTATAGTTTGTCCTGCTGAGGAGAATTCAGCTTCATGCTGGAATTATTGGGTGAAGGTCTCTGGCCTGTGCTATGCAGGAGATCAGATCAGATGATCCTAATGGTTCTGTCTGGCCTTAAAATCCATGACTCTATGAACTCTGGACTTAAAATCCATGACTCTGTTCCGTTCTACTGTGGTGGCTGTCCAGGGGCAAGATAAGTACCCCATATCATTTTGCAATAAGAGAATTAGCAGAAGTATCTTTCTTTCTCACCACTCCTGCCACAGATCCAAAGATGGATACTCTACTGCTACGTGCCTCTCTCTCTCAGTCCTATGTGGTCACTGTGCTATTCAAGCTTCATCCTTTGCTTTGTCAGGGGCTTTGAGATATCTAAGACTCTGTATAAACCCATCTTCTCTCACTCTCCTTCCTTCTGTTAATCTATTGCTCTGCTAGAAGATTTGATGTTCTGGGTTGCTGAAATGTGTACAGATGTTAGATGACTTGCAAGCCAGTGGGAGAGCTAGTTAAAGAGCACACAGGTCTCTTGATAATCAACCTGATGCGCTCTGTACCAGCTGGTGCAGGATCCACTAAAGTTCCATCTGTGTTCTGAAAACAATGGGCTATTAAGCCTGTTTGTGGCCCAGCCACATTCTAACATATGTGGATCTAGCCATGTGGTGAGGCCAAACTGTGTCATGCCCTGATGAAAATGTAGCTTCTCTCTGGTCCACAAAAGCTAGATCAAACAGTGTTAGAATAGTGTTGCTTCTCTATAGCACAGACAGTGGATCCATTCCTTCTCTTGTGCAGGGAGCAACGCTTACTCAGAGATTTCCCCCCTTGGGCCTGATTCTCATGGACTGTTGGCAAGAGCTTTTTGGAATGTTTGAGTGTATGGTGCCTTCCTAGGGCCTTGGCTGGACAGTGAAGCAACACTCACTCTGCTTCCGTCTGAGAGAAGGTGATTTCCAAAATGAAAAGCCTTGGACTGATGCAGTTTTTCCAGCTGCCTGTTACAGTCCATTGTATTCAGATGTTTGGGAGAATGGAAAGGACTAAGGATGAAGAGGGAGGACGTCATTTATGTGGCTTGGCAGAAGGAATTCTGAATTTTTCCAGGAGCATAGAAATGAGTAGGCATTAGTTGGTATGTGAACCTGAAGGGAAAGACCTGGGTCTACAGCCAAGGAGGAACAGAACCACACCATGGTGCATCTGTAGCTCTCTTGCTGCTCACAGTGAGCATTCATCTCTCTCTGCGGGTCCTGGGGTCAAAGAGGAGAACATAGTATAGCCTGGAGAGAGGGAGCACTTTTACAGCTTACTAACCTTGGGTGTCTTGTTTCTCTTTCCCTCGTAGGAGCCTTTGCCAAGGTGAAGGAGAGCCAGCGGATGAGTGATGAGGGAAAGATGGATCAGGATGAGGCTGATGGGATTCGGAAGCGTTGCCGTGTGGTTGGCTTTTCCCTCCAGGCGGAGATGAACCACTTCCATGAGCGGCGTATAGCGGACTTCAAGAAAATGATGCAGTCCTACCTGAAACAGCAGATCATCTTTTACCAGAGAGTCAGCCAGCAGCTGGAAAAGACTTTACGCATGTACGACAACCTCTAATGCTTCCATGCCTGATGCATCTGCTTTCCCATAGTCCACCTGGACTTGTGTACTTTGCTCCTTGGAGCCCTGCAGACCTTCCTGTTTGAAATGGATTGAGAACAAATGGAAACTCATGATGCTAGAGACCAAATTCCATTTGGCTTTCCCCATTTTCCTGGAACTGATTTGTGGAGTTATGCAGGAAATTGTTACACTCGTGTCTTCTGGCTGACCATTCCACTTCTTTCCCCACTCACCTCCCATCTCCCAGAGTTTACAGGCTGGACATAGGTACCTTTCACAAGGGAAAAGGACACTGACTCTATGGTGCTCACTCTCTTTGCAATAAGCTTTAGCTTTTGGAAACATGTTCCCATAGAGTAGGGAGGCGAATACACAACAAGTAGATTTGGTCAAAATTTTGCACACAGAAAGCTTTTCTGATCGGAAAAAAAGGCCTTTATTTGAAACCAGAACTTTTTAAAAAATTGTCATATTTTTCCATTTTTCACGAAAGTTTCTGCGAGATTTTTTACCAGTAATTTTTTACTAGAAACACGTAAGGAAGTTGTGACTGACATTTTTACTGAATGTGTCTGCTTACCAAAAATGTTCCATAGTGCTCTCTAATAAAAGTTTGAATATAAAATATCGCCAAAACTTTTGTGGAAAATGGGTCCATTTCAACTCCCCCTGAAACGGAACCAGTTGTGAAATTACATGCATGACTGTTTTTCCAGCTTCTTGACCAGCTCTAGCAACAAGGTAGTTGGCATTGGAGTGCTAAGCTTCAAAATGACTCCTGGAAATTCCACATGAGCCGTAGCTTGGTTACCCTCCCGTCACTTTCAATCCTAGGAGTGTATTAATCCTGAACCGACTTCCTTTTGTAATAAGAAAGCAACAGAGCAAATGCCTTAGGAAAAATCATTCTGCCTTTAGAGTGAGGAAGGATATTGACCCATCTGTGTTCTTTCTATGTGGCTCAGTCCTGAGAGGGAACAGGCGAATGTTGGGACAGGATTGATTACATGTGCAATACAAAGTACGATCCCCTCCCCAATCCTCTCACCACAGCTGCCCACCCCAGAATCCACAGGGACTGAGACTCTCTCACACTGCCTTTATTCTGACATGACTTCAATGGAGTCACCACTGCTTTAGTCTGGGGAGGGGAGAATCTGCCCTACTATCTCCATGTTGCTGGACTTGATTTTATTTGAGATTTAAAGGACCAAAAGCAAGAATTCATTATTGGCCTTGGTCAGAGAAGCCGGGCCAAATTTTGGCCTTGCTTGCACCAGAATAAATTTGGAGTAATTTAATTGTAGTCACTGCATTTGCACTGGTGTAACTGAGGCTTGGTGAACACTGATGGCAGATTTTGGCGGCAGTCAAGGGGAGATACACAAGCTACACAGAGTAGATTGCGTTATCTCCCGTCGACTTCCTAACTTCTGCTTACTGTGGTGTCCCCACTGCTCTGAGGCAAGAGGAAATGCCCTCCTGTTGATGCAGCATTATTTTTCATGCAGGAGTGGATTAACGGCATCGACTTCCAGGTTCGATTGAGTGGGAGTGCTGCTCAATCTATCCTGCACTGTCAACAATGCTGCTGCTGCGTAGACAAAACTTGAGGGCTCAATTTAGACCCATGTTCCCATCATCTACTCCCACACCTCCTCTGAGCCCTTTATCCCCAACTGGGGTTGCTATCCCAGCCATTCATGTAAGGATGAATCTGCCTGGTGTCATACTGTCCATGACACCATCCTTCTTACCTGTTCCTTACCTCTCCCCTAGCACTATGGTCTAGGACATATCCTTGGAACATCAAGATGGCTCAACAAGTATGAAGCACATCAGCCCCTGGTGGCCCAAGATGCCTTAGCTTCCTTTCCAAGGGGAACTTTGCAAATACTTTCCAGGGATGCCAGCAGGTAAAATTACCTTCTCCCTAGCACTGGGCTGTTGCTGCATTCCTGGCAGAAGACTAGCCCAGCTGGCCTCACACTTGCAATAGGCTTCATTCCCATGTAAGAGCAGCAACACTAACCCTGTTAGATGAGTGCTGGGGGCAGAGGTGCTCAAATTTTCTGGTGCCAGGGGCTGTGCTGGGGATTTGCCTGGAGTCTGAGGCCTGCATCTTGTCTCATTTTCCACATGCTCCTTTTGTATCAACAATAAATGCAAATAGCCATCATAACTGCCTGCACTGAAACTTTCCTTGAGCGGGGTACAAGTAGCTCATGGATTTGGTTCCCCCATGCTTGGCCTTGAGCACTGAGAGACTGCACAGATTCCCTGAGGTCCTTAACTGTGAGGCTGCAGTTCCTGGCTTCAGTTGATATTCCTAGTTGATGTTGGTGAACTGAGTCTGGACAGGCTCAACAGGCCTCATGTGAAGAGGTGCAGAGTGTCTGCCACACCCACTGATTTCAACTGAAGCTCTGGTTGCCCAGCTGTTTGTGAAATCAGAGACCATATATACTTTGCTGTGGAAGCCATCCTCTCCCAGGTAGCAGAACACAGGGTTACAAGCGCCTCATTTACCTATCAGCAGGGCCCCCCTTTATAAGGTGCCAAAGCATTGAAACCACTCTGTGGAGAACAGTGGTGTCAGCAGCCACCCTTCCTCACGTTCACTGTGGTATACAGACCCCACAAAAAGATGCAGAGCAGAATTGGCCTGTTCTTTGTCACCCACCTGGAAAGCAAAACAAACAAGGAGTCCTGTGGCACTTTTAAAGACTAACAAATTTATTTATCACATGAGCTTTCATGGGAGAAAGCAGCATCTATCCATGTCCAAGGAAGGGGAACAGTTTGGCTCTGAACAACGGAGACTTTTGTAGCTGAGGAGCTTCTGCTAGCTGCTGTCACAAGTTTTCCCCCTACGTCACATCCTGTAGGTTTTTTTAAAACAACCCCTCTGAGTTTCCCTAGTGTTTGAACTAAGCAAATACCCTGCTTGGGGGCAGAGTTATCCTTTTGATGGAGGGGTGGTGCTAATGCTTTGCTAGAGGAGTGAAGGTTGAGGACAGATAGAATGAAAGAAGAACAGTCCAGCAAAAAAAAAAATGTCCCATGGTGGGGGAAGGTGGCAGTTTTTAATTTTCTTGTCTAAATATCAGGATTGTGGGAAGCAGAGGCTGTGAGCATAGCTGTAGGTACCTGTTACTTCCAGGGAAAATCCATGCACCATTTACCACTCCAGAACAGCGTATGGCTTTGGCGGAGACAGGAAAGAGCTGTTACCATGATGCTGCATGGGAGGCAGACGAAACGGACCTGGCACGAGGGCCTTGTTTTTAAAGGGAAATGTCAGAATAAATTACAGGAACAAAAGCAAGCTGGGCCTGCTTTGAGTTATTCCTTGGTTAAAAATAACATTGGGACCATGTGATCCAGAAGCATATTGTTAAAACAGGAACATCCCTGGAAATCCAGAGGGGCTGCATCTGGTCTCCATTGGAATCGAGTTCTGCCGCGGCTGGTTCATGTTTTTGCATTCTCTTGACAGTTTGGATTGATCCTTAATTTTCAATAAAAACAAACATCTTGGTGAGTGGTGTGTAGCAAACATGCCTCCATTCCTGCTGCGTCTTCACAGCCAGCAACCCTGACACTTACATTCTCCACAGTGAGTTAACACCCTTTCTGAAACAACAGCTTTGTATTGGACGATAGGGCCTGGCACTCCTCCACATCTACTGGGAGAGGCTGGGATGGCTCCTACACCATTCCAAAGACTGCTGTGCTGTTAATGCAGCAGGAGGGTTAACAACTTGTTTGTGTCCCAGCTGGCTGCAGACTTGTGTGATGTAGTCACTCTGCAGGGGCAGGATAAAAGCTTTGTCATTGTCACATGTTGAAACCAGATGTCCCGAACCACATATTCCGGCCTTCTATTGAATCCCGTTCTCCTTCGGCGAGGGCAAACAATGGACCATCGGTCGCTCTCTCCTTCCCTGGGATTCGAAGAGGAGGCTGCAGGAGAGCCTGCTAGTGCCCGGGTGCTGCACAAATGGTGCATCAATGGAAAACGAGGGTGAACAGGCTCCCCTGGTGAAACTTGGGGCCCCAGCAGATGGTTTGGGACCCCCAGCACACTGGCAAGATGGTGCCCCATCTCCACACTTCTCCTCAGCCATGAGCAAGAAGCCAGGTGCTGCTCTCCAGGGACGCCAGCCCACAGGGACTAAAGACAGGCAGAATGCGGATACAGCCTCTCCCTGAGGGTGCTCTGCTCGGCATAGGTGGTTGGAGCCCTGGAGCCCAGCTTTCAGCTCCACCCTGCTGGGGACACCCCTTCTGATTTGCTGCTTCCCAACAGTTCTGCTCCCTGGGGCAAAGCAGCCAATCAGAGCTGCCAGCAGGAAACAGGGAGAGCTCCACCCTCTCGCCTCAGGAGCTGAGTCCATTCTCCTCAGAGGGGGAGAGAGCAGAAAAAGCCCCCCTCTGCTCCTGTGAGCAATGGGTCAGTCTGCTTCTCCCGCCTCCCGGACCCCACTGAGCCCAGTTAGCGCAC
>ML685765.1:2879409-2971052 GCA_007922175.1 Pelusios castaneus
TCTTCAAAGCGTCTGACGAAGTGGGATTTTCTCCCACGAAAGCTCATGCGATAAATAAATCTGTTAGTCTTTAAAAGTGCCACAGGACTCTGTTGTCTTTGTTTGGAATACTAAAGGGAGCTCAGGTGGGGGGAAGGAGGAATGAGCTAAGAAAGTGAAATGTTCAGTCTTTTACATTTGGTAGTTGGTGAAAATAAAGAATCCTGGTTAGAATAGATATAAAGATATATGTTTAGATGAGAATTAACGGGACATAATTCCACTAAACATGCAGATAGGCTATGTTTACACTTGCAAGTTAGTTCGAATTAAGGAACCTTAATTCGAACTAACTTAAGCCTTGGCCACACTAGGTTTTCATTAGTTCGAATTAAGGGCTTAATGGTTAATTCGAACTAGTTAGTTCAAACTAATCCAATGTGGCCATGTTAGTTCGAACTAACTGCTTAGTTCGAACTAATCGGCAGATTGACCTTTCTGCAACTGACTAATTCGAACTAAACAAGTGCCCTGCATGGCCATGGCTAATTCGAACTAGGATTCTAGTGGGACCATGCTAGTTTGAATTAAGTTAATTCGAACTAACTAAAATTAGTTCGAATTAGTTAGTTTGAATTAACTAATTTGAACTAGCCTTTGTAAGTGTAGACATAGCCATAGAGTTCTAAGAACCTGACAAGGTTATTGCACCTATCAACTTATATGGCCCCGTCATGATAATATCTAAGGACCTCACACCTTTGATCCTTGTGCTCCCCCCCCTCCCCCCGGTAGGACAGGGCATGCCGGTTATCCCCATTGTCCAGAGGGGGAACTGAGTCACAGAGAGGGTAGGGGACTGGCCCAGTGTTATCCTGGAAGTCTGTGGAGGAGCAGGGAATTTCATGTCCTAGGGTAGTGTCATAACCACTGGACCATCTTGCCATACAAGTTCCCATCTGTGCCCTCCAAATGAGGTTAAATGGGGCTTAAGCAGCATATAAGGTCAGTGCTGAGCCCCTGCACATGGGTAAATTTCACCCTGCCTGAATGTTGCACTTTAGAGCAATCCAGAGAAATCTGAGGTCACCAAAATTGAGGTTAAAACAACGAGAGTCCTGTGGCACCTTATAGACTAACAGATTTTCTTCGGCATAAGCTTTCGTGGGCTATAACCCACTTCGTCAGATGCATGAAGTGGAAATCACAGAGGAGAGGTATATATACACATGCCAGGATGGAGGAGGGCAAGTGTTAGCAAAGTCAGTTCAGAGAGCAGATGGGGCCTATTCACACCAGTAATCAATGTGTGAACAGAACAATCACTTTTTGTAATGAGCTAACCATTCCAAGTCCCTATTCAGGCTGCCTGTATTCTGCCTCCTTGGGCACAGGTGTTCTTACAATGCCATCTTTCACCATCTAAGCCCAGACTGCCGTTAGTACATCCCATGTTGTTTTGGCAGTCTTGGACCCGTGTACAACATTGTTCTGTGCACTGTGTGTCAGTCAGAGTCCATGTAAGTCATGCGTATGGAAAAATTCACAGTAAGCTGTTTGTATGCAGCTCACAAGCATGACATCATGGGGAAAGAGGAAAAACTTAGTGGAATATGTAGGTCCCACCTAGCTTTGAGGCTAAGCTACTTTTGCAGTTTGCTGCCCAAAACCAGTGTATCCACTGAAACGAAACCCGCTTTGCACAGAAAGCTGTATGTGTGGGCAACTCTATGTGGAGGCACATGCATTTTGCACTGTGAGCTCGTTTTCAATTTCAGTTCCAGGCTGCCCAAGAGCCGCCTTTCCAAGCAACCCTGAGTTTTGGACTATCCTTCCTTGGAATGGATGTTACAGGCAGATCCAAAGCTCATTGAAGTCACTGGAAAGATTCCCATTGACGTCAAGAGGCCTTTTGATACACCCCAATAGATGCTCCCACTCAGGGGATAAGGTACTTCATAGCAGCTGAGGCAAGGACTGCAACGTTTCTTCAGGAGCGTCCTGTACAGTCACAGCGTAACAGTCACGTGTGCATAGCCTGGCCTTCCTTAGCTGAGCTTAGCTGGCAGAGGAGATGGGACGGATGTTCTGCAAAAGCACAGTAACCAGCATTTTCTTACAGTGAGGAAGATTTTTTTTTTTTTTTTCCCAGGCTCCATATGCTCAAAAAAGGCTGTCCTGGTTTTTCGCCGGGCTTTCCCTCAGAATTGCACTTTGGGCACAGATGAAAGTCTAGAAAATTTCTGCCTAGAAGGTGCCGAGCTGTAATGGAGACTGTTATGTACCATGCTGGTTGCGCCTGCTGTTATAGTGCCTTTCAGCTGAGGATCTTGAAACTCCAGCATTCATTCAGGGCTGAGCTACACAGTGCATTAGTCTGCACCAGCCTGTTGTGTGCGGGCGGGCTCCTATGTACCCTGTTAATGTGTGTGAGCGCAGCATTGTTTGAAACAGGACTACATTAACATGCACTAAGGCACTTGTAGCTGCCATATGGGCCAGCTAGTGTGTGAGATGTTGGTACGGACTAGAATTTCCAATGGGTATCTGCTAATGTAGCATGTAGGCAAGCCCTTAGATACCTCCCAATTTCAGCTAGGAGTTAGGGCAGTG
Source organism: Pelusios castaneus (assembly GCA_007922175.1). Lineage (NCBI taxonomy): Eukaryota > Metazoa > Chordata > Testudines > Pelomedusidae > Pelusios > Pelusios castaneus. Next base: position 2,882,002 of record ML685765.1, read on the forward strand.
TTATTGGCCCTTAGTGGGAGAAACAGATGCCCAGCAATGTTAGCCAATGGCTTGCCCAGGCTCGCACTGCTTGTGACTGGCAGACCAAGAAACAGAACTCCGCTGTCCCGACTTCCAAGGTGAGATCTTTTGCTTCATCAGTCACTGGGACAGTGCAGATTCGCCGCACCTGAGAACGTGGCTGACTGCCTCCCACACAGCCACACTGCAAAGCTGAGAGGCTGAAGCAGCCCAGTACAGCTGGCGCTGGTTACTTTGCTCATGTTCTTCACAGCTGATTTTACCACATTTGATAATTACTGAAGGTGTTTGTGTGTAAACAAAGCCGTTCCTTGACTCCCGGTAAGCCATCCTTCCCTCCTGTTTAACCTGGCAGTAATAACAACAATTATAAATACTTCTGTAGCACTGTCCATCTCAGGATCTGAAAGCCCGGACAAACAAGTGAAAGACTGCCCTGCCCCCTCTGCAAGCTCCTGTATAAATATCTCCTTGTGGCAGACAGGGAAAATGAGGCACTGGGGACTTACATAATTAGTTCTGAGATACAAAGTCATATTCTGTGATGCTGTAGACAGGGAATTATGGGTGTGTCTTGTGGGGGTGGACCATGCGCCTCTTCAAACGTGCTTCCTAGATCTGCAAATGCAGGGAACCCTTGGCCAGCAGATCTCCCCATTCTTGTGTGGAAGGGGGCTCAGGCATGTCCATGGCCCTGTCCTGCTCTCTGAACACAGGGTGACCTCAATGCAGACTATTTCACACACCCTGGGTCTGCATGAGGGAGATGGTGTGGAGTGAGTAGTCTAGGGGGAGTAGATGGGGTGGGCTGAAAGAAAAATGGTCTGGGGGCTAATAAATAGGCCCGATGGACATGTGACTTTGGTTCCATTCCTTGCTGTAGCCAGTCTTAAATAATTCATGTAACCAAACCCTCCCTCCATTTCCCCACCTGAAAATCAGGGCTAACTCCTGCATTGTGGGAGGTGGGCAATGAGGGTCATAATGTTTGTCAAGCACTTTGAGATCCTTGCGGGAAGGAGTCAGGCACAAAGTAAAATGAAAATAACAATGTTGAGAGCAAAGGAAGCACAGAGGATGCAGGATGAGTATGTTTCCTTTGAGCGAAATCAGCTTCCCAAAGCTGCTCTCATCTGAAAATTCTCCTTGAAGAATTCTCTGCAGGAACAAAATGCTCCAGAGTGACATATGGGAGAGTGGCAAGGTCAAAGAGAAGGGGGAGGATACAGCAATCAGATGCATCCTTCCTCCGAAGGCCATAGCACTGGACAGTGCTGGACTCAGGAGACCAGCCTTCCAGGATCAGTCTGGCAGTCACCATGGCCTGCTATCTCATTTCCTGCACTCAGCTCCCCTCCTGCCAAAACCCCCTGATCAGCTGCTTTTATTCTCCAGATCAGTTTTTACAACCCAAAAAAAGGCCATCTCGGAATGAACCACAATCTCTCCAAAGGCCCCCCATGTAACAGGGAGGTACTTTTGCCATGTTGAAAAATGAGCTGCTTCAGTTACAAGTGATGGACTCTGCCGGGAAGCCAGTGCTTTTTGCTTTCCCGTTAGTGTGAGACATGTTTGGATTAGAGATTCCCCCCACACCACCCATGCAGCTTCTTCTAATGAGAGGCTGGGTCTGTGGTTAAGGGCAAGGATGCTGAGGCAGGAGAACTGGCTTCTGTTCCCAGTTCTGGCACTGTTTGAGAGCTAACTTGTATTCTTACTAATCTATTGTCATGCTCTTGTCAGAATAGGGCTACTGTGTGCTCACTTCTGTGGCACCACAGCATTATCAAGGCCTCTAGGGTCTCAGGTAACACAGAGCTCCTATGCTGTGCACCGAGGAGCCCAAGCATTAAGGGGCCCCTTCACCTACCCCAAAATCAGCGTCTGCCTCCAACTCTGCAGGACACGTGGTGGGGAGCTAGGGCTGGGGCCAGCAGTGGGGACCAAGGACTGGCTGGGGAGGAGGAGCCTGCAACAGGGAGCTGGGGCTATGGGGGGTGGGGGATGTGGTATTTCAGGGCCCCCAGTGGGATGCTGGGGCCACATGGGAGGACTTCAGTGTGGGAGGTTGGGGCCCCTGGCAAAGTGCCAGAGCCACGAGGGGTGTGTGTGTGTGACCGCGGGGAGTTGGGTCTGCTGAGGGTGGGGTGTGGGGTGTGTTTAGAGCCCCTGGGGAGCTGGAGCCGGCACTGGGAGCCTATAGAGGGCCCCGCAATGGGCCTTCGCCTAGGGCTCCAGAAGACCTAAGGCCGCCTCTGTTCCCTGGCCTTGAAATGGAGACTATCTTGTTATAGGGGGAGTGCAGCACTGTGGGAGACCTACTGTGGGAATAGGGATGGCCTGGAGTCTTTGCATGGCATTGGTCGCCTGCTCAGTGAGGTACCTATCCTGGGTGAATGTCCTGCCACCTCTCTGGGGTACCACTGGCTCAGGGAAGTGCCATTTATTGCCTCCTGGTCTGAGAGCTGATGAAGCCCATAGTGGATGATGAAGTAGAGCTGTGACTTCAGTAGCGATCAAACAAAGAGGATGGGGCAGCTGGGCCATGATGAGGGAGAGAGCATTCGTTTCAAAGAGCCAATGTATCCCCAAGAAATGGCTGAAGCTACATAGGAGGAGCAGGGCTGTGAATGTTTCCCCTCCAGGATAAAAGTTCCTTTGAAGAAAGCAGGAACAAGGAGAGATGCTCAGACTATTAAACTACCCTCTTTAGTCCCATTGTACATTGTAAACAGGAGCTCTGGTGAACCAGGCTCTCGCATGTCCCATCCTGACATGCGCTGTCATCCCCTGGATGGTTTGCAGCTAAGCACCGTGTTGGCATGAGTTCTCTGGGTGTCCTTGTTTTTCCCCCTGCTTGCTTTCCCCACCTCATCATGGCTACCCTTCAGCCTGGCCATGAAATGTTGGCTGGGGTTCCCTGCAGTAGCTGTCACTGTTGCTGCCCCTCCAAATATAGTCCAACAGCAGTGATCAGTACTTTGGAGTGAATCTCTGAAACACCTTGTAGGCAGCTGGAAGCTTGCAGAGCGTTGAGTTTAATTGCAGAGTCCAATTTCTGGTCATTTCATTGACCCATTGGTGCTGCTACACCAGATAGAGCCACTAGTGAGACAGTTTCTGTAAGTGGTCAATTCTTGATGCGTCAGAGGAAAACTATAGCCCCAGCTCCCAGAATGCACTAGGTCAGTTGTGCAATGTTTCGTTCTGACTTTTGCAGTGATCAGCTGTCCCGAAGCATGAGACTTGATTACATCATCCTAGAGTTGGATGAGCTAAGATTTCTTAGAGACCTTGATTGTGACTGATTTTCCACCCACCTTGTTGAGCCCCTCTCTAACAACAGAGTTACCAGGGTGAGTGAGTGGAGGAGATAATGAGGAAGCTTAGTGGCCCCAGTTTCACATTCTCCCAGTCAGTGGCTTCTGGTTTTCTGCGGTGAAAGAAATGCAGCCAGGCAACTGCTGGGGGAGCCAAGGGGACCAGAGCAGCTGAACTTTGCTTTGCCAATTGTTAGTGTGCAGCTTGCTGGGTTTGGAGTTACGCTGTTGTTATCATGTTTGCTTTAGCCACTCCCTGGGAACAGGTGTGCACTGTACACAGTTACTTAGAAGCAGGAACAGGTGGGGTGAGTGGGAGTTCACATTCTGAACCTACCATGTGGCTGTTTAAGATATTGCATGACTCTGAGCCTTCTTTATTTTCCCAGTTGAGTGACACGGCTTGCTTTGTAAGCATTCATCCAGCGGAATGGTTTTCAAAAGAAGCAGAAAGTTTGTGTCTGTGTTGCCTTTCTCATTTCCAGAGAGCTTTTGAAACATGTGCAAGCAAGGTTAATGACAGACACAGCTGGCATTGCTGCAAGAGAGATTAGACTGCTGGTATCACAGTTGGCGCTGACAAGACGCCGCTGTGAGGAAGTGTGCAGTCCTGGAGTCTGAACTCCCCTGGTGAGAGTGCTCTCTCCTGTCGCACATCTCAGCTGTCTGTGGCAGGGCAGAAGTTCCACTGTCCACGTCGGAGACAGCTCTAAAGATACTCTTAGTGTGGTAGTGTTAGTTGCTCAATAATCTGGAGTTCCAGCTTCCTTGTATGAAGTCTCTTCTGTAAGGAAGATCACCCTACCGCCAGTCAGTTATGCAGAAATTAACAGCATGGCTCTAATTCTTCCTGTCCTCAGTTTTTATTTGGTTAAATGCGTGACCTCACAATCTCAGCATCTGTGACATCGCAACTAGTTGCTATGGAAATGTGATGTCAGAAGTAAATATTTCCCTATGGCACATTTTGCTCTAGATTGCTGAATGACCAATTTCTGTCAGAGCAAAGGAGAAGCAAATCATCTACTCAGGCGAGAAGAGAGCTCTGCTCTATGTGAGGAGTGCTGACCTCATCTGGCTTTTGACAATAGCTCAAGCCCAGAGAGGGGGTTGCGGCTCACAGCAACACTGCAGCCTGCACATGGATAGATCTGGACCTTTTCCAACTAACCCAAATGACTGAGCCTTTCCTCTGTTTTTAATGATTTCCTATGATGTCCTAAGGGACTTTTCTGCTCATGAAAACAGCTGTGTGTGTCCCCTTTACTCTCATTACTGGGCAGTTTTTGAAATGTGCAAACGAGGTTAGGGCCTGGCCCAGCCTTGGAGGTTGAACTCCTTGGTTTATCCAGGGATGGGCATGGGAAGTGGCAGGCCCTCCCTTAGCCCTCACTAATGTACTTTCACCAAACCTGGGCTGGGGCTTTAACAGGGTTAGGGGCATCCAGAGACCACTGGCATCCTTGGCCTCTCTGCTGAAACTGCCCAGACATGAGTCTTTGGGTGATGGCTTTGGGGTAGATGCTGGGGAGTGGATGGTTTGGGAATCACCCTGCTCCCCCACTGAACCTTTTCTGAGGACAGTGGCCTATCTTCTAGCACTTGCGGATGGAGGTTTGTGAAGAGTGTGTGTGAGAGAGAGAGAGAGAGAGAGACCCTCGTTTCCCTGATTCAGGAGTGAATCAGTGGGATTATCTGTTCACAGCTGGCTCTGGGCAAAATGCAGGTCCCTGTCCAAGAAGTTTACAACCTGCATCTGAATTACGAAGCCCCGGCATTTTGCAAATGTTCACGCACTCTGCCTATTATTTCTGCAGGTTAGGAGCAAGGCAGTTGTGTCTACTGCGAGCCTCAGAAGCTTCTTGTGGGTCAGTTCATTCTCAGTGCTTGTGTGCTGCTGGAGGGTATGTGTGGGTCTGCTTAGGTGTATGGTGAACTGTGCATGTGTGAGAGAAGGGGCTCGTTATGTGGGTTTGAGAATGCGCTGCAGGTTTGCAGCAGTGTTGGTATCTGCTTGTTGGCACATGTCTGAGCCTGTGGCTGTGTTCCTGCTTGCTTACATACCTAGCCTCTGATGTAATGCTCCTTGCAGCATTCAAGCCTGGAGTGACTTGTACTGTGTGTGATTTCTGCTAAACAAAGAAGAGTTCAAGTTGGCCTGGAGCGCTGCACCCTCGGTAAAGAAAAAGCTTAACCCCCTGCTGACAGAGTAGCCGAGGGTCTGAGCTGTGTCTGCATCTGCGAGCAGCTAAGTGTTACAGAACCAAACCCAGGAGCGTTGTAATTCAGAGCTCAGTGCTGCAGATTGCGTCCAGAACCGGAACCTTCACCTTGGTCAAAGAGAAGAGACACTTCATCAGTTCAAATGAAAAAAAATTGTCCCCAATTCCACCGTCTGGGTTCACTCAGCTTGGTGCCATCTGTTTTTTCCAGCAATAGCCTTTTGAAGCTTCATGCCTTTCCTAGTGCCCAGCTGGGATTGACATTCGCTTTCCCTAATAATTAGGATTGGTTCAAATACCCTGCCTGGACAGTGGATTTTTTTTTTAAAATGTGCAGTTCATATGCACATTATGTAAGGAGCTGGTTGGAATTAAGTGGGAGGGAGCAGAGGATGCTGAGGCCATCTGATGGTCTAGATGCTGAGATGCTCTGGGAGACCGACTCACTAGGTAGGCTGGGCAGTCACTCAGAGGCACCAGGCCTGGCAGTTTGGAAATCTTTCTCTCCCATTCCAGCCCTTGCACCAGATAGCAGATGATCTCACTAACCCCAGAGAATCCCCTTGCTTTCCAAATGGGGCACCAGTCTTGGGCAGGGCAGTGGTACCCTGTGGTTGTATATGTCGAGGGGGAAGCCAATATGAGGCTTCTGAAGCAAAGAGGAGGGTTGCCGAGAAGAGAGAAGGCATGCATGTGATTCTAGGCACCCATCCAGGCCCCACACTGGGCCTGCTCAACAGGATTCTTGCTGGAAACAATTGGTGTGGCACAGGAGTGTATTGTGCCAGTTCAGTACACTAATCAACACCAGACATGTGGGGAGACTTTTCTTTGTTAGCTGGTTCCGGCTGGAATACCATTCACTTCAGGCACAGTGGTACTGTCTATACCTGTGTAGGGAGCTGTCCCGCATGTGCTGTCCCACATATATAGGGGACGCTCATCAGTGATGCATATGATCTGAGGTAATGTACCTCAAAGCTGGAGTCATCAAAGGGCCTAGAGTTTAAGGCCAGAAGGGCCCACAAGATCATCTACCCTGACTTCCTGTATCTCTCAGGCCACGAACCCCACCCAGCACCTTCACAAGGCTGTTATACTTAAAAAGAAAAATTAGCAGGATCTTATTCAGGTGGACAAGGCAGTATGTCACATTTATTATGAAAAAACACAATTGATAACTAACTACCTAGTACCTATGCACACATACACAAGAATGTGTCCTGCACTTTATCAGATATAGTTACCATTCCTGACTGTTGCCTGTTATCATAGCTTGAGTTCGTGCCTGGTGTTTGCAGCTCATGGCGGCTACCTGGCCAGGGAAGCCGGGCATGAGGAAGAGTGGAGGCTCTGTCAGGCATACAGCTGTGCCCCAACACTCTTGGATGCTGTGCAGAACATTACCCAAAGCTATGTAGTTTCACCCATCTTCTATATCTTTAGTCCATGGATCTTGCTGTGTCCACACAGCCTCAGGGTACCATATGACCATGAGTCATCAGTTAATGGCAGATGCAATTTTGATCTTGTTCTTGATGGGACTTTTTGTCCTTTTCTTTCTTGGGTGGATTCTTCTTGGTTTTGCAGGGTTTTGTCTGCATTGCTCTTCAGTCATTAAGGTGGTGCCAGCAGTTTGTCATCAGGACAGGCTGGAGTTGGAGGCTAATCCCATCACACATCCCCTTCATTTACACATCCAAACTAAGGTCAAACATCTAAACAAAGTTTCAGCAAAACTTAGGCTGAGCAATACAAAATGAAGTAAACAATTCAAAATAGAGTTTTGGTTACAATATGGTGTTACAGAAGTGAATGAATGAGCATGGCATTTTTATTCTATATAAAAATTTCTCTTTGAAGCAATTCTATGGTATAAATTCATCTTTAACGCTACAAGGCCACCAACCAAAACTGGACTATAGAATTACAGCCCACAGGACACCAGACTGCTCTGTGCCACAGGCAGAGAACAGGAGGATCTGAGGAGTTAAAGTAGGGGACTGGGCACCCAGACTCCTAGGTTCTATCTCAGCTCTGAGGTACAGTGGGGTCTAGTGGTTAGAGCAGGTGGTGGGGCTGGGAGCCAGGAGTGATGGAGCAATCATGCTTGGGTTCCCTGTAGCCGCTGCTGATCAGGACTCTGGCATGGTGGAGTCTGCTCCAGTCCACCCTGGGTCTCCACACAGGAATGCAGCCAGCTCCCAAATCCAACCTTGAAGGGTCTGACTTCTGCTCTGCCTGGAACTCAGGGAGTTCCTCCATGTGCCAAAGGCCCAGTCAGAAGGAATTCCCATCAGGTGTGGAAGTCAGAAGGGTTTATTAGCTCTCAGAATCACAGCGTAGAGATACGTGGCCTGCTGATTAACTTATTAGAGGTTACAGCGGTGACCCACTGAGCGGAGCCTGGAGCCATGCTCCGAGGGCCTACTGTCCAAGCCCACACCACAGCACTGCCCCCTTCCCATCAGACCCTTCTCCTAGCTCCTTCCCCGTTCTTCTCTTTCCCAGATTAGGCAGATGCTGCCCATGGTCTTGACCTGCCACAAACTGTGGGAACTGCTTGGGTTGGGGAGGGCCAGTGGTCCCTGTGATAATCACACACCGGGGTCCCATCACTGGAATACATGAGCAGAAAACAGGGGAAACTGAGGCACAGCACATAACACCCAGAGAAAATCCTAAGAGTATTTCCACTTTGTCACACCAGGACTCCCGGGTTCTGAGCCAGTCTGCTGTGGGCGATAACAGCCATACCCCATGGGAGCTGGGGGTGACTCTGTGCCCTGCCTTGCCCGGGGCTGTGGTGGGATCTGGACTCCCCGTGTCCAGGGTGCTGAGTGGCTCCACACAGAAGTGTCTTGCAAATTATCTAACAAGCTAATCTGTGTAATTGAAGCTAATTGCCACATTGCCATTCACAGCCAGCCCTCCTCTCCCTGCTGTTCCGCTGGCCTGCACCTGGCCTGGCCAAAGGCAGGGCTTCTCGGGAAGATGGATTCTTCAAGGCAGCCCATTCCCATGCAAGGCCAGGGTGGTGGTGGTGACAGAGAACCACAAAGGTCTCCACGGGGCACTGACACAGAGCCGCAGGTTCTGGGCTGTGCTCATCTGTCACCAGGGCCCTGGGTGTGACAGCTCCAGCCCTGAAGATTGCTCCCCTTTGCTTGTTCCAGGCACCTGAGTCCCTCCAGAAAGGCCCTTCCTCAATCACCTGCCTCTGGCTGCCAGCTGTTATTCTCCAGAAATGGACAGAAATGCAGAGTGTCCTGTGGGCATCTGATAGGGTCCCAAGTTGCAGGTGGTGAGTATTTTTCAAAACCAGGAATTAGGCCCTTAAAATCATAAGAGAGCAAAATAATAAATTGTGGGTTGCATTTATTTGCCTTCCAGTCTGTGAGCCTTTTCAGAGCACTTGGTTTACATTTTCCATCTTTTCTTTATGAGAACCAGAAACGTATTTATTTGTGTAAATGAAAGCTGAGCTTCCCACAGTTCTGAAGCTTTATGATAAACAACAAAATGTTGGGAGCTGACAAAACTGAAAGCGTCCAGACACTCTTTGCTCTGTATGCAAATAAGAAGTGGGCCTCTTTCTCTAGATAAAGCACATTGTAATTGTAGCCCGAGGTCAGGTGTCTTTGTTCTTTTGCACGTTACCAGTGGTTCATTGGATAAAGTTCAGTTGTCTCCAACCCAGCCTTGGGAGATTGTAGTCCAGGCTCCAATCTGTCCCTCTGTGGCCTTTCTTGCACTGTGTTTTGTTTAGCCATGTTGTAATTGTGAGGGTTTTCTCGTGTGAGTTGTAACGTGGCGGGCATTCCTCGCTGCTTTTGTTACTATTTTGAGGAAAGCTGTTTTGCTGCGGTTTGGTAAATGTCAGGGTTAGGTCTGACAACACATACCGGCCTGCTGCTTGCTTTTCTTTTTTCCAAGGGAATGTTGGTGGCTTTCTAGAGGCTTTGATGTATGTATGACCAAATGGGCAGCTTCAGATTCTATGCCAGGGCCATATGACCTAGCCACGTCCTCGCCAACAGAGGCTGAGAGCAAGATTTTCAAAAGTGACCAGTGATTTGTAGGGCCTCCGTTTTTGAGTGCCCAGCTTTAAGACAGCTTGATTTCAGAAAGTGCTGAGCACTCTCCTGCTGGAAATCAGGGATCTCAAGTTGGGTCCCCAAATATGGAGGTGCTCAAAAATCCCTAGACACTTTGAAACATTTCTTGAGGAGTGTCCTGGCACAGGAGACTTTGATGAGACTAATCTCCATGGGGCTGAATAGGTAGACTGTGGACGATGCCTCAACCTAGGAGAGTTATCCATGTTGCATAGGATCCAGTAACGTTGCATTCTGGTTTTCTTTTAGGTGCTGTTCTGTGGTAGTGTTTGAGAATGGTCGGTTCACCCTTCAGACCTGCCTGCTTTGCTGAGTTTTCACGATTCATTTTCAAAACCAGACACAGGATGCCACAATTTCTACCCCATCCCCTCTTTGATTATTGTGTTCTTGGACGAATATGACATCTGAGACAATTGCTATCGGTGTGTCAGTGTTCTCAGTGTCCATCTAGCTGTGGCATCACAAAGGCAAAGTCTGGAAAGGATGGAGATATTAGTGAGTTGTTACACAATTTCTTTCAGGTGTCCTTGCAAATAGTAAAGGTGCTTTTGACCCATTTGCTTATCTGACCTTTGGTCTTTGTGGCATGTACAGAGATTATAGATTTCACTGGTGTAACCGGAAAGACTGATTTCCCATATGGGTGTGTGGTCTGATATGCAGTCTGTTAGATATTTTAGGTGGGCTGCCAAAAAGTATTTTGCTGAGGTCTCAGAGAGCTGGCTCACTGTCCTGCAGAAGCTTGTATTTGCTTTTCTTCTTTAGACTCTTTTAGAGTGACCTTCGGAGATAATCCTGGAAGTGCATGTAGAGATCAAAGCAAAGAAGTCAGTAGTAGGCATTGGAAAAGGAATGGGAGTCTGTGGCTGATTTTCATTTAAAGGAATAAAGGGGACATAGAAACTGTGATACCAGTTCAAACCAGTGGCCTCTCTAGTCTGGCATCTGCCCTTGGCAGTAATCATTTATTATTTGTGTTCTGTGTAGTGTTTAAGTGTCCCATCAAGATCAAGCCCCATTGTGCAAGGTGCTGTACAAACATAATAAGAGACAGTCCATTCAGTTGAAAAGCTTATGGCTTAAAAAAGACCAGACAGAAACAGGAATGGAAGGTAATATAAGGGCACAGAGAGGGGAATTGACTTGCCCAAGATCTGAAAAAGATCAGTGGGAGAGGTGGGAATAAAACTCACTCCCAGTCCAGTGCTCTACCCATTAGAGGACCCTGCTTCTCTAAAGAACCTGTGTAATGTCACGGCGATGTCAGAACCAACAGTTCTGTACTCTGCTCGAACTATTACACTCTGCTGCTCTGCTCCAATTCTTCATGCTCAGGTTAGCAGTGGAACTGGCCATCTGGTTTAAATCTCAGTTGATGTGTTCAGCTAGACAGAGATCGATTTTGTGTTATAGGGCTGTTCATGTTTTGGTGAGTTATGATTCCAATGTAGCGGAAGCTCTCTTTACTCCATGCTGGGCTAAAGATCACAGATTCGTATGAATGGGCAGTCTCTGACTAGAATGGCATATGTCTTTGGTTTGTTGATTATGGGAAAAGAGATTAGGTTGAATCCCTGTTTTAGGTGAAGGACTTCAGCCTGGCCTGCAGGTATTTGGTTTCATGATGAACAGCAGAATGCCTTCTGCATCTTTTCCTCTCCCTCTATATTTGTGCCTTGCATCTGTGAGCTAGTGCAGATCATACGAGGAAACAAGCTGATTGCTGAGGCAAAGGACAATGAAGATAGAGAACCAGAGCCTTGTTTTTGTCTTTTATCCCCATTGTTCTTTGCAGTGGCAAGCAACTCCTTGGCCAGGTAGATATGCAATAACTCACATATTCCAGACAGGGGGAATTGTGTCTCATCTGAAAGATACCTGTGGCAGCCCAATGCCCCCTTAACTTTAACTGCAGGATGGGCACTACTACTGACTAGCCCACGCCATTTCCTGCAGCACTCTTTTCTCTATAGGGTTCACATTCAAGCCCTGTCAAGACCAAGCCTCCTTAGTTTGTTAACTCTGCTGAGCTCCCAAGGTGGGACAGACATGCTGAAAGGCTATGTCTATACTTGCAAGTTAGGTTGATTTAAGGAGGCTTAAGTCGACCTAACTTAGTCCCTGTCTACACCAGGCTTTCATTAAGTCAGCTTAAGAAATTCCTTAAGTCGACTAAATGAAAGCTTAGGTCGACCTAATAAGAACCGCTGGTTAGGTTGACCTAACCCTTAAGTCGACTCCTTAGGTCGACCTAAGCAAAGTGTGGATGCTTAAGTCCACTTTATTACGTCGACCTAAGGGCAGTTAGGTCAACTTAACAAAGTGGACTAAGTCCCCGTTCAGGGAAACCACTTTGTTAAGTTGACTTAATAAGGTCAACTTTGTCGACCTAACTTTTTGTAGTGTAGACATAGCCAAAGGTGTAGACAGGGCCTTGGCTCCCCGCTGAGAAGAGACCCATGGTCCCTGCTGAGAAGGGACCCGTGGCTCTTGTCCCACTGGGACCCGCTCTGGTTCAGGGAGAAGGGAACGGGGCTTCCTTCTTGCCGGGACCTGTGCTGTTCCCGGTGAAGACAGCCACCGGCACTCCGCAGACAGGGGATCCCCAGAGGTTCCCCTATTCGCAGAATGCCAGGGAAGACAGCCGCTGTTGGCTCCCAGGACAGGGGAGCCCCTGGGGCTCCCTTGTCCCCAAGCCATGGCTCCCTTCCCCCAGGCCCAGGTTGATTTAAGTAATTAGACCTTAAGTCGACCTAACAGGCGGTAGTTATTAAGTCAACTTAAGGACACCCTTAAGTTGACTTAATGAAAGCCCAGTGTGGACATGGAGTAATTTAGGTAAATTCCAAGCGTAGACATAGCCAAAGATTCCTGTCCAAACCAAACTGCATCATGCAAGAGATTAGAAACCACCTAATCTTATGATTTACACTCTCCTGCATTTATTTTGCTCCCATTCTGTAAGTTCCCCATCTTCAAGCATCTGACAAAGGGGGATTCTTTTCCCACGAAAAGTCATGTGATAAATAAATTTGTTAGTCTTTAGAAGTGCCACCAGACTCCATGTTTGTTTTTCCAAAATCCTGGCAGTGAAGTTCATGAGATTCCAACAGAAATGACTCTGAACCAAAATCCTGATGCTTCCAGCTCCAGGGATTTGGATTAGAACCTCCCATCTGACTCCTGCTTTTAAAACAGGCTGAGCTAACACTGGGCCCAACCCTTTGTACGACTTTGGGTCTGGATCTGGACCTGAACTTTCATCCCAACATTTTAGGAGGATGCAGACTGCAATATTCAGCAACCCCTTGAAAGCTCCTGGAGATGCTGTCTCGAACAATTGTATTGCTCTTCAGAAGGCTGTGAATTTTGTATGGCTGGAAGCCCAACTGGGCTCTAATCTGGGTTATGGCCCCAACTCACTGTGCAGTTCACTACCTTTGCATATTAGCTGGAAACCCAGTGCTGCCGCCTGCCCCAGCCAGACTTCACTGAGATGCAGCCTCAGAGCTGAGGTGCCCAGTAGAGAAAACAGTCAGTACACAGGACAGGAAAACTTTCGTGTTCAGAGCTCTCTTCCATGTCAGACTTATGTCAGCCCTGCCTACTTGCCAGTACAGACAGGTTCCATGCTGCACCCACTGCTCCACTCCCTTTGTTGTTCAGTTCCAAAAGAATAATGAGCACATTTCTTTTCTTCTTGTCTGGAATTCAGGGAATGTGACCTCTGACTTCACTGGATCAGATTTTGATGCCTGCCCTCCCCCATCCCCTGCTCAAACTCAGGATGTGCAGTGGAAACAGCTTGCAGATGGATGGCTTGAGGAAATCCATGTCCAAATCCTTCCTACTCCTTAGGCTATATTAGATGAGTCGCTTGGAAAGGATTAAATTAATCCCATGGTAACTATCGGCTGATAGGCTGATTTTTGAGGAAACCGATCCTAAGCAATTTAGGAGGGGAAGCATCACTTTGGCGGTGTCTACACTTACTAAAGTTAGTTCGAATTAGTTAATTCGAACTAACTAATTTGAACTAATTTTAATTAGTTCGAATTAACTTAATTCGAACTAGAAAAATTTAGTTTGAACTAAGCAAGTGCCATGAATGGCACTTAGTTCGAATTAGCGAATTGCATTGAGTTCAATGGGGGGTTAGTTCTAACTAAGCAATTAGTTTGAACTAACATGGCCACATTGGTTAATTCAAACTAACTAGTTGGAATTAACCCTTAGTTCGAATAGCATATTCAAATTTATTAGTTCGAATTAAGGAAGCCCTTAATTCGAACTAATTAAAGCCTAGTGTAGCCATGGCTTTAGTTAGTTCGAATTAAGCTTTCTTAATTCGAACTAATTTGCCAGTGTAGACATAGCCATTGTGATTATAGCACAAGGCTGGGAGTCAGGAGATCTGAGGCCAAATTTATCCACCGACGACAGCTGAGTTACACAGTGGGGAATTTGATTCCTTGGCTCGATTCTTATTTCCTTCATGGATTTGCCTTGTGATGTTGGGCAGTTTCTTACTGTCTGTGCCTCAGTTTCCTGTGAAATGAGGATAATGATACTGTCATATGGAGAGAAGTTGCCGCCACAACTACTTAACCCAGGCTAGGAGTCAGGGACACTCTCTATAGTGAAACTGGGCAGCACAAGCCTGCATTTGTCAGTCTGGGGGCCAGGGAGAAAAACAGGATTCATCTGTGTCCAACAACCTCAATAAATAATCCTATTTACAACCATTACAACCAAGTCCTGTCTCTTCTCTATCTCGAGTGACCCTGCACACACCTCATGTAGGGTTTTATGAGGCTTAACTCATTATTGCTTTTAATGGGCTTTCAGATCTTCAGGTGGAAGGTGCCATATTAGAGCAAATAATAATTAATGTTAATAGTTTAGCACAGCTAATTCCTTCTGATTAGCATGCTGGTCAAACTTAATGTGATGAACTCTGGACATTTCCCATTTCTATTCTGAGTTTATCTGCAGCTTCCTTGTGGCGTAGGAGTTTGCAGGCCTCTATTCCACTGGCTGGAGCTGCATAAGGGCCCAGAGTACTCTGAAATCTGTGGTATTACAAATGCATTGTTCCCACTGGATTCATGAAGACAGCAGACTGCTGTCGTGGGTCTAGCTAGCTTGCTGGGCACAGCCACTCCGTTTTGTTATTAATGGTTTGTATTGTTTTAGCACCGAGCAGTCCCCGTGGTGGCTCAGGACTCTGTTGCGCTAGGTACTGTACAAAAACAGAACAAAAAGGCAGCCTCTGTTCCAAACAGTTTACAGTCTAAATAATCTAAACCAGTTGGTTCTTCACGGCTCTCCAAATTTCAGATAGAACGTGGTACCAGCAAAGGAGGTCTGGATGACATGAGACTAATGCCAAACATGCTATAGTTCAGTAGTTTTCTGCATCTGCAGAGCTCGGTGGTTTCTGAAGCGGTTGTCCCTCCTTGCCCCACCAACAATGTTTTTTCCTTAAAAAACAAACAACCCCTCCTCCCAGTCTTTTCTTTTCTATGTTCTCCATTTCCCTGCTCCTTGGGCATGTGAACTGTATGCTGGTGCAAAGAGGGTCTAAAATGTTACCATATCACAGCGGTGATGCCATTTGATACTTATGTACCATACAGTGCAATGGAGAATTGGGCCCCTGGTTTCTTAAATAGCTCCATTAATGTTATCAATCTTTCAGATGGCACCTTAAACACAGACGCTTTCATCTTCTTAGGAGACACCTGTCGGCTATGGCCCTGCCTTGAGTGCAGGGTATGGAACTAGAAGACCTCTTGAGATCCTTTCCAGTCCTATGATTCTGTCTGCTCTGGGTGGACAATAATGGGCCTGTCATACCTTCATTATTACTGATTTTGTTTTTGGTATTAGATAAGTCCCTTGGGCTCCCATTCAAACATCAGAGATCCTCAGGGTTAGGTTTCTTAGTCAAAATTTCTCCTCCCACCAGCTCACTTACTTGTGCAGTATACTTTTTGCTGTAACTGGTTCCTTTTTGCCAACCCAGATCCAGTGGCTGCTTTCCACTGGTACTGTACATAGATAGATGGAAGGGAGGAAGGTTGCTATATGGTCTGGATTAGGTAGCAATGCAATAATCCAGCTAAATTTCAGTATGTAAAATGCAAAGGTTCCCATATGTGGGATGGAATGGAATCCAGTAGGTCTGGTAGATTTACTTGTCACAAAGAGATTCTGCATGACTGCCCTGGAAGGTTATAGCTTGCTGCTCCTTTCAGAGCTTCCCCTCCCTTGTAGGAGCTCGCTGCTGAACAGCCACTGGTCCAGCCCCTTTCTAGTCTGAGAATGCTGCCCCTACCTTTCTATAGGGACGAGTGAGGGAAGCTGGAATTTCCCTGCCAGTTAAAGACAGGGTCCCATCACTAGTTTTTCTGTCTCCCTTCAGCTGGTGGTGGCCAAGGTATTTGGCGTGGCAAAAAGAAGGAGAAGCTGGAATTCTAGTAGGGTGTCGCTGAGCCTTGTTCACCAGCTGCCTGTCTGAAGGCCCCTGGGGACTGGGAGGGCAGTCATGAGCTGTAGAGTTTGGGATTTGAAAACAGCGGCCAAGGCCTAAATAGCTGATAACGTCAGCCTTTTGCAGCTCCTCCTTCCTTCTCTGCGGCTCAGTGGTTTTTCTGTGGGGACTCGGAACCGGTACTGGAGGCCTACACCCTCACTGCATTATTGCACTTCCAGCCATGTATAACCCCCCCTTCAACTGGCCTCTTCTGATGTGGGGTAATAACTCCACCCCCTCAAATTAGTGGGGTGCCTCCTGGGACAGATGCACTGGGGGCCCCTGTCCCTCCGATCCAGGCCTTCGGCCACTGAGGAGTGTCCTGGAAAAAGTGTGCATGGGAGACCTGTACTCGAGTTCTTTCAGGATAACCTTCTGAGATGTTTGTGCACGAGTGGGGGTGTGTGTGTGCAAAGTGCACACTGGTTGCAATCCACTCAGTGCAGTCTCCAGCGGCTGGCTGCCTGTGGACTGATTGCTGCAAAGTGCAGCAGCCCCACCCAAAAGAAACCACTGAATGAGGCAGCCTGCAAACTTTGAAAGTCCACCTGCCTTGGCAAGAAGGAGAGCATCGTCACAGCACCTACGCTAGTATTGCTGCTCATCTCAAACGTGGTGTCACCAGGACCATACTACCTGCAGGGGTGGTCTTAGGGTTTCCGGGGCCCCGGGCAAAAATAAAGGATGGGGCCCCCACACTACATGGGGGGCCCCATCCTTGACTTTTGTTCCCCTGCCCCTTCCCTGGTCCCTGCTGCCCCCCAACCCCCTACCAGGGCCGGTGGCTCCATGTCATGGCTCCCCAACCCCCACTGCCAGGGCCTCCAGCCCCGTGCCACAGCCCTCCCAGCGCCCTGCCAAGGCCACAACCCCCTCCCCCTCCCCAAGCCCTCCAGCAGACACTCTTAGTGGGTGGGCAGCCAGGGGTGTTGTGGGGTCCCTCCTCCTGTGGGGCCCTGGGCAGCTGCCCATACTTCCCACCCGCTGAGACCACCGATGGCAATCTGCAGGTGTAGTAGGGCTTATTGGAGCATCCAGGTGTCGCAAGTGGAGATAGCGGAGGGTTGAAGGAAAGCCCAGCGTTATCCTGCTGTTCAGCAGGTCTAGGGGAAGTGCTCTGTGTGAGACTATCAATCCTCTGGCCATACCACTTTGAGCTGTGATCCCATCAAAGTGATGACAAGCTAGGCACAGTTTGGTTAGGTCAGCTGCTCCATAGAAGGCTCAAGTGTAGCAGGGGAAGTGTGGGTGGGTGATCAGATGCTAGTTTTCTCTCCGAGTGAGTTCTGAACCAATGCGACAGCCTGCTGGCAGGAGGCTCTGGAAGTGTTTTCTTTCCAGTGTGACGTAGAACTGAGGCCTGGTCCTCCCTGGATGTGTCTGTAGTGATCCTAGACAAGAGTGGGATGTTAACCCTGGTGATCTGCCTAAATCCCAACTCCATTCCTTTCTTCTTCTTCTTCTTCTTTAGCATATACAGAGGGGCCCTCATTTTGCCAAATGCCGTTACCTCCCTTCTACCCCCCTGAAATCCCTGCTGCAATTCCAATGGGGTCCAGCATTCATTTCTCCTTGCCCTCGGGTGGGGTGCCAGGTTGTGTGCTCTAGCTGCGCCCTGTGAGTGGGCAGAGTGAGCTCTATCCATATCACTTACTTGTGAGGTTGTGGGAAAGGTTTTGAGATCCTTTCAATAATGCCAATGTTTGTTATTAAAGGCGCAGCAGCTCAGGGCTTTGTAGCATTCATCTTGAGAGGTTGATGCTAACCCAGGGCCAGTGTCGGAGCATGACCCTGCGTGTAGTAGTCCCAAGATGGGAGGAGCATATCTTAAGTTGTCCCCATTCCCCATTGGTAACCTTCCTGCTTCTTTCGAGTGTCTTTGAATCCCCCAGGGAGAATAAAGACCTGTTCCCTGCTTCCTGTACACATTTTCCCTTTGTTTCAAAGGAACAGAAGTCAGGTTGTTAGTGATGCAGCATCCCCACCCAGCCTGCCTTCCTCAAGTCTGGGTTATCAGAGAAGGATGCCAAAAGAGGGCACCCATGGAGACAGAATAACCCACTCTCTCCACCAGGAGGAAGTCTTGTCCATGTCAGGAAGGGGATCCACTGGTGAAGCCATGTCTTAGAATAAATGAGCATGGAGACTCATTTCCCCTCTTCCCAGGACGGGCCAGTCTTTGATACAAGACAAGATAGTGGATCTTTGGTGAGAATATGTGGGCGAATGCCAGGGCTGGCTGAGTCCACATTCCCTGCGTTGGGAAGACTGAGTTCCATTGATGAAGCAGGGTGAGGGTGTATAAGCTGGGACATTGAACTCCCCTCTCGGCAGAGGAAGGGGATGTCAAGTGTTGTGTGATCTCATCAGGGCTCTCCGTTGCCTTGATGCTTGAATCACACAATTCTTTTACTGGTTGAGCGGCCAGGCAGAGACAGCTGTGGAGTGTCAGCCCTTTGAAATAAACAGTTCATTCATTCCACAGCTGACCTGCAGGACCCCGTTGCCCAGCGTGCCCCATCTCTCAATCATGGAACACAGCCCCAGCTGTTCCTTCCTCACACCACCCGCCTCAGCCTTTCTTACTCCACTGCTTTGTAAGTAGCTTCAGAATTACAGAAGCCCCATTAGCTACCCACCACATGGGAGTATCTTTAATGTAACAGTTTCCTGGCTCCATCCAGAGGATGGAGCATTGTGATCCTTGCTCATATTTGTGCATCTCAGCTGATGACCCAGATAGCATGGATGGGGCCCTGTGGAGGGGAGGCTCATGCTGCTGGATCCCAGCTGGCAGTGCCAGGGCGCTGCTGTGAGAAAGCACATGCATGCTGCTAGAGCCATGCAGTCCTGTCCAGAGGCTGCTCTGTGGATGCTCACAATGCTGATGTCCTTTTGGAGGGTGAGAATATTTTCATGAGTGTTTTATTGCGATATCATGGGGCTCAGTGAGTTTAGAATGACCAGAGTTCTGTGTGGGTGGGTATATGGACTCATATATGAGCATGATGTGTCACAACTTAATATTATTATTGCTTGTTTGTATCCTGTCAGTAGCTATGTCTACGCTTGGCCAAATAAGTCAACTTAGCATGTCCACACTATAAAATTAGGTCAACTTAAAGTAGACATTGCCAAATCGACTTAGAGCGTCCACACTGGACACCTAAGTCGACTTGTAGGGGCTAGGTGGACCTAGGACTGGTCTATGGTAGCGGGGGGGGGGCACCCCTTTCAAAGTGCCAGGGGGCTCAGCATTTGCCCCATTGTACCAGGGTACAATGGGGGTTGAACAGGACAGGGACAGTGGCATGGCATAGGAACGGGGTGGCAGGGCTGTGTCCTGCCCTGTGGGTGGGCACGCCAGGCTCTGGCTGTGCCAGCCAGCCTGGCAGGGAGGTCAGTGGGGGAGCCCTGGGGGCCCTTTAAGTTGACTTAAAGTCGATTTAGGGCTAATCCACGTCTACACTGGCTAAATCGACTTAATAAAGTCGACTTAGCCAGTAAAGTCGACTTTAAAGTCGGTTTAATAAAGTCGACTTAAAATTTGCTTAAGTCGATTAAGGAAATTGTAGTGTAGACGCAGAGTAAATTAAGTTGACTTAAGCAGGCTTAAGTCGACTTAATTTACAAGTGTAGATGCACCCAGTGTGTCTACAGAATTCCCAGGCATGCTTCTGAACACGCTTATGGGTGCCTGCGCAAGAATGTTTATGTGTTTGCATGTGTGCAGGGGCTTGCATTTGTATGCATTTTTGCATTTGAAACTATGTCCGAAAGTAACACGAGTGTAGATAGAGCACTGGACATAGAGTCAAGAGACCTGGATTCTATTATTATTTCTGCTTCTGACCTGCTGGGTGAGCTTGGGCAAGTCATTCTCACTTTGCATTTCTGTTTCACCTCCCACCTTTTGCCTGTGTTGGTGATTTAGATATAAACTGTTCTCGGAAGGGCCTGACTCTTCTGTCTGTGCGCAGCAGCCCGCACAATGGGCTTACAGGTGCTACTGTACTACAAATAACTGTAACACGGCAGGTTGGCTTATTCCAAGTCTGTCTATAAGAATGTGTCTCAGTCTGTGTCATGGCACATGTGAATTTCTGTGTATGCAGGGCATTGCTTGCATATCTGAGGGTGTTTGTGCATATGTGTCCGTGCAGATGAGTGTATGTGACTGGGTCTGTGTTGGTGCAGGTGTGCACCATCTCTGTGTAAGCTGTGTGTGTGTGCAGGGCTCTGTGTCTGAACGGGGCCTTTTCTTTGAGGATGAGAACTGAGCTAAGGGCAAATTAGCTGTGTTATCCCTGTGTAACAGTTTGGCAATGTTTGCCCACCTCCATTAGCAGATGATCCAGCCAGGAAAGGGTTAAGTGGGTTCTGCTGACTTATTGAGGCAGGGGACTGGTTTACCTCCCCCCCCCCTTCCCCAGATATAAAGGAAGGTGGGAGTGGCTCCCTGGAGAGAGATCTATGGTGTGGGCTGAGCAGGCCAGAGGGAGGAACCTTAGGAGCAGCCAGGCTTGGAGACAATGCTGAAGATGAACTTTCTGTTGTGTTATCATTAACTTCCATGTTAACGAAGCCAAGGCCCAGAGAGGGGTGAGTTCAGCTGCCTACAGTGTTGAAGCTCTACCTGAGCTCCAACTGGGAATGGGGATCCCTCCCCACCCAATCTGGAGTACAGAGAAGTAGGCAGGGCCTACTGGAGTAGGCAGAGCCCACTTGATGTGTGCAGCCCACATTGTCTCCTCACCCCTGCTTGTCTCTTCTTGTGGCAGTGGGGCTTAGTGTGGAGGACTCCTGTCATGTGTGCAGACTCCTCTGCTCTGCACTCTGCCATCTATCACAACATAGCAGAGAACACAATAACTTGAGAAACCCAGCCAAGAAAGGGAAATCAGAGAGAAGGAAAAAAAGGCAGCTGTCCTAAGGGATTTTCTGTCTCCAAGGGATCCTCGCAGCTCCTGTGCTGGGTTCTGAAGCTGTCTGGACTTGTCTTTTTGCAGGGATAGCTTGAATTATTCACACTCGAGTAAACTCCAGAGCTAGCCTTGCTCAAGGGAGAGTGGCTACACTGGCTGCCTACCATCTAGCCAGAGTAGCTGCATCCCCATCGCATTACTAGTTCCAGCGTTGCCCACACTCCGGCTTATGGGCCAACTAGCTTGAGTTTAAAGCACCACTTAACTCGAGTTGGAGAACTGTGTGTGTGTGGACAGGAGTCAGGCTGAGGACAACTGTTGAGTTATACATCAAGCTAAGTCTTCAGCAAAGGCAAGGTCTCCGAGTGACATACACGTGGCTGTGGAGTAGACAGATGTGGACACAGAGAGGTCCTTATCAGCTGCATCTACAACAATTCATATGAGATACACTCACAGCTCTGCATATGTAACTCATATTGTACAGCTGTACACATCTGGCAGCATGCATACCGGTACAGCTGAACCTATCTGGCGCACAAAGGGTACAGCTGTACATATGTTTTAAAGCTTAATGCTTGTTTCTGTATTTTTTTTATTATTTTGTGTACAGCAAAGAAAACACTCTGACTAGAACAGGCAGAACAGATTCTCCAAGGCCAGCTCAAAGATAGAATCCAGCTCCCACCTTAGTGGGACATCAGCTGAGTGATGTTAAAGTAGTATAGTAGCTGAAGGCATCCTTATTTAAAGGCACCAGGAGTTAGCTGATCATTTTCTTCTATCTCCAGTAAAAATGAACAGGTCATTTTCTACCTTGGGTGCAGGAATATTATATTCTGAGTACCATTAAACACTCTCTTGTTTGTAAAGCCTCTTCAGAAACTCCACAGTAAACTAACATGATGTTTAACTCTGTTGCTTGTGCACTGGCCTCTTCAGAGATGAAAGTTCAGCACACAAAATACCTGTCCTCCTGCCCCATTGCAGGTGTCTGGCCCTGCTGAGATCAGTAATAGCTACCTGCTGCTGCACAGTCTGTGTAATCGCTATTGTGCAGGACAGATTTGCAGATATACTGGCCCAGAGTCTCTTCTGTTGTGGCACTTGGTGCCACTCAGCCAGAATCTGACTGTAAATGACTATCTGAGAACCTCAGCTAGCGTAGGAACCCTTGGGGACCAAAACCAGCTGTGTAAGTTAGAGTAGCCCTTAAACAGCTCTGAGTTATACCAAAAGTCGGGCAGGGTTTACTGGCTACCTGACTTTTCCCTGCCTTCCC
Source organism: Pelusios castaneus (assembly GCA_007922175.1). Classification (NCBI taxonomy): domain Eukaryota; kingdom Metazoa; phylum Chordata; order Testudines; family Pelomedusidae; genus Pelusios; species Pelusios castaneus. Next base: position 2,904,431 of record ML685765.1, read on the forward strand.
CGCCATGCCGTCTCAAGCGGATCTTGGCACAAGAGACAGTCCGACCCCACTGCCTGTTGCTTTGAGGCTAACTTACAGTGACAGAAGGCTATCATTTGTAAAATATAAATATGCAGAAACTGGAGAAAGTTGAGATTTTGGATCTAATTTGCCTGAGTGGGGGCATAAGTCTCCTTTCACTTTTAATGGTTTAAATCAGGATTAATTCCTCTGACATCAGTAGAATTAGACCAGTGTCCGAGTGGAGTAAGGGCAAGAAAAACCAGACTAAGGGTCCCTGTCGCTTGCATTTAAGTGATGAATTAGAATCTACGTACAGCGGTTAGGTTCAGGATTTCAGTATAACTGGTTGACAGATCTGTTTCAAAGCCCACCTTTGGGAGAGTGTAGACAATGCACGACAATTACGCAGCAGGTCAGGGGTGGAGCTGTTTGTTTGCTTGAGACTATTCACAGTCCTGTCTACCAAGTCTTTTTCCTTTGGCTATATTCATTTAGTTGCCCTTTACAACTAGCGCACGGGAACAATGCATGTAACAAGATGGCTAAATGAAATCCTGCTTTTCCTTTCCATTGAGCTCCAGCTGCAGATTTTCTTTGCAAGATAATGCCAGGCTGTTGCCACTGCTCACATCCTCAGGGGCGGGGGTGTAAACTGGCTTCAATGAAGGCACTGGAACTTTGCTGATTGACAGCAGCTGAGCACCTGGCCAACCTGTGTAAATGACACCTCTAAGGTGACATAAAATCAGTCATGCTGGAAGAATGAAGACCCACCATGCTGAGAGACACCGCAGCATGAGCACAGGAGTGCATGGGTCTCTAGGACTGCACATTTGGCAATGCAGGGACATACACTGAGCAAAATTCTGCCCCTCAGAGCAATCTGGATGAAGACAGTGGATTTGAACTGGATTTACAGCTCACTGTTATTGGCAGTAGAATCTGGCCTGGTGTATAATTGGGCTTATTGGAGGTTATAGTACAACAGATGTGTCCTGTGGCTCAATATTTCCTTCTACATGGATGTCTCCACATGACGATGTGCTTCAAAAATAATTGTTTTATTTCATTGTTCATTACAAAATTGATCTCTTAATTATAAATTATGCTGCTGTGAAGCAAAATGTATAGAAAGGAAAATAAAAAACCGATTACTTCAAGCTAGCTTTAAGCGAACTATTCACACGTATCTCGTCCCACCCAAAGGCTCCTGTCCCTAACTCAGTGATTTGTAGTCATGTCACTGGACTCCTTTATTATTAGACAGGTGAGGTGCAAAATTCCAGTCTGGGGTTAACCTGGGAGGAGGGGGAGAATTTGCATTGCTTTTATTCAGTGAAAGTGAACAGGACAAGGGAGACTTCTGATGCTAGCTGTGACATTGCTGGAAAGGTAGTACCTAGCTCTTTCCATCAGTAGATCAAAGTGCTTTACAAAAGTGGGAAGCATCATTCTTGTCATTTTACAAATGGGGAAACTGAGGCACAGATTTGTGATGTGAGTTGTCCAAGCTCACCCCACGGACAGTGGCCAAGCCAGGAATTGAAGCCATTCTCCTCAGTCCCAGACTAGCTCCTTCTCTGCTAGGTCACAGTAGAAGGACTTTGCAGGAACATTGGCAGAACTCTGTGGGGTCCCAATAACATGCTGATAAAAATCTAGATTGGGGAGCACTCGCAGAGCTGTGTAGAGGTCTGGGAGTGTTACCCATCAGGATTCCAGTGTATTGGTAGAGGTGCACCTGGAGTCAAACTGGAGGGGTAGGGTTGCTGCAAAGCTGTGTTCAGACCTAGCCAGAATTGGAATAGCAAAGGTATTTGGACTGACATAGCTGTGTGTGAGAAGCCTTCACTACCTTGATGTAGTCAGGGCTGGCAGCCTTACTTTCTTGAATGCTATGTTTCTAGTGTCCCACTGGGAGCATGTGCTGTCACTGCAAATGAGGAGGAAATTTTGAAACGAGTCTTTGTCTCCCTCTTCCTCCAGTTGGAATGGAACCTAGCCCTCAATTCCACTGCTCTTCGTTACAGCCCTTCACAGGGTCTTGCTGCATCAAAGTGTCCTACCGCACAAGAAGAGTCTCAGAGACAAGCTACTGGTTATTACACAAGCCCTGAGGCCAGATTTTCAAAAATGCGTACTATATTGCCCATGCATTTCTAAGCATGCAGATACTGATACGTATGCACGCTCTGACTTGCCTCTGTGCATGCATAGCAGGGTTTGCCCACGGTCACACCCTGGAGTTTAGGATCTCATGACTCAAACTTGCAATTTAGCACGTGTACACAGTAAACTTCGGCATCAGCAAAATAAATATGTGTCATTCTTGTATTGATACTGGGAATCTCACAGGGACCCCGGGACCAAACATTTGAATTGGGAAGGAACACTAAAAGTAAATTTAAATGTAAAGCCAAGTTCTCCTCTGGGTTAGAACGGTATACCTCTGGCATAACTCCATTGGCTTCAGTGTGGTTATATCTGATGAACACCAAGCTCAATGAGGGAGGAGATTCTCAGCTATAGCAATACAATTATTGAGTCAGAGCCTGAGTGCAGAATTCAAATTTTCCTCTATCCTTCCTCTGGTTAATTTCCATTGATGGCCATGGGAGTTCTACCTGCAGAGAAACTGAGCTAGACCCCAGGATTTGACCCATTCTTTTCCAATGTTGTTCTAGAGCTCATATGGCTCAAAGCGAGTCTGGAGAACATCCCTCCAGAGAGGGTCAGAAGGTTTGTTTATAACAAATATGATCACATGATCCATATGGAAAAGGCACTTTGCTCTGTATTTTTGTGCACAGTGTTCATATAAGGGATCTAATTCTTCTCTCATGTATCTCCTTTGATTTCTGTGGGGTTACTCCTGATACACACTGAGGCCTTGTACACACTATAAAGTTATTGCGTGATAACGCTCGTTATTGCGCGATAACAGGCACAGCGTCCACACACAAATCCATGTTATTGTGTGGTAACAGCCGTCTTACCGCGCAACATGTAAACCACCAAAACGAGGGTGGTAGCGGCTACTGCGGAACAGCAGTTCCGCAATAGTTCGTGTGTGTACGGTTGCCGCGTAATATGAAGCCTCTGGAAATGTCCCAGAATTCTCATTCCATCCCTTCTGCACTTCCTCCTGCACTCTGTGGCTTTGACGTGACTGTACCCGCCCTCCCATCATTCCCGGGAATTTTTGAACTGTTCGCTCTTGCTGTTTGTTCGGCATGGAGTGCAGCTGTGTTCTCCAAGAGCAATGGCGGCTCAATGCGGCAAACGTGCTCCAGTGTGGACCACAGCTGAGGTGCTTGATCTCATAGGCATCTGGGGAGAGTCTGCTGTGCAGGCACAGTTACGTGGCAGCAGGTGAAATTTTGATATTTTTGGCCAGATTTCTTGAGCCATGGCAGAGAAGGGGTACGAAAGAAACACTCTTAGTGCAGGTTGAAGGTGAAGGAGTTGAGGATAACGTACCACAGAGCCAGAGAGGCAAACCAGCGCTCCGGCTCAGCACCGGTTATATGCCGATTTTACAAGAGGCTGGAAGCAATCCTGAGTGGGGATCCCACAACTACCCCAAAAGCTCCTGTGGATACGTCAGCACCCCCCATGAAAAAGATACTGGAGCAGACGGTGACGAGCAACTCGTGGACGAGGAAGTGGAGGTGGAGGACGACCTGGAGGCTGAAAGTGGTGTAGCTGACCTAGGGAGCCAGGAGCTGTTCTCCACGCCACCCGACACGTGCTGCCCAGATTCTTTCTCCATGCTGTCTTCAGATGCAGCAGAGGGGAGCTCTGGTAAGTTTCATCAGAAGTGGCTTCTGTGCTTGCTGGATGAGCTTTGCGGGCAAATGAAGAGTGGGTGGGAGATGGGCGTTTTGAGTTTCATCCTTTTCTTTTCTTTTTTGGATGGGGGGGGGTCTACCCCACATTACACGAACAGTGCATCAATGCATGTTGTAATTCTCAAGAAATCCTCCGCGTTGAGCTCAGTGAAGGTCTCCTGGATGTACTTCCACAGCCTCCTAGTTAAATTCGATGGGAGAGCAACTGTGTTCCCTCCCCCATAGAAGGATACTCTCCCTTGCCAGTTGCAAAGCACGGCAGTGGGAACCATGGCTGTGCACAAGCCTGCTGCGTATGGTCCTGGCTTATATCCAATGACATGCAGGATATGTATTCTGGCTTGCAGGGACACTCTAAGCAGCGAGATATTGCCTTCCATGGCCGTGCCGTGTGTGAACTAATCGCCCAAAGAACTGGAAATAGTTCACGGAGCTGTGAGTCTTGTCTCGGCAGCCGAACCTCCATTTTCAAAAGCCCTTTCAGTCCCCGGCAATGCCCTGTCCCATGGACACTGTGGAATGTGGCGGCAGAGCATATTACCAGCTCTTTAACCAAAGTGAGAACAATAGCACTACTTATGATGTTTCATTTTTCCTTAGAAACGACCTTCGCCGGTCAGTGGTCTGTGCCAGCTGACCGGCTGAGACAGATAAGGAGAAGGCCTCGCAGGAACAAGGAGGATATCTTCCAAGAGCTGATGCAGTCCAACGAGGCAGCAGCAAGGGAGACTAGACTATGGAGGCAGGAATGCTGGCAGGAGTGCAAGGAAAACAATTTGAAGAGGCAGAAGCAGGATGCCCTCATAAGCATCCTGCAGGAGCAGACCCAACTGTTGAAGACCATGGTTGGTCTGCAGACCCAGCTGCTCCAGGTTTGCCCCCCCTCCAGCCACAGCAACACTTTCTGTCCCCCACGCCCCATTCTCCCTCAAAGCAGTTCTTTGAAGCCCAGGGACCCTCCTGGTACAATGTTACATCCACTCCTGCACCAAGCTATGGCATTGAGCCAAGCACCTACACGCATCTATAGCACCTGATGCAGGCACTGCTTACTGTAATTTAATGTTTTCTAATAATAAAATTGAATCACTTGAACTGTGCAGTGTCTTTATTGATACACAATAAAATTAGTTGTTGCATGTTTAGTATTCACTCATTTGAGCATAGTACAATACACGCCACCGGCATTGCCCCCCCCAATCAGCACCCAGTAGTGCGAGGGAACACTACTGCACAGTGATGCAATGCATCCTATGAGTCCCCATCACTAAAATGCACCCTAAGTGCCTCCCTTATGCGGAGGGCTCTCAGCTGTGCCCCCCTGCTACTCCTAGTGGCTGGCTGCTGGAAGGCAAACTCTAGCCGCTTAGCCTCCACGTCCCATGAAGGGGGAAATCTCTCTCCCCTATTTTCACAGAGGTTATGCAGGACACAGCACGCCGCAATGATGGCTGGAATGTTGTCCTCATTCAAGTCTAGCCTCCCATACAAACAGGGCCAGCGGCCTTTTAAGTGCCCAAAGGCGGACTCCACGGTCATTCGGCACCGGCTTAACCTGTAATTGAAGCGCTCCTTGCTTGGATCCAAATTGCCAGTATAGGGCTTCATGAGCCAAGGCATCAGTGGGTAGGCTGCGTCTCCTATGATTACTATTGGCATCTCCACATCCCCAACAGTAATTTTATCATTGGGGAAGAAGGTCCCTGCCTGCAACTTCCGGTACAGGCCCGTGTTTTGGAAAATGCGAGCATCATGCACCTTACCTGACCACCCCACATTTATGTCCGTGAAACACCTCCTGTTATCCACGAGTGCCTGAAGCACCATGGAGAAGTAGCCCTTCCTATTAATATACTCAGTCGCAAGATGTTCCGGAGCCAGAATAGGGATGTATGTGCCGTCTATTGCCCCTCCACAGTTCGGGAATCCCATGGCTGCAAATCCATCGATGATCTCCTGCACGTTGCCCAACGTCACTGTCCTCCGGAGCAGAACATGATTAATGGCTCTGCACACTTGTGAAAAGGCTAACCCGATGGTCGACCTGCCAACTCCAAACTGATTCGCAACCGACTGGTAGCAGTTTGGAGTCTCCATTTTCCACAGTGCGATTGCAACACGTTTCTCCACGGTAAGGGCAGCTCTCATTTTGGTGTGCTTGCATCACAGGGCAGGGGCTAGCTCCTCAGACAGTTCCATGAATGTGGCTTTCTGCATTCGAAAGTTCTGTAGCCACTGCTCATCATCCCACACCTGCAAAACGATGCGGTCCCGCCACTCGGTGCTTGTCTCTTGTGACCAGAACCGGCGGTGCACCATGTGCAGATGCTCTGTGAAGGAGCTCAGCAATGTGGTGCTGTTGTTCTGCATGGCAGTCACCAATCCAGGGTCATCCGAATCCTGGTCTGATTCAGAGCTGAACGCATACTGTGCCACCAGCCGAGATGTATTCATTATGCTGAAGGCGACAGTTGAGATCAGAGCTGGATCCATGTTGCTGCAAAAAGGAGTTCCGGGAAGCAACATGGTACTGTTGAAAATGGGCGTGAGTTGCTAGTAGCAACTCTTGTGACGCAAGGGGAACAGAATGCACCATGGGAAACCAAGACTTAATCCATGGTGCTCAGCGCTACTCTCCTTCTACCCAGGATTCTTAGTGCTGAATCAGGATGGATGGAACTGTGGGATAGGTTCCCACAATTCAACTGGGTTTCTTGTGAAATCGCGAATTGCAGGGGGGGCTCTGTTCCGTCACAAGCTGCTCAGTGTGGATGCGATACTGCGCTACAAAAACCATGTGACTTTTAAAGCACAACGGGCTTGTTGCGCAATTATTCCTCTAGTGTGTTCATGGCCTCAGGTATGAGAGAGCAGAATCACGTCCGACATAGTATAGGACCTCAACTGGTGTAAATCAGTGAAGCTATGCTGATTTACACTGGCTGAGGATCGAGCCCCATACGTTTAGTTATCTGTTCTGCACACTGACTCATGTCTCAGACAAAGTGTCATCCTTAGACCTTCATCACTGTAAACATGCTCCAGTTTTGTAATCTGTTAAATTCCTTTTACCTGTTGTGCAATATGTGTAAACGACTGTTCAATCCATCTGATAAATCTCATGACAAATATTGAAAGAAAAAGAGTTCGCTTTTCGAATGGGTGGTGACTGTTTAAATTCCCTTGACAACGGCAGTAGAGTTTTTCTGACCCTACGCATCAGTTCCTCAGCCTGCCTAGCCTGAGGGAGTTTGGAGGGCTCTGTTTCAATCCTGACTCCCTTCAAATTGCTCTTAATCTTGTCTTGTGTGCCAGAACTTGGAAAACACTCTAGTGAAAAGCTTATCTTCCATAACCCACAGTGAAATGGTTAAGTGCAGACACTTCTGTGTTGATGCGGGGCCAGTTGGGATATACCCATGCTATGATTTATTGCATCAATTACTTAGGTGTTGTCTGTAACTACTTCCCAGAGCACATGACCATAGCTATTTAGGTGGCCAAATATTTGCCTAAAAAGGATTCCCTGGGGGCACATTGTAGTCCCATAAATCTTCCCATGCCCCCTTCATTCATTACAGTGCTCAACCGACAAGAGTTACCTGGCTTTCAGCAGTTCTTTCCCTCCCCTCTCCCATCTCTCCCAAGTAATTGGGAGACCTGGGACTTCTGGATATTTCTTCCCTTCAGGGAGATTCCCTGCTGTCATACCAGTGAAACTCTGGAACCATCGGAAGATCCAGTGTCTCCAGGAGGAGTCCTCTTTTGTCACAGGGATTGCCTCCTGTTTGTCAGGGAGGAAAAAGAGGCAGGATGACTCCATAACAATCAAGGAGGCTAAGGAGCTCTGGTTGGGAGGTCTTACCCTTTTGGTTTCTCAGCCCAGTGTTCAGACCCAGTACTGGTTATTTTTTAAGGCGGGGTTAGATGTCCTGCAGTACTGAAGTAGCTCAGGGTCCTGTTGCCCTCCTGGCCCTTTGGCTGTGGGTCCTGATCCTTTGGCCTCCAGAGTGTTCACAGTCGTTAAAGGAATGGCTTGGTTTGGGTCAGTCTTGCGGAAGGTTTCCCGGTCAACCACTGCCCCATTCTTGGGTTTGGAAATTGTCCCCTGGACGTTGTGCTTCCCGGTCTTGTTGCGTTTGTGGAGATAAAAGAGCAGGGGAAGGATTAATGCCAGGAGGAGGATGATAAGACAGATGGGAATGATCACGCTGAACATGTTGGCTTCGATGAAGCTGAGGAATGTGCCCCCCTCCACAGGAGAGGAGATTGTTGTGGCTTCGTGGCCCTGCCAGACTGTTGGAAGTGTGTTGTCCTTGCTGGTATCGGGGCTCAGCTGGTCAGAGCCTTGGGGCTGGGTGACCAGTGTTCGTGAGGTGGGGCTAATCTCTTGGGGTGTTTGCCTGCCGCTTGACTCTGGGATGTGGGGGGCTCTGAGCAGAGGAGTTCTGTATTCTTTAGAGGAGTTGTACGGCTCTGTGCTATACCTCAGCAATTCCAGAGCAGGTGGCACCCCATGAGCTGCCAGCTTGAACAGAAAGCTGTCATTCAGCAAGTGGGGGCTAGCATCTTCAATTTCTAGCACTTCCAGCCCAACCAGCCCCTGCTCAAGGTCACGCTGGGTGAAGTGATCAATGGGAGCATGCTGGCTCTCTTTGTCTCCTGAGACTTTCACAAAATGGCTGCCCTTTGGTGCTCTGAGGATTGTAAATGCTGGGATGCTCTTTGTCTTATTTGCCAACTCACTGGCATCAAGGACACTGGTGTCCAGAAGGGCAGTGGTTCCCCGTGGCCACAGAATCCCCTGCCATGTCTTGACCAAGGCCTTGACTGTCACATTCACTCCCCCCGATGTGTTTGCGCCTCTAGACATTGAGAGGAACTGGAATTCGTCCTTGGTGGAGGTGAAATCTGTGAAAGTAAAAGTCACTTCACCATTGTCCACTTGCTTCTGGGAAAAGCTTCTCGCTGGGTTTTGATTGACCCTCAGTTGGCCAAATTTTGGATCCCTAGTGATTGTGTATAGGACCTCTTGTTCCCATGGGTGTGGTGCCCCCAGGAGCTGCTCTCGGGTCAGTAGTGCAATATTTAGGCCCTGAGGTACCTCCAGGGATTTCTGGCTCATCATGGTTGTCGCTTCAGGCAGTACTTGAATCTCCAGAGAAGTGAAGATGGGTGGATTATGCCTATCAGATATGCTAAGCTCTAAGGACCCAGGAGAACTACTTCCGTTGGTGATGAACATTAGGTGCCCGGCATTGATGTCTGCTTGAGTGAACTGGCTGATAGGTACCTGTTTATTGCGTGTGTTTGCCAGGAAGCCATTGGCTGGCCCCTTGAGGATTCTGTAATTAATTTCTTCAGGGGAACTGTCAGGATCTATTACATCCAAGTGGTCTTGGGAGAGCACTGTTGAGGATCCATGGCGAATCTGCAGAACATGGCCTTGCTTTGTGAGGTGAGGTGGTTTCTCATTGATTTCACTCACTGTTATATTGAATACTTCAGAAATGACCAAGCCCCCTGCTTCCTGTGGAGGCCGGGTAGACTCCATAGCCCTAGGCCGCAGCCAAGCTTTAAATCTGAAATGATCTTCCAGGCTGCCAGATGCATGGTGAGTGTATTGCAGGTTACTCCTGAACATATCAGACTGCAAGAAGTAAGGATGCTTGTTGCTGATTGGTATGTCATCAACAGAAAGGTGTCCATGCGTGGGCAGCTCCGTAACTAAGAACACTACATCATAGGTCGCCCTCTTGGACTCTGGAACTTTGGTCAAAAGGTTGGAAGCATCCAGCACCGAGGTGTTAATCTCTGCTCTTTGAGTTTCCAGGACCCTGAGGCCTTGAAGAAGAGAGAACACAACCCTGTCACTGTCTCGATAACAACAGCATTCTGCCAGGAGGAACCAGAAAGTGGAGAGGGGAGGGCAGAGAGCAAGAGAGAGATGGCAAACCTAAAACAGAACATGCTATGGAGGAGAGAGGAGGAGAGCTCAAGGAAAGGAAGAAAAGAGCTACACAGGAAAGCTGGAGGAAGAGGAAGGAGGAAAAAAGTAATTAAGCACAATGGTTCTGCAAGAAAACAGGAGGAAAGGAAAGGAATCGAGGAAAATTGAGCAGTAGAAAAAGAGGAGGGAGACGACAGGAAAGGAAGGACCGGGAGAAGTATGGAAGTCCTTGCTTGCAGAGGGGCTCCAATTCAGGAAAATATTCAAACAGTAGCTCAGCTCCCATTGTGCTGAAGTGCTGTCTGGCATGGGTTTGCCTTCCTAAACTGGAATCTCTGCATGGCCATTCGTAAGACCCCTTGGTAACACAGACAGAGGGGGAAGCTAGCAAAGTTCAGTATTGCTCCCGTGTTCCCTGTCTGCACCCTTTCTTCCCTTGGCCACAGCATCTCCAGTCTGTTCATAGAAGCCAGCACAGTTTTGTTCCCAGCAGCCACAGGGCTCTTTTACCTTGGTTTCTCCACAGCTTGGTTGATAGCTGGGGACAGCTTGCCTCGAACGAGATCAACACTCTGAGGACGTATGAATCTGTTACTGTGGGAGGGGAGGAGATTCGGAAGCGAATAGCGTCCTGGGTAAACCAGAATGGCTGCTGAGGCATCTCATGCTGGTAAAAAATTATTCCACTATCCACCTGGTTTGAAACAAAATCAAACAAGCAAACAAACTTTTAATCAGAGCGAAGTAGAAGAGAATAATCCTCACTGAATGTATTTCCTGGGCAGGATCCTGCAGCCAGTCAGCATGCAGAACTGCCACTGTATTCAGCAAGAGGTCTGCCCATCTGTCTTATTTATAGATCTCCAACCACTGCAGTATCACCAGTGTTGTACAGGTGGGGAAACTGAGGCACAGCAACTTGCACTAGGCTGCACAGTGAGATGATGGGAGGGTAGGGAGTAGGACCTAGAATTCCTGACTCCCATCTCTCTGCTTTAACCACGAGCTCATGATGTCTGCCAGTACCCCTCTACATGCCCAAGACAGAAAAATGAAAGGCTCAAGCCCTCCATTCTGCTGAAAAATGCTAGTGGTTGCCACTGGGCATGTGTTTCAGATCCTAAAGCCAATGGGATGCCAAGCACACTCTTTTGGGCTCAAAAAAGGAGCTATCAAGCCTCTTTATTTAATAAAAACAGCTACAGATGATGGGCCAGGGGCCTACTGGAGTGCCCGAGGCAGTGGCCTCATGACAGGTCAGAGCTAAGCTGTGTGGGCTGAGGGCTTTCCCTGGTGCAAGTGGCATGTGCCACAGTTTAGGTATTGGTTGTAAACAGTGTGTTTTGGAGGCAGAAAGTTGGAAAAGGAGCTATGTGACAGAGACTCAGAGGAAGCAGAGGAAAAGGACTTTTTGTGCACAGAGCTTGCTGGGAGAACAGATATGGGGCTTTCTGAGCAAGGAAACTACTTTCTCTTTGCTTCTCTCTGTTCAGGGAGACAGGCCTGTGTGTACATAGTAAATACACAAGATTACACCTAGAATATAACCTACTTGTATCAATGATTTCAAATTCTCATCCTAATGGAAATAACACTGCAAGGCCCCAGATTTTGCCTACCCAATCAGGGCCCAAGAGCAACACTTCTATTTGTGTAATGGGCACAAGCAGTGCTAACGAGGACGTCAGCTGGCACTGGGCTGAGAATGGGCAAGATGGAGAGATGTAGGCAGGAGCAGAGCAGAAGGTCAAAAGATTGGAGTGAACACTGAGCTGGGAGTAGTGTAAAACAGCAAGCCCTGGTGGCTCTGAGTGATGGTCTATGGGGTAAGCTGTTGGCCTGGGTATCAGGTGATAAGGGTTCAATTTCTCACTCTGCCACTGGCCTGCTGGTTGATCTTGCACACATCAAATCCCCCCCTCCCCCTGGTGCAATATTTGTCTGCCTTGTTTATTTCAATTATCAGTGTTTTAGAGCTGGTACTGTCTCTCAATGTGTCCGTACAGTGTCTAACACAATGGGAGTGGGATCTGAACTGGGAACTCTAGGTGGTATACATAATGGCATTGTGGGGAGATGTTGAAATAAGACTGATTCTTCTCCTAGCCTTTTACTTATTGGGATGAGAATGGCTACTATGGAGAGATCTTCACTCTGCAGTGAGAGGTTGGTTACGGGTATAGATTCGCTAGCAAAAGAACCTGTCACTTTAAAGTTCCAAATGGGTGGCTGTGTTAGTCTAGGCCAGCTGAACAAACAAGGAGTCCTGTGGCACTTTTAAAGACTAACAAATGTATTTATTGCATGAGCTTTCGTGGGACACTTTTCAAAGCGTCTGATGAAGTGGGATTTTCTCCCACGAAAGCTCAAGCGATAAATATGTTTGTTAGTCTTTAAGGGTGCATCTACACTTGTAAATTAAGTTGACATAAGCAGGCTTAAGTCGACTTAATTTATTCTGTGTCTTACGCTGCAGCTTAAGTCGTCTTAAGGAAATTTAAAATTGACTAAATAAGACCTAGTTTTATGTCGACTTACTGGTTAAGTCGACTTTATTAAGTCGACTTAAGCCAGTGTAGATGTGGCTTAGCCCTAAGTCGACTTAGAGGGTCCCCAGGGCTACCCACTAACCTCCCTCCCAGGGTGCCTGGAACAGTCAGAGCCTGGCGTGCCCACCCACATGGCAGGACACAGCCCTGCCCACCTCGCTCCTGTACCCTGCCCCTGTCCCTGCCCTGCTCAGCCCCCATGTACCCTGGTAGAATGGGGAAGATGCTGAGCTCCCTGGCACTTTTGGAGGGCACCTCTTGGGTGCCCCCCTTCCCACCATGCACCACTCGCAGGTCCACCTAGCCCCTACAAGTTGACTTAGGCGTCCAGTGTGGACGCTCTAAGTTGATTTGGCAAGGTTGACTTTAAGTCGACCTAAATTTACAGTGTAGACATACGAAGTCGACTTATTTGAACACGTGTAGACATAGCCTAAAAGTGCCACAAGACTCCTTGTTTGTTTGTCACTCTAAAGTTGTAGTTGTTTAAAGCAGGGTTAAATTAGAGTGTGATGCTTCCTCTGAATGCAGTTCTCCAGAACTAGGCAGGAAGAATTGCACATACAAAAATTACGACTAGTTTGTATATGCAGTCACCTTGATTTTTTTGCTTAAATCAACTAATTGTGGGCAAAAATGGTCAGTTACATAAACCTGATTTGCATGTGCTGCCACAATCAATGTGTGCACAATTTACATGGTACTTGAACTTCTGTGAGCATGGCTGCATGTGCCTGATTTGAATAGCAGGCCCTTACTATTTTGTAAAAATCATTGATGTTTTTGTAAAAATGATCTGCCTTCTCTCTAACCTAGAATAGGTATTTCCATGCCTGCACTTCCCTCACTCTGTTGAAGGCAGCAGTAGATTTCTGGAGGGGAATAGACGCCTAATTTGAAAGCCTATAACAGTCAGTCTGCCTGTTCACATATTGCTGGGGACACTGGGACCATCATCTGCCACAGCCTTTCTGGAGTGTGATGTCAAGGAAGCCATGGCAACTGCATGTGTTGCTGTGGTAACTTGGTGAATATTTCATTGGCTGGCTATAGCAGAAGAATTCAGTGCCTATCTGATGGGATAGTGTTTGCAGCCCTGTGGCTTGCTGGTGCTGTCCAGGGCATGGGGATCAAAACAAAGATAAAATATGAAAAGTAAATGTGGTTTGAGTTCTGCACTGGGGATCTCTGAGGAGGTCTCAGTCAGAGCAGTGCTGGCAGAGCAGAGACAGGCAACATTTTCCTGCCTATTTGCTCCTCAGTTCTGATGTGGTTGAGTGTTTATATCCCCAAGAGAACAGAACAGCTATGTCTACACTTGTAAATTTAGGTTGACTTAGCATGTGCACACTTAAATTTAAAATTGACTTAGGGGGGAACTTACAAAGTCGACCTAGACCGTCCACACTGGACGCCTAGGTTGACTTCTAGGGGCTAGGGGGTCCTTGGGCAGGTCCACAGTGCCAGGGGGGCACCCCTTGCCCAGTGCCAGAGGGCTCAGCCTTTGCCCCATTGTACCAGGGTGCAATGGGGCAAAGGGGGGACAGAGACCCTGGCAGGGCTTGGGGCCGGGGTGGCCGGGCCCCGCCCCGCCCTCGGGGGGGGCATGCCAGGCTCTCCCTGTGCCCCCCCCCGGCAGGGAGGGCAGTGGGGGGTCCTGGAGAGCTCTAAGTCGACTTAGGGGCTACTCCAGGTCTACACTGGCTTAAGTCGACTCTAGAAAGTTGATTTAAGCCTAAAGTCGAATTAAAAGTAGGTTTAATAAAGTCGACTTAATTTTCATTAAGTCGACTTAAGCAGCTTGCTTAAGTCGACTGAAGAAAAGTGTAGTGTAGACACGGATTAAATTAAGTCGACTTAATTTCTAAGTGTAGACATACCCAACAGTACTAATAGTCTCTGTTTGTATATCACCTTTCATCCAGGAATCTCAAAGCACAGCACAAGGTGGGTGAATATCATCAGCCTAATTTTACCAAAGGCACAGAGAGGTGAAGTGACTGGCCCAACAACTCAGTGGCATTGCTGAGAATAGATCCAGGCTCTTCCAACTCCCAGTTCCCTTCTATAATCACTAGACCATGCTGTCTTAGGCTATGTCTACACTTGTAATTTTAAGTCAACTTTAACTAAGTGTTAAACTAACTTAATGTTTAACTTAGTGTTTAACTTAGTGTTTAACTAAGTATTAACTAACTTAGGCTATGTCTACACTTGTAATTTTAAGTCGACTTAGTGAGTCTACACTTAAAATTAAAGTCGACTTAAAGGGGAACGTACAAAGTCGACCTAGAGTGTCCACATTGTGTCCTTAATGTTAAGGAAGCTCCCAGGTACAATGGGCCCAGGGAGAAACCTGATGAGCCATTAAGGACACAATGGTTGTAGACAGCCTGTCTGGGGTGTTTCCCCAGAATCACACAAGTTAAAGTATAGATATAACAATCATATTCCTAACTTCTAATACAAATACAATTCCTATACATAAACTATATAATCATTCCCAGCAAATTATTACCTTTCTATTGATACCAAACATGACATAGTTTCTATGGATTATAGCATTTATGATATATTAATAGAAAATAATATCATAAATGGTTCCCTAAATCCAGACAGCATCACACAGGGCTCTGCCCTGCCCTTTGGGAGCGCATGCCAGGCTCCCCCTGTGCCCCCCCCCGCAGGCTACCCCACGTCTACAATGGCTTAATTCAACTTTAAAAAGTCGAATTAAGCCTTAAGTTGAATTAAATCTAAGTTTAATAAAGTCGACTTTATTTTCATTAAGTCGACTTTATTTTCCTTAAGTTGACTTAAGCAAGCTACTTAAGTCGACTTAAGAAAATTGTAGTGTAGACGCAGGGTAAATTAAGTCGACTTAAGCAAGCTTAAATCGACTGAATTTACAAGTGTAGACGCAGCCTTAGTGAGTCTACCCTTAAAATTAAAGTCGACTTTGGGGGGAACTTACAAAGTCGACCTAGAGCGTCCACACTGGACGCTAGGTCGACTTCAAGGGGCTAGGGGAACCTAGGGTAAGTCCACGGGGGCAGAGGGGGCACCCCTTGCCCACTGCCAGGGGGCTCAGCCTTTGCCCCATTGTACCTAGGTACAATGGGGCAAAGGGGGTCAGGGACCCTGGCAGGGCATAAAGGCAGGGTGGGCAGGGCTGTGCCCTGCCCTTTGGGGGGGCATGCCAGGCTCCCCCTGTCCTCCCCCCCCCGGCAGGGAGAGCATTGGTGTAGTCCTGGGGTAGCCCTACCCCACGTCTACACTGGCTTAAGGCGACTCTAGGGAGTCGACTTAATTTTTATTAAGTCGACTTTATTTTCCTTAAGTCGACTTAAGCAAGCTGCTTAAGTTGACTTAAGGAAACTGTAGTTAGACGCAGGGTAAATAAAGTTGACTTAAGCAAGCTTAAGTCAACTTAATTTACAAGTGTAGACGCAGCCTTAGTGAGCAAATTGAAATCAAATCATGGCTACGAAGCATTAGAAACTACCCAGGAATGTGGTATGAGAAAACCTTAGCGAGAACAATCAGGCCATCTTTCAATAGAATGTCCAAGCCACCCTTTTGAATTGTGTAGTGAGGGGAAAATTTTCTATTCCATTCAAAATGGTTTTAGAGTAATTTCTGTAGAATCCTATTACTGCATTTACTTTAGCATTTTGTAAGACTTTTCCATTAGAGAGGTGTGTGTGTATAGAATGGTGATGGTAGAAAAAGAGAAAGAAAAGAAGGGGGAAAAAAGGCAGAAGGAGAAAGAGAAGAGAGGAGGAGAAAGAGATGAACAGCCTGCAAATGGCAATATAATCTATAGTTTGAGAAAGATACTGGATCCCATCTGTCCCTCCACAGAAGGAAAGGCAGCAGATGAGTGTGCTCAGTCTAAGCATGCCTGATCTTACAATTTGCTCTGCAAAATAATGTAGTAGCACAGAGGGAAGTGTGGATGGAGATCCAAATTGTGAATCGATCACTTGCAATTGAAGGCAGGGTCCAGAGTTCCAAGATTCCCATAACAGACCCAAGGATGTTTTAGGTCCCAAGGTATAGTGGAAGCAGCCAGGACCGAGATTTGTGCTGAAACAAGTGCAGTGCAGTGCCTGCTGAGAGAGACGATGACCCTTTTTTTTTTTGGTTTGCAATTTGGGAGGATGAATCCTGCAAGAGACCTCACTTTTGGCAAAGGAAGGGCTAGTTGCTCAGCAGCTGTAAGCAGATGCTATTCCATTGACTTCGATGGCGCTATGCTGCTCTATGGCTGCTGAAAACACATTTCTGGATTGTGAAGTGAATTCCGAGCTGGTGTGAGGTGCCAGTTTAACATTGCTGGAGACATGTCTCCATCTATCTCCATACACAGTGGCAGGCTTCCAAAACACACTCTGATAATCCCCCTTTAGGACTCCCTCTAGGACTGAAAAAGCCATTTAGTCTCAACAGCCTCTTCACTGAGGCTACCAACAAGGATCCTGGTTGTGCTGATACTTTTTCTGATGCCAACACACGTGCCCTGGGAACTGGTCGGGGACCACTGACTCACCAGAGCCCACCAAACAGCTCAGGTCACCTGCAACAGCTTTTGGTTATTATCAGCTCTGGCTAGATTTGCCCGGTGACAAGGAGGTAGATGGCTCTGCCATGTTGAGCCATTCTGTCTCCTTGCACGTATTTCAACTGCGAATAAAGAGGGCTGCATTGTGTAGTAGAATCCAGCTGTGTTACTCAGGCTGGGAGCTAGAGGGCCTGGGAAACAACAGGGTTTGTGCAGGTGCAGCACAGTGGCATAGCTAGAGGTGGAAATTTGGGTTGGCCCAATCTATGCTGCACAGGCAGCGAGCAAGATCTGATGTCGGAGCAAATCATTTATACTGCATATGAAGAAATTTACTTATACTCGGCTTTCAGAGATGCTCTGATTTGGGCAGGCCTGGGTGCCAGTTGAGTGAACCACATCCCACTCAGCCCCTTATGGCCATGCCTCTAATGCAGCAGCCTCAATAATGGATCAAGACACCTTGTCTCTTCATCTTGTCTCTTCTCCAGCTTGAGGGACACTACAAGGGGGAGGCAGGAGCACTTACCTCAGCCTGGGTGAAGTTCTCCAGTGGCCAACTGGCACTGTCCCCATGGTAATTCACCAACCTGCCCAGTTGTGGGAGCTCTTCTATGCTGTAAAATAAGGGGTGGGAGTCTGCTTCGCTGTTGGTTACAGCTTTCAAATTCTGGCTTGTGATTGGTTGAAGGGTTCCTTTAAAACAAATAGTATATAATGCATTTATTAATAGCGGCCAATCAGTACTCACTTCCTGCCCACCGTATAGAAGGATGTATCTGACAGGCTAAGAAGATTTCTAACTGCATGGGTAGCTGGCATAATGATGCAGGCTGGTGTGTGTTAGCTCCTTTACCATCCCTTTCATTCATATTATGCTTATGGATTCAAGTCCCATCCCAGAATTTGCGCTTATCCCATGGGCAGAAAAAGGGCAGGAGTTGTATTAATACCCATCCTTTGGGTATCATCATCAGTGATGTCAGTGGGAGTTTTGCAGTGGACTTCAATGCTAGATGTAAATATTTATACACACACACACATGTATATATTTTAACTCTTTAAGAGCCAGCTTTTCTAACATTTATGTGCACACAGAATGTCTGCATGATTTTCCTCCCACCTACCATGATTTCAAGCATTAATCAGGCACTTATATGAGTAAATGACCATAAGTGCCCCATATGCACGAAGGATGACCCCAATTTGTGCATGCAGTGCAAAACTGTGTGTGCAAGGCGGCAGCATGGGTTATGCCACTGCCTGTGCATTTTTCTGAAAATCTGAGCCTAAGAGACTGCTGAATCCTTATGTTCCCATGGGCAACAGCAATGACTCCTCAAATGTCTCCCTCTCTCTCTGCAATATCTAAGAGTGAAGCTGGAAAGTGTCTGTGGAATGCTAGGTAACTGCCTCACAATAAAACAATAGAGTCCTGTGGCACTTTTAAAGACTAACTGATTTATTTATTACATGAGCTTTCGTGGGAGAAAATCCCACTTTGTCAGACGCTTTAACACAACTACCCCTTTGGAACTTGCCATACAATAGGAAGTGAAATGCCATCTGTGCTCTCAGAAAGGGATGCAGTCAGAAATCAAGCCAAGAGCTCTTTGTCAGGCCATATTATCCCACCCGTGTCGCCTCACACTGCCAATGGCTACACTGCTCCGTGCCTGATTGTCTGTATGGATTAACAGTGGTACACTGGATCCTCTGTGTGAGGGCTGCTGGCAGGACTGACATAGTAGGACAAGGGCACAACATGGAGATTTCAAAGCATCTATCTTTTCCTGCATTGTCTTTCACTTTACCTCCATCACTTCCGATAAGCTCTTACCATTAGCTCTCCTACCTTTCATACTGACACATCCTACTTCCTCTCACATCCCTTGTAACACAGCCTATCACTCATTTTTCTTTTCTCCTGCCATAAGCCAACCTAGCCCAATAGCCACTTGAGCTGTTGGATGCTGCTGATTCGATGACTTCTCAAGGCTCTTGTTGGTCCAGTTCCCTTCCTTTCAGCAGCCCTGACTGGGGTGACGTCTCTTTTGTCTGTAGGCAACTCACCTGGACATACAGTGAGATCTTGTTTCTTTTCCAAGGTGATGACCAACTTCTTCTGGGCTCTCACAGTGAAAAAATGTCCAGGGGAGATGTTCTCGCCATCAGATAGATTGAAGGAGAAGCCACCATCCAGGGGCCCTGTAGAATTCATGTTAGTGGGGACAGGGATTAATCAATGGGATCTAGTGGAATGACAGCAAGAGCTCTTACCCCACAGAAGGAGGGCATAGGGAGTAATGTAGCAAAGCTCATGCAGGAATGAACATGGAGACTAAATTCCTCACTAGTCCTAGCAAAGGCCAGGGCTGATTGAGCAGAGAAACTGAATTTTTCCCAGTTCAGCACTGGGCTGGGGTCCACTGGTGACTTGTTTGTGTATTAGGGGTTGTGTGTGTGTGAAGGGGAGGTAGGCGGGGGGACTAGCTCAGCTCAGGAATGAATGAGCATGGAAGCTGAATTTCCCCAGGTCAAGGATAGGCTCCATTGTAAAGTTTTGTCCCCCTTAGGTCAGGGACCATGACATCTCAGTGTGTGATTCCCAAATTATGGTTCATGGCGCCCTTCTTCAGAATGAAACAAGATGACAACCAAGAAGTGTGAGGGGGGTGGGAATCATGTGGGGTGGTGGCTGTCCCAGAGGCCTCTCTTATGAAATGACAGGCAGGCTGAACCCTAGCTATAGGTCCCATACTGTAGGACACATTGTCCATGCTCAGTACAGCTCAATATAGGTCAACTGTGGGTGATGACTCCTCCCGTCCAGGTGTTGGATAAGTTACATATCAGAAGAAAGCCAGCTTCAGGTTGAATGAATGCATAGACTGAATTCTGCTCTCACGATGTAAATCTAGAGTACCAACATTGAAGCTTACTCTGCATTTACACTGGAGTTAGTGAGAACAGGATCTGCCTGGAAGACTGCATTCTCCTTTCCTCCCAGGACAGGATGCGCCTTCCAGCTGTGAGTGTACCTTAGTGTTTATGGGCTATGGCAGTACTGTGCTGGGGAATTTGACTGGCCAGAGTTAGCTTTCCTTAACACACAATTCTCCCCACATTGATCCACAAACAGGTCCCCCAGTGCTTTAGCCTCCAGGCCCAGGGATGCCCTGTTTCCAACTGTCCATTACGTACCTTCATGTACAAACTGAACGAGCCCACTATTTATCTGAGCTTGAGTGAACTGCAGGATCCCGTTGCTAGGAGACGACCTCAGCACAACCTTGCCATTGGCCGAGGGCCCGATGGAATAAACCACTTTCTCTGGAGGGGAGTCCTCATCCTCACTTCTCAGGATATCAGAAGTGATCTCTGCAGTGGTACCTTCCTGCATCTGAGGGAAAATGCTGAGCAATCAGCCAAGCGTGAACGTGACACAGTTTTCCAAAGGGATGGGGAGATTCCATCTTTGGAGTACTAATTTCAGAGCCAGCTGGGGGCCTGAGACTGCAAACACACACACATGTAGCATCACTGACAGCAGCTGGGTTATTCACATGAGTGTACGTGGAGAGGGGGAATATGCAGTTTATCTGGTATTTTCACAGGCACCATGCCACCCTGTGACTGGAGCCCAGCTGTCTGGATCTGATGTTTCACAGCACAACGCTGAGAAGCCAGGTGCTCATAGACATAAAGCCAATTATAGCAGCAAGACAACATAGTTTGTGTGGGGAGGAGAGGCAGGAATCTGGTTTCAATGCCAATTCTCCCACTAAGTCACCATGCTTCCTTGGTCAAGTCATGATGACAGCTTTCTGACCCTCAGTTTCTCCCTCTTTAAAATGGGAATAATTATACTGATTCACCTCACAGTGAGAGATAATCCATTTTCTCCATCAATGTCCTCTGACCCAAACTTCTAACAGACTTCATGTCTTGGAATTGAAGACAAATTTCACGGTGGAGATTTCAAGGGAAAGGGCTGCCACTCAGTCACAGGTTTTGAGCTCTCTCCATTTAACCCACTCGGCCAGTTCTCCTTCCCATATTATTGTTTCATTTAGCCTCTGCTACAATCTCTACCTGGAAAGCTTCCAATACTACCAACCCCATGTAATGATGAGGCTATAAACTGCTCCGGCACACCCTCTTGGAATGAAAATTATGTAAACTAGCAATGCATCATGTCAGTCCACGGGCGGCAAGCTTTAACTATCTGGGAGCAACCTTCCTTAGGGTGATTAGCTATTAATATTATTTAGATTTCTCTAGCAGCGAGAAGCCTCATCTAAGATGAAGGCCCTGTTAGAGAAGTGCTAGATAGCCAATCTCTGCCCCAAAGAGTTTACAGCCTACATAGATAAGAAACAAGACAGACAAAGGGTGGGAGGAGAAGCAATTTGCCCAAGGTCATGCTGCAGGAGGGGCATGAGCAACAGATCATGCAAAGTTCATGCAGCATTTTGGAATGTGTTCCTTGTTAGACTAACTGCAGGGTGTGGCCAAGGGTCCTTGGACTCCCCAGGAAGGAGATGCTGCAGGCATCATTTACCCTTGCTGTGACAGTTATGCCAGGTCAGTGGATGGATTTGTTTCTACTGCCTTAAACTAAACTGGTACATTAGATTTTGCAGACAGGTATTTGTCTGTATTGAGCTAAATTCTCTGACTCTTTAATGGGGCCAAATTCCCATCAATGGCAATGGGAGCTTGGCTCCCTGGAGGACTGTGGGATTTGAGCCAATGCCACTTTTGAAATGGTACAGAACCAAACTCCAGAGACCTGGCTGCCCCAAACTGGAGGTTCCGATTCTAGATACTGTGGCTCAGTCCCTGTCTCTACAAAACCACTGGAAAATGAGGTAACAAAGAGAGTGCGGAATTGTTTTCTGCGTGCTGATGTGTTTGTGGCTCCGGCATGCTGGGCTGGGCAGGACTGCTCACACATGCATCAGGAGCAGGAAGTAAGGTTCAGATGGCCTTTGGCCTCAAGCTGCTTGTGTGTGTTAGAACAGGGCACACCCAGTTTTACACACTGCAGCCTCAGCTGCTCCCAGCAGACATCACAATAAAATCACCCTTTCAGCTCTGGATTCCAGTGACTCAGTCTCGACTTTAGCGGTTTTATGCACTCGCCAAACCGCTCAGTTTAAAGCTTTCCATCATCTGATTGGGTGTAGCTGGTTCTCTTCCTATTGCAGTGAGAGGATGTTGTCAGTTGCCATGGCAAAGGTTCTAAATGAAGAATATTCTAGGCACCCTCCAATTCTGGGCTGGTGTCCTCCTCCCAGCCCTCTTTCCCAATGGACAGGTGGACAAGTATTCAGTTTTTTGGACAAGCAAGCTCCTGAGTACCTGAGGTCATTTGGCAAGGGAGGGTTATCGCGTGTGTTCTACTGATTTATTGATTCTCCACTCCCTGCCCTACAATCTTATACAGCATGGCTGTAGGCTGCATGACATCCCAGAAGTGGCTGTATTTCATGAATGAAGGGATCTCTGTGACACCATATATCTTTGTTGAGAAGCTGCCGCATCTATTAAATATGTTATATCTCCCTGTATATTGCATGGTGGAGCTGTTTAGTAACTAAAGCCCACATTTTCAATAAGGTATTTCACTGGGAGTTAGGCACTGAAACATCTTGAGAATCTGGACTTGATGGTCCAAGCCTGCAAACTTTCTAAGGGAGTTCTGGAACAGGCCCTAAATGTTGACAGTTTCTAAAAACTGCACTGTAAAACTGTGGTCACAAAGGGCTTACCCTAACTCCCATGGATGGTTATTATTTTAGGGTATCTCAGCACAGATTCATGTCATTAAGGCTCGATCTCACAAGCCCTCCATCATGAAGCAACCATTGAAGTCAATGCAGCTCTGAGCACAAGAGAACTCACAGGGCTGGGCCTACTGCTCTGTAATCTTGGGTGCAAAGTGCTCTATAAATACAAATCAGGATGGTGATGAGTCAGCCCACACCTATTTCAGAGTATCCGCTTTAGAGCCAAATCATTGCAATGGAAGCTCCTGTTGTGTCTGGAATCTCACAGTTCCTGAGAGTGGGAATAAAGAGCTGCCGACTCTGCACTCATCTGTGTTACATTGTACAGCTTTTGCATTCCCTCTGCCAGGTGCCTGCGGCCTAATGAGGAAATCAAGTCTTTTGGAAAATTTTTATTTGCAGATAAATTTTATAGTGGGCTCAGCAGCAGCCAGAATTCACACTGGCTGAAACATGTGCTTCTGAGCATGTGCGGCAGTGACATATTTCCCAAGCCAGTAACTAGTTGTAATTTATTTCTGCCCCATTGAAAAACATTATTCCCCATTGTGGACTAATGGAAAGAGCTACAGCTCAGTAGACAATGCTTCCTGAACAGCAGGAACAACTACTAATGGAATGTCTTGGGCCTTTACTGTTAGACGTTTATTACAGAAAGCCTGCTCTGCAGTTACTGACGTGTTTAATTATATCCCCTCTGAATTATTTAAGCTTTCCATTTGGTTTCTATTCTTACTTCCTTGTCTTATTATATCCGGTCAGACTTCGTGCCGCCTGTTTTCTCTGTGAGCACTGTATGTAGTTAAGACACTAGATCCAGGAAGGCTTTAGCTTGATTTGGGCTCACTACTGGAAAGTGTTGCTGTTATGAAAGTTTGGCACTTGTGATTTATGAATGAAAATGCTGCTTTTAAAGGGACTGAGCATTGTTTCAATGGATAAATCCCAAATGATCATTTGTGTTTGCCTTGTGGCTGGTCCCTGCAAACAGACCGTTCAGTTTCACTTGTGTTTCTAGTCACTCTCACTTTCGGGCCCATCAGGGCTGCATGGTTGGAAATGCTGGATGGATTAATTACCAAGGAGCCAATCAGTGCTTGCAAATGAGCTGAGCTCAGAGCAGACAATGAAGTGGAGTGGCTTTGAGTATTTCCTATGGCTAGGGGTGGTTTGGTCCCTGAAAGACTTTAGGTCTGAGGTCTGCCTTGACTTTCATAAGAACAAAAGAATAGCCATAATGGCCATACCAGGTCAGATCAACGGTCTGTCTAACCCACTGTCCTGTCTTCTGGTAGTGGTCAGTGCCAGATGCATTAGAGGGAGTAAACAGAATAGGGTTATTCATCGAGCATCCATCCCCTGTCATCCAGTCCCAGCTTCTGGCAGTCAAAGTTTTAGGGACATCTGGAGCATGGGGTTGCATCCCTGACCAACTTAACGAATAGCCATTCCATGAACTGATCTAATTGTTTTTTTTGTTGAACCGAGTTATACTTTTGCTTTTCACAACAGCTCCAGGCAATTAGTTCCACAGGTTGACTGTGTTGTGTGAAGTGCTTCCTTTTGTTTGTTTTAAAAATGCTGCCTATCACTTTTATTGGGTGACCCCGAGTGCTTGGGTTACGTGAAGGAATAAATGACACATCACTTTCTTATTCACTTCCTTGACACTATTCATGATTTGATAGACTTCTATCATATCCCCCTTTAGTCCTCTCATTTCTAAGATGAACAGTCTCAGTCTTCTTAATTCCTCCTCATATGGAAGCTGTTCCATATCTCTAATAATTTTTTCTGCTCTTCTCTGTACATTTTCCAGTTCTAATGTTTCTTTTTTTGAGAAGGGGTAACCAGAGCTGTATGCAGTATTCAAGGTGTGGGAGCACCATGGCTTTATATAGTAGCATTATAATATATTCTCTCATGTACCCCTTTTCTAATGGTTCTAAACCAGTGGTCCCAAACTAGGGGGTGCACCCCCCTAGAGGGGCATGAAGAAAATCCAAGGGGAGTATGAGGCTGTGAAATTTTCCTTTTTGTGTCAAGAAAACCTATTTGTGGTTATTTTTAATTGTACAATTACAAATTGAATTTTTGTTAAAAGAGGGTTGGATGATGGTAAAGGAGAGGTGGGGAGGTGTGAGGGTTTCTCAAAAATCAGAAAGGAGGTGTGATGCCAAAAGGTTTGGGAGCCTCTGTTTTAAACATTCGGTTAGCTTTTTTTATTGCTGCTGCACATCGAGTGGATGTTTTCAGAGAAGTATCCACAGTGATGCCAAGTTCTCTTTCTTGAGTGGTAAGAGCTAATTTAGACTCCATGGTTATGTCTACACTGGCAAGTTAGGTTGACTTAAGGAGGCTTAAGTCGACCTAATTTAAGCCCCGTCCACACTAGGCTTTCATTAGATAGACTTAAGAAAATCCTTGTCGACCTAATGAAAGCTTAGATCGATTTAGTAAGAACTGCAGGGTATTCAAACTAACCCTGAGTAGGTCGACCTAACCCTTCCCTAGGTCAGCCTAAGGCCCAGTGTGGACGCATAAGTGCACTTTCTTAGGTTGACCTAAGGGAAGTTAGGTCGACTTACTAAGTTAAGGGTAACCATTTTGTTAAATCAACTTAATGTCAACTTTAAGTAGACCTAACTTTTCCTAGTGTAGACACAGCCCATCATTTTGTATCTGTAGCTGGGATTATGTTTTCCATTGTGCATTACTTTGCATTTATCAACACTGAAATTCATTCTCCATTTTGTTGTCCAGTCACCCTGTTCTGTGATATCCTTTTCTAACTTGTTTCAACCAAGTTGCTTGGTATTGAAGTTAAGTCTATCAGTGTGTAATTGCCAGGATCAGCTCTGGAGACTTTTAAAACAATTGGTGTTAAATTAGCTACGCTCCAGTCATCTGATAGAGATTGATTTGAGCGATAAGATTACATATCACAGTTAGGGGTTCTGTAATTTCATGACTCAGTCCTTCAGAACTCTTAGGTGAATACTCTCTGATTCTAGAGACTTATTATTATTTAATTTATCAGTTTGTTCAAAAACCTCCTGAACTGACTCCTCTATCTGGGATAGTTCTTCAGATTTGTCACTTAAAAAGACTGTTTTAGGTGTTGTAGACTCCTTCCTATCCTGTGCAGTGAAGACCAATGCAAAGAATTCATTTAGCTTCCTTGCAATGATCTTGTCTTCCTTGAATGCTCCTTTAACACTTTGGCTATGTTTACACTGTCAAGTTAGTTTGAATTAAGGAGGCTTAATTCGAACTAACTAAACCCATGACTACACTAGGCTTTAGTTAGTTCGAATAGGGTTTCAGAAGTAAGGCTTTAATTCGAACAAACTAGTTCAAATTAGCCAATGTGGCTATGTTAATTCGAACAAATTTCTTAGTTTGAACTAAGCGGCCATTGTAATGAATGGGGATCGCTAATTCGAACTAAGCAAGTGCCATCATGAATGGCACTTGCTTAGTTCGGACTAACTTTTTCTAGTTCGAATTAAGCTAATTCGAACTAACTAAAATTAGTTCGAATTAGTTAGTTCGAACTAACTAATTCGAACTAATTTTAGCAAGTGTAGACATAGCCTTTGATTGTCCAGTGGCTCCATTGATTGTTTGGCAGGCTTTTTGCTTCTGATGTACTTAACATTTTCTATGTTGTTAGTATTAGTGTCTTTTTTTACTAGTTACTCTTAAATCTTTTGGGGTCTTCCTAATTATACTTTTACAACTGACTTGTTCAAATTTATGCTCCTTTCTATTTTCTTCAGTAGGATTTCAAACTTCCAATCTTTAAAAGATGCCTTTTTGTCCCTAACCATCTCTCTTACTCTTTTGTTTAGCTCTGATGGCATTTTTCTGGTCCTCCTACTGTTTTTCTTTATTTGGCATATGCATAAAGTTTGATTTCTAGCATTTCTATACAGGCACTTATAAAATGTGTCAATATTTTGTTGTTTGCTGTCATGTGATGTAACAGAATGGGACTCTTTTTTGTTTGACTGTTTCTCTTCAGTTCCTACCTGCATTTCATCATCTTCTACCTTCTCCTCTTTACCAAGAGATATGATCCCCTTTAATAAATCCTTCCTTAAGGGATGGATCTCTGTCTGAACTGGGTGCTCCTCTGAACCTGTTAGCTTTCCCCCAGCCCTTAATTTAAAAATTTTACATGCCAGCAATCTGGTTCCATTTTGGGTTATGTGGAGCCCAGCCTTCCTGAATGGGTTTCTCCTTTCCCAAAAGGCTCCCTAGTTCTCAATAAAGTTAAACCCCTTCTCCCAGCATGACTGTTTCATCCACACATTGAAACTCTGCAGTTTTGCTTGTCTAACTGGCCCAGGGGCTGGATGCGATGGCTGCATATTGAATATCTCCCTGGGCCCTTCTGGCGGCTGACCTCAGGCCACCTCCTCCCACACCTTCTGTGCTGGAGCTCCTGCTGGTCTTAGAGTTGACTATGCCAATTCTATGGCAGTTGGGGTTTCTCCCTTTATGCTGGAGAACTCCCTGGAGGGCCCAGTCAGATCTGCAGTCCTGTTATGCTTTACAACACCTATAAATTTGGCCCCCTGTTTATAAATTAAGCTATGTTTAAATGCAGCTGTACTCACTAGAATTTAAATGCCTAAAAATCTTGCAGTACTTCTATTAATTTCAGGTTTTGTGCAACCTAAATCCTGAGTCGAAATCGACCCAGCTAGGGTCCCTTTAAACAGCCAAGTGATTTGTTTTAACAGCACAGAAATAGGCATGCAGCCATCATTTCTGATGTTTGACTTTTTAAAAAAAATGTCTACAGCTCCGAGATAACAGAGCAGATTTATTTGTTAAAGCCCCCTCTGTAAACAATCTCTTCCTGGAGCTGACATGAGCCGTGCTAGTCAGTCAGTCTGAGAGTCCTTAGGGGAAGGGCGGTTATCTTAGTGGAAATGTTGAAGAGGCCTTGACTCTGCAATGAAGCTGGGATCATTTCTGGGCTATGTTTTCAGCAGCACGCCCTGCAGGGATGCGTGTGTACATGTGAAGGCAGTTTGGTATTGTTGGAATGCACTGTAATGGACTGGGTAATAGTAATAAGCCAACAGCTGAGGCTTGGCCTGGCCTCCCACTCTTGCAAAGCGGCAGACACAATGGACCTGCTCTTCCGGCAGTGATGCACTGCTAGCTCTCTGCTCAGGTTTTCTCCTAATGCAGCAAGTGCAGGGGAGCTCATTAATGGATATTTACCCTCCCCAGCTCTGAGCACATCCTTTTAGAGTTGGACAGGCAGCAGCAGCTCAGTGGAGTGAGAGCAGGCAGGGGGTCCTTTCTTGTTGCTGGAGTGCAAGGCTCTGTCTTCCCTTGTTCCCAGGAGAGAATGTGGCTTCCGGGCTGTGTCAGAGGGTAGGGGTTGACCAGGATCTAGAGCATTAGAGAAGCCATCGAAGTGATAAAGCTCCTGGATTGTAGCACTGATGGTGGGAGGGTAAGCGCTGCTGTAAGCTTGGCACAAAGGGATTAAAACTCTCTCTGAGTAGCAGAGGAAGCACCCACAGTTGTTTGTGTCTGGAGTGCAGGGGCTTGCTGGATAGCTGGCCCATTCCAGCTATGGGGAATGAGTTAGTGTCCCTAAGGCACTGTTAGAGGGATATGTGGGGGGCGCCGGGTGCTGAGTCCGGGACTCTAGCTGGAAGGGCAAGAGCTTTATCCTAGGCTCTGGCAGAGTGAAGCCCTGTTAGTCTTGAGTTTGGCCATAAAGTGGTAGGGCTTTCTTTACATTTATCATTCTCCTTGACAGTAAAGCTTGCCACAAGGGTGGTTTAAACCCCACCTGGTGTTCAGCTCTGCAGACCCCAATGGAGTCTTGCAATTCTTTATGTGGCCTAGGGGCAGAGCACTGGATGGGAACACAGGAGAGCTGGCGTCTATTCCCTGCTCACCTGGGCTATGTCTACACTTGCACTTTTAAGTCGACTTTAACTAAGTCGACTTAGTTAAGTCGACGTAGTGTGTCTACACTTACAATTAAAGTCAACTTAAAGGGGAACTTACAAAGTCGACTTAGAGCGTCCACACTGGATGCTCTAGGTCGACTTTGTGGGGCTAGGGGGACCTTGGGCAGGTCCACGGTGGTGGTGGGGGGGAGCACCCCCTGTGTACAATGGGGCAAAGGGGGACAGGGACCCTGGCAGGGCAGAGCCCTGTGTGTGATGCTGTCTGGATTTAGGGAAGCATTTATGGTATTATTTTCTATGGATATCTCATAAATGCTATAATCCATAGGAACTATGTCATGTTTGGTATCAATAGAAAGGTCGTCATTTGCTGGGAATGATTATGTAGTTTATATCTAGGAATTCTATTTCGATTAGAAGTTAAGAATTTGATGTTATATCCATACTTTAACTTGTGTCAATCTGGACAAATGTCTTAGAGGGGAGGGTGAACAACCATTGTCTCCTTAATGTTTAGGAATTTGCCAGGTAGAATGGTCCCAGGGAGTATCCTGATGAGCCATTGAGGACATAATGAATACAACCATTGTATCCTTAATGGCTCATCAGTTTACTCCCTGGGATCATATCACCTGGCAAATTCCTAAACATTAAGGAGACAATGGTTGTTCACACCCTCCCTCAAGACATTTGTCCAGATTGACACAAGTTAAAGTATGGATATAACATCAAATTCTTAACTTCTAATCGAAATAGAATTCCTAGACATAAACTATATAATCATTCCCAGCAAATTACTACCTTTCTATTGATACCAAACATGACATAGTTCCTATGGATTATAGCATTTATGAGATATCCATAGAAAATAATATCATAAATGCTTCCCTAAATCCAGACAGTGTCACACTGTGCCCACATGCCCTGCCCTTCGGGGGGCATGCCAGGCTCCCCCTGTGCCCCCCCCAGCAGGGAGGGCATTGGTGTAGTCCTGGGGTAGCCCTAAGTCGACTTAGGGTTACCCCAGGGCTACACTGGCTTAATTCGACTTTAAAAAGTCGAATTAAGCCTTAGGTTGAGTAGAAAGGTGGTTTAATAAAGTCGACTTAATTTTCATTAAGTCGACTTTATTTTCCTTAAATCGACTTAAGCAAGCTGCTTAAGTCGACTTAAGGAAACTGTAGTGTAGACGCAGGGTAAATTAAGTTGACTTAAGACAAGCTTAAGTTGACTTAATTTACCAGTGTAGACGCAGCCTGGTGAGTGGCCTCGGGCAAGTAATAACCTGGTCTCTACCTTTCCTTGCCCATTTGTACAATGGGAGAAATGCTACTGCCCTCCTTTGTAAAGTGCCCTGAGATCTGCTGATGAAATGTATTAGACAACAGCTAGGTTGTTATTGTTACTGTACACAAAATACATGGGAGAGAGAAGGGTGAAGCAATTTGCCCAATGTCACCCAGCAGTCAGTGGCAAAGTTGGCAACAGAGCCCAGGCATCCTGGCTCCCATCCCCTTCTCTAGCCATGCATGCACACTCGCTTCTCCCTGAGATTTTTCACCTATAGCTCCCATGATGACAGCTGGGATTGGGGTTGCAAATCCAGCTCCAGACAGAAATAAATGTTGTTAAATTAGCCCTTGCACTGCTGATGAATAGTGGGAGGGCCAATCCCCTGCATCAGGGCCAGAGACTGACTCTCCTTTGTTGGGCCAGGCTTTGTGAGAGTGATGCTGGCTGGACTGGACCTTGCAGCCCTTGGAGCTCAGCTACCTGTTGCAGGGAGCCCACAGGGGCCTGACTTGGCTTGACATTAATGGAGAAGCTTCCCTGAGGACTTGGTATCACTGATGCTTGCTTCACTATATCCGGTGACACTAAGCCAGCGGGATAATGTTTCTGTGCCCGTGCTGATCTCTTACCACAGTACTTTGTAGTCACAGTACCTGGGTAGTATAGTGCTAACAGGGCAGAAAAACACCATAATCCTGTTTCGAAACAGAGGCACAGACTTATCCAAGGGCAAAGAGTGAGTCAGTGGCAGATTGGTGAATAGAATTCAGGAGTTCCTAGTCCCTCCTACTCTAATCATTGGAAACAACCCTGCCTCCCAAATGACATCATGCCCCATTTTTCCCCAAGGGAGGGAATTCCCTTCCTTGCTGCAGAGTCTCTAGTTTGCTCCTGGTGGATTGATCTGCTGAGGACAGAGTTTATCAGGGGCTGGCTCAGGCTGGTATGTGTCAACAACCAGGAGCAGGAAATACCACATGAGGGCTAAGGCAGTCGAGGCAGCAGTGGTGCTGAGCCCTGCCCCAAGCACCAGGGCTAGGCCAGTTCCATACCAGCACAGGAGTGAAACTGGGGCCTCAACTAGGTTATAATGATGGTCCCTTCTGACCTTAAAGTCTCTGAGTCTACGTAAAATCGCCATGTAAGTGTGAGTCATGCAGGACACCCCGATGCAGAGTCAGAGGCTGGCGAGTGAGACAATGCTCCCATCTTGTGGTCGCCTGTGGCATTGCAAGATGGAAGATGGAACAACAGATGTAAGGTTTTCTGAGTTCATCTACCATCCAAGGAGCATTTATTTTCTCTCATGAAAGCATCCAAGTCAGTGGAAAAAGTGCTTGAGTAGCACAACTACCTCAGTTCAATTACTTTGTGCTTCCTCACCCTTTGCTTTGCCCTGACATTGCTGGCAAACAACTCCTTAGCAGCTGGAGTTGAGGCCCACCAACTTTCCTTAACTCCCAGGGAGTCTTTTGGTTTATAGTTTTCCTTTTCTCCTGGTACTTGGGCTGGCATGTGACTTGTGAAAGTGAGTGGCTGAGGGCCACGAGAACAGGTGCTGGACAAGCTTCCCTTAACCCAGTTCTGTTGCTCATCTTGATCCTGACCCGCAGGCCCCTGCTAGTACAGCACAGGGCTCTCCCCACACGGCTCTACTATTGCACCTCACCCAGACCTGCAGCGCCCCAGTGACGACAGCCCTGTACCCCATCCAGTTCTGCCAGTGCCCCTCAGTCGTGACCTGCAAACTTCCCTGCTGTTGCAGTCCTGGCACTCCACAGCCAGCTTTGCCAGGGTCCCTTAATCCCAGTAGTTTGATTGTTTTGTGACATGGGCCCATATCTCAGAGGAAATAAAATGCCCTCCCCCTGTCATTCCACATATGATAATCCCAGCTGATTTTGTTTTCCCCCAGGTCCTTGGGTGCAGAGGCTAATGTGCGAACCCCCTTGTACACCTGCTGCTCCCCCTGTTTTCTGGAGACATATTCCCAGCCTTAGCAAACCTCTGAACTAGTCACCCAGTAAATCAGTAACATGCCCTGGCACCAGCAAACCCAGGCCCAGGGCATGACTCCTGGTCACCCCAGTCTGTATGAAGGGAAGCATCGGGATGCACACCTACCTTATATGTGCAGCAGGGACTGCTGCAGCACCTGGCAGCCTTCTCTCTTTCCTGCTTGAACCCGCTGGGGTAGAGAACATAAGGCTCCTAACACTGTCCTGGCCCTCATCCCCACCCCCTGGCCAGCCTGCAATGTGCACTCAGCATGCAGGCTCAGGGGGAATCCCAGTGTTCCCAACAGTAGCTTTCCCCTCCTCTTAGAGTTAGGGAGCCCCTCCTTGGGGCCCACGTGGGTTGCAATCAGCTGTGTGCTGTGCTACCAGCTATTCCTCCCTGCTGCTGCAATGGCACACCTTCTGTCCCAGGGATGTGAATCTCCCTGCCACGGCCGGGTGCCGTTTGCAGAGGACTAGAAGGGCAGCATCATACCTAGCTCCCTCAGCCCCAGTGGAAGGTCAGGTTACCTGGAAGTGACTCTTTCCTGGACTGAGTAGGGAATGGATGGGGCTTGCATTCAGAGCTGGGCAGACATGAGGGGGAGAGGGAGTGTTGCACAGGACTGGTGAAGGGTATGTCTGCCCTCTTCCTGAGGTTCCCCTTCCTTCCTGAATTGGCACCTTCATAAGCTTTGCGAGATGGGACACAATCACACAGACCTAGGTTACAAGGGGCTGCAGGATCTGGGAGGGGATTCTTTTTGGGGGGAATGGGGGCCTCTGTAGTCTGGTGAGGGAGCAACAACGGGGAGACAATCACATTGGGGCAGGGGGAAGACAATCACACTGGGAAGGCAGAAAGGGCAAGTGAAGTGCAGACACGATATTGGAGGGTGAGGAGTCCTGGGGCATATTACATCTGGGTCTGATTATTCCTTTGGGCTCTAATGGGTTATAGAAGAGAGAATGGAGCTTGATATTTCCAGTGTGATGGGGCCAGGAGATGCAGCCTTGAGGTTTAAGGCTGGCAGCCCGAGTCGTAGGAGGCAGATGTCACTGAGCTCGGGTTCCTGGCAGGGGAAGTTACCTGAAGCCCGGTGTTGATGGTCTCAGTGGGCACTTCATTGTTGCGTGGCACGATAGTGATGGAGACAGTCTTGGCCTGGCTCTTCCGGTTGATCTCAGAGGCGTTGGCCACGATGGTGAAGCTATCTGCCAGTGTCCTGCTGCCATTGTGCACATACTGGATGAGCTGCTGCTTCACCTGCGGGCAACACAGATCTGAAGCACCTGGGAGGGGCTTGGCCACGGTCCACTAGAGGACTTCCCTAGGAAACCACCATGCAGGTGGACTTGATCACACCCTTGTGCAGTGACGCTTAGGCCAATGGAACTACGGTGCGGGTTGCACAAGGCCTGTGCTCGTTAGAGCAGGTTCTGGTGGAGCTGTAAAGGGAGAGAATTATCTGAGCTGCCATGGGCAGTGGTGGGAGGAGGACTGTGGTGATAGACCTCACATAGGCTATGTCTACACTAGAAAAGTTAAGTCGACTTTTGTTAAGTCAATTTCAATAAGGTCGACTTTAAGTCAATTTAAAATCGACCTTATTAAA
This sequence comes from Pelusios castaneus, assembly GCA_007922175.1. Lineage (NCBI taxonomy): Eukaryota > Metazoa > Chordata > Testudines > Pelomedusidae > Pelusios > Pelusios castaneus. Next base: position 2,937,997 of record ML685765.1, read on the forward strand.
GTTGACTTAACAAGTGGCAACACTTTAAGTCGACTTAGTCCACTTTGTTAAGTCAACCTAACTGCCCTTAGGTCGACTTAACAAAGTGGACTTATGCATCCACACTGGGCTTAGGTCGACCTAAGGAAGGGTTAGGTCAACCTAAGGAGGCTTAAGTTGACCTAATGAGTGGTAGTTATAAAGTCGACTTAAGCTTTCATTAAGTCGACTTAAGGAATTTCTTAAGTCAATTTAATGAAAGCCCAGTGTGGACGTGGTTTAATTTAAGTTGACGTAAGCCTCCTTAAGTCGACTTAAATTGCCAGTATAGACATAGCCATAGACCTCCTGTTCTGAGCTGTCCATCAGGGATGACCCCGTCCATCAGGCCTGGAGGTGTATACAGGCCCCCTGTTCCTGACATTGGGGGAAGATCTGTCAGGGACCAAAGGCAGAAGGTGCTTCTCTGTGCCCCTGGATCTCTGAATGTGAAACAAACATTTTCCCCTCAGTGTTCCCCTCAGCTGAGGTGTTGGTTCAGTTTCTTAACTTTCTATATCCCTTGGGTCTGATTCTGATCTTACTTTACACTATTGTGAATCAGGAAAAATTCCACTGGGATCTGTGGAATTCCACCACTGGGGGATCAGAATCAAGCCCATTGGTTTTAACCTAGTACTGTTCCCTGGCACAAAGCCTTTCTGGACATATCAATCAGCCTCTGAAGAGGTAATTTCCATACCTCATTCCAGGTGAAGAAGTGCAGGTTGCCTCCTTCAGGTCTGTCTATGTTCTGGATGATGCCATATCTTGGAGGCTTGAGAACCATGAGTACTACATTCTGGGTTTTGAAATAGGCGCTGGGGATGGTCAGTATATCTGTGGAGAGGATTATGGAGCTCCCTTCTGTCACTGTGATATTGTGCACATCCAGGGGGACTAAACTGGGTAGGATCTCCAGGTCCACCACAATCTCCTCCAGGGCATCTGCCCCTCTGGCCGTGATGTCCACAATGAACTGGTCACTCTGCCCCTTGGACTTGGAGTGCAAGTAGAGTACTTGGCCTTCATTGATGTCTTCCTGGGTGAAGGATTGGATTGGGTGCAAGACTGGAGGCTGGGCAGATGTGCCGCTGTGATAAACCGTCATCAGGAATCCTGAGAGTGGAGGACTGTTCACTGAGTATATAATCTCTTGAGCAGAAATGTCCTCATGGACTACCTGTGTGCACGAGAGAGAGAGAGAGAGAGAGAGAGAGAGTTGGTAATGCCTGCTCAGTTCCGTCCTGCGAAGGCAGAGGCACTTCTTTCTTTCTGAGAGCAAGATGGGACTCCTGACCTGTTCACACAGGGAGCCTAATCCTCTTTTACATGAAGGCCCCTGGCAGCACCCGGATGATTTAAAATGACTTACAGAATAGATGAGAGTGAGGCCTAGTTCGTTCTACTGAGCACCATGGGCCTGAACTCTGTTGCCTGGTGCCTCGGGGTCTCAAATGCTATCTCTCTGAGTATCATTTCACACCCACTGGGCACTGGTGGAACTGGTAATGCAAAGAGCAAGGCAATGGACAATTAAAGTCAATGATGCCTGTATTCAGTGAGTGTGGCTCTTCAGGTCCTTGTTTGCAGTGTGTCTCTAACCTGAGAAGTAGCTCTGAAAAGATGGCATGCTGGGGTTCCATGCTCATTGCGTCCCCTGATCCCCAGGTCAGATTTAAGTCAATTGCAGTTATAACGATGAGGTTTTGAGGACATAACCTCAGGCATCAGGACTGCACAGGTGTAGCATAATTTCAACTGTAGGATCTTCAATAGCACTGCTGATGCACATGATGAAAGGGACTTAGCTTGACTCACAGACTACAGGGTGCGTTTGAAAGGCTTCCAATTAGAACCCTATCCATACCCAGCCTCCACTGCCCTATATATTTACATGCAGAATGAAAAATTGATCTGGAAATTGGTGAGTGAGGATAACCCTGGAATCCCAGAATGGAAAGACACTGGGTCGTTCTCTGTAGTACAACTGCACTTTAAGGGATAAGTATGCTGTGCACCTCTCTTTGCAGAGCATGATAACTTCAGTCCTCTGTCTGTTTTCAGGGGTGGTGGGTCCTGTGCAAGGCAATTATTGCAGTGCATCCATCTCCCTATGGGAACCACCTGCATTCACAGATTATTAGCCTGTCAATAGGAAGGATACTTTGGGAAAATTCATGCCTGTGTTAAGCACTTCCACATATTAAATTCCAAGAAAGCCCTGTAAGATTTACTTGCAGAATGTTGCTATCCCGTGTCCTTTAACCAGGAAGACATATGGGGGAAGGTAGGAGAGTGAATAAAAGCATGGGAAGATGATCACAGAAGGTGTTACTTACCAGTAAATAGTCTTTCTTAATCTCAACTACTTCTCCTTGGAAGACATGTATCCTCTTGTTGTGAATGATGGTCAGGGGACTAGGATGGGTGTCAAGAAACACAATGATCTCCAAAGTGTCTTCCACAGTCACCTGGTTAGCTTCCACAGAGAACTGGAACTTGTCATTGGCATTCCTGCTGCTGTTGTGCTGATAGATCACGTCTCCTGCCAGCAGATCCTTCTGGGAGAAGGAAGTCACTGGCTGGTCTCCTTTCAGCACTATGCCCCATCTTGGCGGGGTAGTTATCTGGAACCAGATCTCTTCATTGTTCCTTATATCCATGTTGGTCTCCAGGCTGAGGATGGATGAGTCAATGATCCCCTGGCTCCCTTGGTGGATGACTAAGCCTGTGTTGTTGACAATTTTGATGTAGGGGTCTGAGGCCTGTACTTCCAGGACGGCTACAGTTTGGTGTAGGCCATCAGAGACCTGCAGCTGTATCCAGCCCCGGTCTGCTCCCGAATGGACAAAGAGAATCTTCTTCTTCTTCAGGTCATCTTGCGTGAAGCGATACACCTGGCGGCTCCTGTCATCAATGGAGATAATGCTACCAAAAAGAATGTCCTTCCTCACCAGCACCAGCTGCATGTCAGAGAATCCAGAGTCCTGGTCCGTAAAAGCAATGTCGTTGGTGGTCAGCAGGCGCTGGCCATTCCGCACTACGTTGAAGACCTTGTTCACTACCTGGACTGGTGCATGGTCATTGACGGGCTGTATGGAGACTCTGAAGACACCTCTCACCTCTTCCACATCAGAGACAGCACTGCCCTCATCCTGCTTGATGGCTACAAATGGGATATCATCTTCCGTGGTCTCAGAATCATCATGCTGATACAGAAGTCTGCCCTGGAGGATATCCTCATTGGTGAATTCTGTTATAACCTCCTCACTGGAAGGCCAGCTGGATGATGTCCTCCAGACCAGCTTCCCATGTGTTGGCCCTTCAATCACCTCATATAGGTAGTCCATGCTGTTCAAACTCCTCACAAACAGGTGCTCCTTGGAGATGATAGCCTGCCCTCCTTCCAGGACAGATAAAAGGATATTGGTCAGGACAGGTGTATCTGGGTCCCCCCCAATGCTTATCGTATAGGTGTACATGGGAGAATACTGGCTATCAGCAGTGACACGGAACTGAAAGGAGTCCTCAGTCTCTTTAGAGTTCCTGATTGTTGCACTGTAGCTTAGGTAGTTTCTCTGCAAGTCCTGTTGGGTAAACCCATAGCCCTCTGTCAGCCTGCTGCCAAGAAGCTCAAGGTTCCCTTTTTTGGGTGCCTGAATTATCGTGTAGTAGAAGGAAACTGGGCCAGAGCTTGGATCCGTCAAGGCTGCTTCCATTTCCCTGGTGGTAATGTTTCGGTGCCTCATGTTCTTCATCTGAAGGGGGACCAGGGTCCTCATCTTGATGGAGGCCTTCTGGATCCTGATTAGAAAAGTGTTGTTTGGTAAGATCTTCTGGCCAACTTGGACTTCAAACCTCAGCTTCTCCATTACATCTTCCAGCCGATACTCAGTATCTGTGCTGAAATATTGTATGCGCCCTTGCTCAATGTCCTGCTGGTGAAATGACTCAGTTCTCTTCCACTCTCCTCCCACGCTCCCTTGCTTCTGGACTTCACCATACCAGAGAGGCTCTATGAGCTGATACAGGATGTTCACTTTTTGTTTCACGGCATTGGTCTCCACGGAGAGATTGGCTGTGGTAATTGGAACGGCACCTCCTTGTGAGACGAACAGACCAGTGTTGTTGCGCACTTGAATGTTGGGCTCTATGGCGATGACTCTTAAAGTGGCCACTGGGCTTCTTACCAAGCCGTCACTAACTTGGAAGATCAGCTGTAATGCTGGCCCACTCTGGTGGACATAGACTACATTGCCTTCTTCCAGGTCCCTGCAGGAAAACTCTTCGGTGGGAACCCCAGGCTTAAAGTCATATTCCACGTAACCTTCTTCCATCCTCTTGCCACCAAGCAGCTGGAATTTCAGGTTGTCACAGGGTGTGTCGTCATCAAGGGCCTGGATGATGTCCATGCTTAGATGCTTTCGCGTGTGCTCCAATATCACCATGAGGTCTCCCTGGGGGAAGATCACCTGTGGAGCATCATTGATGGGGTTGATCTTTATTGGCAGCAGGTATGTCTGGCCTTGCCATAAACACTCAGGAATCCCTCTCCTGGTTGTGACGGTTACCTCCAACATCAAGTGATCCATGGGACCCTCAGAACCATCATGAACATACTTGACTTTCCGATTCACTATGTCTAGCAATGTGAACTTCCTTCTGCTCCCAGAGCTGTGGATGTCTAGTTCCAGCTGGCCATGCCTGGGTTTGTTTGTGACACTAAAGAGGACTTGGGACTGCCTGATGTTTACGTTACTTAAGTCTATTGTAGGTTGGGTATGTTGCCATTCCAGGAGGGCTGTGCTTCCTTCAGCTACAATCAGGGGGCTGATGTGCAGCAATTTGGTGAAGTTAGCAAAGGCAGGAGGGAGGCTGGGATCAAGACGGCATGGTTCTGTCACTTCCTGCCAGACATCAGGAGTTGGGGTGGTGGGTGCTTCATCTTGCTCATATATGTCCTCGTAATCTGAGTACTGCTCCTGCATACTGCAGCCAGGTGCTATGTCTTTTGTGACCAGAGCATCTTGCAGACTCTTCTTCTCCAGGTTGACCCTCAGATCCTCCATGCAGCCAATGAAAGAGTTATTAGCAGTGCTACCTCCTGAAGTGAAAGCAAGCTGGCGTTCCTTTAACCTGCGTGAGGTGTTTTCGTTCATGCCTCCAATGAAGAGGCTACCCTGGAGGTCGAGGTAGCTGTAGATGCCTCTGTTGGAAGTCCGTGAGGCATAGTAGTCGACGAGGATCTCAAACTTATAGATGTCCACATGGAGCTTGACGTAGTGCTGCTGCTCATCACTGATGAAGATGTTATTATGCAGGATGACTGCCCCATTCCCTTTCTCTACAACCCCCCTCAGGCGCCCATCAAATATCTCCAAGTACAGGAAGTCATTCTGCAGCCCTGACTGGTAGATCAGGGGAGCATGCTTGGTACTTGTCATGATCACAAATTCAATAGTCCCTTCTTCTCTTGCACTCCACCCTGGGAAAGCGATATAAGAGTGCGGGCCCAGGAAGCTGAAGGGGTCATCTGGCTTGGCAGAGAACTCCTCACTGCATCCCTCTTGAACCTCATGGAATATTTTAGAGCCAGCATCAGCTGCCCGTGAAGAGAGAATATCCAGACCATTGAACTTTGCAATGTGGAGGCAGCCTCTGAATGGTAAACTGGCCCCAGTGAGGTATGGCAGCTCCAGACTCCCCGTCCCGCCCATATAGAGGCCATGCTGAATGTCTAGCTGCTGTAGGGGACCTGGGATCTTCACAGAAGTGTTAAAGAGGCCATCCACAGTTAGATTCATCCTACCATTTCCCACCAACAGCTCAGCATCATGGATTACTAGATTATTGAGGCGAGGCCCAGCTGGAGACTGGATCATCATTTCTTCTGAGCCCAGCTCTAGTCGGACCTGCAATGAGAGCAGGAAAAAAGTGGAGTTAGAGCCTTGGGGCAAGCAGAAAGTTCTTTGGGCTGGACAAGGACACAGGGCAGAGCCAAGCTGTCCTTGGGCCCTGATGATCTCTAGCTACCAGCAGATCGAGGGATGTGATTATTCCCCTCTGTTCGGCACTGGTGAGGCCACATCTGGAATACTGTGTTCAGTTTTGGGCTCCCCGCTACAGAAAGGATGTGGACAAATTAGAAAGAGTCCAGTGGAGGGCAATGAAAATGATTCGGGGGCTGGGGCACATGACTTACGAGGAGAGACTGAAGGAACTAGGTTTATTTGGTCTGCAGAAGAGAAGACTGAGGGGGGATTTGATAGCAACCTTCAAATACTGGAAGGAGTGCTCCAAAGAGGAGGGAGCTAGACTGTTCTCAGTAGTAACAGAGGACAGAACAAGGAGCAATGGTTTGAAGTTACAGCTGGGGAGGTCGAGGTTGGATATTAGTAAAAACTTTCTCACTAGGAGGGTGGTGAAGCATTGGAATGGGTTGCCTAGGGAGGTGGTGGAATCTCTGTCTTTGGAGATATTTAAGGTCTGGTTAGACAAACTTCTGGCTGGGATGATTTAGTGGGAGTGGTCCTGCTTTTAGCAGGGGATTGGACTAGATGACCTCATGAGGTCCCTTCCAGCCCTAAGATTCTATGATTTTATCAAAACAGCTCCTAGGGGAAATGAGCCACCAAAAATCACAGCACTCCTAAATCTACTCCAGTCTATGCTGGGGACCAACCACGCCTTAGATTGCCTTTAGAGTAAGGACAACTTAAAAATGGCTTAAAGACTCCCTTTCTCTGCCCTCCCTTCTCGTTTTGCACCAAGCACAGTTCGGTAGGATTGGAAGATCCAGACTTCTTTATTTTTCTGTTATGAAGATATTACTGTTACAATACTGGCTGATTTGCTCTTGTTCTGGAAACACAACCTTGCTTAGATCTCCAGGCAGACAACTTACACGTAGGAGAAAGAGGTCCCTGCTCCAAAGAGCTTCCAATCTGCTTAATGTTAAAAACAAACAACGAAATGAAATACTATGTCAAGATAAATTTAAGGTTGCAGAGTTAAAATTATTAAAAAAAGACTCATGTAGTGCAAAAACAAAGGGGCCAAGTTTTCTTCTAGTGTAAAAGTGCAAAACTCCATTGAACTCAAAGGAGCTACACTCATTTGTGCCAACTCAGAATTTGAGTCAAGGTTTCAGGAGCACGGTTAACATGGCTGCTTTTCACATCCTGTATGCATTTATGTAGGCAGCACATTTAAGAAGATAAAACAGGAATAGGAAGTACAGGACAACTTAGTTATGCAGCCTGAATGTTGCACTGAGGCAGTTCGTTGTTCACGCATGCACCTGGTGACAAATACTCCCCCAACTGCTCTACAGTATATCAAATTTGAGTCCCTCCCAGACCCTTTCTCTAGAGGCCCCCTCTTCTCAGCTCCCATCCCATCTCTGGGCCTGGATCAGCATTTCCCATCCATACTCTTGTCTTGAGTAGGTTAGATGGAGGCAGTGTGTTTGTGTGTGGTGGAGGCAGAGACCCTTACTGACCATAGTGCTCTATCTTCCCCTGTTCCTTCCCTCCCCACCACACACACACAGAGGAGATGAATCCGTTGCTGACTCTTCATTCCAAGTTATCCTGTTGTCTTCATTGCCAAGGGGCTGGCTTGGCTCTGCTCTGTAACCACTGCTTTCCCTGCCGCTGGCCTCTGCCTGTGTGCAGCTGCGAGGGAAATAGCAGGCTTTGTTTCCTCAGCTCCAATGCTGTCTCCACAAAGAGCAGCCGTGTCGGAGCCAGGCTAAGTAGAGGGTTGGAGGGAGAAACCTGAGGAAGAGGAGGATGGGATATCTCCTGACAGATGGCATCCATTAGAGAAGCCTCAAATCATCCTCTTCCAGGAGCAGAGGCAGCCTTAGGCTATGTGGGGCCCTAGGTGACGGCCCATTGCATGGCCCCCTATAGGCCCCCAACCCCCCATGGCCCCAGCTCCCTGCCAGGGGCCCTAACCCCTCCTCCCCCCCTCCAGCTCCCTGTAGCCTGCCCCCCTGCGGCCCCAACTCCGGCCCCCCCCACAGGCTGTCTGCGCCTGCCGCAGCTCAGAGCAGTCCTGCTGCCGACCGAGGCAGACACAGCTTTTGGGGTAGGCAAAGCAGGCGATCGCTTCTGTTGTCCACTGAGTTGGGGATGGGGCCCCTGACTGCTCAGGGCCCATGGCGAGTGCCTGCTTTGCCTATCCCAAAAGCTGCCTCTGCCCAGGAGCTACAGCCTGCCAGATTGTGTGGTCCATGGGGCAGCCTGGGTGGCTCTCTTAGGCCTAGAGAAGTGGGGGGGAAAGGGAACGTGTGTCAGGAACACTCCTTCCTGTTCTTGACAGACACACAGGGGAGATCATCTCTCTGCCTCACTCGGTCCTATGTCAGGCTGGGCCTTTTTCCTACAACCATCCTGAATTTGGACAGCTGGTTGCTTTTCTGGAGCTGCCCCTCCCGTTGCTCCCTGACTGGCAACAGGTGTGGCACGAGCGCAGGGGTAGGCAGCCAGCGGCACACGGCGCCCTCTGTGGTGCCATAGAAATTGCCACTCCTGCTGCCAAAAGCCATTCTGGGTGGTTCCTTTCAGCAACGTGCCTGGGGAGGGGGTCCTCAGGCACATCATGGAAAGCAGCCACCTGGAGCAGCTCCTCTTGGCGCCACGCCTGGGGATGGGTCCTTTCAGCGGCACGCCTGGGGATGGGTCCTTTCAGCGGCACGCCTGGGGATGGGTCCTTTCAGCGGCATGCCTGGGAAGAAGCCGCTCTGGCTTCTCTCAACGGTGTGCCTGGGGACCTCATGCTACCAAGAGAAGCAGCTTCAGGCAGCTGCTTCCCACAACATGACTGTGGACTCCTTGCAACTTCAGCTGTGGCTGCTACTGAATTTTTAGGCAGTGGCCACTTTTTTGGTAGAGAGGGGAGACGACATTGGCTGAGGGTCAGGGAGGAGGGGCCGGCACGGGGGTTGGCAAAGGTTGCCAAACCCTAGCGTCTGGCTCTCACACCATGCTTGTACAATGTTCTGAAAGCAGATAGCTGTGGGGATGCCAGCTGGGCTTGAATGAAGGGATTTCAGAGCTGGGTAAAATAGACCGCTCCACAGGGTTTGGGCTGTGGCCGAGATCCTGGTCAAACACAAGGGGAAGGGGCAGAAGGCTACTAAGAAGCAACTGTGAGGTAGGACACTCGTGCAATCTGCTCTCAATAGCACTGACCTACTGGGCAATAGGCTGAGACCCACCCACTTCCCTATGGTTTCCTACCCAAGTCCAAGCTCCCTCCTCAGCTGGCTGTTTCCAGGCCTTCCCCCCGCAGGATGTCCTGACCCTCCCACTAGGTCCATATTTTGTCTGACTGCTGGGGGAGTCAGGAGAATGGTACTGTGCCTCCATTCAGGGACCCAGACCCTGACCACTGCTGAGCCTGACCTCTGGCCTCACATGGTATTTTGTAGTGTTGCTCAGTATCTAAAGGGCAGGCTCTGCCCTTAAAAACATGCAGTTTGGGTGGGCATGATTGCTTAAATCCCATGATCAGGCCCATAGCACCATTGTCCCCCCCCAACATCCAAACCTCCCTACAATGATTCTCAAACTGGATCAAAGCCTGGAACAGCCCCATTGACTTCAGTGGAGATGTGCCTGCTTTTGCTGAGGTCACTTGTGGCCAGTAGCCTGGATATTCCTGCTCAGGGAGGAGAGTGTGTTGCTGACCTGCAGGATGCCAGAGCGGAGCTCCACCAGGAGATAGTCTGTCTGTCCTGCAGCCAGGAAGAGGAGCCCGCTTCTCTGGCTTGTAGAAAACTGCAGATGGAGCTGGACTGCGCTGTATGCATCCACCAAGGGCACCTCCACGTAGCTGTCTCCAAAGAAAGATGCTGAGGGGGAAAGAGAAGAGGTTCAGGGCCCGGGCTCCTTTTAAGTGACTCAACCACCAGATGTGCTCAAGAGAACCACCTCCACTCCCCTTCACAAGGGCGTCTGCCCTGTGATCTAGCCACAGGCCTCCCTTTGTAGACCTTCAGCTGTGTTCCTAGGTTGTCCATAAGCTGTTACTGATGAGCATCATGATGTACGCTCTCCATTCAAAGGGGTGGACATGTGGTCTATGGACAGGAACTCAGGACACTTGGATTCTGTTCTCCCCTCTGCCACTCCCCTGCCAGGTGACATTGGAAAGTCACTTCACCTCTTTCTGTCTTTGCTTCCCCTCCCACCCTTGATCTATCTTGACTGCTAGACTGTGAGGTCTTTCAGGCATGGACTGCTCAGGAGTACAGTGTATAGCATGCTGTGGCCCTGATCTCATCTGGGGAGTGCACACACTACTGCATTACAAATAAATACTGGAGAGGGGGCTGAATGTCTTGCCCTGTAGTGCCAGCTGCAGCCAGCCCAGGATGAGATGGGGAGTTAGGGATTAAAGCCCGCTCTTTCACTTGGCCAAACAGAGCTGCCGCTGCCTTTAGGAACCCAAGTATTTTAGCTATTCAGTTTTATTTTTTTTCTCAGCAATCTTTTGTTTTTAACCTCAAGGAACCTCTTACAAGGCCAAATTAACGAGAAATCTGATCTCCTTGCTGGATTTCCATCATCCAGGAACTGAAATGCTCTAACCTCTGCAGCTCCAGTGTTATTTCATTGCCTTGCAGCATTAAAAACCCCTGTGAAAAGCAAATACAAATACAACTATATGAAGCCGCACATACCCCTCACTGTCACTAGGTGGTGAAAGTAGGTCAGCAGAGGAAAACAGCACAGTCCCTTTTTACTAGCCTGGTCTTCAAAGAGCGTTATGAAACCTTTCTCTCTTCTCATGTCCAGCACTGCATATGCCCAGGGTACTGTGACTTAAGCAGTTTCTTTCTCTTCATCTCCTGGGTCAATTGTTGGGGCCAGCTTCCAGAGCTCAGCTCTGACTGCAGCATGGTTTGTGCTACAGAAACGTGTTGCCAGTTTCCAACTTAGTGTCATTTGGGCATGGGCACGGGCACCTCAGGAAAGGGGAAGGAAAGTTCCATACAAATCTTTTCCTGAATGTCCCTTTCAATGGGATGCCATAGAGCTGGGTCAGAAAGATGAGGAAGGCTGTGTTTCTCAGAGTGCAGGTGGTATCTAACTGGGCTGGAGAGAGAGACTTTTCCTGTCATCTTTTCACAAAAGCAGATGCATGAACCCCAGTTTTCTGGCCAAATTCCAATTTCAGAGCGTAGCTGATAAAGGTGGAAGAGACTCATTCAATCATAAAATCCACCCTACTGCAAGGAAAGGACATAAGGGTTCAGTAGTGGCTGTGTTAGTTACTGGGCCAAAACCTTAGCTGGTGTAAAGCAGTGCAGCTCCACTGAAGTTAATAAAACTATGCTGACGTATGCCAGCTGAGGATCTGGCCTGCTGAACTTATTCTCCCCTTCATTTTAGGCAAAGGGCTTGTATATTCTGCCTACCAAAATTCCCGTTGCCATTGGGCACTGTATTCTTCTTTTTCTTGGTATAAATTATTACATGGTGTTGCTTTGCAATGTTGAATATTTGTTGAATTTCCCTTCAAAAGGGACCGCTTTTGGGCAATGGGGACATTATTTGTTTATACCTGTGTGTGTGCATAATATATATGTATTCAGATCTCTATTTTCCTCACAAGAAATCCACATAAAAAGAATTTAAGATTGCAAAGTCAAGCACTCAAAAGTTCATGAATGCTAGAATTAGAAGCAATCAGAAAATAGTATATGATCATGTAATTAAAGACTCTGTAATAATACATATGTCAAGGGGGCAGAATTAAAGTTACTTAGGCAACTCCAATTCTGGCATTTTCTAACGTTTTAAACCTTTGAGAGCCTGACTTTACAAAGGTTTAGAACATTTTAATGTAGTTTTTTGTATTTATGTGTGTGTGTATCTATACAATTTGTGTGTATATAGTATATATATGCATATATGTATAGAATATGTATACAGTACTTATATTTATAACGTGTTTGTGTACAGAATGTCTGTGTTTGTGTATGTATATGCACACAGACATACTGTACACAAACATATTATAAATATAAGTACTGTACACATGCATACATATTATGTTGCTAACTTTAACTAAAGATGATTGCTAAATATGTCTTCTTACCAACATTATAGTTAGAACTCCTCAAAGCATTTAAAGGTATGGAAAGTAAGTTAAGGGAAGTAGATAAATATACAGCTACAGCTGCAATCCAAGCAGTCTCTTAAATAAATATGTTTAAAACAAATCTTTGTGTATTTCAGGGCAATCTTAATTCTGCTCATTATCCCTTCCCAGTTTCAACTTATAGACCAGAGATCCTCTTACACTTTCTCATCCTCCATCTGATACTGTCACAAAACACTGTCCATATACCACAGACCCCCACTGGTTCACTCACCCATTGGTGTTCAAAGACACTAATATCTTGCCCCTTGTCCTTAATATACAGCCTTGACTCTTCCCAATCCCAACAACCAAGTATGATCGAACTATAGTGTGGCGCGCTTCTGGGACAATCTTTTGAGGATAAGAGGGCTTAGCCCTTGGCTTCTTTGAATATTATAGCAGTATTTTCAAACATGGACTACCTAAAATTAGACATCTAACCCCATACATAGGCACTTAAGTAATCTGATTTCCAGAGGTGCTGACCTATCCACACACATCTCACTGGTCATGCCTCTTTATCCTGACAACCATGAAAAGGAGCCCCCAAAATAGCTTCCACTGCCCCAGGTTTTGCTGTTGCAGGGGAGATTCTTAGCGGTGGTATCTGCTGAGTTTTGAGCCATTTTGCATCAATGTAATGTTGCTCGGGACTGGGCCTGATCACACCAGTAGGAATGAGAGGACAATCAAGCTCACTCTTTGCAGTTTGTCTGCCTTCAAACAGTTCCTAAATATTAACTGCCTTTGAGGAATTTCATCATTGTGTCCAAACCACCTCATTCTAAGGGATGCGTTTGCAGCTTTTAAGGCCCTCAGAAGCTTCTCTGCTTGACTTTTCGTGTTGAGATTGAGCTCAGTTATCTCAGCTGAAACTAACAGCTTCTAGAATTGACAGGAAATTAGCCAGGCTTTTCCCCAGCAGGGAAAGTTTGCTAATGCGGGCTGCAAAATAAATGGAAAGCAAACGCAGCACTTGGTGACTATGGAACAGCAACTGTAAGGGACAGTTTGAAATAAGGCCAGCATTGGAAAGGTTACAGATAATTACATTGACTTGCCTGGAAGGGGTAAAGCCAGGGCTTCTGCCTCTTTGACACATTTTCTTATAGATACAAAATCCTCTGTTTGTTAGCTGAACCTTGTTCCTGTGCTGAGGCAGCTGCTGCTGTACGCCTAGACATCACTTTACCCTATCCAGGCATTTGCTTTCTGAGCTTTCAAAAGTTCTTCTGAATCCCAGCCTTTAGGGACAGCCTAGTGGCCTCAATAATTTAGAGGCACTTCTGCAGTTTTTTAGACACATAAACAGTGTTTTCATTCACCTGCCGAGTGGCAGCTGCCCATTGGTTTCCTTTTGAGAATTACACACGTGCAACAAGCGTAACTCCGTCCACTGTTGGCCAGGCAGAAGAAGCTCCATGTACTTATTGATAGTGCTTGTTTGACACTCACCCTCCTAGTTCACCCTGGGCACAGCTGACGACACATATGAAGTGGCTGCTCATTTCTTGGTTGTTACACGTGCACTTGGTATGTGTCATTTTGGAAAGCTGGCCCACAAGAGGCTTGCTTTTATCCACGAGGATGTTGTGGGTCGTTGTCCTTGTCTGAACTGTTCCACTGCTCCTTTGGCCTTTTTTAAAAATTCGATTTACCTTTCTGTCCTATGTTAGTAGTTTCGTTAGGAGGTGCTCTTTTCTCTCAACTAGCACTGGACCAGTATTGGCTGATGCACGAGGAGGCAATGCCCTGCCGGATGTGTATGTAGGTACTTAAATGGGCATGACTTTGTGTTCTCTATCTCACCTTTAAATTTCTCTGGCAGCCGTTTGGTGAGCAGACCTGAATGCAGCATGTTCCAGAGGAAACACATGCATGGTGTGCTCTGGCTCACAGAGAATTCACTAGATTTTTGTTTTGCTGTTTCCCTACATCTAAACTAAGCGGCATCCAGGCTGATGGTAAATGGCTGCTCTGTGTATGGGAGAGCATAGCCTTTGAATGAGTAGCATTGAGTTCCTGATTAATTACACCTTTTAATATGCTAAGCTAGAGGGAGCATGGTTTAGTGCAGAGGTTCTCAAACCAGGTGGAGTATGTGGAATGAATTTTGGGTGGGAGGCGGCGGAAGAAGCTTTAGTGAAAAAACAAAACAAAAAAACAAATGTACCGTGTACATTTAATCCACAGCGATGAATAACCAGCAAAGTGGATTCCTCCAGACCTACCAGCTCCTCAGATGGCGCTGTGCATCGGCCTCTTGATGACGCTGTGCTGTTAGAGCTGCACAGCATTACACAAAGTTGTTGCCATCTGTACTTGAATCCGTTTGCTATGGTGCAGTGCGCACATTGAGCTGTAAGCATCGGCCACGCTCACAGGTTTGCTTTTGCTCTTTTTACAGTGGATCATTGGCTCACTTGTGCAATTCGTGGAATTGCTTTGCTCACGCTAGTAACAACAGTGTGAGGCCAATAAGCAGTATCTCACATTACTATGTACTTAAATGGCTGTTTGAATCAATGCCTTACGGGTTTTTTAAATTTAGTGAGAGTTGCATGTTGCCTTTTTTTTAGACGTATATGAATTAAGGAAGCCCTTAATTCGAACTAATTAAAGCCTAGTGTAGCCATGGCTTTAGTTAGTTCGAATTAAGCCTCCTTAATTCAAACTCACTTGCCAGTGTAAACATAGCCTAGGAGTCTTCACTGCAGGATTCATGTGGGGATGCTGCATTGTAGTAAACCTGCAAGTGTTGGGATTTCTGGAGACATGCTGCTTGTTTCTTAGTGCTGCATGAAGTAGAAAGGCGGGAAAACATGGCCTCTGGAGCACTATTGGAAGGCACTGGAGGAATACCAAGACCTGAGTTCTGTATCTCAGTTTACGTCCTGTAACCACACTGCAAAGTAGGTGGGTTATTAGACTAAAGCCCCTGTTAAAGCAAAACCTGGACTCTAACCTAAGTGAGCTCACGTTCAAAACCTAGGTAAAAGGCTTTTGTATGTGGCTGCTGGAAGGGCTTGGGGCTAAAACCTATGTAGGAGCCTGAGCTGACTCTACAGTGAAAACATATTATGTATTTGTACGGCATCTAGTGCCATGTAGCTCTGATCTTGGTTGAGGTCTCTAGCTCCCACTGTAATACAAATAATAATAAATAGGGTATGGCATTTGACCCCTGGATCCTGGCTCTGGTAATCAGATTCATAGTTTGTGAGGCCAGAAAGGACCATTCTGCTCATTTAGTCTGACCTCTGCATAGCACAGGCCAGAGAAATATACCCAATACACCCCGCACCAAGCACATTCTGTCCCATCTAAAATCCCCTGCAATTGCCAGGGAGGTTGTCCTTTAATTTCTCTGCTAAATAAAAAAAGAAAAAAGGTGGTATAATGTGCAAGATAGCTGCCTCTAGAGAGATCTGCATTCCTTGCAGAGTGAATGGCACTCACACAGCCTGCAAAGTGCTTTGGGATTCTTCCCTTGGAAAAGCGCTATATAACTGTGAGTTATTGTTGTTTGTCTCCCTGTGTCCCTGTTTTATTTCGGCTTTATTATCTTTCTCATCTCTGCAGCCAGCTCCGGATGGGCACTCTATCCAGAGGCAGTGGGGTTGCAGTGGAAAGGCTGTCTTGAACTTAGCATGTCTAGCTTAAAACAAAGCCGACAGTGCCTAGGAGTTGAAGACGTAAGTAAAAAGAAAATGTTTGCACTAAATGTTCCAGTATGATGTTGGAGTTCTTTGTAAAGCGTAGTGAGTTTGGGGGGAGGGTGGATATTTCCAACCCTTGTGCTCTTTGGTGTGTTTCTTAAAGCCCCAGCTCTAGAGTCCTGCTATTTATTACGTGAGAATCACAGCTTTCATGTAAAACCTGCCTCAGGTTTCTAGTCCTCGTGGCTGCAGAGAAGTTGAAAACATGAACCCTCATGACTCTCGTGTTTTAAAATCTCATGGTTTTTATGTCAGTCTCACAATTGTTTTCAGGTTGGCCTGGCTCCTGATTCTGGAATGTCTGGGGTTGAAAGTCAGCGGGGTTAGTTGTCCAGTGGTCTTTTTTGTGCCTTTGAAAACCTCTGTCTAGCACACACGAAAATGTGGGCACCTAGCACTGCCTTAAGGCAGGCATGGTGGGAGTACTCCAGGCTTTGTGTAAAACCCCCAGGCCCCTGCCACTTCGCTTCTCTTCTGACAATCAATGTGCCCTGCTACCGCAGGCCAACCTCAACAGATTGCCCTCCACCCTGACTTGCACAGCTGCCAATCCAGTCTTGGGTCCCCACCCAGCTCTCCTAATACACTTCAATCCTGCCCTGCTCTTCAAACCCATCGACTCAATTGAACTATTTCAGTCCTCATTTACAGCCCCCTGTGCTTTTCCTATCCTGGACCAGCATCCCCCCCCGGCCAGCATTTCCAGTGCATGTCAGTCCTGAGCAAAAGCACCCCGTCCCCCACGCCACTCCAGTGCTGGCCATCTACCAGCTCCGCCAAACCTCTGGTCCCTGGTTGTAATTTGGATCCTGGGCTCCCTCTTTGAGGCCTCTGCCAACTGTGCTAATGTCTGGCAGCTGTCCAGTGCAGGGAAGTGTCTAAGAGGAACTGGGATGAGACCGTTACACTGAGCCCCAGCCCACGCTGCTGGGCTCTGGGATATGAATCACTGGTTTTTTTTATATTACGCTTTCCTTGGTGAGGGTTCTTTGTCACGCGTGTAAAGGGCCAGTGTAACTGGGATGGAGATGCTGGCCTGGGGGTGGGGGACATGAAGTTCCCAGTCATGACTATCTTAGCTAACTCCTAGTTTAGTTTGCTGCTACAATCACTTCCGTTGAATTAGTCTCATGCGATTCGCTACGCCTGGCTGAATGTCTGGTTTCCCATTCAGAAGTGAGATCGCCTGTGTCTTGGGGCAGGGACTGTCTTTTCTTCTGTTATCTGTGCAGCCTCTGGCAACATGGCACCCTTGTTCTGCCTGGGTCCTCCGGCACTGCCCCAGAACAGAGAAATAACAACACCAAGTGTCTGTAGTGCAGGCACGAAGGTGGTTGATAGACTGCAACTGACATGGTCAAGCAATGGGGGCAAATCAGCCCCTCTGATCTGTATTTTGGGGTGTTCAAAAGCCCTGAGCCCACAGTTCATCTAATCGTTGGCATCGGCATCATCAGCTGGTGAGTTCACTTGGGGGAAATGGGAGTTTCTGCCTGTCGTACATAATCAGCTAAGCTTCTTTCCTGTCTGAGGTGCTTATCTGGCCCCATCACAGTAGTAACTGAGCTCCTTCCACAGTCAGTGTCCTTATCCTGACAGCGCTCCTGTGAGGCGGGGCAGTTCAGTTACCCTGTGGGACAGAAGGGGACCTGAGGCACAGAGGAAGTCCATGGCAGTGCACAGACCTGAATCTAGGTCTCTGGTAGCACCCAAACCACTGCACCAGAAAATCCTTTCTCTCTTCCCTGTCTCCGCTTCTTCTGCGTCATGGGATTCCCAAGCCCATTTCCAGTCCTATGACTTTCTTGGGTGCTCCTGCCCTGCCATACCTTCTTCCTCCCGCCCCCCTACCAGAACCAGCATGATGCATGAAGCTCCCAGAAAACAGCTTGTCCCTGGAACTGAATGCAGTCGCATCTCTCTTCCTTTCAGAGCGGATAATAGCTGCAGTGTTCACTGCTGCATGCCAGTGGCTGGGAGCCCACCCTGATGGTCTGTGCTGCGGGGCTCAATGGTCATGTTGCTCATCTCTGGTTGTGGTGTCTTCCTAGCGCACAGCCCTTGAGCTAAAAATACCTCCTGTTTCCAGCTCCAAATGTCCCACAGGAAATGAGTTTCCCCTCCCTTGCCAGAAAGGGAGACCAAACAAGAGAAAGGCGTGCACTGAGATGCCGCAGTCACAGTTTCCAAACGCTCGGCCAGCAGCCAGTAGATTATATGTTGCTGCACTGAGTTTCATTTTCTGTGACCAGCTTCTCAATGATATTCCACCCTGTGTTATTACTGCCCCAGAATGGACACAAACAAGCAGAGACTGTGTGTTGCATCTGATGCTGCCCTTGGGCTCCCACAGGAAGCAGGCTGTGAGTGTGCACCCTGCAGAAGAGCTGCCAATGGGACAGTCCAGCAATGGATGAACTTGGAAAGCATTGGCTATCACTCCCCACCCTTTGCTCCTCTTTCATCACTCCAAAACACATTATCCCCAGCAAGGCCACTTTCTAGAGAGATATTTTTTGCAGCCAAGGGGCTCTCCCATTCTTATCCTCCCGAGTGGTGATGCTGCTCTCATGGTTATACTGACATGCTTAACATGGTCTTTGCCTTCACCGAGCCAAGCCACTTTGCGAAGGGGCCCCCCCGCCTTCTCCACTTTTGTTTGGCAGCTCCTCCCATCTCTGTCCCTGAGGAGTCAGCCTCTATAATAGGACAAGAAAACAAGATGGACTCTTTTCTTCCTGCCTGCAAGATGAGTCACCCCTCAAGATGCTTAAGGAATTAGAGACCTCAAGTAATTCCCTAACTTGGAGTTGGCTGGAAGAGACAGCTGTGCTCTGGAGATTCTTCAACAGCATGGGATGTTACCCATTCCCTGGTGTGAACTGGCACTTGACAGTCCAGGCTTGGGTCCTTTATCGAAGTTGGAGATTTAGCCAGACCCTGCTGTCAGCAGCCAGGAAATACTGCTTTGGAAGAGGGGAACCTTCATGCTATCCTGGGTTAACCCTGACCCTGGGCTCTTTTGTTTGCCGAGAGAATTCATCTCAGCCTTTTATGAAGGCAGTGCCCTCCATCAGTTAGTGTATCCAGTGGCTGTCTTGTGATGGGGTGAAGCTCCCCCACTGACCCTGAAAAGGTTACGGGGAGTTGGAGAGCTCAGTTAGGTCATCTGGAGGCAACTACAGAGTGGTCAGTCCACTTAAGGATGAGACCCAGCTGGGGAAAATTCTTCAGGGCAGAAGGAGGCAGGAAGCCCAGAGGAATGGATCTGGGGGACCTCCTGCAGTAGGCAAGAGGTCAGGAAAGGGGTCAGGAGAGACAGAGAAAAGCCATGGGGCATGGAGCAGGCTGTGGCAGGATCTGTCCCTCTGGGGAGAAAGCCCTGGGAGGCATTCAGTTGTGGGACAAAGCCCAGGGGAATCTTAAGAGGGATGATCATTCAAGGATGTGGCGGGCAGCAGTAGATTAAGTTTATATTTTTATTAGGGATTTTTGGAACTGGGGTACCTGGGATAAGGAGAACCTAGAAAGGCTGTGGAACTGGGAAGAAGACCGGTGCACATTGGGCCCAGAAGGGGGCTATGGAAAATTCTGCTGAGAGGCTGAAGGAGGAAGAAACTGAGAGAGGAAGCCAGGGGAAGTCTGAATAGGGGTCGGCAACCCAAAAGATAAGAAGAGTAATTTTTTTAAATTCCTTCAATAACCAAGTGGTTTGAGAGCTGCAATGGGAGTAGCCCCCTGGTGGGGGGAACTGGGCCAAGGCGCTTGCCACAGGGTCCCCTGGCAAAGGGTGTGTGTGCCGAAACCAGGAACAATGGTGGTGACGGTGGGGGGGGAGGGGCTGGAGCTGCAAGGAGGCAGCCAAAGACCCGCATGCAGCTCCGGAGCTGCAGGTTGCAGACCCCTGGAATAGACAGACACATCTTGCCTGCTCACTGCAGGGTCCCTGGGCTGGAATCCAGAGGAGGGAGTGGACATCAGTTCCCGTACTGGCCCACTGAGAAAGGGGGTGCAAAGACCCTGGAGAGCAGGATCAGACCAGTGAGTCCGGACTTGGATCCAGGAGTTGTTGTGAAGTTGTTGGACTCTTTTTTATCCTGGATGGGGGGCCTATAAGGGGTCTGGCTGGAGAGCTTAGTCATGAGAAGAAGCAGACAAGGCTGGTGTGGGGTGCTGGGTGAGGGAGACTGCTGTGCCAGGGCCTGCCACGAGGGGTCTTGCCAGTGACGAGGCTGCTCTTGTACACATCTGTGAAGCACTTTTGTGCACGTTGCCCCGACGTGCAGCCAATGGCATCCCCCGTGTTCAGTCCCTAGAGGCCTCGTCGGGGATTTATATGATCGGAGACCCTCACGGCATTTGGTCCCGCTAGCAACGTGAGCTTGGTGCTTTCAAGCCGTACTCCCTGAGCTGGACCCCAATGGTGATGCCACAGTGCCTTGCTCTGGAGGGGGCCTGCTGCTGCAGAGAAGAAAGGCTTCACTGTGAGGGGCCTGCCAGAAATCACTGAGCACTGAGCTGACAGCCCCTTCCTGTGTGCATGGCTTGGAGAGTGCAGAAGGAGGCGGGGGTGGGAGATCGTGGGGAGAAGGGGGCAGGCAGAGCTGCCTGGGATTAGATGGAGATAGAAGAAGTCAGCCTGGAACATCAGGGAAGGTATAATTGCTTACAGCTGGCTCCGCAGCCTCTGTCCAACGGGAAGCCCCATAAGGCTCTTTATTAATGGCAACAACTCATTCATCGCTGATTCCTTCTAGCTGCCTCTCATCAAAGTCTCATCTCACGCCCCTTTCCTGGTCTCTTTGTTGCCTGAGGTTTAGGCTTGCCCTTTCCCTTGTTCTGCTTTTCTATCTCCTCTGATCTCTGTACACCTCCATTTTATTCCCCTTTCTCTCTCTCTCTCATGCCTTTGCTAACTGCAAAGCCATTTTTCAACACCCCAGAAGGTTCTTGACCTGGCTCACAGTGGAGCCAGGGATCAGTGGGTTCAAAGGCACCAAGGTCATGGGTCAAGCTAATAGGGACTCTCCTTTTGCTGTAGCTTCGATATCTTCTCTCTGTGGTTCTCCAGTGACTTGAGGGTGACCCAGGCCTGAGGCAGACTATGGGATGATTGAACATGGAACACAAAATCAGTGCCCTTTCCTGGGGAGGTTCTCATTGGGATCTGACGCTATGTCTACACTTAGAAAGTTAAGTCGACTTTATTAAGTTGACTTTAAGTCGACCTTATTAAGTCGACTGGCTAGGTTGAGGTAGAGCCAAGGCTCCAAAGGAGCCTCGGCTCCCTGCCAAGAAGGAAGCTGCTTGCGGCTTGTCCTGAGGAGAGCCAGCCAAGCCATTCGTGGCTTCTTTGTCCCTTGGGGGAGCCCCTTGTCCCTGGTGGAGCCGCGGCTCCCTTCTATCGGAGAGAAGGGCTCCCGCTAGCTGTAGGATGACCTAGGGCATTTAGGTCGACTTAGGGCTACTCCCCGTCTACATTGGCTTAAGTCGACTTAATAAGATCGACTTAACGCTTAAGTCAACCAAAAACGAGGTGTTATTAAGTTGACTTAAGCTTTCCTTAAGTTGACTTAAGGAACTGCTTAAGTTGACTTAATAGAAGCCCAGTGTGGACGGGGAGTAGTTTAGGTCGACTTAAGCCTCCTTAAGTTGACCTAACTTGTAAGGGTAGATGCAACCTGAGGGAGGAACCCAGACTGAAAGGAATTTACTTCAGGTGTATAGCTGAAGCCGAATGTTGTACCAAGTCCCAGGTAGTTAGAGAGGACAACTCAATCACTAATCTGCATACCATATATGGTGTATGGAGAACAGATTTGCAGCTTTCTGCTCTGATCACAGCCCCACTGAGCACGAGGAGTGAGGCTTGCAGTACCAGCTGTCAGAAGGCAAGGTGTGACACATAACATGGAGCAGATCTGATCTCATCCATCAGAAGACTAGCCAGTGCATTACAGTATGTGTGTGGAAGATGCACATGTCCATCTCCTCTCAAGTGCTTAAGACAGGGAAGCTCTGGATTCCAGGTCTGGCCTGTGGAATGGTCTGTGCTGTGCAGAGTGACTGTCCAGAGATGGAGCACTAGATCGTCCATCTAACATTTGGGGATGGTCCTTGAAGTTCAGTGTTCAGCTCTGCAGAAGGAAACTGACTGTTTACTGCTCGAGGGAAGGATGCCACTGAATTCTAGGTGTAGGAATCCCTCACCAAGTTAGGGCCGTGTTCTAGGGAAGGTGGCACCAACTCCTCTGATATTATTCCTGACTCGTTCCTTGTGCATTCAGTGTCCGACAGCCCCCACTCTGTGGGCTGCGAATGGGGATAGACAGTGAGCATCTATAGGTGTGTTAGCACATGGCTGGTATTAGACCCAGAGAGACTGTGGACAAGTTTCGGGAGGTTTCAACCAACTTCTCTTCTCTGCTGTGTGTGAGTGAAGTGAATATTGCAAAATTCTTGCTACATTTGAAATGAAGTCACTTTGACTGTGTCCACACCCCTTTTGGGTGCACTTTTTGTCGTTCTTCTAACAAATGCATTTATTGGCAAGAGTGTTGTGCCAAAACAGTGAGTTGCACGCAAGTATTGCAGCATATTCACAGGAGGTAAGTAATTTAGGGTTCACACGTGATTCATCTATTGAGGGTGCAGAGTCAGGCTACATGGCCTGTGTGTCCAGTGAAACCAGTTTGAATTTAAAGTATCTGGTGGTCCCAAAGAGCTGTTCCTGAATGAGAAGACATGATGCACTGAATATTTTAAGATGATGAATATACTGAGCAAATCACAGACAAAAGAATTCAGTCAAAGATGATTTGTTATGGATCAATTTGCCTGGCTCTGCTATGTGTGTATGTCTCAGTGGCTTTGGGTCTGCCATGTGGAATAGAAAGGAATACACCAGGAGCTTAAAACTAAGAACTGTTTGGGTAAGTGACATGCTAGGCCCTGCTAAGCCCTGTGCTAAAACGAGGAGGGCCAGAAGTTGTCAGCCTCCTTAGCTGGGCCTGAGTCCCAAACCTTTAGGGTGTCCTGAGTCTGCCACTTGTGCTGGGACCAATAATGAGGTGGGATAGGAGAGGGCTTGTGGCTTGACAGGGTTGAAGAGGTTCTTTGGAGGAGGATCCAGATCTGTCAGTCTTTGTACACTGGTGTGGTGCCCAACCCATCATCACTTTTATTCTTCCTTTACAACAGAAGAGAGCTGAAAATGAGGGACTGTTTTAATGACGATTGATGTGACAGCTTGGCCTTTTCTTTCCCAGTAGGTGGCACATTGCTACCATTAGGAAATCGGACTTCTGCTGTGGGAAAGATACCAGGAGGTGACCTCCTTAGTTGTGCTCCTGATGGGAGAATGGCGTTGCTTCTGGTCAGCAGGGGAAAGAGGAGGATGCCTTAGTGAAATATGATTCGCTGGGCAGGTGTTCCTCAAGAAAGTCAGGCCCTTGCAATATAAGGGATTGTCTGTGAGGAATCCCTCCTGTCCACAGAGGGAGAGGAGGCAGGTACCAGAGAAAAACAGGTCTTAAACTCAAATTCTGGACAATGCCTAGCAAAGAGATGTATAATCTATGGCCGAGATTTGCAAAAGTGATCGGAGATTATGGGTGTCTCACTGTGTGTGAGCCCAACCTAAGACACTTTAAAGGGGCCTAGTTGTCAGAAAGTGCTGAGCTATCATCAGTCTGAAAACCACTCTATTTTAGGGGTTTTATGCTGCTGCCCAACACCATAGCATAGGGGCTCTGCCCACATACAATCAATAACAATTGTGAAGTATCTGGTGAACTACATATTATCGCTGGCTCCTTTCTTTCTGGGGTGAAAGATCTGCTTGGGGTAGGTATTTAGGTTTTTTCTTTTTTAAATTAATTTTGTTTTTTAAGGTTGACTGATTACAGGGTTGGTTTGTTGGGGTTTTCTTGGTTTTTTCGGTAAAGAGGTGTCGTGTGTGTTTGTGTGTGTGTGTGTGTATGTGGGTGAGTGAGAGAGAGAGAGATTCTTATGATGGAAAGGTCCTGGAAAATCAGGCCTCTTTTATACATCTGAAGTTGGGCACCCCAGATCACGCATCATTTTTAGATAACTTGGGCTATAGCTAAAGACTAAAAGTCAGCATGGTATCCAGCCTGAAAAACGTCAGTGCGCAAATGATTGCTAGCTTGCTTTTGCTAGGAATAGCCTGTTTGAGAGAGAATGAATGTGCACATGTGTACAGCACCTAACACAAGGAGGCCTGATCTTTTTTGGGAGTTTATTATAACTATTACAATACAAAAAGAATTACAATATCATGGGATCAAATTCCAAAGGGGTAGCCATGTTAGTCTATTGTAGAAAAACAACAGAGTCCTGTGGTACTTTTAAAGAGTAACAGATTTATTTATTGCATGAGCTTTTGTGGGAGAAAATCCCACTTCATCAGACGCTTTGAAGATGGGAAACCATGTATGCACAAATGCATTCATGTGTGTGGAAGGTGACAGATATGCAGAGGCGGCCTTTGGCTATTGGGGGCCCTAGGCAAAGGCCCATTGCGGGGGCCCCCCTATAGCCTGGCTCCCTGGCGCCCCCTGCAGCCTCAGCCCCTCCACTGCCAGCCCTGGCTGGCCCCCCTTTCCCCATCACCAGCCCCAACTCCCTATTGCTGGCCCCAGGGGCCAGCTCCTCCTGCTGCCGACTGAGGCAGATGTGGCTTTTGGGGTAGGTGAAGCAGGTGATGGGGCCCCTTACTGCTCGAGGCCCTAGGCATGCACCTGCTTCACCTATCCCAAAAGCCCCCTCTGCAGATATGCATGGGGTGAGGGTGCATGTATGTGCAAAAACAGATATGAGTTTGGGTGAGTGAAAATGTGAGTTTGAGCGTGTGGGCAAGACAGCATGTGTACGTGAAAGAGTGGAGGGGTGTATATGTATGTGCAGGAGTATGTGTGCACAAGTGCATGTGTGTGACAGAGAGCGCACATATGTGCATACATGTGCTCCAGAGATTGAAGCTGGGGAGTCCTGAGTTCTAATCCCATCTCTGACACTGACTCCCTCTGTGGCTGTGACTCTGTGCCTCACTTTCCCTTTAGCTCTGCTTGGCTTGCCGAGAGGGCTGTAGTGAGGCCTAATACAAGCGTGCAAAGCACTGAGAATTGGAGTACTGCCAAGGAAGTACTGAGCCTGTCATTGAGAGAGGGGTGTGTGTGAGAGAGAGGGCAGGTGTGTGCGCATGCAGGGAGGGGGAATCGCTCTGCAGTTATATACAGAACATTAGAGCTTGTTCCAAGCAAACCACACACGCGCGCCCTCTCTGAAAGGGTCTGTGTGTTCCCAGCCATTTCCTGTCCTAGCAGCACAGTTTTCTTAAGGTGGAAAAACAGGCCAGGAGTTAAGGCTCCTTGTTGCTGTGAACAGCTCCTGGCTTGTTTGTGGAACACGGCCGGGAGCAGCAGAAGGAGAAACTGGAGCTGCCTTTCAGAAGACGGGAGGTGGCTGCGGACAAGGAGACTTGTGTTCACCTGAATCAGTCCTTGGGGCAGGAGGCGGGGACCCACCCAGTTCCCTCTTAATTTCAGGGTGTCATTAATCCTTTTCAGGTGGACAAGGGTGCCAAACCCTAGGAAGTCCGAGTGCTTGGCTCCATGGGGAAAATAGGGGAGAGGTTTCCCCTATAGCAGTAGTTCTCCCTTTTGCAGGTTGCTACATGCTTGGCGGCGTGTGTGACCCTACAGGTTACACCAGCCCCTCCCTCCCACCCCAGCCAAATCCAGCCCCACAACTGGCTGTCTGCGACACAGTAATGTGTCCCGACACAGTGGTTGAGTGGGCCTATAGGGATCTTGAGGCCTGGTCTTTCCTCCTGGCCACCAAGCAGAGCGTGGCTGTACCCAAAGCTGCCCCATGGAGAGGCTCCGCTAAGGCAGGGGTGGATGGGAGCCATCATGGAGCAGCCCATAGTCACTCTGGGTGCAGCCCTTTAGCGTGCCCCTTGAGGATTTTCCTGCCTGCGAGTTGCTGGCTGTTGGGACTATTTGGAGGCATCAGGGCCATGAGGGCACCACACATGGTTGTGTATGCCAAGCCCCAGCCACGAGGGTGCCTCTGCTGCCCGTAATCCCACCTGCCCCATACACCTTCAGCACCGGAGCCATCATCTCACATGCTTCCCCTACAGCTTCCCCTCTGGTTCCAAGACAGTGCTCCCTCTCCTTCCCAGAAGAGCTGCTTGATATGGTGCATGGTGCTGAGCACCTCCTGCCATTTCATTGGGAAGGGAGGACACCTCACAGGATTAGCTCCTACCTGAGGCTTCCTCAGGGACTGGAGTCTCTGCTAAATCCATCAATCCTGTTCCTCTGGACACATGGCTTGGCAGACTGGGTTGGACTCCAGGTCTGTCTCTCCCAGTATCCTGTCTCTAGCGAGGGCTAGTTCAGCTGCTGCACAGGAAGGTGCCAGAGCCTCTGTAGTGGGCAATGATGGCATGACCAGCTCCTAGGAGAAGCAGCTGTTAACGAGTGGCCTGTGCCCTGAAGCAGCTGGGTCATTATCCCTTACACCCTGCCTAATACCACTTTGGAGGATTTCATTCTCAGTGTCTGAGCCGTGCCAGGCTCTTGGCCTCAAGCGCATCTTGTGACAAGGAGTACTGCAGGCTATTGAACATCGCCCCACCCTTTTCTTAGGAGAGGGTAAACAGGCATGTCCCATTTGCCTTCCTGGACCAGTCATTACAGTGTATAGCTTTGTTCTCCTCCCTCTTGTTCATCTCCCCTCAAAACTAAACTGCCCCAGTCTTTTCAGTCTCTGCTCCTACAGAAATGTCCCAGGCTTCCAGTCATTCCCTTTGCCTGTCTCTGCACCCTTTCAGGCTCTGTCTCTCTCTCTCTCACCCTTCTCCTCTTGCTTTCCTCCTCCTTAACATTCCTCTTCTCTTGGCTCTCCTAGCATTTTCTCTTATCTCAGATTTCTGTCTTTAATTCAGGAGGAGGAGGGGGAGAATGGGATGACTCCGGCAAAAGCCTGGGAATCAAGGGATTGCCTCTTCCCAGCTTTTGGGGGTTCCTCAGCTGCTGACAAAACAGATTGTGATGTAGGCCCAGAGTACACACACAGTGGATTGCGTTGTCTGTACTGGCACAACCTCTCTCCTGTGGGTTCAGTTTCTGTGACATAAAGGTGCTCAGACAGACAATGTAGTTTACTCATGTGAATTCCAGGGAACAAACTGTATCAATAGAAGGCATCTTTATACTAGTCTAACTGCATCCACACTCAGGGTTGTATTGATTTCATTAAAAGAAATCATGCCCCAAACTGAAGTCATTACATGGGTACAAAATCTGGCTGCAGGCCAGGGCCTACATAATTAGTGCCAGATCCAAGGAGCAGCCCCCATCAGGCTGGGCATGGCCTCCTCAGAGGTCCCAGGGTGAGGAGGACCCATGTGAATACGTTAGAAGGATGCATCATTTTCACTGGTTTTTCTGAGCCCCAGAGGCTGAAAGAGGAGTGGATTGTGGAGACAGGCCAAGGGGTGACCCTGTGGAGAGGCCAAGGGACAGGTCCTAGGGGACACAGAAAAAGTTAAGTCTACACTAGAAAAAGTTAAGTCGACTTTGTTAAGTCGACTTAATAAGGTCGACTTTAAGTCGAATTAAAGTCGACCTTATTAAATTGACTTAACAAAATGGCTTCTTTTAAGTTGACTTTATTAAGTCGACTTAACATTGGACATAGGTGTTCACACTGGCATTAAGTCAACTTAATCAAGTCGACTTAAGGGTTACTCCCCGTCCACACCGTCCTTAAGTTGACTTAAGAAGTCGACTTAAGGCTTAAGTCGAACTAAGGAGGGGTAGTTATTAAGTTGACTTAATGAAAGCCAAGTGTGGACATAGAGTAATTTAGGTCGACTTAAAGGTCCTTAAGTCGACCTAAATTGCTAGTGTAGACATACCCAGGGAGCGGTGTAGGTCAGCCCTATTGTGGGTGTTTGCTGAGAGGGATGTCAGAGGGCTAGACTGGAGGGGAAAGAAAGTGAGAGGCCCTGTGGTAAACAAGACCCAGGAACAGGACATGGGAGGGAAGGGCCCCAGCGGAGGAAGAGGTTGAAGAGGGACATGTCTGAGGACAGCAGCTGGCACTGGGTTGGGTCTGATCATTGTCAGGGCAGCACCGTGAATGTGCTGCTTCTATTGCTGCACTTTACCTCCTCCCTGATGCTCCTGCATGTGGGGCAGAACTCTGCCTAGCTCGTCTTTGTCCTAACAAGTCCCTGGCTGGCCCGTACACTGGGAACACCGTGCATTCCTTGCTTCACAGCTGTGCGGCCGGAGGTAGCGTCATTGGGATCAGCAGTCTGGGGCCTCAGAGTTTTTTATGACTTTATAAGGTAGAAAGCTCCCTCAGCCCTGAGCCAGCCCCTCTCTGGGCCAAGTCCTTCTGTTTGGGATTTCTGTGCAAACAATACACAGCTGCCTGGCCAAGGGACAGATGCCCCCCAGACTGCAGTGGGGCAAGGCTGATTTATACCAGCTGAGGAGTGTGCCCTGGTTCTGGAGACAAGAATGAATCAAAGCCCTGGATCTACAGAGAGCTTCAGATCCAGGTTCAATCTCAGCAGATGGCACCAATATCTGCCCCAGGGACAGAACTAGACACTGCGATTGAAATGCCCTGTACTCTGGTGAAGTTCACATCCCCATCTGGATCCTCTGTTGGATTGGGTGGCCCAAACCCATCACAACCTCTGGTCTGTGTAACTTTCCTGCAGCGTCTCATCATAGCTCCTAGTGCTGGTCTTCCCTGCCCCATACACAAAAAGGGCTAATCATTCAGTGCTTTGCACCAGCAGGAAGAGTGTGCAAAAATGCCCCTTTCTTAGTTGCACAGGGTGTCCATTTGTAGATGCATATGTGGGGCTTCCATTACACAACTAGGGTGCATGCACTCTGTGATCTGTCCTGGCCATGACGTTCCCTCTGCCCAGGGGACTCTCCCAGAGCCAGGGAAGGACAGGGGAGGTCTTTCGTCAAGATGGGGGTCATGTGGTTGCCTCAGAACTTCAATGGTTTTGTATATTTCTCTTCCTACCTTCCCACAGTCCATCCCAGCACCAGAACAGGAGGATTTGCCTTTTCCAGCCTATTCCACTCTTCTGAAAGGGAATTAATCCCCCCGCATGGCAGAATTCACCTCTTTTCTCATGCCAGGGTGCTATGGTCCAGCCTGACAGCTAGACAAGGAGAACCCCTCACTTCCATCTGGACAGGAAAGCCAGTCCCAGCCCCTGTGAGCATGAAGGGGGATGGAAAGTCTGTTATTTCAGGATAACACAGCACACGCTGTGGTTGGTCTCCCAGCTTCATGGGTGGCTTGCTGTTTGCCGGCCCCTCTAATCTTGGCCTGTGCTCCGAGATCAATCTGAGAAGAGATCTGCATGAAAATGAAGCCTGACGGTTTAAATTACTGGGGATGAATAGGGGTGTTGGGGACAGAGGTTCCAGGAGACAGCCGTAGTGGTAGCCCTATTCTTTCCAGGGCTGAGTGTGTGCACTGGGGGGGTGGGACAGGAAGTGCCACCTCCTGTGCCTTTAGGTCTGATTGGCTTTATTAGAAAGGCTTCATTATATTGCACAGTACCTTCATTTTATAGAAGAGTTTTATTTATGGCCAGGGAGGAAGTTAACAACTCACCAAGCAGGCTAAAGAAAACACAACCTCCACTGAGCATGCTTGATGGTGGGCTGGGGCTTTCCTGCCATTTGGGGTGTGTGTATTCTGTGCAGGAAAATAAACTTAGAGGGGTGGGGCGTGGGACTGCAGGGAGAGGGGGGAATGGGACCAAATGAGGGTCAAAGACTTCAGCAGACCGGAGTTGACGCCTTTAATGAGGCCGTGGCTGCTGCCTTGGGGTGCTGTTTCCGTACGGCCTGCAGTGCACACACATATGTGTGCACCTCGCCTGGGCCTCAATGCAGGCTTTATGTCACCTGGGTGGGATGGCTGGAGGGACTCGAAGGCATGCCCCGCCCAGAGGGTGTGGGCAGGGCTTGTCATTTTCAGCTCAGTGATGGGTTGAGTGTGGGTGGAAGGGTTTGGGCAGCTGAAGCTCCCCCCATGCCCATGACCCATTGGTGAGAGTGTGGAACATGGAGGGGAGCCGCTTGTCAGCCCAGGAGTGTGTTAAACTTGTGATTTACATTGGCTGCCTCTTGGCATCTGGCTGGAATTTAGTATATTGGCTTTGACCACACTACTCTAAATGGCCTGGGATCTACCTAGGTAGGAAACCTCTTCTTTCTCCAGGAGCCAGCATTGCAGTGGTGAGCAGAGGCACCTGGGCTCTGGTCCCAGTGGTACAGAAGAGTGGGAGCTGGCAGCTGGGTATTCTCTGCTAGCGCCCTGTGCCTCAGGAGCACTCTGTCCACTGTGACTAATCTTCACATCAAGCTGCATCTTTTCTCATTGGCCCGCAGGGAGCTGGGACAGGGTGCTAAAAAGTTTTCATACCTCCTAGCGAGGGTGACCATATCTCCCATTTTGGCTGGGAAAGTCCTTTTTAAAGCTCTGTCCCAGCCATCCTGACTCTTTTTGACAAAACTGGTCATCTGATGATCATTGTCATGAGCAAATGGGACAAATGCTGTTTTCCCCAAAAAAGTGGGGTGCAGAGGAATGTGCAGGAGGATGAGTGGAGACGCTAGCCCCACACAAGAGGGAGGGTTCAGAAGAGCAGCTTGTCTTGGCCCCATGCAGTGGGCAGCGGTTGGGACGGGCGGCTCGGGCCAGCCCCATACACGGAAAGGGAGATTTGGGGGCGGTGTCATGTTTTCCATTTGGGAAAACAGGGTCACCCTACGTTCTGGTTAGACCCATGCTGCTCTGGGGGTATCAGTGTCCATGAGGAATCTCCAGAGTTGTCCATCTCTGGTCAGTTGTAAGAGGCTGTCCTGGGCACCTCAAGTTTGAGACTGTGGCTCTTTTGTGTCACGTTTGTAAATCTACTAAATACATTTCAGAAAGGAAAGACCCTCCCTGGAAATCAAACACTCAGGTCCCTCCCCTGGAAAATAAATAGAGTCATAGATGTCAGGGCCAGAGATCACCAGGTTGGATCTCTTCTATAGCCCAGCCCATGAACTGTCCCAAAATAACTCACAGAGCAGAGATTTTAGAACCTCCAATCTTGATTTAAAAAGTGCCAGTGATGGAGAATCCACCTGGCCCTTGGTAAGTTGTTCCAGTGGTTAATGACCCTCACTGTTAAAAACTGATGCCTTATTTTGAATTCGACTTTGCCTAGCTTCAACTTCCAGCTGTTAGACCTTTCTCTGCTAGACTGAAGAGCTATTATCCAATATTTGTTCCCCACATAGATACTTACAATGCACTTGCCTCATCCCCAGCAGAATATGCCTGGGGGTAGGGCTCCAGATCTGGGGCTTTAATTTAGCCCCATTTTTACACCTTCAGCAAGGCATCTGTATTCAAGGGTTAAAGCTGGGGGCTGGGAGGCATGGATCCTGGGTGCGATTCCCAGGTAACTCTGCCACCAGGAACTCTTGGGTGAGTTGCTTCCCACTCTGTGCCTCAGTTTCCCTGTCTTTAACATGGAGATAATGACCCTTACCTACTGCCCTCGGTTGCTTTGATTCCTATAGATGAAAGGGGCTGTAGAAATGTTGTTATAGTGATCTGTCCCTGGATGCTGGGCTGGGGTGACTATCGGTGGCAAAGGGTTTGCCATGTTAGTCCTATTTCTAAGGCATTGGCCTAAGCTATTTCAGCCTGAAACTCAGCTCTCAAGGCCTCCACCCAGGACTATTCATTCTTCTTTTTAAACCACATGTGGTTGAAATTGGTTTCATGGTTTTAATCTCTCCCAGCTGTACTCTCCTTCTGGAGGAGTGGTGTGGATAGTGACTCTATGGGGGCTAGCCAGCTGAGATCGCTTGAGAGGAACATGAGCTGCATCTCCCCTGGGGGCTGCCACCTCCACTGGACTCCTGGCCCAGGCTGGCTTCACACTCAAGCCACACATGTGGCTGTGTTCAGCTGTCTCAAGCCTTTGGTTTGCAAAGCAGAGAAGTCTGCTCTAGACTCCTCTGGAAAACTGGTGTGTCAAGAACATTTGCAGTGTGACATGCAGGCTGGCTCGGGGCTGTTAGAACTGAATCTTCTGCATACAATTCTTGTCCACCTGGCTGGCTGGCTGTCAAAACACACGTGGGGCCAGATCCTCAGTGGGACTTCCCTCATTCACACTCACTGAGATCTGGCCTATTGTTCCTACTGAAAATCCAGAACCCGCCACACTCTGATCACAAGCTTCTGAACTGTACATGTTAGCTCTTTGGGGGCCGGGCCCCTCTGGCTCAGGGAGAGCAGCCAGGATTGGGCGCCCAGAGCACCTTGCATGATTGCAATGTCCCACAGGTTTCTTTTCGGGATGGCAGTTTGAGTATTTTCTGTACAAGTTGCAGGAGAGGCACTAATGGGGCAGGTTGTCTTGACTGTCAACATTGTTCTCACCACAGTGGCAATGAGTAAGTGGAGTTCTCTGCTTGCCCCTTCATTCATTGGTGTTCTTTTGATGGAAATGGGGTTTGTCACAGGTGACCTCATCTGAAAACAGCTCCTAAAGCATCCCCTCATCTGGGGAAGGCAACGCAAGTACAGCACCCAGACACTCTGCAACACCCTGCTCCCTGAAATGGACAGGCATGACTCTCTGTGCTAAATAACTCCAAGAAGCACCTTAATTATGGAATGCAATCTCTTCAACCAGTAAACCCATGAACCGGCAGAGAAATGAACGATCAAACTGCTGCTGCCGTTGGATGCATGCAAAAGCACTTTTCCACGTGGACCCTTGTTTTGCGCTTGGACTCTTTTTTTCTCTGCTACTCTAATTGTGCTTAACAAAAATCAGTGACAGTGTTTCAGTGGATAATGAGACTCAGATTCTCCAAGGGGTTAGACTTAACTCTTGTGGGTTTAAACTCTCCTGCATGCACAAGTGTGGACCCTTGATGCCCTGTATAGCTGCACACCCCCTTTTGCAGGCAAAATCCAGTGTGCATGCAAGAGACAGGCTATCTGAAGGTGGGATGGAAAGTTGGCCTGTAACATTTGGCTTTACTGTACATGTGCCAAGCG
>ML685765.1:2971452-3029319 GCA_007922175.1 Pelusios castaneus
TGAAAATGTGTGCATCACACTCGATGTGTGAGCTCACGGCTGTGTCTGATTGGACATGCATTAGCATGTATCCTGCATGTCAAGAGCTTGTTTCTCCACCAGAAATTTGATTGCATGGCTCTTGGCTT
Organism: Pelusios castaneus; assembly: GCA_007922175.1. Taxonomy (NCBI): domain Eukaryota; kingdom Metazoa; phylum Chordata; order Testudines; family Pelomedusidae; genus Pelusios; species Pelusios castaneus. The sequence goes on from ML685765.1 coordinate 2,971,581, forward strand.
TGTAACAAACATGACATTCCACTGACATTCCCCCTGCAGCTGCAGTGGATCCATCTCCCCCAATGAAACAGCAATGCAGAGCGAGGAAGAGGTGATGAGATTCTAGCTACATTTCACTGAAAGACTCCAGGGGCTGAGGGACCCTTCCCAAATTGGAAGCAGTGGCTGGAGTGGAGAGAGAGATGAGGGGGAAGAAAGGGAGGCTTTGGGGAGCAGGGAGGTTAAATAGGGCCTTTGTGACGTCTGCTGCTGTGTGACTCAGCCTCACTCATAGGCTCCAGGCTGCCAAGAGAAGTTGGCCTGGAAAGATTGTTTCAGACTTAGAGGACGTGGTGCGCAGTTTGTGCCAGGTCAGTCATTCTTCCTTTGGCTGGAAGAATTTCTGGACTCCACTCTGCCCTCACTGTCCCTGACACCCACTGCTTTCCCTGGCCAGCAATATGTTACATAGTGTCCCTCAAAACTGCTAGAAGGGGCTCAACACGGGGACCTGATTGGTGAGATGGGCAAGCAGCAAGGGGAAGTGCCCCCTTTGTAAAATGAGAGGAGGCATTTGATTACATTACACAGGGTAAATTCTGCTCTGCCGTACACCCTGGCAACCCTGCTAGAGACTGAAGAGAGGCACAGGGTAGAATTTGGCCCACTAAGCACATTGAATTACACACATTTCCATCTGGGTTGATGCAGATGCGTATGTTATACAGGGGTGCATTTTTGTTGCTGTGTCTCAGAGTGTGTGCCATGTGATGTATGTGTGTGCATATACAAGCGCACACAGGGTTGCAGACTTGTGATTTTATTGCAAGTCTTACAATATTTGATATCTTTCTTAAAACCCCAGCTCCTGGAGTCCTGTGATTACACAAGAAACTTTGCTTTAATTTCTTAACAAAAGAATGTTTCTACCTCTTGTGCTTTCAGAGAAAAGTTTCAAAATCTTTTTGTTCAAAACCCATGTGCATCCTAAGGGTATGTGTACACTGCAATAAAAAGCCCACAGTGCTGGTCTCAGAGCCCTGGTTAATTGACTCGGACTGGTGGGATGTGGCCTGCTGGGCTAAAAGTAGCAGTCTAGACAGTCCAGCTGGGCCTGGAGGCCAGTCTCAAAGGGTATGCCTACACCTGAAAAGCTAAGTTGACTCTGTTAAGTTGACTTAACAAGGTCGACTTCAGTCGACTTAAAGTCGACCTTGTTAAGTCGACTTAGAGAGTCTACACCAAAAACTTAAGTCGACTGCCTGCATCCACACACGCAGGTGCTAGGTCAATGGAGAGCCGCAGCTTGTGGAGAAGGGAGCTGTGGCTCCCCCGAGCCCCAGCTCTCTTCTCCCCAGCCCTAGGTTGACTTAGCCAATTAGGCCGACCTAGGGCAGAGGTAGGCAACCCCTGGCACGCGTGTCAACAGTGGCACACAAGCCCATTTGGAGCGGCACGTGGCATCCTCTGTGGCGCCACAGAAATTGCCACTCCCACCACCAAAAGACACTCCAAGTGGCTTCTTTCAGGAGTGGCTGCAGTGCGGAGCTCCCTGCCACGTCCATGTCCCAGATCCACCATGTAAAGAAGCCGCCCAGAGCGGCTCCTCTCTGTTGTGTGCCGCCGCCAAAAGGAGTGACTCCAGGCAACTTCTTTCCATGGCGTGCCTGGGGATAGGGGGCCCCAGGCACGCTGCCGAGAGGAGCCACTCCAGGTGGTTTCTTTCCAGGAGTGGGCCATTGGCACCAGCTGAGGGTCGAGGAGGAGGGGCCAGCACAGGGGTGGACAAAGGTTGCCAACCCCTGACCTAGGTCGTCCATACTGGCTTTGGGTCGACTTAACAGGTCGCCTTAAGCGTTAGGTCAACCTAAAGAGGGAAGTTATTAAGTCGACTTAAGGAAGCGCTTAAGTCGACTTAGTGAAAGCCAGGTGTAGACGCAGCATTCTGTAGTTGCTATGTAGACATACCCTAAGACCTTCCTCCTTCACAGGGTATTAGAGTACAGGCTCCAGCCCAAGCTGGAATGTCTACATGGCAATTTTTAGTCCTGCAGGCCAAGCCCAAGCCAACTGACCTGCGCTAGCTGTGGCCATGCCTCAGGTCTTTTATGGCAGTGTAGACATACACTTTGTGCTCAAAAACTTGGAGGCTCTGGTTTAAAAACCTCAGGCTTTTAAATCCAATCTCCTGAAATACCTGCAGTTGGAAATATGATGTGTATGTATCTGTGTACTGATTTCTGCACGCATGTCTTGGTTCAGTGTGTCCATGTATATTTCTGTACTACATCTGTGAGTGCTTGAACATGTGGATATGCATGTGGATTTTCTGAAAGGAGTTTGAAAGTGACTGATATAGTAGCCTTGGAAGGTCCTTGTCCAGATCCCTGACCAGGACTTTGGAGGAAAGACCAACTCCCACCTTGTCCCCATAGGTTTTACATTGAGATCACTGCAGTCTGGGACAGGACTTTGACAGCTTCACATCTGGTCTGATTGCCATTACAGTCAATGGGGAGAGTCCCATTGCTTTCAATAGGAGCTGAATAGGACACTGAATTAGCAGTGTGTAAACATGTGCAATAAACTGCCACTTTAATGCAGAATCACACCACTTTCAGTGCTGAAGCTGTCAATGACTTGGAGAAGTATATGTGAGCATTTCTGTTAGGTGGGTTGTATTATGGGGATGTGACAGATTTGGGGCAGAAGTGCAGGCGTACACACAGAGAGGTATTAAACCTACATATTGAGGGGGTTGAATCAACGGATGTGTGTATGTTTGTGCAGAGGAGTGAATGTTTAGGTAGGGATGTAGAAATGCACGTATGAATTTGTTTCTATATGTGGCATACTGTGGGGGACAGAATACGCTATGTTTGTGTCTTGTGGTATAAATCCTATGTCCTCTATTGTCGTAGGGAGAGGAGGAATTATTTATTTATTAAAACCAGCTGCAGTGAAGTTCTGGCATTCATTTGCCCTGGGAATATAGCAGTGCCTGCTTGATCTCTGTGGTGTGATGTAGGTTGCTTGTCTCTGATCGGAGGTGTCTGTGCTGATCAGCTAGTTTGTGCAATGGGGATGGCGTGTGCAGCAACTATCCTTATATGTGTGTGCACGACCATGTGCTGCCTGGATGTGAAACACACCAATGGGCAAAGGAGAATGCTAAGTGAATGCTATATCCAGACTGGCACAGTCCTCTGGGTCCCTGGCTGGCCTCTGCCCATCTGTTGTGCATGGATTCGAATGTGAGGAAAGGTGTTATAGGAAAATATAATTATCTGGGAAAAAGAGCTCCTTGTTCTTAACTAAGAAAAACAGCTCTGTAAAGCCAAGAGGCAAGCACACTGGGAGGAAGTGCAATCACCATCAAACACAGCCTTCTCTAAACCAACATCCCCTCCCTATGCTACCACAGGCCCTTGCTGGGAAAAAGGAGCTATGCCTCCTGAATTAGCGTGGGAGGGTGGGAACTTGGGAAGGGGCAAAGAGACATGCTGGGGTTTAGGTGAGAAATGAACAGTAAATAAGTAGACACAGTGGGTAAAGTAGTATCTTTTATTGGACAAATTCCTATTGGTGAGAGATACAAGCTTTTGAGCTACACAGAACTGTTCTTTCATCAACAGAAGTTGCTCCAATAAATGATTTACTACCTCACTCACTTTCTCTTTCTAATATCCTAGGACCAACACAGCTACAGCAACACTACAAACAATAAGTAGTTAGATGAGGAAGACACTGGTTTCTTGGACTCTTCCGTGCCAAGGGTGTGAAATTCTAGTTTAGTAAAAATCCCCTTGTGTGATCTCTCTCTCTGTTCCTCTGCTTACCCACCTGCATAGCTCTTAACCCAAACTGAAATCTGCCTAGGCTTCACCTGTCCTGAGCTCTGTGCATTTTGGTTTTCCTTGTTCGGGAAGCTGACAGGAAAGTTGATCCCCACAGGACAAAATCTCCAAGATTCTTGGTTTTAAGTTGAGAATGAGGTTTGCTAAACTTAAACAGCTCAAAGTTTGGGAAGAAGGAGGAGCCAGCTCTTTAAGAGGCCCCAGAAAGTCATCAGGAAAGTTTCAGGATGCTTTATAAATAGATTATTCTTATTTAAATGTACAGTGGCATCTAGAGACCCATCTAAGATCAGGGCCCCACTGTGCTGCATACACAAAGCAAAAAACAGCCTCAAGAGCTAACAAGTGAAATGGACATGACATAAGACAGATCCAGAGAGGAAGGGAAAGAGAAGAAATGAGTGAACCCAGGCTACTTTAACAAGGTGCCTATTTAAGGATCAGGGACTAGCCAACCCTGTTTGATTATCAGAACCAGCTGGGAATGGGTCAGGTGTTTTCTGTAAAGGACTGAGAGAGCCAGTTGGAAGAAGAGGGGTTTCTGCAGCAGGGGGATGGGTTGGAAAAGAAAAGGAAAAAGGGAAAGGAAGGCAAGGGTAAGGAATATATGTATACATCTTTTCAGCACTGAGGGGGGCAAAGGAAAAGCCTCAAAGCTCTAGCTCAAGGGACAGAGGAACTGCTTTGTTCTGATCTTTTGCTTCAGTTTTACGTTTAAAGAATAAAGCTGAGAGCTGGATATGAAAGTCTTTGGGTGTGGTCAATTCCAAAGGGGTAGCCGTTGTCTTTGGGTGTGGTGTTAGTCCTTCCTGGGCTGGGCTGACAGGCCAGCAACTGTGTGGTCACACTTGAGCTCTATTGCTGAGCCAGGAATAGAGCCCCAGTTTCTGGACTCCCTGGCCACTGGCTAATACTGTCTCTCTGCTTTAAACTTGGTTTTTCCTGCTGCCCAGACTCCTATATGTGATAGCTGTTGCAGCCACCCATGTGAGCTTTATTTAACACAACTCTCCTGCAGGTGGTGTGCAGAGGTAGTTTGAGAGTGTGGGATTAAATTAGCAGCTTTATTAATCACATCCACCCTACAGAGAGACCAACATAGAACAAACACTCAGTGTGTTCTTTCCCCGTATGCACTGTCTCTAGTGGAAATCCTGGGATGGCTTGTTCAAGACCTGTCTCAACCTCAAGTTGTTAATTATGGCCAGGACCACATGGTGTAGAAGGAGCAAGGGTTACTTTCCAGGACATTACAATGAGGAACAGAGGAACAGTAGAGCAAAGTACATGAGACAGAGAGAGGAGTAAATGGAATTTCTAAGCTTTAATGGCTAGATCTTTAGCTGGTATAATTCAGCAGTGTTACACTGAAATCAGAGAATGATGCTGGCTTACAAGTGAAGATCTGGCCCAAAATTTCTAGGCCTAATCTGCAACAAATTGTCTCCACGATGCTGAGAGAGTTGATCAGCTTTAATGAGGGATGGCAAAGATACGTTTAAAAAACATGCAGCACGTGAGGCATCTTTTGAAGCTCATAGAGAAGCTACGTACGGTGCATAATTTCAGAATCTAGTGCTATCATTACAGGGAGAGGGAAGGCACCTTTCATCTCTGTGGCATGTTGCATCCTCGCTGCTCACCACAAATATTTTCTTCAGAATCTCCAGTCTCTGACAACAGTACACTGAGCACATTGAACTTGCATGGACTGGGGCGAGACATGGGGACCAGGCCTAGCCTTGGGGGAAGGTGCAAGTCACATCTCTTTAAGCTGTTACAGGGATCACCATGTGCCATGGGGAAAAAAATAACCCCCCACTATTAACTGGATTAAATGCTTGCAGTTTGGGACATGAATGAAAGAAAGATGATTTGGACATTCTTTGATGAGAGAAAGAAAAATAATTCTTTAATGTTCATGAAGGAATATCCAGAACCTCTTTCTTTCTTTCTTTCTTTCTTTCTTTCTTTCTTTCTTTCTTTCTTTCACTGTGGGTTTTGTAGGTTTTTTTCTTACTCTGGAGTGGGGTTTGTTCTCCATCCAACTTTTCTCTCTTTGAGAAACAAGCCTGGAGTTTGTGTTTATAGAGACAATAAATGCCTGCCTGCCCGCCCCTATATATAGTGCAGGATTAATGTATATATAGACAAGCCTGTCTGTGTGTGGGTGTGCATATCCCGTCTCAGAGCTGGCTAACGGGGCACGAAGCTTTTCTCAGCCACCTCCAGCTCAGCTATAAGTTTCCTCTCTCAGCCTCCCCCGTCCCAGTTCCCAAAGGAAATGACAGTGTGAACCCAGAGATTCTGTGGGACAGGATATATAAAACCTCAAAACTATCCTGAAGTGAAGCCAGGAGGATCACTCTATCTCTGAGGAGCAGGCAGGGAGGGGGAAACGGAAAATTCCTCCAAAGTTCCCAAGGAATGAGAGCATGGATCCAACCTCTTGGTTCTCACATGCACCAAGAGACTTTCTTTTCTTTTCTTTTTTGTTCTTTCTTGTTCTTTGCTTTTCATGGGTGGTAGGGAGGAATTTAATTTTTAGGGCTAGTTTCAGTAGCCACATAGTGGTCTGAGTCACTTACACATATGCAGCACTTTAATTCTTCTTGACTCCCCCCACCAATGATTTGCAAGATCACCTTCTCAGGAGCAGCACAATGACTGCAGTGAATGGATATGATTGCACTAGTATTTTAGATTTTTGAACAGGCGAATGGGATGGAAGGAGGAAGAAGATGGGAATTTTTGGTATCAGTTCATTTATATTGGTCTGATTCTATCCCTGGGATAGGCAGGGATCTTGTGTAAATCAATTGTCTTGTGCCTGTGGGTTTTGTCCTGGTGTCACTAGCTGGCATTTCACTTTCTTTTCAGGGAGGACAGAAGTTGATCAAGTAAAGATGAGCCATATGGGCAGAAAATTGGAAATAGTATAAAAACTATTTGTATTCCAGTAGTCTAGAGTCCATGCCCAAGATCAGGGCTCCCTTGTGCTAGGGGCTATACACACACACATAGCGAGATGCAACCCTTTGCTCTGAAGAGCTTAGAATTGAAATAGACAGGACAAACAAACGGTATGATTCTCCTTATATTACAGATGAGCAACTAACTCACAGAGAGGGTATGGGTCTGATTCTCTGCTTCCCTGCCCCATGTGTGGCCATTTACACTTGTGCAGTCTGACTGCAATGTAGGAGCAGAAGGCGGCTGAATCAAAAAGGTAGCATTTTACCTGCCCTTTGCACTGAGGTTAATGACTATGGACTTGTCCCCATGGGAAAGTTTGATTAGCTCTGCTGATATAGTTATCCAGGGTTAGCCAGGCAGGTGTAACAGCCCCCATGAGGATACTCAAAGGCCTTGTCTACACACACAAGTTGTACTGCTTTAATTATACAAGTGCTGATAAAATGGCTCCACCATCCTTGGGTAGAGCAGTTATAATGATATGAAGGTGCTTTAGACCATTGCATAGACTTCAAAGCCAGAAGGAGCCTCATCAAGTCTGATCTCTTGCATCACACAAGACAGATACCCCTCTATTAAGCCCAAAGTTTGACTAAAGCATTTCAGTTCTCAGGTGACTGACACTTAGTTTAGTTTAGTCTAAAGCCAAGTCTATACTGACGATGGTAAATTTGCTGCCATCAGTTCAAACGTTTTGGTTTGATTGAGCAGTCAGTCAAGACCCACTCAGACGCTCTGGAGCTTGACTCAATAACTCCACCCTGTAAGAAGAGTAGCACTGAGTTGAAGGGACGGCATTTCCCTTTGACTCAGCCCAGTGGAGCCACAGAGGTAAGTGGGAGTTAAAGATTGGAGGAGATACACTAGCTACATAAAATAACTTGTGTAACTCCTTTCGACTGCCACAAAAAATGGTGGCAAGTGTAGACCAGGCCTAAGAGCCACAAGTGGAGAACAGGAGATACTGAGATGCCGTCAGTACCCGAGGCCCCTGCAGGGGAATTGATTATGTGAGATATGTATAAGTAAGAACAGAATAGCTATTTCTTATGGGAAGGGGAATAAGCTATTGCAGTATATGGGACCTTATATCAGGATACCTGCATCCACTGTTGTACTGGTATAACTGTACTAGTAAAAAAATCACCCCTTGCCCCCGAACCAAAATAGTTGTAATGGTACAAAAACTGTGTGGAGCAAGCCATATTCTGGTATAACAGTGCTTTCTCTTGAGTATAGCATAACAACCTTCCCAAGTGACATCAACAAAACTGAAAAAGAACCTATTGTATCTGGAATAAGAGCATCTATGTGGGTGCTTATACCTGTATAACTGTAGTGGCTGAGATTCACACTACAGGTTACCAAAGAAACTTTCCTGTGTGGATAAAGCACAAAGCAGTGGAGAATCAGGCTGGAAGGGCCAAGATCCCTACAGGGGTTAGGCACCTCACTCCCACTGGTTATTGACCAGAGTCACCTACAAAGTCAACAGAACACACAGATTCCCTAAGGCCAGTCTAGTGTCTTAATTACAAGACCATCTTTCTTCTTAAAGAGAGGAAAAATCAGAGGTCCCAAATAACTAGGAAAGCCCCACTACTTCAAGCCTCTAGGAGGCTGTGATTCATGCAGTGCAGAATTAGCCATTAAAAACACATTTCTTCCATAACAAATCAAAAGACTTAAGAACAGTTGTGAGGAGCTGTGAGGTGTGTCTATGTGCAATGCTGAGCCTCCGCTCCTTCCTTCCCTGAAAAGGACTTTATTCTTCCACACGCCCTCCGCCCCAATCCGCAAATAAAAAACATTTGAGCAAAAGAAAAAAAAACTTCACTCAAATGTGTAACTGACTCATTACCCATAAAAAGCTCCCTTTTTAACTGGATGAGTCATGGCATCGTGCTGTGACTTTTGAGCTATATTACACACCAGTTTGAATGTTATTTTTCCCCTTATTCAGTTGAAAGGGTGGGTGGGGGCCCTCTCCCCATGCCAATCAGGTGCCCACCCAAAGTCTGCGCAACCCCCTGCTTTTCCTGCCAAGGGACATTTTTGGCAAACCTCGAGAGGCTTTCTGTCTGCCTGCTACTGTCTGTCTGTCAAGCAGCCAAGAGCTGCTGTTCGGTACAGTGCAATACCCTGTGGTATTGCATGGAGCCCAGCAGGATTGCAACACAAGGCATGCTCAGATCAAAAGAGAGAGGAATGGAAAAACTGAATTTTTTCACTCTGTTGGGTCTTGTGCGAGGCCAGAACTTATGTCCCTCCACTGACTGGGGAAGGGGTGGAGGGCTAGTTTATTTCTGGCTGGTGCAGGTGAAAAGTGCTGTTCTTCCAAAGCAATACCATGAGTGGGGGAATCCACTTTCTATCTGAGACTAGCACAGAGAGTTGAATGCTTGCGATAGGAGCAGGGAGACAGGTAAAGTCCCTTCTCCCAGAGGCATGTTAGCCTCTGCAGCCAAACTTGCCATAGTCATGTCTTATAATTCCAGGATCCAGCCCCTGCACACTTGTCTCAGTCTCAGCTGTATCTTCTGTTCAGTCTCAGCATTCACCCCATTTCTTGCTTAGCACCCGTCCTGGGACTGTTTCATAGAATCATAGAAGATTAGGGACGGAAGGGACCTCAGGAGGTCATCCAATCCAATCTACTGTTCAAAGCAGTACCAACCCATTCATGCTGATGAGCATGGTTCTTCGCTTCCCAGAATCAAACATGGTGATTTTGTACGATTGGAACTTGTGACACAAGAGCGGATTCAGGCAAAAACAGAACTGACCCAAGCACCCAGCCCTTCCCTGTAAACTTGAACCCACCCGGAACCCCTCATTTCTGTTATGTTTGGAAAAGTTAGGACTGGAAATGGAATTGCCGGAGCACAGTGAGAAAGTGTGTTTGCATGGAACCTCCAGTTCAGTTGGGCAGATGTGTCATTCTAACCCAGGATATATTTTGCATCTGTCTAACCCCTATCTTTACAAAGGAACAAATCAAGCTTCCTGAACTTTGAAGGGTTTGAAATGTGGATTCAGATTTGGATCGAAATTTTGCAGCCTCATATCATCTTTAATAGTCACAAGCACCCATGCTAAAACACACCTTTTCACTGCACTTAAGTGTAGGTACATACACTTCTCTGCATTTAATTTCCTCCCATTCTGTAAGTTCCCCATCTTCAAAGCATCTGACGAAGTGAGATTTTCTCCCATGAAAACTCATCCAATAAATAAATTCATTAGTCTTTAAAAGTGCCACAGGACTCCTTGTTTGTTTCCCTGTCTATTGAGAATGGTCTCTGTTTTCAGCCAGTCAATTAATCTGATTTAATTTAGACTCTAGGCTAAGGTTGTCTGTGCCTATGAAATTGTATCACGTTCCACTTTAAACCTGACATTAGTGCCTGTAATCCATGGTTAGCTCTGTGCTGCCCCTGTTTAGGCTTATTGTGAATTTGCCTGAAGCTTTCACTGCTAAATATAAGAGTGAGAAGAACATATTCCTACATGATTCCCACGACACTGACTTGCATTCTCCTCCTTCATTCTCTTACAAGTTTTTTTCTGCTTTTTCTCATAAGCTGGAAACTTTTCCAGCTGCTTGAAACTTTGACCTCAAAACATGTGGTGCATTCCTCCCCCTGCCGCCAGAAGACGACGATGAAGAGCACGAATAAATCATTAGATTTCTCAATGTAGCATTAAATAATCTCAAAAACAATACTTTATTTCTTTAGTCAAATGGAGTGACACCCATCCTCCCTTGACTCCTGAGCAAGGAATATCTAGGCAATTTTCACAGGTTTCAGGCCTTGTTAAAGGTGAGGTAAAGCTGCCTGCATTGGACCACCTGCTAAGCTGACCTGTTAGAGAAGTAGTCAAACACAATAGTAACTTCTCCATGACAGAAGCAATGTGGTGTGGCTGTACAAACAGGTACAGGAAGGGCACTGATGTAAGCAAGAGGAAGCTGGTAGGGTAATTGTCTACCTGTGAGGAGATTGACCATTCCCGCAGAACGAGTTGGCTTGGAAGGAACTTCCAATGAGTTATTTAGATCTAGATCCAGCGAAACACTTGGCATGTGCTTAACTTTAAACAATGACTTGAGTAGTCCCATTGAAGCTAATGGGGTATTTATGTTTTTGGAGTTAAGTGCATGTTTGTTGGATTTGGGCCTGCATCCATGTGATTTTTCAGAACTTCCTCTGAGAGATGAGTGTCAAAAATCCAGTCTTTGAATTTGTCCACTGTAAGGAGGTCATTCCATAGCTTCCCTTTGCTGTTTGTTCCATTGCTTTGTCCGTCTTACTAGAGATATTCCAAAACCAAACTCAGGCATCCAAATACCCCTGAACTTTAGGGAACTTAACATTCAGATATAGAGATGTGCTGATTCTTACAAAGTTCCCCTTCAGATTTAACCTCTTGTTTCCTTATTGAAGTGGATATGGATTAGAGCTCCATGTGGAATAAATCAGCACAGTTCCATTGACCTTTGTGAAGAGTTCGTGATTTACACCAGCTGAGGACCTGGCCTTTAGTAGCATTTAGAGAGTGCTTTAAACCAATGTATTGTGTTACTGATAATATATTTGTCTGTTGTTTCATTTGTGCTAAAGAACTAAACATCAAGGCTAAATTTTCCAAAGCCGTTTTAAAGGATCCAATTTCTCTGTTTCAATTAATGTTAATGGCGACTGGGTGTCCAAAGATTTTGGCTTCATTAAGTAGAAGGGATTAAGGAATAGTGGAAACAATGTTGATTTGACACATGATATGGGGAGAAGGGGAAATGTAAATGCAGGGGCTACCTTGGAACTTCCCAGCAGTATAAAGGAAACAAAGAAAATATGCTTACGACCTGGGTTCCATCCCTTGATTAAATAAAGTAATCTCTTTTAGAAACTGCCTGATTCAAATTTTGCTCTCTGTTACATCCAGCCAGCTCTGCTGAACTCAGAAGATGTCTCGGCATCATTGAGGGTGGAATAGTGCACAGTAACTTTACAATCATGGGCTAAAATTCCAGATGTGCAGAAGAGGTGTTTGTATTTCCATGCTCCCAGCTGGGATGTACAACCACCCTACTGCATGCATGTATGCAAATTGCCTTGTGTCCACACAATCAGGTATATGGCGCTTTTCCACAGGCATGTACTCTTCTGAAAAGTCAGACCCTAAATCTCCATAGGATAGGTTAAAGAAAAGTATATGACCTGGACTATGACTTGGGGGAGTAGAGTGGAGGGATTTTATCCGTGATATTCCTATTGTTCATTACTGCCTCACCTCTGCTGTCCCATCAACACTCCTTCCTGGAGGCATACAGGTGTCCATTTCATTATCAAGGTCTTAACCCCATTTGTGCTTATTAAAAATGCTCAGCTAGAAGATAATGGGAGACAGGGGAGTTTAGCATATGTGTATCCTAGACCAGAGGCTCCCAAACTTTTTGGCATTACACCTCCTTTCTGATTTTTGAGAAACTCTCACACCTCCCCACCTCTCCTTTACCATCATCCAACCCTCTTTTAACAAAAATTCAATTTGTAATTGTACAATTAAAAATAACCACAAATAGGTTTTCTTGACACAAAAATTTTTTGCTATGAAAATTTCACAGTCTTGCGTTCCCCTTGGATTTTCTTCACGCCCTCAGGGGGGCGCACCCCCCAGTTTGGGAACCGCTGCCCGAGACAGAAACTGGCAGAGAGCAGAGACACTCATTCTGCTTAAAATTCAGTTTACTAAAGTTTCACAGTTCCATGTTAAGAAGAAAGTCTTACAAGTTGGGGTTTTTTGTACGTTCAGTGCCTATTTCCATTAGGAAATGGGCGGAATGCCCAGGGTCCTGAGCATAGACACCTCCTTGCTAGTCTAAACATGGACCATTCCTCTACCATCTAAATGTAAGGTGATTCTTAGATTCTTACTGAAACTTAGTGGGGGTTTTTGGTTGGCATCTCTCAGTACCAAAGGACAGGGGAAGGATCGATGAGGACACAAGACCCTGAGTCGGGCAGCCCTCAGGGTTAGTGGTGAGAGGCCAACACTCCAGGTCAGCCTGATTGATAGAGCAGATGGACCTATGAGAGAGCCAGGAGAGCAGGGAGGTCCTGTACTCCATGTGAGCTGGAGGGGAGCTGCCTAGGGAGAGAGGGGGGCCAAGCTAAGGACAAAGCAGCCAGTGGCTGGGACAAGAAGCCAGGCCAGGGAGCTGAGCTGACCCACAGCAGCAGAGCCAGAGGGGCCCAAGAAGCAGCCTGCCAAGCAGAGCAGAGCCATGCTGAGGCAGTAGTGTATGAACCAGAAAAGTTCCACACAGTAGTGGGACTATTCCCCATTTACATAAATATGGGCCCTTTTAACCATCCTGATTCTGGCCCAAAGCGTGCATGCTATGGGCATGTAACCACACCCGTGCAGAGATGGAGAGGGCTGGTTTATGAAGGTATCAACCAATAGATAATGCTGAGGCTTGGAGCCAGATGTTTGCCTTTGATTAGTGCCCCTTGTGATGGCAGCCCTTTTGTAAAATTGGTGGATCCAGCCATCTGAGGATTCCCCAGCATGCTGGAAACCCCAATGATGTACAGCTGGCATAGCTCACTCTATACCATCCCTTGTGGCAGCCCTCATTGTAGATGGTCTGTAAGGGACATGCTGGGGAAAGGGATATGGCCAGGATGTTTGTGTGCTCTGATGTGTCCCAAATGTTGGAATGCCCCCTTCAGCTATTGGCAGTTGAGTGGCCAGTCATGAGGCTGATCTGATTGGCTGGGAGCAGAACTGTTCCCCAGCTGACCACAGCACCAATGAGCAACATAGGTGGTATAAAGCCGTCTTTGTTCCCTGCTCTTAGGACCTGCACCAGAGGGAGCTCAGCTGGTTCCAGGACTGGGTCTGAGACTGGAATGGTTTGAGCCAAAACCTTTGCAGCTGTAAATATTGATATTCATATACCCAGCTGGGGATCGGGCACTTGGTGTGTTTGAGGAATCCAGTCTACTCCCCTCTTTCTTCACCATTATGCTACAATCTCACCTTGACTGCTGAGAAGTGCCTAGGAATAGTCAAATAATAAACAATATTCTTCCGAGCACAGCACTCCACACTCTTGTCATCTCAATTAGCTGCTCCTTACACCCATTCTCTCCCACAAAAGGAACAAATTGGGAGGAGTGAATAAGGCAGGATCTTTGGAAGTTTGAAGCTGGCACTACTTGGCAGAAGAAGTAGAAAGCACTGACTAAGCATCCTTGGTATGTGCATGGCTGGATGGAGTGGTCAGTTGATACTGTATACTTTGGAAACAATAAGAGCATTGCATTATGAAACATCTAAAAGTGAGTTCCGGAAGGAAGACTAGAGCCATCTTGGACAGTGACTATGCCTGATTAGTTCTTTGTCCAGTGGATAAAGATCAGAAGTAGATGGACAGTGATCACTTTACCCAATAACAAAGCAGTAGAGGAAGAATTTTTCCATTTAGGTTGTCAGCCACTATAATATTTTGGTAAGTGAAAAATGCCTGGGGAGAAGATAGTGTGCAGTAGGCAGTTATGGATATGAGCACCTCCTGGAAACATGTAGTCTTGTGGAAAGAAGCAAGTTTGATGAAAACACCTTGTGTACTATGAATATCAAGAAATTTCTCAATGAACAGGACACCTGCCCATGACAAGTGAGGGTGGTGGTTGTCTTTGAATCTCAGTCAGGAAGGTTCAGGTGAAGAAAATGGCTGGGAAGGATGGTGGAAATTTTTCATTCAAAAGATTTGTAGACAAAAACTGGTCTGTTTTGTAAACAAAAGTTTTTGAGGAAAATTTTGATTTCTTCCAAAATTTCTCAGTTTTTCAACCAAAACTGAAACTTTGGTGGTTGAAGTTTTGTGGATGGGAGTATACAAGTCAAATTTTGGACCTGAGATGTAGATCTGAAACCCTGTCAAATGAGGAAGAAGAGGAGTTGCCTGAGTTCAGTGGCAGAGGGGACCACTAAAAGATTGCGTTTGGTTTAAAGAAAGACTGAAGGAGGAATGACTGGACCTGCCAGGACAGTTGGCAGACATCTGAAAACCAGTAAGAAGAAGAGCTGGTGGAATAGTAAGACACCTAAGCCATGGATGGTTTTAAGAATGAAAGTGCCAAGTTTGGTTTGCCCTGACCTATGAGCTCATGCAGTTCATTACTCCGAGTGTTCAAACAGCCACTGAGTATATAGAAAAAGGCCTGTAAATCCTACAGTATGAGCATTCACACCGGAAACTCATGATTCACTGCAGCCCTTGGAGTGCATCCTAGCCTAGTGAGAACCGTTGCACAGGCCGGCCTTAATGAAGGAGTGAGGCTGTCTGCACTGGGACAGTGTTCCCTCAAGGTGGAGATATTTGCTCTTGCAGCCTCTTGCTATCCTCTCCTTTCTTTCCAAGTGGGCTGAGAGAAAGCGTGAGGGGAGCTTTAGTGGATTTTGGCAGGAAGAGGGAGCCTGCTGCACTTCTTCCCTCTCACTTGCTGTTTCTCCAAGCGGCACCAGGCGCTGCGCTCTGTCCCGAGGGAAGGGAAGGCAAAGTCTGTGATGGACTGCACAGCGCCCATTACCTCCTGGGCTTTGAACCTGACCCCCTTCACTCCAGCTGTGGAAGCTGTGCCTGTACTGCGGGGAAACAGAAAGAGCATTGTGCAGACCAAGAGCACTGATTCAGTGGAGTTCTGCCTGTTCCTGAAACACCTGGATTGTTGAGCAGCTCACCTGACCCCAATTAGAGCTGGGACTGCTTTTTCACAGTACCCCAGGGGCTTCCCCTGTGCCATTGCCTACTTTGCAGTGAGTTCAGAGACTTCTCAGGGGCAAGGACATGCTGGTAGCATGGTTTTGTCAAGATCTCATATACACCCAGACTTCAGCATAGAATCTCTGAGCTGGGCCACGTCTTTATAAGCAGCACTCAGTTCCTGGGATCCCAGCAGCCGCTGAATTTCTTATCTGTTGCTTTATCTATTGCCAGTTCTGGCCCAGAGCAGAGCTCTCAGAACTGTTCTGGCAAGGCTGTTAGGGTGAAGGGCGGAGCCCCAGGCATCTGTGAGTGGCCAGTGAGGTATGGAGGAGTTGTTAATTAGAGAAATGATTAATTTTTTGTTTGCTTTATAAAATACTTTAAATCCATCCTTGCTTTTAATCCATTTCCATTATAAGCATCAGTCCCATCCCCCCATCACCGCCTTGTGCTGAGATTTCTCATTGCATGTATCCTGCTTGGGTCCTTGACTGCATAGCCTGGCACTATAGGTTGTATTGAATTTGTCCTCTGGGGCAGGCACCCATGGCCTATATGTCCCTATGAGAGCTGGAGGTGCTGCTAACTGGTTACATCCAGTCCAGTGGTTATAAAATAGGTAACACCAAAAACCTGGCCAGTGTTGCCTGGGACCTTCATGTCTATCAGCTAGCACCACTTAGTGGAATGAGGGATCCCTCCTGGTAAAAGTCTAATCCAATTGTTTGTGGCCAACCCCAAACCTAAGGAGGTCAGATGAAGAAAGCCTTCCAAAGCATATCATTCTTTTGCATGGAGTGGGAAGCAGGAAGGCGGGGCACAGATGTCATGGAGTCAGAAGACAAAGGGCTGAAGAAGTTAAACCAAGGCTGTGTGTAAGGAAAGGGAGCAGCCACCTGGCACCAGCAGGCCAGCCCAGAAACATATAAGGCCAGCATGTCAATATCACCCTTGGCTGGGTGAGGTGCCTATTTTTCAGATTTATGACTGTCCTGGCAGATGTGAGGGATATGGATGAAGGAGAAAAGACAAAGAGAGGGACAGTGGAATTTCAACAGAGGGATGCTGGAGCAGGGAGTACCAACAGCTCTAAGATCTGCCAAGTGCTGTGTGGTAAAACCTGGCCAGTTCTTGAGGGAAACTAAGGATAAATCAATGCTCTGCATTCCTGCCTATCCTGTATCTGGCAGTAACCCCCACTGGCTGAACAGAGATTGGTTCATTCTATGTGTGTTTCTCCCTCTGTTCCAGACCCTGCTGTGTCCCCTGCTAGCCAGGATTGAGATCAAGCCCTCACCCTGTGCTCTTATTTGCTGTGCCTTCTACTGCACAGGTTACAACTCATGTGGTGGCAGCTTTCCATTTTTCTGCTTGTACTAACGTACTTCAACATCAATCCAGGGGCACACCCTTCTACAAGGGAGAGGAGATACTGAGTTACCCGTGACAACCAGGTTGCTGATTTCTCTGGAGGATGGAGTTTGCACCCAAATATTCAGCTGTAGAAAACTGTGCAATATGTATGTAAATGCATGCAGTGTAGCTATAAACCAGCTGTATTCCTAAGATTACATATTGGTGCCCATCCTTGGTAAATGAGCACCTACTAGGGAAAAAGATGAAGACTGACAGAGTCTAGAAGGTGAAACACAACTGCACAAGCAGGACATGTCCTCTCCATTACAGACTATAGCAATGGTTCCCAACCTTTTCCTTTATGTGGACCACTACATTATCAACAAAAGCTTTTGGGGACCACGTTCTAACTGCCAAATGTGCAAAGAGTGTCAGTTCATACTGACGTCACACAAAAGCGCCACTGTTTAAATTCAGAGAAAGTTATCTTACACAAGGATGTGAGTGAAGCAAATTACATTGCAAATAATAATGTGACATTGAATATGATACATAAGAGGTACACAACGGGATTATATTATTACATTATCTTTTTTTTTAACCCCACAGACAACCTGCAGTACCCTTGCGAATCACCAGTAGTCCACAGACCACAGGTTGGGAACCACAGTAAGCCACCCACTGTGCTTTGGATGAAAGAGGGTAGAAAACCTGACTCTGCACAGCTTTAGAGTTCAAACCCAAAGCCCAGGCATGGACAGAGGACTGTTATTCCGAGGCTCTGCACTCTTTAGGGCGATATATAGGATATCTAGATGCTCCGTCCCCACACTGCAGCACTAATAGCACACATTCACAAAGCACAGACAGCATTCATTCTGACTTCTCCCCATTCATTCCCCACTCTTCCAGAGTTTGAGCAGTGTCCTGCAACAGCAGAAATAAACCAAGCCCAGCCCAATCACCCCCAGGATGGAGCACAAAACGACTGATTCCAATGGAGACGGTCAAGGTGACATGCAGTTGACACCAGCTCACATAATACAGCTTGTGCTAAAGGATGGCTCCCTTCGGAGACCAGCATGGTGAAGACCTCCTGGTCCCCTACTGAGCACTTGACTGAATCACATGCCCCATCAGAAGGGGTTTACTGTATAACCAGCCTCCTAGGAAAACCCTGTTTTAAAACAAGCAGTTTGTTTCCTGGATCCTAGGCACATGCAATGAGGGGCTGTGATCTCATCACTTTGCAGTTGACCCTACCGAATCCCTGATGCTAGGGCTGGACTGTCTGAAATCATTGCCTTGAAATTTGTACATCCGTCCCCTGGATGCAGCATGCTGGCCCTGAAAGCAGTCCTCTTATTCGCTGCCTGCAGCTGCTGTCCCAATATTTGGATTGTCTGAGCTTTGAAATGAATCCCCCTGAGTTCATTCTCTTCTTTTCCTGCAGCTGCAGTCCGTGCATGGAACTGGCAGGATCTGAGAGCTAATCTTTCTCCAGTCCACTCTCTCAACTCGCCTCATTGATTTTCCTCAGCTTGTGCCCCATGCCTTTCCCTGGTATTGGCCATGTTTTCCCGTTCATCATCCAAAAAGCTGTGCTCTAACCAGCAACAAGTGGCTGTGTGAGGGAACTTACCTCCAGACTCTGGTCCTGCGTGGAGTGATTGCATCTGTAGGGTGACCCGGAGCAGCAGCAGTGCTGTGGGCAGATGGCTGAACCCCATGGTGTACCCTAGAGTGGACCAGCTGCTAGCATTCCTCTCACAGCCAAGTGAGGAAGGAGCAGGAGGCACAGTCACAGACAGAGCCTATCTGTTTTCAATCAGGGCTCCGCTACTACTATGTTTAATAAACTGCTGCTGAGGGAGGGATCTTTGGATTTTCCCCACCAGTCACAAATCTGGTTTAAAACAGGCACCTCTCACATTACAAGTAGATTTCCCCTTCTTAAAGGGCTAGTGCCTCACGGCTGCATCTTCCCCATGCTCTGAATGTTCCCTTGTTCCTTGCACCGGAGGAGTTCCATTTCCGTCCCTGGTTGTTTTGCGTTGCCCAGCCCTGAGGCTGGAGAGGATGATGTCTCACTGCCATGTGGTTGCTGGTGTCAGCCAAGAGAGGAGTAGGGTGTTTTTGTGAGCGGTGGGTTTGTTTAGCAGGGTCTTTGCAGGCCTTTGCAGGCACTCTGTTGTCTGACATCACTAGCATTGGCAGCTATTGAGAGTCCTGGGAGCTGTCTTATGCATCCAGAATTCAGGTATGGATAAATAAGAGGCCCAAGGTCAATACCCATGTGCCGCTTCCCAGCTTGGCCAGAAAAGCCATCTGAGGCCTGGTGGGTCCTTCTGGGTGGGTTTCTCCATCATGCCTACAGGGTTACCCAGTTCACAAAGGCTCCAATTGATCTCATAGGCTGATGGCCAAATTAAAAAACATATATATAAACAAGAGGCCCCACACACCATTCTGTTTCTTGGCCTGCGTCTATCTAGTTGTGCAGCATTCCAGCTGACTGGCTTCGTTGCTGTTAAGAGAAGAGTTCACTGCAATTCCCAGCAGCTACCAGGGCAGGCTTCAATCCCAAACAGGTTGGGGAAATTTCTACAGTTTGGGTGGTGTTGCAAAGAGCCATGGGATTACAAACAAAATGACTTTTTCTTCCACTAGATTAACAGGGAACTTTGGTTCTTGGAGATGCAGCTCTGACTTTCCACTGCCCTTGGAGGGTGAAGACTTCATTTACGCATATATTTATCTGACAGATAAAGCTCTGAGGAGCATATGTCCCACCGTTTTACTGAATAGCCTTTCCCCTCTAATTCTGAAGAGAGGGCCCCCTGTGTAGTGATCTGAGACATTGTGCTGATTGCATGTGTGGGGTTGGGAGAGATGAAAGGAAGACAGGCTTTTGCAAAAAGTATTTGTTTCTCCTTTGCTGAAACCAGAGTGTGCCTTATTCAGAGCTCAGGTAGTGAATCACAATCACTTAGCTTCACTTCTTGCTCTGATACCCCAGCAGTAGAAATTGAAGGTAGAGAGGATCTATTAGATCATCCTACCTGCTCTTTGTTTCCAGGGCAGGAATGTGCCCTACAACACTATAAACAACCTAAAAAAGATGGGGTATAAAACACCCTTTGTTTAAATAATTTAACCGGTTGTGTGTGTCTTATTGTCCTTAGCTAAAGTACAACCTGGAGAATTATACATTTATCAATTTTATAAGTCAAAATAGCAAAGAAGAAATTACAAAAAGTAAAACAAAGTTGGTTATATGATAGTGTTCACAATATTAAAAATAATTGAACTCATGGTATGTTACAGGTTCTAAGAGATAATAATTCCATTCAATTAAGTCAAGGGCTAATCACAATCTTGTTATAAAGGCAAAATATTATTCTAGTTCTATGCTAGTCTGAGCAAATGATTTTAGTATCAACTAAACTATGGATTCTTAAATATAGATTCTTATCTCCAATCAAGCTCATCTTCCAATGGAATTAAGGGACTGTTCATGTCAGTTTAGCCAAAACAATTCTAAAGTAGGATTTAGAAATTTAGACAAGTTAATTAACAAAGAATGTTAATTCAGCTGACATGACCTTGCCCAATGATACCCATAGCCAAGTGTTGCCACTTACACGTGCAAGACTACCGCTTATGAAATCCAAAATACAATAGGTAGATAATCATTTTGAAGCTGGTCTAATTTGTCTTGAATTTCACCAGTGCTGTACATACTCATGGCACTTTAAGCTAAGTTTCAAGTAATGGTTAGATCAATAGCTTACAGGCCAGTTCAGAGTTTCTTCATTTTGTCACAGATTTTGATTTTAATCTGAACTGTTTGAAACACTCAGTGTTCTTCGCAGTAACTTTTGCTGATGAAAAGCAGCTTCCTTTTACAAATAGTAGTAGGCTTCGGTAATGTAATGAGTTTCTCCCACCCCAATGCTTTCAATTACGTCTTGATTTACCATAACTTATAGACAACTAAAATTAAACTTGTTAGTGAAATGTAAACACACAGCATACGTATTAGTCATTCAGAGGGTACTTTCTGAAAAGCATTTAGTTTAACATAAACAAGTTGTCATTTGGGTAAAAAACACATGAATAAAAGTCATGTTGTAGCTTATCATTTGGAACTGGCATAATGGTGGGTTCTCCAGCTCAGTTCTGCAGTTACAATGATTGGTTTCTCGAGCTAGAGAGTTCATTGAGGTGATTTGATCAAGGTGTTATGACAACTATATTCCTGTTTCCTTTCTGGATTTTGCAGCAATCTCCCTAGATGAGATTTTATAAAACAGAGTTAATAGAGTTCTTGTCAGCAACAAATCTTTAGTTGTTATCAGCCAACAGGGTAGTCTTGCTGGCCAGGCAATGACAATCCTGCCTGTGGTTTTGTTATCTGTCTGTTTTGGCTTCAGGGAACAATGTGTTGAACAACACAGGGCATTTTATACATTTTCTGATGGGCAGCATGGTCTAATTCCCTTTTTGGCAAAACTGATGTGGGCCAATCGGACAGAGACTGAGGCTGGTACAAGCTGTGTCCTCTCTCACCATCCAACAAGAAAATGAGATATCTTCTGTATTGCTTCTTGAAATTTGATCTGGGAAAATGCCAGTGTTTTTTGTGCAAAACAGCTTTATGCTACATTAGTTTGTATAAGAAATGGTGGGCCATACATTGGTTGCCTGCTGGCTTAGTGGGATTGATTAATATTCAAAACTTCCTCTGTCTAACTGCCAATCATACAGATAATGAAGCCTTATCGTCATTTAGGTCTTATGGTATTTTGATTGATTGTATTATAGTAATACAGAGCTGGAAGGGTCCTTGGCTGACCCCTGTGTAGCCCTACTAGATATCCCAGTTTGACAGCAAACCACAGATAACTACTTTTTAAGTACAGTCTTTTAAACAGTTGTGCACCCACTTTATAACAATTTAATATAAGCCATATTTCCTTAGTTTGCTTATGAGAATGTCACATGGGACTGTGTCAAAAACCTTATTAAAATCAATATGTAATACAACTACTGCTTTCCCCCTATTTAATAGGCTAGTAACCTTGTCAAAGTTCAAAGATTTACATTTCATATTGGCTTCTCTATACACCATTTGACTGCATTAGGTTCTTCAATACAAAACAAATACTTTGTATGTCTACCTTTATTAAAGATTAATCATATATCTCTTGTTAATCACATTCCTGTTTAAAATAGACAGCATGGTTTGAAGTATTTTCAGTATTTGTGGTCAGGTTGTCAAGGCATGGAACTTCCTCAGACCAGAATTCTGTTACTGAATGCTTTAAATAGCCTTAATTGTCTGATCTAGTTTCTTAAATCTTAATTGGTGCCTTTTACTCTTCTTTATTTAGTAATAATACTATACCTTGTGATGTTATTTCAAATAGTATAGCTTGCTTTATTGTATTTCCATTACAAATGTATAAAAGAGAAGAAAAAGGTAACAGAAAATTACATCCCAGTTTAGCAAAAGCCTGTGGTGAAGCCTGGCTAGTTGGGTGTGGTAGTAACTCAGTCTACATCTCTGTGTGACACAGAAACTGCATTTGCTGTTTGACGTGTTTTAAGGCATAGACCTAAGTTTAGCCAAGATTATGGCCATTTGTGGATGTCTATAATGTTATTGTTATTAAGAGGCTACATATTTTGTGGATCATGATTACATTCTAGAACTTTATTCAGTCACATTTTAAATAGAGATGGAACCAAACAAGAGCCTGAGAGCCAAACACCCCCAACCTAAGGGAAAGTTTGAATGCAACTAAGTGGCTCAGCTCTTCTCTTGTTTCAGATGGATCAAACAATGGAGTTTTTCCTCTCTTCCCTGAGGAGGGTATTCTTCAGGTATTTGTGATCATTTTCTCTTTGCTCATTTAGGGTGCACCATAGGGAAGAGGCAGAGATCTGGGAAGAGATAAGGAAAGACAGATAGGAGGCAGAGATGTCAAAAGCCTTGAATATAAGGACAATCAATCAGATGCAACAGTAGACTAGTTCAGAGACATGCTCAGTCAGTAGGAGATTATCTTGCCAGCAGTGAAGTATATAGTGTGAAGGGAGAAAATGTGAGCTATCATGAGCCCAGAGAAGATGGACTGCACTAGCCAAGGTGGTCATTGTAATTGTAGACAAGTTCCAAAGGAGTAGCTGTGTTAGTTTAGTTCAGCAAAACAAACAAGGAGTTCTGTGGTGCTTTTAAAGACTAACAAATTTATTTATCGCATGAACTTTCATGAGAGAAAATCCCACTTTGTCAGATGCTTGAAGATAGGGAACTAGCTTCACTTTTACCATAAGTCAGCTTCTTCCTTGGCCAGCAAAGGGATGCCCCTGGATATGCAGTCCCAAACTCTGTTCTTTGCCACTGTATCTCATGGGAGTCTCATGTCTCCCTTGCTTTCCGTTACTGCTCTTAGATCTTCTACAGCATTGCCTCCTTCCAGATGTCTCCTTCCTATTGAATATTTGTTTCAGATTGTTTCCACCCAAGTGTTTTTCACTGTTGAATTTCATTTGCTTTATTTCCTGCCCACATTTCTAACCTCTTTAGGACCTTTTGTGTCATTTCTCTGTCTTTGGGAGCACTAGCAATACCTTACAATTTAGTATCATCTGAAAATTTAATCAATGGGTTGTTTACGGTTGCTTCTAGATTATTAATAAAGACAATAAATAAATATGGTCTATGCCTCGTTCTTCATGACTTTTTATGAGTAAGTCCCAGTGGTTCAGTAAGTTTGTTAGCTAATTTTATTAAATCCCTGGGATACATATTATCAGACCTGCTGACTTCTACAGTCAATTTTAACAACTGTTCCCTTTCCTGCTTTTCATCTGAAGCTCTATTTGCAAGGTCCACATTACTTTGCCTCATACTTAAAAAAATTGCTTAGTGGCTGGGCTATACCATCTCACCCCATCTTGATTCCATCGGTCTATATGGGTTTTTCTGTAAGAGGCCAGCTAAATAAGTCCTGAGCTCCTTTCCACAGAGAAGATAAGAGCCTATTACTACTACTGGTGAACAGACTTGCTCTTTTAAGTTACTCAGATGGTATAGATCTGCGTTTTGGAGCTGGAGACCCCTGGTCCACTGCCTGCTGCTGATTTCCCTCCATTTTTGGCATTTACAGCTTTGCTGGGGACCCTGGCTTCTTATGCTAAGGCAGCAAAAAGATGAACAAAGATCAGCCCCTGTCAAGGAATGCAAGGTGGGAAAAAGCTCCTTGCATTCCAGGCCTCATCTTGTGTACCCTCACAAGGCCAGGCACGGGGTGGCTTCAGGGAGCCACACCATCACCTCTCCTTCCCTTTCTGTCTTTCCAGGGTATGTTTACCATTCCTCAGGACTAACAGTCCATCCTGGACACTCATTTTTCCAAGTGTCAGGCACACCCAATTGGTCACACAGTCCTTGCTTTGCAATCACATTGAGTGCCATTGAGCTTATTTTGCACATTTCTTACATCTGTGCAAAGAAGCTGACGTATTTAATGTCTCTTTAATATTCCTGTTACTGATCCTTTGCACCAAACGTCTCTGGTTGGTTTTTTTTTGTCTTTTTTTCAAAGCATTATTTAGACTGGGTGTCCAGGGCAGAATTTTGTAGCAAAGAGAAAGCTAAAATGTGTCTAACAAGCTGTGGCACGTCTCAACCTAGGGGGTCCATCTGCTCAGGTGGAGACCCTAATCCAAACTTCTGCTTCTCGTGGCAGAAAGCAAGCATTCCAGTGCCCTGGAAATCCCAGACCCTCCTCGCTATGTCACTGGCACCACTTGGTCTGCAGCATCAGCTTTCATCTTTCTCTGTCCACACTTGGCATCAGAAGGATCAGCTCTTCCCAGGGCTTTTAAGCAGTTTCTGCTTCTGGTTCCCTTGTGGGGTATAATAAAGAGGAATTCCACAGCGTCCTTCTGGCTGTCCTTTCCCTTCTCTTGTCATGGCATTTGGGAAACATCATCATCCTATTCTGTTCTCTTCCAGTAGTACACAGATAGCCCCAGACGTGTTCTTTACTATTGAGTAACCAACCATGTTCACTAGCCTGACCTGCCTCCTTTGAGCATTTTCCTTTGCATTGCTACTCTGGCTATTTGTTTCCCTGACTCTGACCATGTGCTAACCTGGACAGGGAGGACTGTCTGTTGCTGGAGACTAGTTGAATGGCTCCCCAGGTGCTTCCTTGCCTTGTCACATTATACCAGCTTCATTCGTCATCCTTAGTGTGTCTCCTGATTGTGCCTCCCTTGGATTCCCTCACCTAGTTCAGCTGGTGGCTCAGCCTCTTGCTACTCTCCAGAATGGAAACAAGCTGCCCTCCCCTCTGCAGTTTCACCTGCTCAGTCCCAACGCAGAGAAACTCGGGTAGATGTATTCAATATCGTTTACATTATGGTCGCACTTAGAGTCCCCAAGGAAGACCAGGGCTCCATAGTGCTAAGTGCTGTGCTAACACAGGAAGCGAGAGTCCTGCTCGGAAGAGCTGACAACATAAACAGCCAAGACTGACTTTGGGGCAGGTAAACGGTGCGAGTCCCTGGCAGTGGAAGGGTTAAGTTACTGGGGACGGCAGCAGGCACAAAACCGCCAAAGGCTTCAATTTCATTCGTATTGTATGTGAACCACTTTCCTCACACCTCATCGCAACACAACAAAACACACATGCTCACACAGCACACATCCATAGCAAGCATCCTAGCCCCTCTCATCCCTTCATGTGCACGCTTGTACACAAATGATTACACACCCTGATGCACACCACAAACACATGCAACACCCCCCACACTCCTCTCTCTCTCTTACTCACACACATATGCTTACACACCTGTGTCTACTCACACAAGCACACACACATACACCAGCACCTCTTTTCATACCAATATACCCCTCCCATACAACTCCAGAGACACCCATTCCATTCATACGAATCCACACATCCAAGGTCCTACATCAACATGCCCGCCTCTCCTGCCCTCAGATGCACACTCCTCCCTCACACAAAGCTACCCATGGTGGTTGGGTTTCTGGCTGATTATTGGAAGGTTACACAGACATGCCACCCTAGTGCTACAGAGGGCTGCTTCTGTTTATGCCACTCCTATTCGAGAGCTTGAGATCATAAACACAACTACTGTGAGGTCTGACATTCATTCCTGACGGGATCAGACAGCCTCCAAATACTGTTTATTTGTAACTCTCACTCAGTTCAGGAGCTAATGCAATTCCTGTTATACACAGCGAGGTTTCCAAGGCAAGATGTAGCCAGGGCTGAGGGGTTTTGTATATTGGGCATTTGCTGAAAAGTCGTTTCAGCTGGGTTCTTGCAGCCAGAACTGATTTGCA
This sequence comes from Pelusios castaneus, assembly GCA_007922175.1. Lineage (NCBI taxonomy): Eukaryota > Metazoa > Chordata > Testudines > Pelomedusidae > Pelusios > Pelusios castaneus. Next base: position 2,997,919 of record ML685765.1, read on the forward strand.
AGCCCCACTCCAAAACCTCACTCAGCAAGGGATGAATGGGCCAGAGGAAGACAGGGTCTAATTGCTGTGGAGCAAGGCGGAGATTTTCAGTGGCTCACATGCAGGCCCTAACTTTATAGAAGCACAACATGTCTGTGTGCCGACTTCTGTGTTGCATGTTTGTGCTGGATGCTGATAGCGTAATCAGGCTGGTTCACCTTTATTGGCTGGCCTGTGCTATTTGACAGCCCTGCAATTGGGACACAAGCACCTTTTTCAGCACACCCTCTGGGCCTGAGCCTGGTTGGCCCACTCTGGGTGCAGATGTGGGCAGAGGAGAGAACCTAACACAGGAACCAGCCAAATCTGCCTAAGGAGTGCAGGTACCAAGCAAGGCAATCCAGCAGGGATGAGGGGGGCTTGCCTCGGGTGGTAGAGATGAGCTGGTGCAAAGCGGATTGCGTGCTGCCTCTCAGAGGGACTGAGGGGGTCCTTCAGGGCCCAGGAAGGAGCTCTGGGGACATCTGTTGCTGCATGACTCTGCCTCAGTCCTACCCAGCACAGTCTCACACTGCTATGTGCCTGTCTGAGGTGCAGCCTGCTCACGGAGGGCCAGATTGTGTGCTGATTTAACACTGGTGCAACTCAGGAGTGATTGCCTGGAAGTCAAAGAAGTTGCTCTAAGTTTTCCCTGGTGGAGCAGAACTTGGCCCATGGTCTATTACTATTGTGCCTGCATACCCATAAATGCGTCCTAGTATACACATGGGGAAGCCTGCCCTGTCCTGCGCTGTCCAGTCCACAGCCAGCTGCACGCTTTCACCACTGCTGCTAGTCGCTTTGTTCCCCCCTCCAGCCTGTGGTTACTTGCTCCCCACGAAAACTCAGCTCCAATGCCGAGGGCAGTTCCTGCTCCTCAGAGAGGGGCCTTCATTTGATCCCTGTTCTCCAGCCTGGGTCAATATTGATGTACAAAGGGGCTCAGGGGACTTGCCAAAAAGAACCAGCCCTGGGCAATCAGCAGTTTGTAAGATGTGTTCAGTATGTCCTGAAGGCTCAAGAAGGGTGGCCATGGGACCTGATGCTGCTGCATTCTTGCTTTTATATACGCAAAAGTATTAAGTAAAGGCATTGCCGTGCTTTGGGTTGAGGGCCTCTCATTTGAGGAGCACACTTAAGACATTACAGCAAAGCCCCGTTCTAGCGCCCTTTCTTTATAATGTCATCACTGATAGAGCAGTGCCAGGTGACACTGAGTCCCAGCCGTTGTTCACACTAGTGAATGAGGGATGTGGGGGTTGCTTGCTTATAACATCCATTGCTATGACATCACTCACAGATACAGTGACACAGGCTTCTGTGGCTTACTTGTACTTCCTGGCTTGAGTATACACAATCCTATTGCACGTGTACAGTGCAGAGAGAGGGCCCCCTGGAGCTAACCAGCTGTGGGGAAATTTGGATTAGTACCTGAGCCTGGTGGGTCGCACCCATCTCTAGTGGGTTGTGGCAATGAACGTGAGGACCTGGCAGGAGGCATTGCCCAGAAAGAAGCCTGCCAACATAAAGGGCAGGGGAGCAAGCGCCTGTTTCAGGGATTTTTCTCCAGGGGGAGATACAGCGTCTGGCTGGAACACAGCTTTCCATGTAACCTCAGAGGAAATGATTCCCTAGTGGCTCACCCTACCACTCACCACTGATGTTGAGTTTTAGAAGGAAGCAATGGGACATTGAGCTGAAGGAGTTGGTCAGTGTCTATGGATCTGTGAATATTGCTGTGGCTGGCAAGCAGAGACTAGACACATGTACAGGCCAGAGCCAAATTAGCAGAGTCTCCCCACCTTTCCTGGGGATGGATCCTACTGCTGAGGTAGCAGGAAATCAAGCAAGGGCAAGGATGTTGATGGAAATATCCCCGTTGGGATTTCTTGGGCTGCAGTACATCGTGTCTTATTAAAATGAAGCTTAAATATTTTCCACCTTGTCTTTAATCTCCCCACAACTGACTGGTTGCAGGGGAGATGCTGTGCTAGGGAGAAACTTTCTGCATCTAGATACTAGGCTATGAGTGAAATGAGATCGGGTGGCTTCAATCTTTAGTGGAGACTTAAACACATCACAAAACTTCCCATCATCTGAACCAGCTAGAGCTGTTGTCTGCGAAAGGCCTGGAACTGGGATAGCAGTTGGTCCAGATGGAGGTGCCCTATCTGAGCAGGGTGGGGGACAGATGACAGTCAGGAAGTGTTATAAGGTAGCACTGAAATACAATGCTGAAGCTGCATGTGGATGGAAGACTGGAACGTCACGGAGTATAGGTGGGGAGGGTCGGGGTGCATCAGCAGAAATGTGTGCACGTGGCAGGGCAGGACTCATGTAGCAAGCGGTGCTGCAGGTTAGGAATGAGAGTCATCTCATACTATGTGTGAAGAGCCCTGGGCTGGCTCACAGGGTGTGGGGAGAATCATGGGTAGAGCTGTTTGTGCAACGCCTTCACCTGCCTGGCTCTGAATGAATTCCTTACTTTCACCAGCACCAAAATCATCCCATTTGTAACAAACATGCAAACAGCCCAAACCAGTGAATCATTCTGACGCGCAGACTCCAGCTGTTCAGCGAATCATCCCAGAGAGGCAGGTTCAAAGAAGGAAAAGCCTAACTGTTCATTCGGTTCAACCCCAGCCGTGTCAGGTAGTGCTATATCACGTGTCATGGATCTCTGTCCTGCCAATGGGAGTGGGGCTTCCTTCATCTGTCCCACATTACACAAAAAGGGCCATTGATTCAGATGTGTATTTACCGTTGATGTCAGTGGGAGCCTGGTGTGTCATCAAAAGGTATGTCTTGTTTTAGCATAGGTGGAGGCTTGAACTAGCTGCCTCCTGGGGTGGGGCAGGCTTGAGCTCCCATGGCTAACTGGAGGCTCTGTTAGTGCTGCAACATCCACACTGCTATTTTTAGCTCGCCAGCTAAAGGTGCGGCAGAACGTCTTTCTACCCCTGGGCTGCGACAAGGCTCATCCCTAGCTGCAGTGTAGACATACCCAAAGAGAGCATAGAGCCCCAGGTTTATCTCTTCTCCATTCTGCGCACTAGACTGCACAGAGATCCTCCTGTGCCCTTCCACATTTGAGAGATGCCCAAATGAAAACCATGCACCAATGTATGATTGAACTGTGGCAATGCAGAGCTTGGCAGACTGGACTCATCTCTCCTCAAGACCAACAGCTGCAGAGGGGACAGTGATTAGATAGCTTCAGTCACCCCATAACATTGAAGCACATCAGCAGCAGCACCACTCAGGTTGGCTTTAGATTTGCACTTACAGCTGGAACAAAGTTCTGGAATACTATTAGTTGGCACATGTAAATATATTCATCATAGGTCATACATCTGCAAAGGCGGCACTGAAATCTAATGATATAGTTTGTAATTTGCAGTGTTGCATAGTTTTTAATTTAGTGGGGTTTTTCCTTGTATGAGGCTCAGATGAGGAATGATTGGTCTTTTTGGGATACGTGTCTGTGTCTGTGTTGGGCTATGTACTCTGTGTGTGTTTGTAATAAATAGCAACTCACATGCTAGAGCTAGAATATGTGTTGTTTGCTAGCTAGGCAAACAATATCTGTTCGTGGAATTCATTAGAATTGTCTCATGGCAGCTAGCGGGTGTGATCTGAACATCAGATTGTGGAGTACCAATCAGTGCAATGATTTACACTAATTGTGTGCCGAAAGCTAACTCAGCTAACTAAAAAATGGATAGATGAGCTGATGGGAACATGTTTCACTCACAATGGCGTACAGTCCCCCAATAGTCAGAGTTAAGGTTACAAATGCAGGGCTGGTGATGGCTTGTTGTCCTGCACCATGCATAGCTATGCTCCATAGACTCATAGGCAATGTCTATACTTACTAAAATTAGTTCGAATTAGGTAATTCAAACTAACTGATTCAAGCTAATTTTAGGTAGTTCAAATTAACTTAATTCGAACTAGAAAAATGTAGTTCGAACTAAGCAAGTGCCATGAATGGCACTTGCTTAGTTAGAATTAGCGATTTGCATTGAATTCAATGGGCCGGTTAGTTCAAACTAAGCAATTAGTTCGAACTAACATGGCCACATGGGTTAATTCGAACTAACTAGTTGGAATTAACCCTTACTTTGAATAGCCTATTCAAATTTATTAGTTCGAACTAAGGAAGCCCTTAATTCAAACTGATTAAAGCCTAGGGTAGCCATGGCTTTAGTTAGTTCGAATTAAGCTTCCTTAATTCGAACTAACTTGCCAGTGTAGACATAGCCATAGATGTTAAGGTCAGAAGGGACTATCATGGTTATTTTGTCTGACCCACAGCACATTGCAGGCCACAGAACCTCACCCCCCCACCCACTCCTGTAGTAAACTTCTAACTATTGGTTGAGTTACTGATGTCCTCAAATCAGGATTTAAACACTTCAAGTTACAGAGAATCCATCATGTACACTAGTTTAAACCTGCAAATGACTTGTGTCCCATGTTGCAGAAGTTGAAAACCCCCCCACCCTCTCTGCCAGTCTGACTTGAGGGAAAATTCCTTCTTGACCCCAAATGTGGTGGTCAGCTAGACCCTGACAGTGTGGACAAGACCCACCTACCAGACACTTGGGAGATTGTACAGCAGTGCAAAGTGTTAGACACTCACCTTGTTCTCATTTTGCACAAAGTCCAGGGCAGATGGGGAACCAGTCCTTGCATTGTGGAGCTATTCTGTTAACGTTTGCAGGGTGCTCTGTGAGGAGCCTGCATTAGTAGTGAGTTTCCAGATGATCTGTGGATTGCTGATGTCTTACATTTTCATTTCCTTCTTCCATTGTGCTTGTGTTGGTGATGTTGTATGTTGGTTAGCAACCTTCACTCAATGACTGTGTAGGGCGGTTTCTTCCCTAAGTGAGTATGAGTAAGGGAGGATTCAGGCATCTGCCAAGAGTTGTATGTTACTGCTACAGCATCACCCAGGATTCCCCTCTCTTCCTTAAGTGCTGGGGTGTCTGAAATGTCGAGGAGGGTGGGGAGAGACCTGGGGGGGCTTTTCCACTAACAGCATAGATGTTGGGTCATGAATAATATTGTTTATTATTTGCATTACAATGGTGACTTAAGGTCTCAATCTGGTATCAGGATTCTGTTGTGTAGTGCTGTACATACTCTGACAAAAGGATAGAGCTTGCCATCTAAGTAGTAGATAGGAAACAATAGGTACATGCAACAAATAGAGATGGTGTTAGGGAAGTTAAAATGGGGTTTTCTTTCCCTACCACAATTCCCTTTGTATTCCACTCTGGTCAATCTCTGTAGCACAATAAATAGAGGAAAGAAACAAATTTGAGTCAAGTGTGAATATGCTTCCTCAGCGGTGCTGGAGCAATTTTTATAGTAGGAATGCTGACAGCTATTGACTCCAACTGTAAACCTATATATCATGGAAACCACGTCAAGCAGGGGGAGGGAAGGGCGGGGAGGTGGGGTGCAGCACCCTTAGTTCCAGCACCTATGGGCTCCTTCCAGATGGGCGCTTGAAAAGAGAGACACAGTTTTTGCAGCAACACCTCCCCTTCCCTATCCTTCTCTTTCAGCCCCCTCATTCACATCCTCTGTGTATTTATTTGAGAGCAGCAGTGGGCTAATGCTGTGCAGCCGGCTGTAATATAAACTCAGAAGAAGCCCAGGGTGTGGACTGCCAATTTGTTTCTCTTGGGAGGCTAGGATGATGGCTGTGGGTTTGTTTTTCTTTCATAGTCAACATCTGGACTGATGTGGATGAGAGTAAACTTCAGTGGGCCAGTGCCTCTGAGAAGCAAAGCTTCCTGTTCAACTGAAAACTGCTAATTTGGGGCCTACCAGCTCTGCCAGTGACCCTTTAAGGGCGGGACCACATCTTTCTGCAATGAAAGCTCCTATTGAGTGACTCCTTGGCAAATTTCAGGGAAATGACCTTCTTTCGCAGAAGACACTTCCTAATCTGGTGGATTTCCCTACAAACTGTTCCCTAACTGAATGTGCCAGGCACAGCAGCACACAAACAGCAGTACTTGCACGGACAGCGCTCTGTCAGGGTTTGCTGAGCACTGGGACAGCAAGCACTTCCGTTGCTTCCAACTGGATGAGAAATAGTTAACTACCTGGGGGCATTGTGCCCCTGTAATCTGGCTGTTCTCTGCTTTTACAATTCTCACCCTTGAACAGGGTGTAGGGTTGGCTACGAGGGTGGTGCAGTGTGTGCTTTTAATGTCATTCGTGTCGTCGTTTTATTGGAGACTCTCGAAGCACTTCACAAAGGGAGAGAAGTTTTATGAATCCTCTTTTACAGATGGGCAAACTGAGGCACAGAGAGATTAACTGATTTGCCCAAGGCAGTGTCAGGAGCAGAACCCAAGTCTGCTTACTCCTTGTCTCACTTGAAACACAAGGCCAGGATGTGATTATTACAAGACTGAGGCCCTATTGTGATGGACACTGTCCGTAGCACTGAGGCACAGACCCTGCCCGGAGGAGTGTTCCATTGGAATAGAGAGCACAGGCAATGGATGAGAGGGAAACAGGCTGAGAGTGGAGAAGTGACTTGTCCAAGGCCAGAGGTGATGAGCGGCAGTGAAGTGCCCTCGCCGATAGGTGCATTTCTTCTTTTGCTCCCTACAAACTATTTTGAGAGCTGACTGGACACATCAGCAGCCAGCCCCTTTATAGACCGTTAATGGGGTTTTTCCAGAAGACGGATTATTCTGTGATAACAATTTGGGCTGCAGAGCGCATGAAAGCTTTTTTCACTACATCTTTCTTTGACAAGAGCAGCGACTGTGGGTAATATGATCGGCCTTTGGAGCCTGTCTAGACCGTGCCTCAGCAATTGCCTGTGGCTTTCTCCTCCTTAGTGGTCACTATGCAGCGCTAATGCCCACCGAGTAAGGGGGTTAGTCTGGCCCCCCTGGCTCCATACACATCCTTCCACAACATTCTGCCCGCACCATGGCGATGTGGAAATAAACAGACCTTCCAGATTCCACACTTACATCATCCCCTTGGCAACCGAAGGACTAATCAGAGCAGTGGCTGCTGTTTACAGTCCAAAAAAGAGGTTGGAGGCAAATTTGAGGTAGATCTGGGAGTTCTTTTGGCTTTTTTAAAATTAAGCTTTTAAGCCCTGGCCAAGTTAAAGCAGCAGCAACCTGAGTCACTGATCCATACTGATCATTAACGCAGAGCACGTCTTTTCCTTGCGTACATTTTGCAAATGGCTGCTTTGACTTAGTCACATTGTCCTGATCCCTCTGTAAGACATTGTGCTCAGGTGCTGCAGAACTTTATTTATTTATTTAGGGTTTTATTGGTGTGTTTCCAGGGTAACAGCTGTCGAGGGAAGCTAGAAGGACTCCCAGAGGCATACCCCCAAGGAGATGTCCAAGTCTAAAGGCCTCGGTCGAGCTGGCAATTATGGCTCTAACATCTGTAGAACCCCAGCAACAGCATCAGGGGGGGTTAAGCAATACCCACCAATCAGTGCCAAAATCAAGGGTGAGTGAACGTCTTACCTGGGGAAACACATTCTAAACCAGATTAGGGAGAAACAGCCCTGCCTGTTCCTGCTTTACTCCAGCTGGAGTGAACGGATTGCCCAGATAGCAAGCGGATGGGCAGACAGATAGGTAGAGCTATCCCTTGAACAAGTGGGAAGTACGCAGCATCCCATGATGAGAGATGGATGGATAGATATATGGTGCTGCAGATGTTAATAGTAGGTAATAATAGTTAACATTTCTTATCATAAGGCAGGCAAGTGAGATTTTTTTATAGATGTATTTACCGTAGAAAGAAATACAGCCAGACTAATCTGGGTGGGGAGGGTCTAGGGGAGAAGCAGGTATGTATGGAGCCAGATTGGGTCCTGTAGAGTTCACAGGGAGCTATCATCTATAGGTTATGTCTGTCATTAGCGGGATGCCAGAGGCTTCTCGGGCTGAAGGAGAATTGGTTACATTTGTTATCACTATGGCTTCTGCAAAATCTGAAATAATCATAGTCAAATCAGGGAGTAACTCCCAGAGTTCAGCTGCACCCTGGTAAGGTAGGAAACAGAGGCGATGAAGGCCTTCTTCCTAGGTCAGTGGGTCTCTAAGAATTCTCCATGGATCATTGCCAGAGCTCTGCAGAGCTCTTCCCGGTAGTCCTGAGGTGAGAGCCAAGCAACAGAGGTTGGAGTGTTGAGATCTCTCCAGATCCATCAGGGGAATCTTTCTTTTACAAAGAGATGCTTTCCTGGATGGAAACGTTAAAAAGCTACTACCTTATGGGACAGATACTACTTTTGCAGTCACATTCCCTACTGGGGCTGTAGGATATAGAGGGCAAAGATGATCTCCTCTGTATCCTGGAGTGATGAGAGGTAGGAGGTTGGACACTGTTAGGGATGGTAGCAGTCACACCATGGTGTTCTTGAGAATGGGAGGCTAGAAACATTCTGTTCAGGGGACAGTAACTCCCATAGTTTCACCCCTATGCTGGGGAACAGATACCAGGCAGATGGGAGACTAGAGACCTTCTCATTAGAGGGCGGTCACCCTCATTACTGAGCTCTGAAGAAAGGGTTTAGAGCAGGGGCTAGAGACCTTGTTAAGGGACATTAGTCCCAAGATCACTTCCTTATCGTGGAGAGAGATGACACATAGGTAGGAGCAGAAAGGAGCTTCTGAAGGAGCTTAGGGTCTTCTGCTTGAACCTTTTATATATGTGGAAGGGTGGCTGGCTCTTTCCTCTCTTTTTGGTAACATTCTAAATTCACATTTCTGTTTGCATTCCAGGGCCAGGGGCTGGAAAATATGGCCGGCAACCTTGCACGGGCATCAGGAATCATGACTTCACCATGTTTGCAGAACCAGCCTACACGATGCATATAAAACACACGGAGAAAAGTGAGAATTACAGACATGGACCAGATCCTCAGCTGGTGTGAGTCAGTGTCACTCCATAGACATCAGTGATTTACACCAGCTGAACATCTGGCCCAGAATGCCCTACAGCACAAAAATCTAAAACGAGTTTGAAACCCTATCTCCCTGTAGTCTGAAGAAACTCACCCTGACTAAGCCTCAGCAGCCCATGGACTGAGCACCTCACTGGCATGTGGACAGTCTTAGTCCCATGTGTCCATGGACTGAGCACATAAATGACAGAATGTTACAGGGTAAATGCTATCTGCTACATACTCATCCCTTCCTGGATGCCTCCTAGCCAAATGGCGGCAGAGTGCAGCTGTGTTCATGTGGTGCTCCCAACCCATGGGCATAGGATCAGCCCATTTCTGGCACTTTGTGTTTGTCATGGTCAGAGACGAAATCTTCAGTATTAAAACATGTGGCCATTGTGCCCAGCCCCTCTCTTATCATGAATCCCAGTACTAAGGGCTCTAGGGGAAGTTAGAGGGACAGTGGAAATTGAACCAGTAAAAGATGGTGAGCTGGTTAGACCTCTCAGCTATGGCTTGTGTGAGCTGATACTTCCTGAACTGGATTTTTCTCTTTTCTCTTGCAGTCTTGGCTGACACTGTCAGTCCTGCTGCCTGCTTCATAGACCCTCATCTTTCCCGCTTTGGGTGGTGGAAGCCACCATCCTTTCACATACAGAAGCAAGAGAAGAGTCTAAGTGAGTAGCAATCATATGGCTAGCTCTAGTACTGCAGTACATTCCATGATGTTTAGGGTAGGATGGGCAGATAGATGAGTGTAGTGTCATGGGTTACTTGGAACTCCTTAAAATTATGTGAGGTACAGAACTAGGAGCTTTATTACATAAGAACAGCCATACTGGGTCAGACCAATGGTCCACCTAGCCCAGAGTCCTGTCTTCCAATAGTGGCCAGTGCCTGGTGTTTCAGAGGGAATGAATAAACAGGCACTCCTCAGATGATTCATCCCTTGTCACCCATGAACATGATCACTGTGAGAATATCTGCACAGCAGTCCCCAAACCCACAAAGCGCTGTCCCAGCATACAGCAGGCTAAGCGTGAAATGAAGTAGGTTTCTCTAGGGCACATATCTTCTTCGGCTGTTTCAATGACTTAGGGAAGAATCTGAAGGCTAGGTTCAGAGGACAGTATGAGATATCTATTCTATACTATTCCCAAGTGCTGACATCACAGTTCCTGTCACACATGCGGCATGCCTCTGTCCTGGTGTCAATGGCAGCAACTCTCTCACCCATCTGACTGGCTCCCACCCCTAGAGCCCAGCCTGAGCTGAATCAGGGGCACACCCATGCATCTGGAGATATTCCACTTCAATGGGGTTTGGATCAGGTCCAGAACCAACTGCTGCTGCACCTAGAAACTCTTACCTCTGTGGCGGACTGTTTCCTTTTGCAAAGCAGGTGGGCACAGACTCCCTCACCTGCTGCAATGGACTGAAGAGCTGTTGCTGCTGCAGACTCTGGGAGGCAGCATGCATGAAAAGTGCTGAGACCCTTCAGAACTAGTATCACATACAGTCCCACCAGGAGCAGCTATTCATTAATAATGATTTGTTTGAATTTTCTGGTGGCTGACATCCCAAGCCCTGTGGGTGCTTTAGCCAAAACTAACAAACATATTGAATCCAAGTGGGCCAAATTCATATCTGGGGCAAGCCCATAGAAGTCAGCAATGTTACATCAGGATAGAATCTGGCCCATTGATCCTCACTAGGCCAGCTTCTCTGGTAGTGTGTATTTGCAGAGCTCCATTATAAAGCTACTTTGGTTTACACCAGCTAGGGATCTGAGCCTTCATCTCCTAATCAAGTGGAATGCTGATGGCATTGCAGGGTCTCACCATTATGGGGATGAAGGAGTCAGAATGTAGTTAGCCCTTGTAGGGACCTTGGGGTTGCAGTGGGTAAATGCACTCGCCAGTATTTTCCGCAGACACGGGTTTCAGATTTCTGGCTGCAACTGGAACAAAGTTGAAAGTCTCATCCTAGTCCTTAGTGGGCATTGTTCGATCATGATACCAGCATGGTTTGTCATCACTTCCGTATGGTCAGGAAATTACTACATATCTTCAGTGCTGTTTAGGAACGGCACCCTGGAAAAGCAGGTCAGAAAGAGGTGCATTGGTAGAGCTGTGGGAAACACAGGACTGGAAGATCACCAGAGTGCATTAGGCAAATGATTTAGCTGGACTGTCAGAGGTCTGGCTCCACATGCAGCTGAAAGAGGGCAGCGTGTGCAACGCCGACCTGTACTTCCTTTGCTCTAACCAAGGCTATCAGCTTTCAATTTCCATGACCCCATTTTACCTCATGTTTATTAAACAGACACTTTGCAGAGTCCCAGCTGCCTTGTGCATCACTCCAACTCCTTGGTAGTTGAGTGGGAAAGACCTTTACCCTTTTCTCTTGGTGAATCAGGGGCTGATCTGTAGCCCTTTCAGGTCACTCCCGTTGACTTTGGTGGGCTTTGGATCAGATACTAAGATTGACTTTATTAAATGTTATTTAGAGAGGGTCTCCGATGTGACCTCTGCATCCTCTTTGGCAATCATGGGGGGAGGCGAGAAGTGTATTTAATGGGAAGGAAAAAATTACATTATGAAAGTGCCTATAGCTGCATATGCCCCTCCAGCTCTTTCCTGTCACTATCCAGGCACACTGGACTTACTCTCTTAGGCAACTAGCAACAGTAACGCTAAACATATGACTTTCCTAAGCACAGGAATTTGCCTTCCAATGAAGTAAGCTAGCAAAAATTCCATTATTATTAATTATACAATTAACAAAAATACTAGTATTTAGGGAGCCCCCCTTATCAATCTATTATGTTAGGTGCCGTATATAACAAAAAGGTGGTCACTGCCTTAAGTTGCTTATAGTCTTAGCGTATCTTATTTCAATTCAGGTGGAGAGGAGAGAGACTGCTTCTACTCCCACCCCAACAAAGACATGTGGCCTGTTGACAACAGGCACATCTGGAGTTTTGTTGACTGTATCCAGCTGCTTTTGAAGCATCGGCTCAGAGAGCAGGTGATGGGAAACACCGTGGCTCTATGTAGCAGTTAGAAACAGCTGGGGAGATGTGTTAATCCCTGTAGGGTCTAGTTTATGTAGAGGAATGGGAAGAGATAGCATTAGGGTCAGTTTAGGTTGTTCAGTAAATCTAAAATACCTCATCTTCCAGATTTGGAGAAGGTGAGTATGTGTCTGTCTGAATGAACATACAGCAAAATTAGTGAAAAGCATGTGGAACTAATGGCAGAGAATCCAATAGGGTTATATAGCTTTACTTTCATAATCTAGAATTTTGGGGGTTAGCCATGGAATTAAAGATAAGCAATAATGACTTACAATAGGAGTCGGCAACCCCCGGCACGTGTGCCAAACCTGACACGTGCCTATTGCCAACACCATGTGGCACCGCAGCTGCTCCCCCTGCTGGGCATGCCTCCCAGTGGGGCCTGGGGCCAGAAGAGCTGCGCATGCTGGGGGAGTGGGGCCATCAAGGAAAAGGAGCAGGCAGCCATGCACATGTCTTCTGTCCCTTGCTGGCCCCGATCCCCAGGTGAGGGGGGGAAGGCATCAGGGAAAAGGAGCCTCCATGTGCATGGCTCCTATATCCTGCTGGCCCTGCCCCTGGCACCTGTTGTCCCTGCCCCCAGCACCTGCTGAGGGTGTGGCCAGTGGTGCTGGCATGGGGGTCAGCAAAGTTTGCTGATCTCTGACTTACAAGGACATTTATATCCTCTACCGCCAGAGCAGAGCTCTCTGTTATAAAAACTATGGGAAGAGGGACATGAGGTCTCTGTGCATAAGAATTAGCTGTCCCAAATCATGGCTGATAACTCTGTCTCTGATGTCTTCAAATATTTGTGCCCAGATGAGGGAGGTAGGCTGATCTCCAGGGCACAAGGCTAGGTGCTGGGAAAGTGGTCTCTATCACAGACTTCCTGAACAAGTCTGGCCAAGTCACTCAACCTATCAGTTGCTCAATTCCCTTGCCTGTTAAATAGGCCTGAAAATGCTATGGCAGGTGGCCTGTAACACATAGTCTTCCAAGTTCTTTATTGTTTAGCATGTGAGCAAACATTTGGTCTTGTGAAGACCTGCTGCGGGGTATTCATTAAGTGTGATACAAGGTTTTGTGTAGAGGCAGCTTCTGGGGAAGGAGCCATACAAGCAGCAGGAGAATTTGCTCTCTGATTAGTGTCAGTTCTTGTGACAGTTACTCTTTGGGAACTGGTGTGAGGCTGATTTTCCTGGAAGAAGAGCTAGCCTGCATGTAGCCTGTGACCACCTCTGTTCCAGGACTGGCATATATGTATTCATGAAATAAGTTGCACTTACCCTGACTCCATATTGCTGGTTTCTCTGCCACTGGAAGCTGACCTGAAGGCTTTGGACATCTGTCACTGCTCAGGAGAGGGTGATGCTGGTATCAGAGCAGGATACTGACATTGGAAGGAGGGTCAGTGATAAGACTTCACTGGGGCACAAGATTCTGAGCTCCATAGGAGAAGGCTCTTCTGCAGTACAAAAGAGAATCATGTTATAATGTTTAAATACAGCCCCACAGAGATGGCAAATTGTCAGGAAACGACAGTGCTGTGAAGACACCTGGGATTTGATATTCTAATCTAGAAACATAGGCATCATTGCAAATGCAGAAATCCTGAGAGAATGGCTGGAACACTGCTGAGATTACAGCAGACAGTGGCTGGCGTGAAGTTTTTGCTAACCAGCTTTAGAAGACACACCAAGGATGAGGATATGGCTACTAGTTTTTTTAACCCTCTTCCAGAAAGCCAGGCAGAAACGGGGTTGGAGCTGTATGCCAAAGCAGGGAGAAAAGCAGAATAACTCCAGGGATAGAAGAGTTTTCCATATCCTGATAAAGTTCCTTGTTCAGTGTTACAAGAAAGTGATTCTATCTAGGGATATTTCACCATTGCTACGTGACATCAAGCAAGGTCAAAGTGAGGAGTCTCTCTCCGAATCCCTTTTGTTAGTCATTGGACCCTGTTCCCTTCTTACAAGATGGTGCAGCCACATTAATATTCAAAATGTTGTGAGATAACTGTGCCAAGATGTCCACCTGATGGTGCAAGCTTAACTTCCTGGCCCAGGAGTCCAAAGCATTTCTGTATCTGGCCCTCACACAGAGCTCCACCCCCCAAATCCTTGGGGCCAAAGGCCAAATCTGAGGGAAGATACCTGAAGAGTTTCAGCCAGGAGGCCACCAGAGACCACAGAGAAAAAATAGGACACCACAGATCATTACTGGGTAGTTGAGGGATGCTTGTGACGACGTGTTTAAGCTGAGGATCCTGTCAGAATAAACAAGGAGTCTAGTGGCACTTTTAAAGACCAACAAATTTATTTATTGCATGAGCTTTTGTGGGAGAAAATCCCACTTCGTCAGACTTCAAGGTAATGTCTACACTAGAAAAAGTTAGGTCGACTTTGTTAAGTTGACTTAACAAAGTGGTTACTTAGTAAGTCGACCTAACTGCCCTTAATAAAGCTGATTTAAGGGTTAATCCATGTCCACACTGTGCTTAAGTCGACCTAAGGAGTCGACTTAAGGATTAGGTTGACCTAACCGGAGGTTCTTACTAAGTCGACTTAACATTTCATTAAGTTGACTTAAGGAATTTCTTAAGTTGACTTAACGAAAGCCCAGTGTGGATGGGGAGTAATTTGGGTTGATTTAAGGCTACTTAAATTGACCTAAATTACCAGTGTAGACATACCCCAAGTGTCTGACGAAGTGGGATTTTCTTCCACAAAAGCTCAGGCGATAAATAAATTTGTTAGTCTTTAAAAGTGCCACTAGATTCCTTGTTTGTTTTGCTGAACTAGACTGACATGGCTCCCCCTTTGGAACTTGTCAGAATAAAGCATGCTGCTCCAGATGAGATCATTTCCAGGTCTCCACAGAAACCACGCAGTCCATAAGTGCATAGCTAGTTTCCTGGGTGTAACCTTTGCACAGAGGAAGTCAGATTACCTCAAAGCTTGATCTACATCCCCACCATGGAAACAATGAATTCCTGCTTTTCACAGAAAGCTTCATCCAGTCCTGTGTAGACAGTGCCTTATGGCATCTCCAGACATGAATACACCTTTGGCCTGCAGGCAGATATGCCCTAAGTGGCATTCCAGATACTCATGTGTCATGTATGGTCTGTGATGTTGCAGCTCCTGTACCTTGAAACAGAAATATAGGGGAGGGTATTTCTCAGCTTCAGCTTCTTTTTGGCTCCATACATCTGCATTCTCAGCTCCATCACTGTACTTTGCTGGACCTCCTTTTCCCTTCTGGACAACCCTCCTGTCCTATCTCTTGATTTCCTTGCCTAAACAGACCCCTTCTGGCCCTTGAATGATGAAATCTGTATCTCCATGTCATCCCAGCTGCACCATACCAGTTTGTGCCTTTAGACTATAAACTATTTATGGCAGGAACTGTCATTTGTTTGCTACATTTGATCTAATGTCCTTTGACCTAATGTTCAGGCCTACAATACTGTACACATGGAACTCTAACAACCATGTAAACTCAGCAGTGCAGGAGCTGAGGCCTTTCTGGACCTGGTAAGGATCTAATAGCCTGCTCGGGTGACTTCCTGCTAGGCTCTGACCACTCCTATTGCTCTGAGCCTGCTGCTGGGCATGTGGTCTGCCTTCCAGTTCAGTCTGGCGTTGGAGGGGGCATCCCCTGCCCCTTCCCAGAAGTCTGAAGGAGAGGATGTCTGTGCCAAAGATTCTGTCCAGGCTGCCTTGTGATGTGTGTAAATCTTCAGAGAGAGATGAAGGATGTGCCACCATTGGACTTGCTGACAGTTCTGCAGTGTTAGCCATTTCATGACCCACTGGTTCTGTCCCAGGGGAACAGCAGATCCTTTTGGGGGTTAATTGTCTGAATTGCCAAGCTCACTGACTCATCTGGCTTGTGCTTCTTACTGAGTGAACCTCTTTAAAGGTCAGTGCTGAAGGGCTGGAATGCCTGTTTAAGGCAGGGTGCACAAACGTGTCTCAGCCATTCACTTGGCACCTATGGACAATCAGACATATTCAAATCACCCCTCAGTCACTCCAGTGTGGTATCCAGCCATCAGTGCCTAATATGGGCCTTGTTTAGACCCCCCTCTTCCTGCTCTGTCTGGGGAGGTTAGGATTAGCAGCAAGCAAGGCAGATAAACTGGGAGCCGGAGGGATCACCAGGAGAGTGGTACTGTTCCTCAGGAGAAAAGCCAGCTCTGGCTGGAAGAGGCAATGAGGCATAAATACCCTGCTGCTGGGGAAACTCTCTGCTGAAGTTAGCTCATACAGGAAGCTGGGCATTTGGGGAGAAAAAGATGAAATGGTCGACTGGGGAGCGTGCAGGAATTGAACAGAGGTGGCGGGCTCCGTGCAGAAGGGTTTTGAAGAGCAAAGATGGGAGGCAGAAAGTCCATAGGAGAAAGGACAGAGGGGCCACACTAGAGCACCTGAGAGATGCACTGAGTGGCATGGCGGAGCTGAACATCTTTGATTCCTAACTGGACTCAAGCAGCAGTAGTTGCTCTGGTTCTTATTTAGCCAAGTGGCAGCCGGGGAGGATGCTGAGCAGAAAAGCTGCACTGGACAGCATTATTATTGACTGTAGTTATGTGCAGCCCTAAGGCCCAGGGACGTGAGCTACACAGGCTGCTGGGTTAGCTTCTCCATTAAAGAGTTCTTTGTCCCACGGGGCCGGTGAGGGGGTGAGGAAACAAATAGCAGCTGATGGCTTCTGCACGTCAGGCCCAGGAACCTTTCTGTTCCCAGCACATTGTTGTGTGGGACAAGGGGTGGACAGTGCTTCTCAAAAGCTCAGCAGCCTGGAGCCAATGGTGTCACTCACCACAGATATCTTGGAGGGACAGACCACTCAGAAGGAGAGAAAAACAGAGGCAGTCAAGTCATGGCCTGTGGGAAATGTTGGGCTTGGGAGCTCCCACATAATGGTAGTGAGGGGGTGTTGCAAGCCTGATGATTTCCCACTGCTGGACACTCTCCAGTCTGCTGTACTGCACCCCACCCTTGGGGCTCACAGGCTCTTGGCTTGTGGGAGTGGTGCAGTGGTTAGACACTGTTTGTGGGCCTCCGAATAAGTATTCCAGGTGCAGACCATGTCTTACCCACAGCCCAATTGCTGAAGTATTGAAATTAGTGCCTGCTTTTCAGGAGCTGCTGCATGCTCCCAGAGTGCCACCAAAGCTGTGCACATGCTGTCCAATTGTTTACCTCATCGGGAAATGTGTGACAATGTAAGCAGGTTTCACTCAGATGCTGCAAAGGGGTTTCTGTACACACACACTTTACTCACAGAAAAAGCACAAGAGATACATAGATCTGTAGAAGACTAATTAATACCTGCATGCAAATCCCTCCCTCTAGTGTTTTCCCACCTCTGAGAGCACTGTGGATTTTAGTCCACCCTATGGTCCACTCTTTGGTTCATCCTATGGGGTCCCAGGTCCTTCCTGCACCTCTTTCCTCGTCCTGCTCAGTCTGCAGCTATGTGTGTCTTTCCTTCTCTGAAGATGACTGGGGACAGAACTCCCTTTTATGAAGTTGGAGGTCCCTGTATCAGGTGACCATCCTCAGTCACTTCAAGTCCCAACAAGTGATCCATTTCTTGGTCACCTTCTCACATGGAAGGATGGATTTCTCTTGGTGGTAGCTAGCTCTTTGTCCAAGGGTGCTTGCCTCTCAATAGGAGGTCCTCCAGGTTAAGAGCCTGTGATTGCGCTGCTTTATTTGCCCTCTGTCAACACTTCTTGGAAGGCATCCCAGTCTGAGAGGCAAAGAGGCAACAAGGAAGTCACAGCCATGGGACAGCCCCTACTGACTGGTTAACGCCCCAATGTCTCCTCCGAGGGTCTGAATTGCAAGTCAGTGGCAAGGCTCCCATTGGCGTCAGGGAGCCAGGATCTGGCCCTGCAGAGCTTGTGGCTGCTCTACTCAGGACGGCTGTAGTTACCCTGAGCCCTAAGGCAGGGCTCTTGATCAGATGTCCCAGATCTGTGTCTTTGGAGAAGCTTCTCTTTGTGAGTTTGAAACGGGGCTGTCCCAGGTGGTGTCTCCTCCTCTCCTTGGCACAGGCTCCTTTCTCTTCCACCAGAGCTAGAGCAGTGGGCTGCTCCAAAGGATCAGCTCCCACACTATATAAAGAGGGGATTTGCTTGGTTGTGACACTAGTAACTTCTTGCTTCTCCAGAAAATGAGATATTTGACTTGCATTATATATGGAACTCCCATTGATTTCAGTGGGACCTGGGCTGAGCCCTTTATGGGCCCAGGGGAACACGAAGGGTGGGATTAGATTTCTTAATGCATGTAAACTCGTGTGCATGAGGTTAGGGTGGTACATTTTCTTCTAGGGAGCTCATTGTCTTCTGGCTTCTAAAATTGCTTTTGGACATGCAAGTTCCACTGAAAATATGTTCTACGGGGAATCACATGTAAACACTGACAGCAGCAGCAGGGCCTCTTGAGGTCCCCAGAAGTTTATAAGGTTTATAAGGTATATCAGGTGACAGGAGACAACTAATGAGTAATTTACCTCATATAATGGGATCCAGAGGGCATGAATCCAGTGAGAAGGCAGACCATTGATGAAGCGATGTGAATAGATGATGGGGATACTATGGGAAAGACAAGATAAAAGAGAGACAGTGATCAGATGTGGCAGAAGCTGTTGCAAGTAGAACAATATGGGTGCGTCTACACTTACAAATTAAGTTGATTTAAGCTTGCTTAAGTCGACTTAATTTAATCTGCATCCACACTACATTTTCCTTAAGTCGACTGAAGCAGCAGCTTAAGTTGATTTAAGGAAAAATAAAGTCGACTTTACTAAACTAGTTTTAAGTTGACTTCGCTGGCTAAAAATTTCCAGAGGGGTAGCCGTGTTAGTCTGTGTACAGCAAAAAACAAGAGTCCTGTGGCACCTTATAGACTAACAGATTTTTTTTTAGCATAAGCTTTCGTGGGCTATAACCCACTTCGTCAAATCTGCATCCTGTAAATGGGTAAAACACCATGGAATTAAATAGAGCTGCATTGATTTACATCAGCTGAGAGTCTGGACTGATTCTCAGTGCTGATGGACAGAGTCCCCCTGTTAGCATTCCAGTCCACAGCTCTACTAATACACTGCCTTTCTGCATATATCTCTGCCAATCCACCTCACTTCTGCCCCTGCCATTTCCCAGGCCTGAGAAACTGTGGTAAGACAGTAACTCATGTGAAATGCAAGCAGCATTTGAAGTGAGGTCTGTAGTGGCCAAAAGCCTGTTGTATAGCTCCATGACAGTCACCAGCTTATGCCTCACAGCACAGTCAGCTTCGGAAGTATGCAGAATTCAATCTTACGCTGATACCAAACTGCCTCTTGGCTTCCAGCCTTGATGAGTATACCTGCTCCGAATGAATATCACACAGAGAAGGTGCATCCACAGGGGGAACCCTATGCACCAGCTTATTCCTTGGCCATCCGCACTCGTTACCGTGAGAACGATCCAAACCCAGCTCCCAATGCCTATACTCTCCCAGGGATGCTGGGACCTGGACTCCCCATCAAGCCATCTGCCCCCTGCTATAGCATGGCCTCCAAAGTGAACATGTGGAGCAAAATGGAGGAGCTGGCGAAGGGCCCTGGCCCAGCATCCTTCATTAGGCCCGAACCCAATGTCTACTTGCACCGGCAACCTGCCTACAGCATGTGGAGAAAGTATATGTCCGTAAGGGATTCTACGCCAGGGCCGGCAGACTACGAGACCAACCGTATCACCATCACCAAACCGAGGGCCCCAGATTTCAGCCTGGGGATCCGTCACTCTGAGTACCTCACCCCTTTGGTTATTGATGTTATGGACTGATCCAAGCACTACTCTGGGCTGTGCCGAAGCTGGGCCATGGCCATATGACACCAGCACATCAAAGCCCAGTGAAATGGATGGGAACACTCCAGCTGATTTCAGTGGCCTATGGATCTGGCTTTTGGGGTGAGGACTCCTGGCCGTGAGGTCCACAGCGTGATACGGCTGCACTTGCCCAAGGCATACTCATCACACCCCTGCACATCACTGAATGGTTTGCTGCTTTGTTTTATTTTTAAAATAAATCACTTATGCCTGTTTATTCTGAGCCCATTTTTAGAGTGTATCAGGCGAGGAGTTGAGCTGAGATGTTCCTGTCCTTCGGGGTTGCCAGCCCCACCCAGGCGCAGGGTCTGTCAAATAAGGAAGCCAGTTTTTAAAGCCAGATAAATATTGACCGATGCATTTTTAAAGGAGCTAGTTTCTGACACAAACACATCCCTAGCAGAGTACTGCTATGTAACCAAAGGATCCCCAGTGGGCAGTGGAACATAAATCTGTGTAGTTAGGAGGCATTTGGAAAACTGTGATTTGCACAGCCTGGGCTCAGTTCTCCCCTGTATTCCAGCTTCTCTGTGAGGGCCCTGTCAGGGTGACAGTTACAGCTCCCTGATTCAACACCTGTGGGGCCATTTGGACAGATACCCCCAAGAGACCATTGGAGAATTGACGTCTTGAAGCTCTGTCCCTCCACCTTTTGCCTGTTCCCACCCTATCTCCCTCCTCTGGCATGTCTCCTTTGCTGGGGTGGATGGGTGGCTATTGCAGGAGCCAGGTCCCCTGGTTTTACACCTACCAGGAGTTCCCCTCCACAAGGAGATTCCTCAGCTAGCCATTTCTAGTTGGTGTCTGTCCCCTTTGTATTCCTGAGCAGCGATGCCGCACTGCATAGAATCAGCCCTGAATCAGTCATGTCCTGGACCCTTTTTCAGGAGCCTCTTGCGGGTTTTCAGATGTCTCTGCCACCTGCAGAGAGGCAAAGGACCAAGTGGTCTGGTCACAGAGAATTGCAATGCCCCTCTCCCAGTGAAAGAGGAGGCCCTCTGGGGGGGGTGGCTTTCTGCCACTCTGGGGTGAGCTTATACTGCCAGCCCCAAGGCCTATGGTATTTATTCTGGATATAAATGGGCCTCCAGTCTCCAACATAGTCACCACGGGATCCACTAGCCACACTTAAACATCTCTCCTAGATCTTTGTTTGCATACAGTTCTTTGTGGCCATGGCTCAACAATCTATTTTTAGTGGGAAGTAGTAATTAACAAGCAAGGCATCCAAGAATATTAATAAGGAAAGGTTACAGCAGGCAACAAGTTAGAACCAAACAGCATGTCCTGCTCATTGCCAGGCATGTGAATGACGTCTTGTTGTGCCTGTAATGCGAAGACAGTGCAGACTGGGTGGAGAAGGAGATTGGTTTTGTGGTGGGGACTGGTGGATGGTGCTGAGTTAACATGGTTAGATTTGTGGGGAGTGGGCATCTGAGAGCTTGAGAGGGACACGCGCCCCACATCCTGAATGAGTCAGCTGACAGCATTTCTTTAGTACAAAGGCCAACCATTTCATCCAGTGCCAACATTCCCATTCCCTACCATGGGCCTGAGCAAAAGCCCCTTAAAGACCCCCATTGAGTGCAGTGGGATTTGGATCAGGGTCTATTTGGGCTCCATAGCATATTCTGGATAGACCTATGCTCCACAGCTGAGAATTGAGGGTGACACGAGTTGAGGAGTAGGACAGACTGAGGTTAGCTTGTGGCGGACAGAATGGACTGCAGCTGGGTGGAAGGAAAGCAGGAGGGGATTACGTGCAAAGGGCAAAGAAGGGCTGCATGGCCATGTCTGAGTTGAAATTTCGTATGTAAGCAGGTATGTATACAGTGCATGTATGGACATGTAATGACCCCGCCAGCCTGGCTAAGAGTCTCGAACTGTCAGCACTAAAAAAAAATGAACCTCTATAACTTGAGCTAAAGGGCTCCCTCGGCTGGCACTAATTGTGGGCTCATATCTGGTGTGTGGGGCCAGCTGCTAGCTGGGGCAGAGAGATTGCTGTGTGCTAGTGGGGGTCAGGTGCACACAATAGGCATGTTGAGATTGGGGTGAGATTTGAAGCTGTATCCTCATTACACCAGCAGAGTCCAGCCCCATTGCCTCTGGCCAAAGAAGCCGTGCGAGCAGCACTCTATGAAACTATTCTGGAATAAAGCTCTCGCTGGCAAGGTGCTAACACAGGTCCCACACCTGCGTACCTGAGCCTAAAACACTTGATGGCATCTGATAAAGGGCCTGATCCTGACCAGGGCTGAGTGCCTCTTGTTAAGTGCTGAGCACTCACTGTGGAAGCTGATGGCACTCAGCATTTGGCATGATTAGGTCCCAGCTCCTCCACTGCCTCCTTTGCCTAGTCATTGGCACCAGGGCAAAGGGGGTCTAACATGCTACCCAATGAGAACGGCACATATTGGAACAGGGATGAATGTCTGCTCAGGTGCCGCCTAATGGATGATGAGGCCCCAGAATTTTACTGACAAGATCTGAGCTGTCCTCCAGGAGATGGCAGCATCACACCATATTTTCCCCTCAACTTCCCCCCCCCCCCCCCGTGTCAGTACAGCTTGGAAAAGCTGCATTGAAGGGTTTAAGACAAAGTCACTGGCACCCTCTTCTAGTTAGGAGGGGCTGAGGCTGTGGTCATAGCTCAGGGCCACGGGTAGGGGATACCAGCACAAGGATACGAGGGTAACATTTCCTTTGGCATCTGGCTGCCAGCTTGCAGTGAGGTTAGTGAAAGAATGACAGTCTCTTCCTCCCAGCTAAATGTAAGGCTCAAGACCTATGCATCGTCCTTTCCTCCTCTGGCCCGCTATTTCCTTCTGGATGAGGTGCGGTGTTGGGCTTTGTATAACCCCCCCCCCAGCAGGGCTAGGCCAGGGGACCTACATGGGAGCCTAATCAGCCTCTAATGCCCCTGCCTCGGGGTGCCCATTAAATGATTCCAAAATCACTGCACATTGTGATCAGTGTGCGTGATGAATGGTTCGGGCGGGCTGGCGAGACGCCAATAGGAATTCCAAAGGATAATATCACTTCTGGCCGAGAGAGTGCAACCTGGCTCACTGACCATGCACGCCTGAGCAAGCTGCAGCCAACCTCTTCCACAGCGCTGGAGCCGATGTTAACAGGATGAACTGGTGGGGAGCCGCTGGAGCTGCTGTGCTTAAAGGCTGGTAGATTAAAGCAGAAAAGAAGGGCTAACTGACTTGGGGTGGCAGTTTTACATCTTCCCTTTTCATGGTCCAGTAGTTAGGGGCAATGGGAGATCTGGGTTCTGGTCCCTAGTCAACCACTACCCTGCATGTTTCCTCTCTGTGCTTCAGTTTCCTCTCCATCTCTTGCCTGTTTAGATTGTAAGCTCTCTGGAGTAGGGTCTGTATCTTGCAGCCCACACACTGTGTACAAGGCCCTGATCTCAGTTGGAGCCCTCTAGGTGCTATATTGCTAAACACAGCACATTTGGTGGCCTTCATTTTATGGACTGATTTGACGCTATACCCCAGGCACCAAAGCAAAGGGATAAATATCCCTCAGAAAACACACTGTGCCCACCATGCCAGCTCACAGCCTCGCTTGCTGCATACCTCACTGAGCCTGTGTAACTGCTGCAAACTCCACCATCGACAGGAACACACCACGGCGAAGGCCCTGAGCCCATCCCATGTGGGAAGCCTGAGGGTATGTGGACATGAGAGTTGCTGGAAAGGGATCTCTGTGGCACTGCTGTTACACGGCTGTAGCGTCGTAGTAGAGACACGTCCTACCTCAGCGGAAGGGGTTTTTGACAATGCAATTAACCCACCTGTCTGAGAGGTGGCAGCTGAGTGGATGGAAGAATTCTTCCATAGACCTAATTCTGTCTGCAGTGAGGGTTAGGTTGACCTATCTATGGCGCCAAAGGTGCGAAATTTTACAAGGGTGCAACAAGTAGGTAGATCTAATTTTAAAGTGTAGATTAGGCCTGAGAGATTGGATGAGACCAGATGCCCGGAATGTTAACACAGCTGAGCTCTGACCAAGAGAGTTCTGGAGTCGAGGGCTTCTTCCAGAAAATGCCGAACCCTTCTAAGCAAAGGTGCTGACACACTGATTGCTGTCTCTCAGGTAGCCGGGCCCAAGCCAGAACTGAATTCCACAGATCTGAAGCAGATTTCGTTCTCAGAGCTCCGGGGCAGTGTGCTTTGAGCAGAAAGCACCACTCAGGAATCAGGCAGCCATCGTCTGCCCTGGCTGCCATTTTCAGATAACAATAAGGTGCTGGGTGACTTGCAGCAGTCTGGGCGGAAGATGACAAAGGCATGGATAGCTGCATCAAGAGGCTGCAGCTGACAAGAAAGGTTCATGGTTCCTGCCAAGCTGCCATGCACAGAAGAAGGAAAGCAAGCTGGGCCACTGTTACTGGCTGGATACCCCCGGGTGTGGACATGCCCCAAACTGCGACTGTATGCAACCAAGGGCCAGTATTCCTTCAAGGAAGGGAGCTGACATAATCCCTGCTGTGTCCTCCAGTTTCTTCTCCCAGCCCGCAGCATCACATCAGCTGCCCTTGTCCAGTCTGAGATTCAGCCAGACAGCTCTCTTCCATGCTCCAGTCTCATTCCAGAGCTGTGTGTGCCATCAGCATACCAATGGCATCACAGCCAGTCCTCCTCACTATTGCTGCTTAAACCATGATAGACACTGAAATGGAAGAGGGACAAAATAGAGTTCTGGCGCACCCTGCCTTCGAGTGCATCTAGGGAAGCATCATCTAGCAGTGCCCTTGAGGGTCACTTGGAGCTACTTTAGAGGGACTCTTTGCCCAGCTAGGGACCACAGACACTTCACCCCTGCAATCTGTGGTATCAAAGACAGCTGAGGGGTCTAATAGGATCAGCAGGGATGCTTCATTTCATTCATCTCCAGCAGGAGATCCTTAACACTAGAGCACTGGCTAGCCCCCTGGAATATGATAGCAGGTGTGGGGTGACACCCACTACATCAGTCCATCCCCAGCACCCAGAAGAAGCCAGTTTGATTGCCAAGTGACGACAGTGCTTGTGCCTAGATGCCAACTTCCCATGATTGGCTGGTGCTGATGCAGACATGATTTTTGACTAAGTGGCACAGTGAGAAGTGAACAAAATACAGACTGACTGGCTGGGATTTTAAGTTTATGATGTATGAGAGATCAAGGCAGATGTTGATGGACAAGAGGCCTTTCCCTGCAATGCACTAGGCCTGTGAGCTACGCCATGTCGCTTTTCTCTGAGAAGGGGTTGTCCTGTGGGTCTTGAATGCCACAGGCAGCAGCAGCATGATGGTGAGAAGATCTCTGTTATAAGCAACAGATGTGGATGTGATTGCTGCCATCCATCAGGGGGACGAGAGAAGAGAAGGAGGGGGCACAGGAGCGTAAGAGAGGGATGACAGAAAGGCAGTATGGTGGGAGTGAACGGAGGGTGGAAAAAGGGTTTGGAGAGGGAAGCAAAGAGAGGTGGATGGAAAAGAACGAAAGGGACAGTAAGCCAGGGGAGATGAGAGAGAAGTAAAAAGGACTGAAAATGAAGGAAGAAAAGAGAGGTAGGTAGGGAGAAAAAAGGGATGACTCATCCTTTCATGTCTCTGAGCTCATTAGACCAAGCTCTGAGCAATTTATTGTGCAGGAGCATTTGGGATAAGGCCTGTGCACCAGCAGTGCTGGCTGGCTGGCTTGGGCATTAAAGATCTCCCAGCATTTTCTGTGGGTTTGCCCCAGCATGCAAAGTTTCCTCCTTATTTCTGTGCTGCTGTGCCATGTGCTGGTCAGTTGCTGCCTCCCCGCCCCAGAGGAGGCTGCATTTCAATGGCACGATGCATAGAGAACATTGCAGTGTGTTTCTGGGTACCCAGGAGTCCAGGGTCACGAAGCCATAATAAAAACCAGTGGTTGCAATTTTCCTCACAGTTCCAAGCAGTGTCCTCTGCACAGGGTCATCCCATGCATGTCAGGGCAGATACCCTCCCAGGGATCAAGACCTGACTCCCTAAAGAGTCCCACTGACATCACTGGGGCAAAGTCCTAGTTGGTGTGAGTATGGGTGTCAGAACCTGTCACTTCATTAGGGTCACAGGTGCACTCAGGTAAGGAGCAGAGAGAGGATGGCAGAGCGGTGTCCCCTGCCCCCCTCTGTGGAGCATCAGAGGGGTTAGGGGTCAATGCACAGAGGGCTTTCTCTTTGTGCGTGTCCTCTCAGCTGCTAAGAACAGGAAATTCCTCTTTAGCTACATTGATCCTGTCTAGCTTGACAAATGTCTCTGATTTTTACATGGAAACAGGTTGCTGGGTGTTGTGTGGCTCACTCTCTTTCCTTGATGTGGTCCCCTCCAGCCACTCAAGTAGCTTGATTTCTCTCCAGTGCTATGCTAACTACAGGGACTCCTGCCAGGAGATGTGGGGACTAAAAAGCTTAGCCGTGGAGAAGTTGAGGGATGAAATAGAGGGATGAAAAGAGCAGCTGGTTCAGAAGATTCTGTCCATCTCTGGGTTCTTATACCCAGCCCCTGTCACGTAGATGAAAAGTGAAATGCTGCAAAAGGACGGGTCTGGACTGCTAATGAAACATGAGTGGGATAAAAAGACCAAGGCAGAAGGCTTCCAATCCCTGAGCAGCGAGGTTATGGGTCTACTGTCTATACAGCTGTGATATACCCTGATCTGGAAAATTGTGTCCAGTTGGGGATATGTCATTACCTGATAGATTAGAGGGGAGTTGGGAGAAAAGTGACAAAAGATCATGGGGCTGGAGGGATTGACTTATGGGGAAAGATTAAAAGAGTCAGTTACTGAAGCAGCTTGAGACAGTTAGCTGAAAGTGGGGTTTTTTTTTTAATATAATTTTTTTTGAACCAAATGGCAATTTTTTAAAAGAAATTTATGTCTTCATTGATGTGCAAAACACTGACTTTTGTTTGTTTTTTGACAGCTGATACCAAAGGGTGCATCTACACTGGCAAGTAAGGTCGACTTAAGGACGCTTCCGTCGACCTAACAAAGCCGCGTCCACACTGGGCTTTTATGAAGTCCACTTAAGCATTTCCTTACATCAACTTAAGGAAAGCTTAAGTCGACTTAATAACACCACCTCTTTAGGTTGATCTTGAGTCGACTTAAGGCCAGCGTAGACAGGGATTAGTGCTAAATTGACTTTATTAAGTCGACTTAAAACCAGTATAACGGCTATCTCTGCTGTTAGGTCGACTTAACTTTTCAAGTGTAGACATAACCAAAGAGTTTTGCTTTTTGCAAACCACGCCACTTTGGTTTTCCAACACCCCACCCTTTTTTTTTGATGAAATGGAAATTTCTTTGCAAAAATTGCCATTGAGTCAAAAATCAGAAACATTTTGAGAAAAATGAAAAAATGGGGGTTTTAAAAAATGTATTTATTTGAAGCCAGTACTGTAGATTTTTTGACAAGCTCTATGTAGTACCTCTAGCTTAGTGAAAGGCTGGCAAATGGGGTGGGTGGGAAATACAGCAGCTGTTTGGAGGATGGTAAGAATGAGGAAGGAAAGGAGTGCCGGGCCTGGAGGTGTTATGAGTGAAACTGGGAAGAAGGGACAGTTTAGCCTGGATGTGTGAGGAAAAACTTTTGATGTCCAATGAAGTGGAATAGCCTCCTTGGGAATGGGGGGTGGGAGGTGGGGACCCTCACTGTGGAACTTTAAAACCAGTCTAGACAAAACACTGGAAGATGTAGAGGTGGGAACAATCCTGCGCTGCCCTTGAGGAGGTCTCAGAGCCCTGCCCTACCAGAAATTCTGTGACTGCTTCCAGATCCCAGCAAGACACACAGAGAACATTATTAGCACCCGTGGTGCAAGTAGCAAGCAGGAGTGGCTGGAGTAGGAAGCAGGCATGGGCTGCTTGCATGAACACCAATATTCTCTGCTCTTTGTGGCTCAAAGTGCTTTGGTATCAGCCAGGTGTACTACAGCCTCCTCAGACTGAAGCAGCCCTAGCTGCACTAGGGGTGCCTCTACACTGGTGCCTTAGGTCAACCTACAGAACTCCGTGTCCACACTGGGGTGTGTCTACACTTAGAAATTAAGTCGCCTTAAGGAGGCTCAAGTTGACTTAATTTACTCTGTGTCTACACTGGGCTTTCCTTAATTCAACTTAAGCTGCTCCTTAAGTCGAATTAAGGAAAAGTTAGTTCGAAATTAATAACACCTCATTTTAATTTGAACTAGCGATTAAGTCGACTTTATTAAGTGGACTTAAGCCAGTGGAGAGACGGAGTAGTGCTTAGTTGGACCTTTTTAAGTCGACTTGAAATGTTAAGTCAACTTAATAAGGCCAAAAAGAGGCCACGTCTACACTTGAAAAGTTGTCAACTTTTGTTAAGTCGACTTAAGAAGGTCTACTTTAAGATGACTTAAAGTCGACCGTATTAAGTCCACTTAATAAAGTCGACCTAACTTTTTTAGTGTAGATGTAGCCTGGGAGATTGTTAAGTTGACTTAATAACACCACCTCTGAAAGTCGACTTAAAGTCTAAGTTGACCTTATTAAGTCGACTTAGGTCGACTTAAAACCAGTGTAGACAGGTATTTCTATACTACAGACTCTGTTCAGTCGACTTAACAAGGTTGACTTATGTCAACTTTAAGTGTAGATGCTCCATTAAGTTGATTTAACAAGGTCGACTTTAAGTTGACTTAAAGTCGACCTTTTTAAGGTGACTTAACAGAGTCGACTTAACTTAACAAGTGTAGACATAGCATTAGAGACTTCAGCCATCAGACCATACCACAGTAGTGACATTACTACTGGGGGATCAGCTGAGTCAGTCCTGGATGACCAGTTGCCCCTATGAGCATGTTATCCTATCTACTAGCTCCTAGGCAAGCCGGTAAATCAGCACACACATGGCCATCCTGTCTTTAGCGACGTGAAGAGTGTCACTCATGCAGCCTGGAGGTGCCTTAGCCAGGCTGGGTCTGCTCCCTCCATATGTCAGACACAAATCACTGCACGTATACAGAGCCCCTACACAGTGCAGTGACTGCGGCTGTTCATGGGCTGGCTGTGCTCTATGCTGTCTTGGAACAAGCACCCAGGGCTCCTTGCTTCCTTGGCGAGGATTTAGTCTTTGGGTTGCTCCCCGATGGAGGCCCGTTTAAAACGCATAACTCAATAAATACACACACATGCACATAAATGGAGCCTTCCTGATTTACTGCCTCACTCCCATTTTATTTTGTTTTGTTGCTCCTGTGAATTCTTTGCACCTGAGCAATTTCAAAAACCCATTCCAGCAGGATTCCAAGTCGCGTTGCACTCCAGTCAGACAGATGCAGCCTGCTGCTGTTCAGAGCATGTGTGCACACCTACACACCCACACTCTCCTGCATGCACAGTCATGGGCACACACATATGTGCACACACACCTACATGTATAGCTCCCTGGACACACATTTTGCACCCTCACACAGAATTGTCAGCTCATTTCCAAAGGTGCTGAGTACCCATAGGTGGGATTGGTGGGTGTCCAGCATTTCTGAAAATCAGGCCAGCAGAGCCATCAGTTCCCCTTTCACTGGCTGCTCCCCTTACCCTGTCATTGTCATTATCCCCATTTTCATTTCCCTCAATACTTCCCAGAACAACAGCAGTCCTGGGGTGGGGCAGAGGAGGAGTAGGGTTGGGAGAGGGGGTGTTGGCTGTACTCCACGTTTCTCTACCCTCATGCTATTCACTGTGTGTCCAGAGGAGTCCTCATTCCTGGAGTTCCTCTCATCAAGCACCACAGGTGGTGCATGCTGCAGAAATGACCAGATAATGGAAGGGGAAGCAAGAACAGGATCCAGTCTAGAATCAGCTAGCCAGTGTGTGTTATTTAGACTCTCCAAGTTATCCACCCCCATCCCCTCTTGGCTTTCTTAACTTCCCTTGTATGTTGTTGCCTTTCCTCACTCAGATCCCAAGAGCTCTGCTCTCTCCCCTTCTGCCTCTCCTCTTTTCTTCCCTGTCAGTCTCTCATGGAGACGGTCCCAGCTGGTGAGCATCTGTAGAGTCCCTCATGGTCAAGCGGGTCTCGAGTGTCTATCGCTAATGGGAAATGTCTTCAGTCCCTGTTGGGTTGGTCACTGGCAATTTTTGCAGATCAATCTTTGATGAGATCTCAGTTGTCTGTTGCCTAACTTAACAAGTTAATGGGGGGTGCTTAAAGTTAAGCACGTGCTCAAGTGCTTTGCTGGGTTGGGTCCTTAATATTGGCTCATGTATTTAAGGCAAACTCTCAACGTTTAACCAGGTCCCTTGAGATCTAGTGAGAAATATGCCACAGTGCCACATGGGAAATACAGGATATAGCCTAGAGTTACTGCCACAGTGGAACCTTTGGAACGTATTATATCTTGAGATTGTAAATGCAGACCTGCTGTTAATTTGTTTGACTCTGTATTTGCACCCATTTACACCAGACTTAACCATCACAGCACTGATGGGCTGTGAAAGCAAGTGTTTTCTGTGCTCCTTGTCTGGAAAGACTTGCTGGGATGGAGTCTTAAGTAAGGGCTAATGGGGGCTTCGATAGGGAAGAGAACTTCCCAGAAAGGGGAAAAGTCCCATGCATCCCACTGTCTAGTGTTCCTGTGTGAATTTCACATCTCAGGGCTTTTGATGCACATCTAGACTCACTCAGCTATGCTCCTTGTGGAAGCCACAGTCCTTGCTGAATTTCTTCAGTTAACACAAGAATCTCAACACATGGATTGAACCATCAGTCACCCAATTCCAAAACCTGGTCTCTGCAGTGATCAATACCAGATGCTTCACAGGAAAATGACTGTCCATAATGCATCTACCCAAGCAATGCTGAACATAAAGACAAAATTCCCTCCTGACCCCAGCAGGCCCTGAAGCATGACCTTGGATTCTGCTTATGTCTTAGCTGGTGAACTGATTAACTGATCAAAATGAAGGTCCTGGTTCATTGTGGCAGATGAAAACAGAAAAGGGAGTCGAAATATCAGGGTTTCATTTCTGGCTTGCTCACAGATTTTCCCAGGTTACTCAAGTTTGTACCCTTTTTTGTGCCTTAGTTTCCCCATCAGTAAAATGGAAATAATAACAAACTCCCTTATCACTCAGGGATATTGTGAGGATTAATTACTAGCTGTTTGAGCTCCTTGCATGGGAAGTACTGGAGAAATACAAAGTATTAACTTTAGTTTTCAGACATGTTTCAGCTATTTTGGGCTGGTACAAGAAAAGACTGAACAATGGATAACAGACCCTCCAAAAATTGATCATGTTAAATACTGTGACAGCCTCCCTGCTCCTCTGAACCAAGGCATATTCCAGTTTGCTGATGGTTTTCAGATACTCAACAAGAGAGAAGAAATATTTGATATCAGATTTGAAATCATGGCTACTGCAAACCTTTCTTTCTTTCTTTCTTTCTTTCTTTCTTTCTTTCTTTCTTTCTTTCT
>ML685765.1:3029329-3253725 GCA_007922175.1 Pelusios castaneus
TCTTTCTTTCTTTCTTTCTTTCTTTCTTTCTTTCTTTCTTTCTTTCTCCAAATTATACCCAAGTTTTAATTGGAAGAGGAGATAAATAAATAAATTAAATAAATGAACTGAAATGCAAACTTCCCCCTCTCTTTCCGAAACTCCTGGTGTCATTGTTTTTTCCCTGCTCAGACTTCACTGCTGAATTTCTCTCTCCACAGCGGGACCCATCTGTCTTCTAGCAGATTAGAAAGATGTCACTTTGCCGACAGAGTCATTTATCATGGAGGCTGGAGAAATTAGCAAAGTCCAGGCAGTGAGGATGGGAGGGAGAAATTGGGCATAACCCAGTGGCTTGCTAAAGGGTTCTGGTGATTTCACCCCCCTCCTTCAAATCACTCTCTGGCTGGGAGAGTGAAAGATCATTTATGTTTTTTGCATTACTCTATCGTGACAAGAAAAACTATGAACGAGGCAAATGATAAGGAATCCTTTTCCCGGGCAGCAGGGCTTTCCCTTGAAAAGAAGGATGGCATGAATGCAGGCTTGAGGCCCAAAACCCCTGAGTCACCTAGGCCCAGATCTTTGGTGCCAAACTCCCAATGGGTGCCTAAATACCTTTGAGGGTCTGAGACTTAGTGCCTTTGCAGGCTTCAAATGTATATACTGACAAAGCTAGGATTGGTCAGACGTGAAAACTTAATAGCAACAAAGGGCCTTTCACTTACACCCCTGTTGTCACTCCATTGACTATAATAAGGTGTTCCTGATTTACACCAGCTGATGCCCAGGGGCTTCTGGGAAGAGATCCACTTGAGAGTTAAGTTAGGGCCTCTCCTTGTATCGCAGGCAGAATTTGGGGCTCACCAACCAAGCGGTCAGTGATTTAGAGCAATCCTGGTTCCCATGGAGCTGTTGGCGTAAAACATTTGATTCTTCAGCCCTAAAAAGCTACTCTTCCTAGGACAGGGAAGCAGGACAACCCTGGAGAGAACAGCATAGGAAAGGAAGAAAGAGCTCCCTGTGAGATTTTATTTTTAGATGGTTGGATTGACAGCTGGCTCTGGAGGGGCCTGGCTAGCTCTGTGGATGCACAGAAGAACCAGTAGAACAGTTGTTGCTGGGTGACAGCTACTCTGTGCCATCCTCCAATGGCTTCCTGCAGAGCCGGGCGCTTTCCTCTTTGCTCCAGCGCTTTTCATCAGCGTTTTCTTGCCCTGTGCAGCGGGGCGTGAATGTACGAGGGTGTGAGGCTGACTTGCTAGAGTGCTTACCTCTGAGCTTCATTGGTGTGTGTGCCGGGGCCTGCTCCATTCGGCCTGCTCTTGGGCAGTGCCAGGTGGGAGTCCACACCTGTTCGATCACCAAGGCCTCTTCTTGCTGGGCTGGTAGCGGAAAGGAGGGTGGGGAAGAGCACCAGGGAAAAACTCCCCCCCTGCATCAAAGGCTGGCAGCACAACCCTGGCTGCACCTTGTCCCTTAGCATAGGGGAAGGCTGGGAGTGGGGAAGGGACATGGCTTGGCGAACATGTGGGCTGTTGTGACAGGCACCAAATTGCTGGCAAAGGAGGCGTGTTGGGGCACGCTGGACGGGTGGCCAGGGTAAGGAGGGATCTAAGCTGAAGCTTCTGTTCCTCACATTAGGGGCCTACCCTAGTGTCTGAATTGCCCCAGAAGAGGGAAATGCAAATACGATCTACCCCTTCCCATTCCCACATTCTCTCTGCATTGGATGCAGGGTGGGAGGAACTGATCACGGGACCCATTGTGTTTCCTGTTCTGTGTGTGCAGTGGTGAGTGCCTGCCCTGGGGGCTCTGGGGAATTGGACCCACGATTCTTGTTTTCCTTTCTACAACCAGACCCAGCACACAGCATTTCCCTCTCAGGCAAAAACTGGCCTCAGCCCACTTTAGAAACACTCTGACGGGAAGGGTCTGTAACACACGGGAATGAAATGGGTCTGTAGACAGCCTGGCAGGCATTGCATTGAGGCACCAATGATACTAAGAATAATATTAAAAATGTCACTCAGAGTAGCAGCTCCCCTGATCCAGGGGTGTCAGGGTCACACTTCCCTTCCTCTTTCCCCTGCCATGCTGCTTCTCACATGCATATCTCACCATTTATAGCTCCCCCGGTGCTCACCATGCCGCTGGGTGAACTGTCAGCTGGTGACAAGGCACAAAAAGAGCTGGTTCCTGAAAAATGTCCTCCCCAGTATATTTCTTTGCAACTTGTCACTGTTGTTGCATGGCTGAGCCCCTTGCAAAACAGGGCAAACACACTAGCCTACTGGATTGGCCTGGTATATGGGGGGGAAGGGGGTGGTGGTCCTAGAGAAGGATGGATGGATAGACAGAAAAAGAAAAGGATAGACAGACAGACAAAAAGACAAGGGGAAAAGAAAGGAGAGATAGACGGATGAAAGATTTCTGTTCACAGGACGATCCCTCTGAGGAGTTTGACATTTGGAGACTGTGGGTGTTGGGCACTGAACTTCCCACGGCCAATACAAATATTAAAATAAAACCAACCCAAATAATGCTCCGAAGAAGTTCAAAATATCTGGAATTCAAATACTCCCTCCTTGACCAATGGGCACCAGAAGAAACCTTTCTCCAGAGGGTTTCTGTGAGGAGACACTAATCCTCATTTCAGCCTTTCCAAACAAAGCAGATGGGATCATTTCTGGGGCAGCCGACCCTCCTTCAACTGGCAGGGGAGGAAAGAGAAGGGAGGAAGGAGATGCCCAAGAATGGTATGAATACTCCCAGTGAAAACACACATACCCACAGGCACAGCAGGCCATGGGATCATGCCACTAGCTTTCTGATAACCCGTAGTGCTGCCGGGCCTGTATTGCAGGCTTCACCAGTACCGCTTTCCAGAAGTCGGTATAAGAAATATAGCAGCACTGCATGTTCAGGCGAATAGTTGATACACAGGAATGGCACCCATAGCTCAGAAGGTACCAGTTTCTTTTCCTGGATGCAAATTGTCTTCATGCCACCCCAACAGCCTATCTGATTGATCCCAGAACATTCTGTATGGCAGAGCCCTGGTACAGGAGTACCGAGTGGGTATGGCATGTGAAAGATCCTGCCCACTAAACCATGGTTGGATTCTTTGACCTTTATACTTTGGTGAGGCCCGAGAAGCATTGAAGCCACAAAAGCTTGAGGGAATTCCCTCTTCCTGCCTTGAACAGGCAGAGGCAATGAGTATCACCTATAGGACAGAAGTGACACCCACACACATGGCCTCTTTATCATTGGTCCCATAAGAACAAGGGGAAATCAGCTGGTGAATTTCTCTCCAGTTCTGTTGCCTAAGTGGGTTGGGGCAAAGAATCAGACTGGAGCTGCTGAAGCAGCTCCTCATGTGCTTGGCCTTACAGCTGAGTCTGGTTAGACCCTCGGAAAATCCTTTGAAGGATGCGGGGAATCTGACTGGTGTAATTTAGCACTTAACAGTTGAAGTGTCACCATGAAGAGGAAAGTCCTCTCACCCCTCCATAGTGTCCATGACTTTAAACAGATAAAAATTCATGATCCTTAATGAATTTGCTAATTCCACACGTCATTATAGAGACACATCACATTTAATTATTACACAGATAAAAATAATTGTTTCTGTTTTGCAGATCTGAGCAGACTGTCACACTCGCTAACGTGTCCAAGTTAATAATAGGGGAATTTTTTCCACCACCTTGCATCATTAATAAATGGGAATACATCAAGATAATGGGCAGGCAAATCATTAATGCCACACAGAAATATATATGCTGGATTGGTATCAGCTCTGTGAACACATTTACCCAGGCTGATGGTACAAATATACTGAACACAGTGGACGGTGATGCTTTGCACTAAGCTGTTCTCATTTAAAAACATTTTCAGTGAGCTTGGTGCTGAGTTGACAGATCATTGGCTATGTCTACACTGGCAATTTTGGTAAACTTAAGTAGTCTTAAGTTGACCTAAATTACTCCCCGTCCACACTGGACTTTCATTAAGTCAACTTAAGAAATTCCTTAAGTTGACTTAATGAAACCTTAGGTCGACTTAGTAAGAACCGCCGGTTAGGTCAACCCTTACTAAGTCCCTGTTCAGGGTAACCACTTTGTTAAGTTGACTTAATAAGGTCGACTTTAAGTCAAGTCGACCTTATTAAGTCGACTTAAAGTCAACCTAACTTTTTCTAGTGTAGACATAGCCTGTGTGTTTAACACAGCCCCCTTCAGGATATCTCCCGTCCTTCCATTAAAGGCACCTGGGGGCTCTGGGCAACTCCAGTCACCGCTGTAATGATGCCGCTTTCTGGGATTTCTCTCTCTGAATGAATGGATCATAGATTCTCATCATTCTATTCTGTTCTGGTTCTAATCCTATTCCCAGGCACATGATATCTGGGTGGCCAGCAGTGACCCTAAAGTCATGGCTCCGATCCTCAGTGCTAAGCTACGTAGCACTTCCAGAAAAACACAAAGGGGGTGCGGGATATGTTAGGACTGGCTGAGGTAGAAGAAGTCATTCTGGGTGTGGAGCTGGAGGACAATATGCCTCAGCAATCCCTGCAAGGCAGCATGGTCCCTAGAGGACTGTTCTAATTGGTGTTAGACCAGTCCTAGAGGTGCTCCAACTGGTGCAAAGGGCAGCTTTGGCTCCTTCCCCACCAGCCCCAGGATTGTAGGAAACCTAGATTAGCTCACTAGTGCTGTTTATTACGTCGATTTAAGGGCAGTTAGGTTGACTTACTAAGTCCCCATTGAGGGTAACCACTTTGTTAAGATGATGTCACAAAATCGACCTAATTTTTTCTAGTGTAGACATAGCCCTTGTTATTATTTATATGCTTAGATTATACAATTGAGATCGGCACCCCTTTGTTCTAGGTGCTGTACAAGTCCATGATGATAGTCCCTGCACTGAAAAGCTTAAATCTAGCTCAGGCAGGCTAAGGATTAGAGAAAAAAAGTACCATTAGCCCCATTTTACAAGTGGGGAAATTGAGGTCTGGAGAGACAAAGGGCAGAATTTCCCCACATGTTTGGTTTGAAGAATCGGGCCATATTTTCCAAAGAGCTCAACCTGTCAGGTACTGGAGCTCTTTGGAAAATCCATCTGTAAGTGTCAAAAATGGGGTTTCTGGGTGGTGAGAGCTTTTGAAAATCTAGACCTGAGCTCTTTTGATAAACCAGGCCAATTAACTTACTTAAGGTCATACAAGAAGACAGGAATTGAATTCAGATCTTTAGATTCTCAAGCCACTGTCTAAAGCAGGCACGCAGCATCTCTCTCCACTAACATCTTAGTCACAGAACAGGAACAGTGGCAGTAGAAACTACCCACATATTGCCCCATCCAACATGTCATAAACTTGTCTTGATCCAGGGGTTTGAAACTAGTATCTAGCTCTCATCTGTTGCTCTTCTCCTTGTCACTCAGAGTCAGCCAGGGCAGAGTGGCCTTAACTGGCCAGCAGGGAGGACTCCTGGTGTAGGGGAGCTGGCCTAAAGGGATGTAGCCAGCTCCTCCAATAACTGCTTTCCGCTGCTGGGTGGGGCCAGGACAGAGCTTGCCTGAACTCTGCTGAGTCACAGCTGGCAGAGGCCATTGCGGACTGGTGTGAGTTAGAGCAGCCCCTGAGTTGCTCTAACTCCCATGGAGGAACTGGTGCACGTGCATCAGGAGAAAGGAGGTGCTTGCTGTACCTGCTGGTTTGTCTGCCCAGATAACAGCTAGGAGAGCATCTGGGCCTGTTTGCCTAGAGGCTGTGGGCGAGAAGGGAGAAGGTGTTTTTCAGAGGAAGGAAGGTGCATGCAGGAGAGGGAATTGCCTGATCAGAAAGACAAAGGCGAGAGCTCCCAGGTGGTGAGTGGAACCTATTTAACTGATTCTTTTAATGCAGCTGACAGCCAGGCACGGGAGTGACATGGCCAGTGATTCTAACGGATCAATCAGGGCAGCAGCTCTCCTGGAACCGGCAGCCTCCCTGCAGGGGCCACTCAAGCATGTTAGAGAGGCTCTGGGCCCGCTACATCCCTCTCGCTGCTGACAGCCCCCTTTCTTCTCTCCTCACAGGGTTTGCAGTCGCTGAAACAGCTGCCAGGGGCCATGTACCCATCATCCCGCTGAACATGCAGCACTTCTCATCGCGTGGGGAGAGGTATTTCAGACATCTCTGCCAGCAGGAGAATGCAGCAGAGTGGAGCAGATCTGGCAGCTTTTGGGGGAGAGCCAGAGGGGATGGGAATGTAAATAGAGTCATTTCCAGAGCTCCGCGGGTTTCTTGCTTCTGTGCATGAATTGGGTCAGGACAGGGCTCTTCTCAGAAACAGCACAGGCCTCTGGAGGCCACCTGCTCTGCCCCGACTGTGCTCACATGTATCCTTGGCTTTGCATGGAGACAGGCATGATTCATCTTCCCCCAGCACTGCAGGGGGCTGAAACATCCACCTTGGAGGCAGAGTTAATTTTAGCATCCACACTTCCTCCCCTGACAGAGCTGGCTTCGCTCCCCTCCCTTTTCCTAGCTGCAAATACCACCTGTCCTAGCTAAGCAGGCCATCAGGGGCTCATTGGTAGCAAGGCCAATCCTGAGGCACTCGTCATTGGGGTGTTACCTTAGCACAGATGGAGGGCTTTACTCAGCATTGTTTTATGCACCCCTTACTCCCACTGACTTACGCAAGAAGCTGGCTGTCACTGGTGGAAGGTGCTGTTCTGCTGCTGACCTAGGGGTCTCTCATCGTGTTGGGGGCTATGGACTATATCACCACATTGTGTGTGTGTAGCGACGGGGTTGCATCATTGCAGAGTTGGCTGTGCCACCAAGTTACATAGGCCGACTGAAAGGAAAGATGGTCCAGTGGTGAGGCAGTTGGCCTAGCACTTGGGAGTCATGGGATCAAATCTCTGATTTACCCTTGATGTCTTCAGTGCTCACAGAGAGCAAAGCTTGTGATGAAACTGCATGCTATGCTATATCTTCTGTTAATTAAAGCCTTCTTTAATCCACCACATAGTCATCAGCCCTCCCAGGGCCTGTGGTGGATAAGCTTACTGGATGCAGGATTTACAGTAGAGGTTGCATGGAAAGCTTTATGGTCTTCAGAGAAAGTTACAAATAAGTATCTTGTCTGGGACCCCACTCAACGTCAACCTGGGTTTGATTTACCATGAAGATAGTGGAGCCTTCTGAACTGGATATGTACCGGACCTGGAATTTGTCTTGCAGTGGGATTTCAGTGGTGTTTTAGAGAAAATGCACTAAGTAGATGTGAGCAGCCACAAACCATGATCCATGTTGCTGAGTGCTGCAAAATGACTCAGCTTCCTGGAAGGCTTCGTGCCTTGAACATCATTGATGAGAACGCTGTGGCCTGGCTTGACTGGCCAAATATATTGATTTCTTGTGTGACCTCAGACACATCACGTAGCCTTGTGGTTCCTCATCTGTGAAATGGAGATGATAGACTTCCCCTACCTCCCAAGGGCATGACATGGAGAGTGAGCTACTGCAATACTGTGGTGATGGAGACCATAGATAGTGGCACAGTGTGTTTCAGTGGTACCGATGGTATACACTGCTGGTCCAGTCCAAGTTACCAAGCAAAAAGATGTTCCTGCACCGTGGGCTGTGTCACCATTACTGACCACAAACCATGTCCTCATACTGCTGAGTTGTCACTGTGGGGTCAAACTTGGCCCATGTCACTATATCAGAGACTGTGTCCCTATTTCATGAATGGTGCACTGCCACAGTAGACCTCCATTATGGCCAGCACGCTGTGTCCTTAATGTATTTTAACCACACCTATGCTGCCATGACTTGGCACACCAGGAGCCAGCAGAGAATGGCTGTGTTTCTTCACCCATACAAATATGTCTCTAGGGACAGATAGGTCTTCACTGTTGGCAGCAAATTCGCCACCATCAGATCAAATCTTCCTAATTGTGAAGACCTGCTCAGTCGATTGGGAAGTCAGTCCCTGAAGACCATCCCCTCAACTAGCATAGCGCTGAGTCGATGGGAGGGCATTTCCTGTCCACTCAGCAGACTGAAGACATCGAGGTGATTAGGCGTTAGCTAATCAAAAGGAGATATGCAAGTTATTTTAAGTAACTTGTGTATCTACCTTTCACTGCTGGTGAAAAGCATGTGCTGTGTAGCCAAGAAGTGGCTTTCAGAGAGCTCAAAGAGAGCCCTGGGAAAGAAGGTGAAGTCTGAACGCACTGAACAAAGGGGACTGAATGGAGCTGTAGCCTTTTCATACGGCTCTGTGACTTCTGCTAATCGTAGTGGTGCGCATTCAGCAGTGAATCTCGCTCTTTGGCTGTGTCCTCACCGCACTCTGTCCTGTCTTATTGTTATTAACCAGTCCAAAGGGATGGTTTTTGACAGGCAGGAAGATCCACAAAGTACTCAGGTGGGAGGAGCTTGCTATCTTGGAGCACTGCTGGGTTGGCAGACCCTGACGACGGAAAGATGGTAGATGCAGTACATGTTCTCAAGGGCAGGGAATTATGGGCTAAGCCCTCCTGGCCCTGCTCTTAAGGGCAGAGCCAGAGGGGCAGTTTGTGTAAGATCAACAACTTTGACCATCAATAGGGGGCTCCTCCGGTGTCTGGCAAAGTTGGAGGCCCTGCTGTCTCTGCTCAACATAGGCCAATAGGTTGGAAGGCTTCTGGGGCTCTTTTGAGGAGAACTGGTGGCCTGAGGGCCTTGTACTGGAATATGGGCTGTTTCTGTCTAGTATACTAGGCCCAATGGGGCTGGGCAGCCATTACTATCTGATGCTCGTTCTGCAGCCTTCATGACATCAGAGGCCTGGTGCTACTGGAGGGTTGGGTGGCAAAAGGCACTGTGCCCTTCAAACAATCTTCCAGGGCCCCAGGTGCTTGTCAGAAAGGCAAAAATTATAAATCATAGCAAAATTCTGCCCAGCAGCCAAATTTTACTTGTGCAAACTCTTAAAATCCAAAGTTTTCTAGGGGAACTAGAAAGGTGGCTAATTTTTTAATA
The DNA here is from genome assembly GCA_007922175.1 of Pelusios castaneus. Taxonomy (NCBI): domain Eukaryota; kingdom Metazoa; phylum Chordata; order Testudines; family Pelomedusidae; genus Pelusios; species Pelusios castaneus. The sequence goes on from ML685765.1 coordinate 3,038,337, forward strand.
GCAACATCCAGGCCCGTAGATACCCACTTGGCCCCCAAGCCTAGGACCACCCTGTGCACATGGGGTGTGTCTACACTGGAGGCTCTGTTAAGTTGACTTAACCACACTGGCAGGTGCTAAGTTGATAGAGGAGTGGCCTGGAACTCTGCGAGGGGGCTGGAGGCCAATTAGGTCGACTTAAGGGCTATTCCCCATCTACACTGGCTTAAGTTGACTTAATAAGATCGACTTAAGCCTTAGGTCAACCTTAAGAGGTCGTGTTATTAAATCGACTTAAAGAAGTGCTTAAGTTGACTTAATAAAAGCCCAGTGTAGACACAGGAGTCTGTAGGTCAACTTAACCTTCCTTAAGTCGACCTAAGGCTCCAGTGTGGACGTAGCGATGGAGTCTTGGCTTGCTGTCAGTGGACTGGTGTCCAATGCCATGAACTCTGCCCACACAGCTAGTACTACGTTGATGGTGGTCTCAGCAGAGATTGCTGTGTGGTGGGACCATCACTCTCTCCCAGACAGACCTGAGATACATTGTAAAGGAGGTGTGGAGGAGTAACCAGTGCTGCTGCGTCTCCATGCTGTCCCTTTCCGAGGAGCCCTGTTTTCAGAGCTTTCATTCTGGGCCCTGCTGGCAAATGTTGAAAGCCAGCGGGACACCACAGTGAAGGACAGTTCTGGGTACACAAGGGCAGGCACCATGAGATGTTACTGCCATGCAAGATGTGAAAAACATGCTCCCACATGTCCATAGTGGTTGATTCACACACATGCACATTTTTCGTGATCTAATACAAATAAAATGGAAGCGGTGACCTTTCAGTCTGTGGACACAAAGGGAGAAAATGTCAGCGGTCAAGACAGACAGCACCAGTGTGGATACCACAACAGAGAGGGCGATAATGGAGCACTGGAGAGGGAAAGCTATGTAAGGTTGTGGGGATAAGGAGACTGTGGCATATGGGTTTTGATGTTCTTATTGCTCCTGGTCCCCTCCCTGGGTAGGATAACAACAGCAAGCTCCAGAAGACAAAATCTCTCCCCACAGCCTCCATCCCCTGGCTTGTGTTCGGCATCTCTCTCCTCGTTTGCACTGTTTATTCACAGGAATAAAGATCGACACTTTCAATTACAAGCTAAATAACTAAACAGACAAAGCTCAGCGTGTCTTTGAGGCTGGGGCGAGCAGACGCTGCAGGGGGAGGTGTGTGCGTGCATGTGAGTGTGTTTGTGGAGGTGGTGAGGGGGGGTGGGAGGGAGAATCCATATTGTTGCAGCCTTTTCGTTGGTGTGTTTTGTTAGGGTTGGGTTTTTTTTTTCCTTCAGAGATTTTATTTCTTCTTGGGAAATTGCAAGCACTCCCCTCCAGGGAAAGGAGAGAGACAAAGGAGAGACATAAAAGGAAAGAATCATTGTTTTCTTGTATACGCACTGTGTTGCTCCAAGTAGAGTGCGGTGGGTGAGAGGCAAAGAGGGACCGGAAAAGAAGACAGGACAGAAAAAAAAAAAGTGAGAATGCAGGGGAGAGAAGCCAGAGAGGGAGAAAGATAGAAGAGAGAAAAGGATCAAAGAGGGATTGTGTGTGTGGGGAGGGAGAGGAGTTAGCCACAGTGAGACAGAAAGAGAGGATGTGTAAGTGGGTATATGCATGGGGGCAAGAGAGAAAGGGAGAGGGAGAAGGATGGGAAAAGGTCATGGAAGAGAGAAGTAAGAAACCAAGAGAAGGAGGCAAGAACGGTTGTACAACGTGGATGAGAACGAGCAAGATGTAGAGATGGTTGGGAATTTTTGACTCAGTATTTTTTGTTGGAAAATGCTAATTCCTTGAAACTGTTCCCAGGCAGGGATCTATTTTGAAGAATTTTCCATTTTGAATTTTTTTAAAAAAAAAAAAAGTTGTGAACTTGACCATATGCCCTATTTCAACATTTTGCAAACAAAACCGTTCTATTTTTCTGTACCAGTGACATTTCATTTTGAAACATAAGTTGATTTCTAGTCAAAGCAAATGTAAAATAAAAGAAAAAAGATCAACATAGAAACAAAACATTTTGACTGACCTGATCCAAATTTTTTTCAGATTTTTGTTTTGAAAATTTTCAAGTTTTCATCTTTTTGTCTGAATTTAGGATGGGAAAAATGTTCAGTACCTCAGAAGTTTTTGTAGGATGGGGAATCTCTTTCCTGTCCAACTCTAATAAAGAAGAAAGAGATCCTGGGAGTAAGAGAGAGGCTATGAATGGGTGAAAGTCTGAGGGGAGAGGAAGAGAAATGAGAAACTCAGAAGGAACAGAGAAAGGGGGTTGGATTTGCAGCTGGCATAAATCAGCAGAGCCCACTGACACCTGTGGAGTGTTCATCAGCTGACCCACAACAGGTCAAAAAACCAAGACCAGTTTGTGGAAGCTGGGGCAAGACTTGGAGGGGAATCCCATCTGCACATTGAGACTACACTGCAGAGAAGTGTGTCCCCAACAGAACCTCTGCCCTGGCTCTTCTGCAAACCCAGAGGGAAGGTGCCTAAGCCTTTGGTGCCTGGAGTCTGGAGAAGAGACCCAGGGCATTTCTCCCCTTCCCCTTGAGGGGGAGCTGCTAAATCCTGATTACATTTTAATAAAGCAATAACACATCTTATCAATGTAAAGCTTTTAAGACTCAGCAGGGAAAATAATTTAAATGGGCTGGAAAAGTTACTCCTCTTAAATGTCATCAATATTAATAAGTTTCAAAGAGGTAGCTGTGTTAGTCTAGTTCAGCAAAACAAACCAGGAGTCCTGTGGCATTTTTAAAGACTAACAAATTTATTTTCTGTATGAGCTTTCGTGGGTGATGTCAGATGCCAAAAAGTGGAAAAAACTTACATTGAAAAAACACCTTACAATATCAGAGGGAAAGATAAATCTTTCAGTGCATCAGGTCAGATTACTTCAGCAAATCAAACAAGTTGTATAGTTTCAAAGAGTGCGTAACAACATGCATCTGACGAAGTGGGACTTCACCCATGCCACAAAAGCTCATGCGATAAATACATTTGTTAGTCTTTAAAAGTGCCCCAGGACTCCTGGTTTGTTTTACCAATATTGATGGGGATGAGCTAGGGAGTAGTGAGGGGAGAGCTTAGAGTTTGCTTACCAGGACTGTAAGTGTCCATGGCTGAGGCAGGGCATCACATACCTTGGCAATTCCGTTAGAGCCCATCACAAACTCAACTACTGGGCAAAGAAGCAATTAGATGCTAAGATCTGTGGTAGGAAGACAAAGGGAGAAGACCGTGAGGGAGCATAAGGGAAGGGCAAACACTAGCTTCTGTTGATGGAAAGCTGCTTCTTGCTTTTCTACTCAAGAGTTGGCTCAGGAGATGGGATACCCGCTAGGCCGCACTGCCCCTCAGAGCACAGGGCTCCATCAGTTGAGTGGCAGTGTGTTGTAGTGGATAGCCTGTTTCTCCAGTACATCTGGGGTGATTGCTGCTCCCTTCCATTGCTCAGTTTGGCCGGTTTTTGCTCATGTGCTGTGGCATCCTGCCTGTTCTACATCTTCCCTCCTATGTACAGGTGCTCTCCATAGCCACTTAAGGCCTGAATGTCAGCATACAGAGGGTTCATCTTGACTCAGCTCTCCCACAGGTAGGCAGGATGTGCAGTGAGGCAGGGCGGGGACTGAAAGCCCAGTCTGGCATGCAGAGGGAAGCCAAGGACATCTATAAGTAAAGCTCCTTGGGAAGCAGACTTTTATAGTCATTTGGGGCTGGGGTAGACTTGACCTTTCCTCTAGAATCCTTTTATTCTAATCAATGCATCTTGTGCTTCATGAACAGAAGCAGGGGGGATGACAAAAATGTATCTGCCCCCAAACTACCACCTGTTTTATTATGCATAGGGTCTGCGGTGCAAGCTCTCAGATGCAAGGACTAGCCAGGCAGTCTACTCAATCTCAGGGTGAGGGTCACAGACTTTACTTGCAAGGAATGTTGCCTATTTGTATGAGGCCTGAATGCTGGAAGAATTGCTCATGTTGTTGCTTAATACGTTTCTTAATTTCCAGTTGTCATTTCTCTCCTTGGGGGTAAAGCACTATGCACAGCTCTTAACTGTCCTCTCTGCAACAGCATTTGGAGACAGAGACCATCTTCATTCAATCGATTCGCTTTAACAGCTCATTCAAGTTGTTCTGCCCATGCAATTCATTTTCTAGCCATTCCTCTGAATGACTCTGGCCTAAAGGGAGCCTGCTCCTATCCCAAGCCCAACATTTGGAGCAGCCCCTCTGGCAGCATCAGTACTGGTATTTCCTTCAACTGGGGCTTTCAAAAGGGGAGCCAAGTGCCATTGAAAGCAGAGTCTTTACTAGAATTGCTTCCATTAGGGAGATCTGTGAACTTCAGCTGACTTGTAATGAATTTCTCCCAGGTTTCAGGTTCTGTGTGAGCTGCAGGCCAAGAATTAACCACTGAAATAATTCAAATAGCAAACAAATTGCACAATTCACAGATAAAACAAAAAGTTAAAATGAATGGAATAAATTATTTATTGTAAATTTCACTTGGCTTTAATGGTCATTAACTTCTTTGTAGTGCCACCTAGTTATTTGGAGGCGGGCAGTTAAAGCCAGCCTCCCCATGCTTTGAAAGTAACTCTCTGATGCTGGCTAGCCCCATTTTAGAAGCTGGGTTTCTTTGTCCACCTGGCATGGTCCCTTGAATGCAGTTGTGAAGTGGAGAAGATGGTGAATTGGATTTTTGAGTAGTCTCTGGTTACACATTCAGAGAACAGGATTCTAAATTGGATTTCAGTACTCACTTGAAATGTACTTCAGTAGCAGGGGGATTATCAGGGATTTAAAGCTAACATACATGAGATGAGAATGTAACCATCCCACAGACACACAAATTGGGAGTCCCGCATTCGCTGTTAACACATGCAGTGAAATTTAGCAATTAACATCTGAGCTGTGAATAGAATTTGGTGGCGATGCTGATGTGTAATGAATGTTTGCAGGTTCTCAGAATAGCTATTATCTCATTCCCCACTTCGGAAATACAAATGCTCATGTTCTGACACAACATATTCCTTCCTTCCAGCCTCCATCTCTGATTGTTGTGTAACAGCTCCTGCTCCCTCCTATCCTAGGATGACCCTTTGGGGGTGGGAGGGTGGGGAGTCTGGTGAGGAAACATGTTCACTGCACTGTGCTCCCAAGCGAAATTAATGCTAGATTTTAAAGGAATGGAATTTGCTATGCTTAATTGGAGTTGCACGGCACCAAGATTTAATCTCCTCCTTGGTTCACACACTCCTTCTCCTCTCCCCATGTTGGCCATGAAAATATCAAGAAGACTAATTGGCAGCATTATTTTCTCCATCATGTCAGCCTCACTCACCTGAACATTGGCAAACCACATGGCCTTCCCTAGAACCAGTGTCCAGCCAAGCATGGTACGCAGACCAGGCAGCATAAACATGGTAAGTGGGTGCAAGCTCAGAGATGCCCATCACAAAGCAGTATCTTAATCCAGGAGCAGGGCAGTTAAAAGCTGTGTAACCAAGACGCACATTGAATTTTGGAGTGTGATTGCATGAAAGGCCAGAAGTGAGTTTGAAAAGGCAAATTTTTACAGAGATTAATTCAGTTGCAATTATATGAGTATAGTGGAGGAGAAGGAATCCACTGCTCCCATCACCAGAGTGCCCCATCAGGGTTTGTTGAGTTAGTCTTCATATCCTCAGAAGAAGATCACATAGGCTGATCAGGCTCTTGGCAGGACAATTATTGAGATGGGAGACATCTGTGTGCCAAGATGGAAATAATTAAGATACTAGTGGATCATGGAATCACAAAAATGTAGGCCAGGAAGGGACCTTAAGTGTTATTTAGTCCACCACACTGTGCTGAGAAAGAAACAAGTAAATCTAGATCATCCCTAACAGATGTTTGTTCAACCTCTTTTTAAAACCTCCAATGATGTGGATTCTACAATCTCCCTTAGGAGCCTGCTCAAGAATTTAGCTACCCTGTGAATTAGGAAGATTTTTCCTAATGTCCAATCTAAATCTCCCTTGCTGCAGATTACTTCTTGTTCTATGTTCAGTGGACATGGAGAGCAATCCATCACTGTCCTCTTTATAACCATTCTTCTCATATTTGAAGACTGTTATCAGGTTCCCCTTCAACCTTCTCTTCTCAAGACTAAACACACCCAAGTTTTTTAACATTTCTTCATAGGTCTTGTTGTCGAATCCTTTTACCTTTTTTTCTTCTCTGGATTCTCTTCCAGTTTGTCCACATCCTAAAGTGTGGCACTGAGCACTGGACACAGCACTCCAGCTGAGGCCTCACTAGAGCCAAGTAGAGTGGGACATTTATCTCCTGTGTCTTACATATAACAATCCTTTTAATGCACCCTCAAAAGGTTATTAGCCTTTGTTTTCAACTACATCACATTGTTGATTTACATTCAATTTGTGGTCTTCTATAACCCCCAGATCCTTTTCAGCAGTACAACCATCCAGCCATTTGTTCTCCATTTAGTAGTTATGCTTTTGTTCTTTCCTGCCTCAATGCAGTACTTTTCACTTGTTCTTATTAAATTTCAGCTTGTTAATATCAGACCAATTCTCCAATCTGTCAAGGTCATTTTAAATTTTAATCCTGTCCTCCAAAGTGCTGGTGGCCCCCTACTCCCAGCTTGGTGTCATTTGCAAATATTATAAGCATACTCTCCACTCCATTATCCAAGTCCTTAATGAAAATCTTGAATTGTACATGAACCAGGAATGACTCCTGTGGGACTCCAACTGATACACCCTCCCAGTTTGATGGTGATCACTACTCTTTGAGTACAGTCGTTCAGCTGGTTGTGCACCCACTTTATAGTCATTTAATCCACACCACATTTTCTTTGTTTGTGCATGAGAGACTGTTTCGAAAGCCTTAGTAAAAGTCAAGATGTAGCACTGCTTTGCCACATCTACAAAGCCAGCAATCCTGCCAAAGGTGGTGCTTAAAAACATGCAGCATAGCTCCTGTGTTTTGTAGTCTCCTTACTGTGCACTGCAACCCTAGCTGCTCTTTACGTCAGCTCTTATCTAGTACTAGAAATGGCAGCTGAATACCCTTTGCCAACCAGTGCAAGGAGATGGACAAGTTAATCAGCCTTCTGTACCAGCTTTCGTCCAACTGGAAATGACAGGGCTGGAGTGCATGCTTGTTTGGGCAGTTCTCTTCCCTGGTTCAACACAGCGTGAGGTCTCCTCCCCTGGACTTGAGCCTCCCTGGTGAGGCCCTGTGACAGTAAAGTTGTAGAAGAGTGTACACAAATCTCAGGACCTCTTGGTGATAAAATGAGGGCTTTAAACCCTAATTCATCTTGAAAGGCCACCCACAGAGAGAAGCACTCTGGCTTTGCAGTGGGGGCAGAGGTGGGGGTCAAGAACAAGGAGTGACCTGCTTAGGTTCCCAATCACAGCATGGTGTGTTTCTCCATCTTCTCCATTGTTGGACACCATAGAGATGCTCTTCCAAGAGATGTTTAGCTGGTGTGTCTTCTGTCATCACAATGACATGCCTTGCTAACTGGAGGCACTGGGATTTCACCACATTTTCTCTACTTGGTTCTTTAGCTCCAGCAGTTCCCAATTAGAGCCGTCACCCTCACTGGCCCCGAAATTCATCTCTGCACTTCACTTTTGAAGGTATTTCTGTGTTTCTTCCTTCTTATCAAGTGACCTGGTCTCTCATCATATAAAACCAATAGGGCTTCCCATGGTCTTGTCTATCTGAAGCGTGGTTCTCTTCCATAGTTGTTTGGAGGTACAGGTTCTTTGCAAAGAAGAGTAACAGGCATTCCCACTCCGTAACCATGCCTTAATTTCCTCCCTCACCAAACTGCTACATAAAATGAACAATAATAATACATGTAAGTGAATGAGGGTGCTAATTGCCCTGGGTAGTAGTTTACATCCACTCTGCACTTATTTGCATGTGCTAAATACTCCCATTTCTTTTAAGCCCCAGGGGCCTGATCTTCCAAACCAATCCATTTCCAGATGACTATTTTAATGTTTACTCAGCTTTTGTGAGTACTGGACAGGCGAGTTCCCTGTGGATGGTGATAATGATATTAGTACTTACATTATACGACTTTATGCCTTCAAAGCACTGTAAAAACATTAACTAATGAATCATCTCACACTTACCAGGGAGATGGAACAAGTTTTAGTCCAGTTTGAGAAGTGAGGGAAACTAAGATAAAGGGAAGCTGAGGATATTTAAAATACTTTATTTGAGTGAATGTTATAAAGAAGGTCAAACAGACATGGTTTTAGATAAAGGAAGTGATTGGTCATCCATAAGAACATAAGAACATAAGAAAGGCTGTACTGGGTCAGACCAGAGGTCCATCTAGCCCAGTATCTGTCTACCGACAGTGGCCAGTGCCCAGGTGCCCCAGAGGGAGTGAACCTAACAGGCAATGATCAAGTGATCACTCTCCTGCCATCCGTCTCCATCCTCTGATAAACAGAGGCTAGGGACACCATTCTTAACCCCTTTCTGGCTAATAGCCATTTATGGACTTAGCCACCATGAACGTATCCAGTTCCCTTTTAAATATTGTTATAGTCCCAGCCTTCACAACCTCCTCAGGTAAGGAGTTCCACAAGTTGACTGTGCGTTGTGTGAAGAAGAACTTCCTTTTATTTGTTTTGAACCTGCTACCTATCAGTTTCATTTGGTGACCCCTGGTTCTTGTATTATGGGAGTATTTAAACAACTTTTCCTTGTCCACTTTTTCCACATCAGTCATAATTTTATATACTTCTATCATGTCCCCCCTCAGTCTCCTCTTTTCCAAGTTGAAGAGGCCCAGCCTTTTCAATCGTTCCTCATACGAGGCACTCTCCAAACCCCTAATCATTTTAGTTGCCCTTTTCTGAACCTTTTCTAGTGCTAGAATATCTTTTTTGAGATGAGGAGACCACATCTGTACACAGTATTCGAGATGTGGGCGTACCATGGATTTATATAAGGGCAATAATACATTTTCAGTCTTATTTTCTATCCCCTTTTTAATGATCCCTAACATCCTGTTTGCTTTTTTGACCGCCTCTGCACACTGTACGGACATCTTCAGAGAACTATCCACAATGACTCCAAGATCTTTTTCTTGACTCGTGGTAGCCAAATTAGCCCCCGTCATATTATAGGTATAGTTGGGGTTATTTTTTCCAATGTGCATTACTTTACACTTATCCACATTAAATTTCATTTGCCAATCACTTAGTTTTGTGAGATCTTTTTGAAGTTCTTCACAATCTGCTTTGGTCTTGACTATCTTGAGTAGTTTAGTATCGTCTGCAAACTTAGCTACCTCACTATTTACCCCTTTCTCCAGATCATTTATGAATAAATTGAATAGGACTGGTCCTAGGACCGACCCTTGGGGAACATCACTAGCTACCCTTTTCCAATCTGAGAATTTACCATTTACTCCTACCCTTTGTTCCCTGTCTTTTAACCAGTTCTCAATCCATGAAAGGACCTTCCCTTTTATCCCATGACAACTTAACTTACGTAACAGCCTTTGGTGAGGGACCTTGTCAAATGCTTTCTGGAAATCTAAGTACACTATGTCCACTGGATCCCCCCTGTCCACATGTTTGTTAACCCCTTCAAAGAACTCTAATAGATTAGTAAGACACGATTTCCCCTTACAGAAACCATGTTGGCTATTGCTCAACAGTTTATGTTTTTCTATGTGACTGACAATTTTATTCTTAACTATTGTTTCAACTAATTTGCCCGGTACCGACGTTAGACTTACCGGTCTGTAATTGCTGGGATCCCCTCTAGGGCCCTTTTTAAATATTGGCGTTACATTAGCCGACTTCCAGTCTTTGGGTACCGAAGCCATTTTAAGGGACAGGTTACAAATCTTAGTTAACAGTTCCGCGACTTCACATTTGAGTTCTTTCAGAACTCTTGGGTGAATGCCATCTGGTCCCGGTGACTTGTTAATGTTGAGTTTATCAATTAATTCCAAAACTTCCTCTAGTGACACCAGGTTACAGTACAGATCATTTGGGAAGAAGCAGGTAACGGTAAGGATGGGGAGTACAACCAGTACATGATCTACAGTATTCTGGATGGGGGGAGTCAGAAGACTGCAGGGCTGAGAAGCAAGAGGTCAGAGATTCGGGATAAACAGCTTAATATGGGAGGGATACTGAGTGTGACGATATGGGGAGCACATATGATATTGAGGGTGGTTTATCCCGGAATGCGAATAGGGAGGGTGGGTAAAGAATCCATAGGGAGATATGTTCCCGTGCAGAGAGGTGGGGGGAGGGGGACGGCAGAGCCCCCTGGTGGTACACTGGACACTAAGCCCAGGATCTGAGTTAGGTTTGAGTCCAAGGCCAAGTTCTGTCCATATACAAACCACTTTGAATCAGATCATCAAGCCCTAGGCACCCTGCTATGGAGGCAGGTCAGAGCCTGAGTCCTGCTGAGACTGGGTCCAAGTCCTGTCATTTTCCAGTGTGGAAACAGCTCAAGCTTCAGACCCATTTCAGAAGGTCTGCATAGTGCAGTATGGATGGCTGTGAGACCCATCTCTAACAATTTACAAGCTCAGGCTTACAACGTAGTGTGGACACAATTATATTAATTTAGATGGAATAAGTGGCCAAAGGTGTTAATATAACCCCTTTCACTAACCTACATTAAACAGTTTTAAACAAGGTCTGGGGTTTGGTATCCAGAGACCTCCTCCTGCTTAGCACCATCGCAAACACACCATTAAAATCCTTTTTAGCCTTTTATTAAAGATACAGAAAAGAAGGAAAAAAACAGTGAAAGCGTTTGAAACGTAGAGGATTAAATGAGGCTTTCATTTTAACATTTCACGTTTCTTTTTCCCTGTAGTTGGAAAGAGTTTTAAAAGGAAAACCCCCTGTTGTTTGACAGTCGTTTAGATGGTATCAAAGATGGTAATAACTGTCCTTGTGGAGGAAAGAGACAAAATGAGTTGAGATGGGCTGGAGATGCTGTCATTAAAGTCCAATCTTGGAAGGAAATGCACATTGGTTTAACACTCTCTTAACTTCTATTAAAGGTGGCAATAGCTGTCATCTCACATGGTGGCTGGGATTCAGCTGGAGCCATTAGGAATGATTATGTCATCTGGGTCCCTCTTTCTCTGGCTTGTGCTGGCCAGGACACTTCTCAGGATCAGGATGACGAAGGCCCGGGTTCCAAGGAAATTGTGGGAGCAGCTGCTATGATGGTGAAGCGCTCCCATAGCCTCTGTCTGCTCTTCCAGTCTTTTTGTATTTTCGTACTTTCCCCATCTCTTTCTTTTAAGGACCTAGAAAGGCAGTGATGGGTATAGCCCACCCCCTCATTAGTTTGTCCACCAGTTAGGCCTAATATCTGACACACCAATTTTGGCTCATTAACTTTTGGCTTCACGTTTGTTTTTAAGAAGCATCATTTCAACGCAATCCTTGAATTGTATCAACTTGGCCCTTTTGTTAAGACTAGTTTGTTTATTCTTTCTCCCCCCTTCTCATTAACTTTTGTTACTGTAGGTGACTGTAACATCTTACATACCTGTTATAGCTGAGCTCACAATTCAGGTAGATTTGTAGGCCCAATTGCCACAGCAGCCTTCAAGTGTGGGTTTAGAAACACTGAATCCACCAGCACAGATGTGGATCTGCGTCCCATAGACATACCCTACATGAGTTGCCCAGGACACACAGCAAGGCAGTGCCAAGCCAGGATTTATAGGGGAGAGATTCCTGGACCTGTTTTAAGGTGGTAGAGATTAAAGCTTCTTAATTTAAATATAAAATCCCAGGAGAGTCTCCAAACTCAGCTTTTTATTTTAAATTGGCACGTTGGCTGGTAGTGGCAAGTTTGTCTAACAAAGATTCTTTGCATTATAGAGCACTTTTATTTCTGCTGTATCCCTTGTTGCTGGAGGTTCTAAAATTGAGCTCAGCAGCAGCTGCCAAATGGCTCTACAGCCTCTGGGAATGGTCTCATCCTTCCACCTCCTCTCAGTCAAGCACACAGGCCAGTGCTTGGACTATGCACAGCTGCCCAGGGTTTGCACCTAAGTGAATTGGTCCCTAGATGCAATTGTGAGGGTCTAGCTGACAAAAATGATTTGTGATCAAACAGCTGAAATGGCAGATCATTCCAAAATTAGAGACTGCCTGATATGAGAGTGATTTAACATTGGGTAAGACTGCTGAGTGAGTTACAAATATTGAAGCAGCCATTAAAGATGAAAAATCATTATCTCCACAGCAATCCAGTGGCACTCCCCGGGGCATTAATGTCAATGGAGTAAATAGAAATGATGAGGGTGTGCGTACAAGCGAGAAACCTGCTTTTACAAGTGGACAGTAATACAAGCTAGTTTACAAATTAGAGACACATAACTGACTCTCCAGTGTGTCTGAAAAGAAATGCAAAGTGCAAACAGCATAATCAAATTAAGACCTTTTGTTAAAGACTGAAGATCTTGCATGAATGAAACAGGCATACGCAATTTTGAAGTAGAAAGTGCTGTGCCTGGTTGCAAAGGTTCCTGAAGTCTGGCAAATTAAGCTGAAAATAGTGTGTCTGAGAAAGAAGTAGTTAGCACGTCTTTGGGATTGAACATCACTCCTCTACTTATCAGTGGGACCAGCCCTTAAAGCCTTCGTCCACTAACTGTTGCCATGCTGTTTACTGCTGTGAGATTCAGCAGACACCACTTCCAGGATTTGCACGGTGGTCACCAAAGCTATTTGAATTGAATTTCCAGAGAGGGTGTGTACCGGGCATGATAAAACCCTTTTTCATAACCATCATTTCCACATCACCAGGACATGACTCATTTCGGGCTTGGTTGGAGCAGATATAAAGGGAGCTCTCTCCAATGCAATTTGAAGAGGCATCTAAAAAGGTCTCTGCCTTTATTGCAGAAAAAGACCTCTGTGGTATCCCACTGGCCACAAAAAGAAATGGTTGTCCCATGAATTGCCACTCTTCTATGATGTGTCTGAAAAACATCCTGTAAATGAAGAGCTGCCGATGCCTGTAGGGTGTGGTTGGATCAGAATCCCTGGCATTGCTTTATATTCTCTTTGTATATTCTGCTCTTGCAGTGGTATCTTGCAAAGCAATGCTTCAGGCAGGAATTCTGGGGGCCAGCTCATAGGCATGGCAGGTGCTAAGGGGATGTAGCCTCCTTGCAGATGGAGTCGGATGTTGAGTTTATGTCCATCATTGGATTCTTGTTGGGTAGCCAGCTAGATATAAGCAAATAGAAAACTGAAATTGCTTCTCTGTGGGAATTCGGACTCATAGCACGGCACTATGCCCAACCAACTGTGCTATGCATGAGGTAGGTGCACTTTGGCAGTGACAGATGGAAAGAAATCTTCCCCCCAGAAGATTTGAAACCATAACAGACATGTCAGTAGCCCCTATGGACTCAACACTGCCTCTCTTCTGTGAAGACTAGAGGCTCCACTTAGCAATGGATCCTCTGACTGGACAATCTTCTTATGCGCTCCCCTGGCCTCTGTGCACCAATGATCTTTTGACAGAATGGGACCATTTGATGATCAGTCAGTATTCTAGAGATGTGAACTAATTTGGGTGGGTTGTTTTTCTTGACCACTGAGGCCCGTGTCCTCACCAGAGACAGTCATGGGATCACATTTTCTCATGCAACCTCATTGAAGTGGATGTAAGAGAGAGCAAAGTTGGATTCATAACCTTCTTCATAAATGTCTTTGCCAGAAGGATTTGTAATAGATAGTAGATTACAAAACACCTCCATGAAAATGGTGAGCTAATTAGAATAATAGAATAATAGGGATGGAAGGGACCTCATGAGGTCATCTAGTCCAACCCCCTGCTAAAAAGCAGGACCACTCCCACTAAATCACCCCAGCCAGGGTTTTATCTAACCGGGCCTTAAAAATCTCCAAAGATGGAGATTCTACCACCTCCCTAGGTAACCCATTCCAATGCTTCACCACCCTCCTAGTGAGAAAGTTTTTCCTAATATCCAACCTCGACCTCCCCAGCTGTAATTTGAAACCAGTGCTCCCTGTTCTGTCCTCTGTTACCATTGAGAACAGCCTAGCTCCCTCCTCTTTGGAGCAACCCTTCAAGTAGTTGAAGGTTGCTATCAAATCTCCCATGATGAATGAGGTTAGAATCTTCAGTGGTGACCATGCAGGTGGAAATAAGGAGGAGAAGCAGCATGATGTGTCCATTATCAGACCAGGTGTAGTGACTTACTGGATCAATGGTCCTATTTCCTGATTAAGTGTGGGAATAGGGTGCTGATGTGGAAAAGTAGTTGACAAAAGTCAATGGCAGTTCTTGTAAGCCCTGCTAGTTATGTCCTTTCATTTATCATTGATGTGCTCTTTACGTATGGTCTTCCAACCAGGTGTGAAGCCACCTTGTAGTAATTTCATCTATATCACTGTTCCCTAGTTTGCTTATGAGACTATCATGTGAGACTGTGTCAAAAGCCTCACTGAAATTCACATATATCACATCAACAACTTCCACCCATCCAAGAGGCCAGTGAGGCTGTTGACTGAACCAAGCTGCCATTTGGAATTGGAATTAAGAGCAGTGATGGCTGTGTGGCCAGCTGTCATGTAAAATGACCCCGTAAGGGTGTTACTGTCTGATAATGGAGAAACTTAGTGACCATTTATACTGAGAATATTTGTATTGGTTTAACTACACCAATGTAATGATGCTGATGCTGCAGGAGGGTAATGTGGCCATACACCCTTACTTCTTGTTAATGATGTGTGACAGGAAATCTTAGCTGCATCTTTGCTGAGGTTTCCACCAAAGACAGGCCCTTAATTGAGCTGTAGTCTAATTATTGTTTGTTTGGAGATGGAGTGGAAGGCCAGGCTTTAAGATGCTGTGGGACATTTTGAAGCTCTGCCCAGAAAATCAGCCCTACCCCATGCAATAGCACACTGATCACAGTAGGCGGTGGAGATGTTCAAAATAAAATTTTGCAGCTTGTTTAGCTTCACTGGGTTCCTTGAGTGTGGATCCCTCTTGGTGTTGCTTGAATACGGCTGTGGGCTCTGTGAAGCTCTTTGGTTTAGCGCCTCATGAGTGATGATGGGGGGCTCTCCCCCCAAGGCATTGGTGGCTCCAAAATGACATGCCACTCACAGTAAATTGAGGCTTTGTGACTCACCCTCTCCCCTTTTACATGCCGAATAAACCAGTGTGGGTACTGAAATGATCATTGCTGGAAAGCTGAGTTCATCACCCTCTGAGATGAATATTGCAGTTCACACTCTGAGCTGTTGTTCCGGCTCTTTGCTTCGGTTACACTCCGTTCACATATCTGCTTTCCTTTGCAGCCATAAGAGTGGCAGTTCTGAAAGCTGAGATTGTGGAGACAAAGTTAGCAGCTTGGGAGAGGTGTTGGCACACTGCTCCGCTGCACACTAGGGCAATCTGAGCCTGCCTGAGTCTGATCCGTTAGCTCCACGTGCACAGGATACATGTATATTCCATGTTCGCAGATAGTATAGCGCCACGGGTATGTTGTCTGCCAGTTTGGCCCACTGTGTGGTGACTGTGCTGGGGGGAACTGGCAAATGATGATGTGGAGCTGGTTCTCCACCGGTCTCCAGTGGGAGGGGTAGGCTGAGGCTCTATCCTCCTTCTATATACATGCCAACTAGATCACACATTTAGATGCTAGATGCCATGCAGAGACCAGATGTGAGAGACCAGATGCAAAGGACTTTAGAGGTGGGATTTTTCCTATATCAGAAATAATACATGAATTAAATAAAGTAAGGGGTAAACTAATCAGTTATTTACTTGGGGCACTGCTTTTTGCATTGTGCTGTGTGCTGCTAATCCGGCTTCTCTGTATCTTTGCAGCATCACTGCTCTGTAGGGTGCTGTGGTTTGTGATCCCCAGCCTGTGGGCCAATGCCCCCATTACACCGTCCTCCGTGGGTCCTACCGATCTCATTAATATATCGATCAATGGGGTTCTTTCCAGTGCACACTGTATAATCCCTTGCATAACATGGTCTGCCCTACTGACTTCACCCTCTCTGAGTCTTCACCACGTAGCCCCCTGCAAAATACTGCCAATCCCTCTGCCGTCCCCACTCTGTGACTCCTTCCCCCATTAACAGCAAAACCCCTCCGTCAACTTCGCTCTTATTTTTCTCTGGCATCTCCTGGCTGTTTTCAGCAGTTTCTTGAATGTCTCAATAAAAAGAATGTGTAACTGTTAACTCCTCTTTCCCATTAATTTCTTGAGACTTTATAGGTCACAGAAATCGACACCAGAGTGTTATAGATGTGCAGGTACTAAAATAAATACTAGTAGCGTCAACCGTGACATTTAATTATCTGCCACTCCAGCATTTTCTACCAATTCCCTGCCCCACCCTGTTGTCCCTGTCTCAGGAGTGAGTGGCTGGCTCTCACTCAAGTGCAGCCTTTCCTCATGTCAGCTATCTGGACCAGCTGAAGGGCTACTTCATAACAAGCGAACACGTAATAAAACCCGGGAACGAAATTTTCCCTTCACTGCTGACACACCAAAGCTCGAAACGCTGTTGGAGAGAGGGAAACGTGCAGATTACCTGGTCCTAGGAACACCAAGCATTGACCAGTGTGTATATCTGCAGGACTGGCCCTGGCTCCACAGGGCAGAACCATGGGTCATTAAAGGAGACTCCCTGTCCCCACTGTTCTCCCTCCTCCCTGCTGCCTGGATCCCCCACTTGAACCTGGCATGCTGCAGTCTCTGGAGCATGGCTGCTCTCCTTGGTGCTGAAACGGAGCTGCTGAAAAGGCCATTCAGAGCCGTTTGACTCCACTGCCGCACTTTCATGGTGCTGACAGGCTGTCACTGGCCCAAGTAACCTGTAGAGAGCTCACCTGTAGCATGCCTTCATACCTCCAGCTTTTATAGGTGCTGTACTGTCAGGGGACCATCACGGGTAGTCAGGCTTAGTGGTTGGAGTCTAAATGCCAGAGCCCAGGGACAAAGCAGAGTCAGGACTGAGGCTCAAAGACAAAAGTCAGAACTGAGGGCAGCCAAGGGCTGAGACTGAGTCAGACCCACGAATCTGGGTTGAAGGGCGGAACCGGATTGCCTGGAGTCAAGGATGACGGGAGCCGGGCTGGTCCCAAGGCAGGATTGGACCAGGTCTGGGCATAGGGTCACAGTGTAGTCTGGGGCAATGGAGGAGCAGAGCAGGACTAGCGCTTGGAGTGTGGTGAGCACAGAGGCAGGGGATGCTTTCCTAGTGCCAGCTGCTGGTTCTTCTCAGAACCTTGCAGGCCAGCACCTGCCAAAGCTGGACAGGGTAAACCCAGGTGGTACTGAGCATACAGCCCGTCTGAGCCTGATGTCTGGGGGAGAGGGAGGAATTTACAGGGGGACCAGCTCCCAAAAGAAGGCCTGTTAGCCCAAGCCTTGAGGGCCAGCAAACAGTCAGGAGCACTGGGAGGAATCGAGGTAGAGAATTAAGTTTGGTTCTAATATTCTAAAAGCACAAGCACTTGTTACTTCAGCTGAAAAAGAATCTCCTTTAATGGTTTGCTGTACAGGACCTGTGACAAAGGTAAGTGTTCCAGTTCCTTCCAACAGAGGGCAGAGGTAGACAAACACCATCGCGGCAGTCCTGGCAGTTTTTGCTGTTGTGTAATGTTCAGACTGAATAAATAAATTCAATCCCCAGACTTCCTGTTACAAGCAGGGTTCCTTGCAGTTGGAACAGAACCAACAGGCTGGTGCTTGGGAACTCATGCAGCTTTGGATTTTAGCCCCATCTGTCTGTAAAGAAATATCAGCAGAGCGTGTCCGCCTGCAGCAGAACTCACTTAATTCACACTGGCGAGAGAAGCGTGTCTGGAGTTGATCGCAGGATTTCACCTGTAGTGGAAAAAATTATTTGTGTAACCACAGCAGGGCCTCCCAATCCATGTACATTATAGGCTGTGCAATAGCAGAGTCTGTAGCTAGCTGCCATGGAGTTTTAAGCCACCATTATTTTTACAAGCTATACTAGTACAGCATGTCCCCTGATACATTAAGGAGCATTAGCAAACATATTTAAACCTGCCACTGAAAATAAACAAAAGATTGTTCTGTTTTCCCACAGGCAAAGAGCAAACTGCATGCTTTCAGTCAACTGGAATTTTGTTGCAGATTAAACAAAACTAAAGAAAGAACTAATATAAAGTCTCCAGAAGGGAGGGAGCACTGGGGACCTCTGACTGATCCTTCATGCTATAAAAACTCACAGCCAATGTAGACAGAGAGGCCAACGATATATATTTGAAGGTGCAGTGCTTGGAAAATAGACCAGAGCAACAAACACCTTAAGGATGTTTTATTGGAACACAGATGCTGCCAGATTGCCTCAGCAAGATCTATTCTGGTGATCTCCAGGTAGATAATTCATAAGAAGGTCCAAGAATCATAGAAACTGGAAGGAACCATGAGAGGTCATTGAGTCCAGGCCCCTGCACCCATGGCAGGACCAAGTACTCTCTTTAACCATCCCTGACAGGTGCTTGTCTAACCTGCTCTTAAAAATTTCCAGTGATGGGGCTTTCACCACCTGCCTAGGCAATTTATTCCAGTTGTTAATCACCCTGACAGTCAGGAATCTTTTCCTAATGTCCAACCTAAACCTCCCTTGCCAAAATTTAAGCCCATTACTTCTTGTCCTATCATCGGCAGTTAAGGAGAACAATTTTTCTCCCTCTTCCTTGTGACAACCTTTTAGGTACTTGAAAACTGTTATCGTGTTCCCTCTCAGTCTCCTCTTTTCCAGACTAAACAAACCCAGCTCTTTCAATCTTCCCTCATAAGTCAAATGCTCCAGACCTGTAATCATTTGTGTTCTTCTTTCCTGGACTTTCTCCAATTTGTCTACATCTTTCCTGAAATGAGGTGCCCAGAACTGGACACAATATTCCAGCTGGGGCCTAATCAGGGCAGAGTAGAGTGGAAGAATTACTACTCGTGTCTTACAATGCTCCTGTTAATCCATCCCAGAATGGTGTTTGCTTTCTTTTTGCAACAGTGTTACACTGTTGACTCATATTTAGCTTGTGGCCCACTAAGACACCCAGATCCCTTTCTGCAGTATTCCTTCCTAGTTAGTCATTGCCTATTTTGTATGTGTGCGATGGATTGTTCTTTCCTAAGTGCAGTACTTTGCATTTGTCTTAATTGAATTTCATCCTGTTAACCTCAGACCATTTTACCACCTACAAAGCACTTGCAATCCCTCCCAGCTTGGTATCATCAACAAACTTTATAAGTGTACTCTGTATGCCATCATCTAAGTCGCTGATGAAAATATTGAACAGAACCAGACCCAGAACTGATCCCTGCGGTACCCTGCTCATTATGCCCTTCCAACATGACTGTGAACCATTGATAACTGCTCTCTGGGAGGAGTTATCAAACGAGTTTTGCACCGATCTTATAGTAGCTCCATCCAGGTTGTACTTCCCTAGTTTGTTAATGAGAAGGTGATGTGAGACCATATCAAAAGCCTTATTAAAGTCTAGAAATACCACATCTACCACTTCCCCTCTATCCAAAAGACTTGTTAGCCATCATAGAAAGCTATCAGGTTGGTTTGACACGATTTGTTCTTGACAAATCCATGTTGACTATCACTTAACACCTTAGTCTCTCCTAGATGTAGCATAGGCAGTGATGGGCAAACATATCCCCAAGGAAGTGTTGTCGATTCTTAAATAATTAATCATGAAGCACATGGAGCACAAAGGTTTGACTCGATTGTGTTTTTTCACTCACTCGCTCACTCACTAATTTGCAAAAATCACCATCTTCCTAGTGGAGCTCCAAGTTGTTAGTATGAATTAGCAAGGTTCCCATGGCACGGTCAAGCTAGAAAGTTACAGAACCAAAAGCTTTCCCTGAATGCGGTGTGTGCTGTCTGTGAAATTGCAAACACAATTGTGTTCTAACCCACCTATGTGAAGGCGGCTTAGCATGGAGGATAAGAAACATTACTGCTGTGGAATTGTTAATTTATTTGCAAAGGTGTAATTGAATAAAGAGCATTACGAGGGTTAGACTAAGGGGCTGTTGAGTAGCTGTCAATACTAGTGTTTTATAATTGGGGCTGACCTCTTCTTTCCTCTGTGTGATAAAGTGGCTAATTTAAATTGGCTTGCAGTTAGTAAGCCAAGTAGGCAAAGCAGCAGATGTAGGCACGTGCATTATCCAAGAATAAGATGCCACATTGCCACCAGGGTCAAAATTCTGGGTATGTGCTACAGGGCAATTAGAGAGTCCAGAATGTAGGGCTTCAGCAAAGCACGTACACACTGGCTTGACTTTAAGCATGTGCTTAAGTCTGTCCCTGTTCAGCTAAGCATTTAAGCACCTGAGTTCAGTGATGTGCCCTGCACATGAATACATAACCCAAGAATGTCAGACCAAGGGGACTTAAGCACATACTGAAAGTTAATCATGTGCTTAAGTGCTTGTAATAACCTGGCAGTATCCTCTCCAGAGTTCTGGTCAGGACTCTGGAACAACCAGCTAAGGTCGCCAGCTTCCAGTGGACAGGGCGCTTCTGATCGATGCTGCTGCTCTCCACCTTGTAATAGTGCTCCCTGACATGGTTATGCTGTAAAATGCTTAGCCAAGAAACATTTAGCAACGCTTTTTGTGCCTCGCTAGGCCAGAAATGTCCCCAGGACACTCCCGTGCTTCATCAGAGAGCTAATCCACCTGTCCAGACCTGTGGGGTTTGATTGAGGGAATGGCTGATTCTCTGTGATTCCACTTGTAAGTGGTAACTAAACAGTCTGTCAGCAAGAATGGGGCTGCCTCCAAAGGTCTAGCAAGAGATTTAGTGAGCACAGGGTCATCGATCAATCTAAATCAGGGGTAGCCAATGTTCAGCCCAACAAGAGCCTGGCTGCTGGTGGTGTAATCACAGGCTCCTTAACACATTATAGATGTGTGAGGCTTACATCTTTCACCTGTTTAAATCTTTAGGAGCTGCTGCTAGTCCCGTGCAAATGGGCAGATGAGTGTTGTTCCGATTTCTAGTGTGGGAATGAGCTGTTCATCTTCATCCTGGCTGTAGAGAGGAAGACAGTGCCAGCGTGGTGCGAAACAGAGAGAGCAAAGACATCACAAACCCAAACCATGTTCAGTTGGGGCTCCTGTCCCCAAGAGGGCTCTGCCGTTTTAATTTAGATGGAACATATGGACCAAAGGCGTTAACATGACCCCGTCACTCTCCAACATTAGGCAGTGATAACAGGTTCAGGGGTTGGTGTACAGAGACTTCAGCCTGCTGAGTACCGTGGTGCAAACACCCTTAAAAATTGTTTTATTAAAGACACAGAAAAGAAAGAAAAACAGCAAAAGCATTTGAAAGGTAAAGTATTAAGTGAAGTTTTCATTTTAACAGAGTCCCTTGTTCCCTTTCCCTTTAGCTGAAGAGAGTTTTTGGACGGTAAAACCCTCGTGTCTGTCAGGCTCAAGATGGTATCAACTGGTCATGGTAATGGTAACAATTGGCCTTTTGGAGAAAAGAGAAGTTAGTTGAGATAGACTGGAGCTGTCATCGCTGCTGTTGTTAAAGTCTGATCCTATTTCCTAGAAGACAAAACAAGATGAACACGCACAAAAGGGGAAGAGAAAAGCACAGCACAGTGAGAAAATCCACCTTCTGACTCTGATGCTAACACTCACTTGCAACTTCACTGCTGGAAAAATACAGGCGCAGCACACGGTCTGATCAATCACTCTGAGCTGGCAAACTCATGCCCGTGTCGGGCTGCTTAGCACATTGTTTTAGCTGTCTCTTTGCCACGGGCTTACAGCGATGCTGTAAAATATATTGTTCTGGCTGGCCAAGCTAGGCTTTTATTAGACAAAAGAAAAAAAGAGAGAGAGAGAAGAAATAAGGAAGACGAAGGCAGGTAGTGGTTGGGGTTCAGCCAGAGCCAGAAGTGTAGGTATCATCTGAGTCCCCCTGTCAGGCCTGGGCTGGTTAGGATGTCTCTCAGGGTCAGGATAATGAAGGCCCAGGGTCCAGGAGATGGCGGGGTGGCAGCCATGATGGTGAGACTTGCTCCAGTAGCTAAGTGTTCTCTGCAAAGTGTCTTTCTTTAAGGACCCAGAATGAGAGCAGTGGGTGGAATGCCCCATCCCCTCATTATTTTATCCACCTAGTATCCAGCACACCAATTTCGGTTTATTAATTTTTAGTCCTGTTTACTAGGCATCATCTTAATACAGTGCTTTAGTCATCAGTCTTCGCCTTTGGACTCATGGCTATGTCTACACTGCTAAAATTAGTTCGAATTAGTTAGTTCGAACTAACTAATTGGAACTAATTTTAGTTAGTTCGAATTAGCTTAACTCGAACTAGAAAAAGTTTGTTCAAACTAAGCAAGTGCCATGCATGGCTCTTGCTTAGTTCGAATTAGCGATTCCCATTCATTTCAATGGCTGGTTAGTTCGAACTAAGAAATTAGTTTGAATTAACATGGCCACATTGGTTAATTCAAACTAGTTAGTTCGAATTAACCCTTAGTTCGAATAGCATATTCGAACTTATTAGTTTGAATTAAGGAAGCCCTTAATTCGAACTAACTAAAGCTCAGTGTAGCCATGGCTTTAGTTAGTTCGAATTAAGCCTCCTTAATTCGAACTAACTTGCCAGTGTAGACATAGCCATTCTGTCTCCATTTTGTACCTTTCTCCAACACTGTTTGTTGCTTTAGCTCATTGTGACATGAACGTACATTCACTTTTTGTAGTTGAGCTCGCAATTAGGGGAGATTTGTAGGACCAATTATCACAATAGCTCATTCCTTTCCTACCTGGGCAGTTCCCTGCCTGGTTCAGTCAGCTGCTAGGACTGAGTTGATGACTGGCAGCCCAGGCAAACGTACCTGTTGGTTCCTGTTACGGGCACACGCCAAAATGTAAATCCACGTACACAGTGCAACATCAGCCTCTGGAAGGATTGTCAAGTTGTTGCAGAACCCCAGCCCCTCTCACCCCACCACTGCAGGCCGAGTCTGGAGTCAGAGGCCAAAGCTGCAAAAGGGCAAGAAATGAGCTTGGCTTTGCTGCTGCTGTGCAAGTTACTTATTTGATTTTACAATTTATGGACTGTCTCCATTAGCCTCCCTTTTTGACTGTCCACGTGGTGTGGAGGTCAGGTCACAAGAATCAGCGGGGCTCAGGGACAGGGCAGCTTATCTGCTGCCACTTCTTCCCCCCTCTCTCTTTAAAGCCTCCCTCTCCTTTTGGCCTGGTTGCTGCCTGACATGACTCTCTGAGCTTTCTCTGCCTGGCCTGCATTCTGTCAGGCAACCCCCCCCGGCCCTCGTCCCTAGCTGTGCGATAAACACAGTTCGCTTTGTAAGAGGTTGCTGAATGTTGGCTGGACTTGCGGGGTGCTGTGCGTGTGAGTGAGTGAGAGGGAGAGAGAGAGAGAGAGAGAGAGCTACCTGTAGCTGCAGAATTATCTCTCCACCTGTGTCCCTCCTTCACTCCCTCTTTCTGCCTTCCACCCACTGTAGCTGCCAGCTTTGCAGGTGTGAGTGAAAGAGCGATGTTGCCCTCTAGTAGCTGCCCAACAGATAGGATACAAGACAAATTACTGTTAACAGCTACGGAAGATCTCCTTTAGCTCACGTGATTCAGGCCTGAGTTTTTTGGAACTGAAGCATCCTGGGGAGTGGGGGCAGGTGTGACTTAGTGAGCAGGGGGCTGTGCTGAGATTTCAGTTAACTGCTTTCTTTTCTGTTCCTCGCCCTACCACTGCCTGCTGTGTACAAGTCACTGCTCCCCTCTCTGTGCTTCTGTTTCTCCTTCCATCTGTCTTGTCTCTTTAGACTATAAACCCTTCAGGATAAGGCCCGTCATGGTGTCTCTGGACAGTGCTTGGTACAATGGGGCCAGATCTCAGTAGGGGTCTCCAGGGATGACTGCAAAGTAGCGCCTTGCACAATGATTTCTGGCTCCCCAAGTGGAGTCATTCTAGCATCCATTGTCCCCATCCTGTGGCTTTGTTCTGGCACACAAAAGAAACGTCAGAGAGAATGGCTGTGGTGTTTCCACTCATGGGGCCATAATGTTGCGAGGGAAATGTGTTTTTGATGCTTTAAAGCAAAATAAACTCACTTGCCCCCCAAGTCATGCTTAGCCATGGCGTGAGGGACATGTCATTGCTTGCTGCAAAGTGGCAATGATTTCCTGGGGAACTCTGGTCTCAGTTTGATCAGTGGGCCCCACTTCCCCAAGCAGGGACACTGTGTAACTCCTTGGCTGCTACCCTCAAGGGAGGAAAGACACAACAGAATGATCGCCCAACTTCTCCCTCACAGGGCTAGGAGGCAAAATGTTTTAAAAGGGTGAATGATTAAACTGGACTCAGAAAAGAGTCAAAGAATCAAAGGTACTGTGGGACTAATGCAGTGGATCCTGGCATAGAGGGACTGATGCTGCCTTGCTGGTGTGGTGCAGTCAGGAAGGGGAAGGAGGGGGCTAGCTGCAGGTCTCATCCTGCGTGGAGGTGCAGGGCTCTGACAAGAGCTCTGTTCATTCTATTTGTTCTGAGGAGCAAGGCAGAAATTTGTCATTTGCAGAATAGGTCCCCATGGTGGAATCCATCCACTGGCTGCCCAGTGCAGGGGGTGTTTCTCTTGGCAAGATCCTGGCATGGTAAATAACCCAGAATTTGCACTTGATGGATGTTTGCTGCCTGCCAGCTTGTCTCCGGAGAGATATATAATTCCCTTTCCCACGATTCAGCTGTAATTCAAAGTAATTCACAGCAGGTCCCTCTTCCAACAGGGGAAGGACAGGGCCCTGCAGGGATGGTGCTGTACGTGGGTTCTGGGGAGCAGCACGAGAGGCATGGGAAAGTGGGAAGTCTCTGTGACTGTGCTGAATGGGGCAGTGTGCTTCCATTTTCCAGGGATTTTGAGTGGCTAAGTGGTAGGGCTCAGTTACAGGCCCAGGGCACGGCCTCCAGACGATGGGGTGGATGGAGCCCTGCAGATTCACAGCAGCTCGGGAGCAGGTCTCCAGTGTAGGGTTATCAGATACCAAAGCATTGAGAGGAGGACAGGGAAGTACGAAAAGGAGGACATGGAGAAAATGTAGTATTAATATAACTGTCATTACCATATTATGTCATGGAGAATGGGTAATGATTAATGAATGCATGGCAGCATGAAAAAAATGGAGAACAAGTTGAACAACAGAAATATTCTTAGGGGGCGCATTAACTGCCGGACGGAGAACATGAAGGTAAAAAGGAGGACATGTCCTCCTTTTGCCTGACATCTGGTAACCCTAGCCCAGTGTGCCATGAGGTAGCAAAGGATGCAGGGCAGGGAAACAGCCATGTAGAAGATTAGGGACCCTGCCCTAGAAAAAGGGAGCGCTTGTGTGTGACAGCAGCGCAGGTGGGGATCCTTTTGCTTGGCAAGTCCTGTAGCACCCCAAGAGAGCTGTACCTGGAGAGCGGGGTTTATCGCAGCTGGGCGTGACAGAGACACACTTGTCGTAGTGCTGTTCCTGTGGACAAGCCACACTCAGGAGCAAGTTTCCAAGTTAAGCCAGGGGTCGTGGCTGGGGAGATAGAATACATCTCTTCCCCATCACAGCTGGGCATCACCAGGGCACGTTATATCCCGACCCACATTGGACCTAATTCTGTTCTGTGCCTGGGATCCATGTGGTGCAAAGGGAAGAGAGGGACTATGGGGGAGCTGATTCGGGATCCCTCACTTTGGACCATTCCAGCATAAAAGCAGCAGAGGAGTTACAGGACCGCGGAGCTCTGCTCTGCCATACCCGGGATACCCCGGCCCCGTGAATGCTCTCTCCTGCCCCCTACACTGGAGATGGGGAGTGACAGCTGGCAGAGCAGCTGGCTTCCCCTTTCCTCAGTGAAGAATTCCTTGCACAAGAGGGAGTTTTCTTCACCATTTGTGGGTTCAGTCTGTCCTTTCTGCACCTCTGGAGCAGTACAGTGTAAACAAAGCTGGCCAGAGAATCCAGCCCTTGGATTTCAGTTACTGTCTTATTCATTGCCATGGCTACCAGGGTTCCAGGAGTGTGCCCCAGCCAACCTGCTCTCCCTTCACAGCAGGCTGTGTGTGTGGTGGGTGTGAGGACCTTCTAAAATGATCCCAACTTACCTGGGTCATCAGCAGGGCTTGAACCTTCTGCTCTGAAACAGGAGCCTCTGCTGCTTGAATGAAAGGAGTACACTTAAAATTTAGGTTGACATAGCTACAGTGCTCAGGGGTTTGAAAAGTCTACACCACTGAGTATTGTAGCTATGCCAGTCTAACCTCTGGTGTAGATGCAGCTCAGTTGATGGAAGAACCTGGAAGAAGCTCTAGCAACCTAGCTCCCATCAGCTGGGGAGGTGGAGATCCTACAGTGATGGATAACCCCCTTCCATCGCTGTAGTCTGTCTCTATGCCATGGGGTTACAGCGCCATAGTTATGTGGCTGGAACCATGTCACAAACACATCCATAGTATAGACATATGGGGAGTAGGCTTATTTTAATTGGACCCCCCCGTAGATGGGAAGAAAGACTGTGTTGGTGTGGAATGCATGTTCGACAAAGTTGAGACTACTCGTAAATATCATAACTATCTTCTACATAGAAATTGTCAGACTGCATCAGACTTGAGGTCCGTCTTGTGCAGAATTCTGGACACTTCAGAGAAAGGTGCAAGAAACCTCACAGATCTGAGATAATCTGCCCCATGTCTCACAGGGCTCATGAACCCCTAATAATAAGAGATTGGCTAATGCCCCGAAGCATGAGATGTTGTTTCCCTTCCAAAACTTTAATTAGGCTTAACTCTTATAGGTCTGGTCCGGATACTCTTGTTGTCCATGTAAATACCTAGTTCATCTTTGAATCTTCCTGTGCTCTTGACTTAACATCCTGAGGCAGTGAGTTCCACAGTCTGATCATGCACAACGAGAAAGCAGTGTTTCCTGTCTTTTACTGAGAAGCTCTGATTCATTTTAAGGGACTCACAGCAGGATGTGTTAAGGGATTTGAAGAGAAGTGGTAGTTAATCAGGAGTGAGCTAGGCAGGTAGAGGTACCATGGAGTCCTGGTGAGAGGGGTGTCATTTACCCTTTCTTGCTTCACTAGTTCCATAATGTGCTGAGCTGGGCTGAGGTCCCCAAACGTAACTTCCTCTGGTGCTGAGTGATCTCTGAAGGTCTTCTATGTAAACACCGAGCAAGCCCACTGGCGAGATGAACCCAGTCAGATGGAATCACAGTACAAGATAGCCGAAAGCCCACTCTCTAATATATTTGTGTTGGATCCATGTGTTTGTTTGTTTGCATGAGTTAGATCCAGTCAAAGAGATTCAAGCAAGGGAGGATGTTTCCAGAATCTCTCCTCTCGCCTGCTCTCCAGTCCTGCTTGGAGAGATGGCAGGATACCATAGGCTCTGCAGCCACGGATGTGCTGATGGCATCCAGTGAGGTTTCTCATTCTCCACAGAGAGGAGTGGTGCTGTAATAGGGATGATGCCAACGAGAGATTAGCACTTTACATCCAGGAGAGCCTGCTCAGCTGGCTCATCTGTGATGGAAGAGATGCTGCTCTGAACGTGGAGAATAGAGATGGTCAGGATGTGATTTTTTTTCTCCAGGAAAATTTCTACCAAAATTAAACCTTTTTTTCTATCAAATTTTTTTTTTTGGGAATTTTTCAGCTTTTTGTCACAAAACAAAACAAAATTCAGTTTTGAGTTGCAGAAAAGTGAAATGTTTGGAAACTATTTGGATGGATGTCATGGGTCCACTCAATGCTAGTGGCACCTCCCCCTGGCTATCCTTGGGATTAATTCTACCAGGTGTTGCACCTGCCTCTGGCAGGGTCTTCACCCATCCTGTCTCATGCTGTAGCCCCCTCTCGCTTAAGGAAATGCAGCCTCCTCTTTGTGACTCAGTCCTCCAGCTGGATCACCATCCATGTTCCCCCTCTTCCAGGTTACCACAGCCCCCTTTCGCAAATGGGCTCAGGCAGTGTCCCTGCTCATTGAGTGGTGCCATTTTGTTCACTGTTGGTAAGGGACCCAGGGCACCCCTACTCCAGGTCCTGGTGCAGGGGTCCTCTTATCAAGAGCCAAAGTCTGATCTACTTTCCTGGCTTCCCTGCTCTTTGTCTTTACCAGCCTCTGAACTCTCTCCTGTCAGGGAGGAGCTGTGGACTACCCTCTAATCAATGCACCCTCCAGGAAGTTATTGTGTAACCTTTGGGTGGGCCAAAATTCATTCAGTTGCCCTTCTCCAGTGCCCCACAGAAATCAATCCCAATCCCTGTGGAGAAAGCAACTGGAGACCCAGGATCCAGTCTGTACAGGACTCACAGCGAAGCTTGCTCAGAGCTACACTCACACATTAAAATACTACTAAAAACAAACATAACAATGAACTTTATTAACTACTAACTAAATGAACCTTATCCTAAGAAAACAAACTACAATTAACCAAGAACAATCCCTTGCATGAAAGATACCCAAGAGTCCCAAAGTCTGTGTGGAGTTCACCCAACTCTCAGCTACAGTCTCTGTTCCAGTGTGGAAGCTTGAGTGGCAAGAAATAGCTGTCCTCTTCTTTCTTTGCTGGGATCCTCTGTAGCATTGCATGCAGGCTCTCTCTTCTCCTCTGCAACCAGCCCTCAGTCCCATATGCATGTCTGCAAGGTCTGTCGCAAATGACTCCTTTACATGGAGAAAACATCTTGTTCACTCCTGGCTCAGCTCCTCTCCAGAACACTGAGCACATGGTCTCCCCTCAAGGCAGCTCCTGCCTGCTGTCTACTCAGGCTGCTGCTCTCCAGTCATCTGACTGATCACACCACATCACACTAGCAAGGTACACTGTGGAGCATGCTCAAATTGCTACCACTCCCTGCTTCTGGAAGTTTCCAGTTGTGGGTCACTAATCTGCCCAACAACACTAACCCACCCTCAGCAGGTCTCCCAGAGATAGCCCTTTCAGGCATATGGGTTACAATTGCAGACTATCTCCCTGCAACCCCCTTCTGCTCTCAGCTCCTGGACTTTATAGAGGCCCCTCTTTATACAGGCCTGAGCTGGGCCACGTATAATCACCCCCTGCTCCCCAGCTCCTCTTCCACGTGCAGATAGGGAATTAATTGGCTCACCTGGCTATTTTAACCTTTTCCAGTCTTGTGCAGGGTGGTTACCCCATCACAATGGAAATATTTCAACGATCTAATTTCCCTCTCTCAGCTCCCTTCCATTGAAGGCATCAATCCTCATTCTTCCAAGTATGGGGAAGGCTAAGGTGCCTGTTAAAAAAATTCCTACCCTGGATGATCAGGTAAAATAAGTGGCAAGAAATACCTTCCTCTTTCTGGCAGCTTGCTAGAAAATTTTGCTCCTTCCACTTTGGAGCAGATCTGCCCAGCATTACCTCCAGATTAGCTGTGTGTAGCTCACTGCAATGGGGGATGAATATGAATGCAATATAGAGGATCTAGCAGGGCCCGAATGCTGCAAGCCTACCTTCCCATTGGGCCAGTTTGCCATGAGTCTGTCCTCCCCTGTGCTCTGAGTCCTTCCTTGGCTCTCAGTTCACAGCCATTTGACCATGGCTGCATTTCTGTCCAGGACTCACCATGAAAACTGGGAAAACACAGTTGACAAAGCCCAGGAGGAAAGGCATGAGAGCTGGAAGTGAAACACTCTTGGTCAAGGGGATTTGGCTTTAGAATGAATTTTCAGAGAAGATGAGACTAATCTACTCTGGCTCGCTCAGGCTGCAAGCCTCTCTTGTTTGAGACATCTCTCCCACCATAACTGGACTGAATTACACGCACACACCTTTGCTAAGCAGCACTTCCTATAACCAGCCTGAGAAGAGCAGAAGACTCCACAAAGCTCACTAATGACTCCTTATGGTGATCTAATTGACCAGGGAAATGCTGGGTGCAAGACAAACCCCTAAGTTAACTAGAGAGATAGCCAAGAGAGGTACAAGGAAAACAAGAGAAACTGTGTTCTTTGTTTGTACTGTGCCTAGCACAGCCAGGGCCTGGTCCATGACTGGGGCTGCTGGATGCTACAGCAATACAAATTAAGACAACCCTACCAACCCAGGTCTCCTGCCTCCCAGCCTGGATTCCTGCACAAGGGACCAGTGATGGGGAATCTACCCCACCCAAGGGCTGAGTAGGTAGAAAGGACTAATTAATCCTGGGACAGGCTGCACTTGGAGGAGAGTCAGGGATGGCAAGCTCTAGTTATTGAGCCCAGGTGCCAGGGGCAAACTGAGCTGGTATAAAACCAGGAATTGGCTGTCTGGCATCTGTATGAGCAGAAGCAAGTTAGCTGATTGCTAATTAGGCTGGCTGTGTAAACTGGGCAAGGTTGGGAGCTGGAACTTAGGGGTGGCTAAGGTTGCTAGCTGGCTGACCAGAGCAGGAAATACAGGCTGAGGGGGAGAGGCTGGAAATTATGATAGAAAATGGTGGCAAAGAAGCAAGTGATGAGGAATGGCTTTAGATTAGGAAGAAGGGAGGAAAAATAGAAGTGTCTGTACCTGGAGAAGAGGGAGCAGACAGGAATGGGGGAAAAATCAGAAGGAAAAAGATCAAGATCTGATTATTACCAAATCACTAGTTAAAGCTGTAAAGTTAGGAAATATTAATCTCTTGAAAACAGTGGAATGGATTAGGCAAAGTATTGGAGGCAGAGACACATTCAGAACTAAAGGAATACAGGGTTTATTAGTAGAACATACACATAAGGGACAGAAACTTAAAACAACACTTTTAGGGAAAATAAAAGTAATTTGCCAGCTAACTAAATGTATGACAGAAACAAGAGGGATTATGTATGGGGTTCCACTAGGCATTATAGATAAAATAAAAGAGATACAGGTGAGGACCAAGTGGTGGTAAGTGACTGATTAGCAGGTGAGGGAAAGAACACAGCCACCTGAGTAATATTTAATGGTACCACATGACCTGATAAAGTTAATTCAGAATCTTAACTCTTCTGGGTTAAACCCACTCCTAGTCCCTTTGAAACCTTTTTATAAATGTCAAAGATTTTGCCCTGTGGCAGCTGTCTGTGAGGGGAATGTGAGAAATGTGGAGGATAATACTTGTATGAATGAAAAGAATAGAACTAAAATGCAGCAATTGTGGGGCTAAGAACAGGGCAGCATACAAAGGGTGTGTAGCAATGGAAAGAGCTAGAGGTACACAGAAAATTAAAGCCATCTATAAAATACGCTATGCAGAAGCTATGAAAAGATGTTCACAGCAGAATATGGAGAAGGAGGAAACTGCCAGTTAGGGAAAAGAGCTACTGGTGCAACAATATGCAATTCCGGGCAGGAAAGATAATATAAGGGGAACTGATGAAGATGTATGGTTTGTAGGCAAAGAGAAATTTATAGCATTTATGATGGAAGTGATTAATTGTACTTTACAGACAGGGAAGAAGATTGAAAGAATAAACATTATTACAAAAGCAGCAGAAAAATATTTGCATATAGGCAATCTCTTGATAGACTGCATTCATGCAATTTTAAATGAAGGTAATAATGTAGTTTAAACAACATGGTTCTAATGTGTTTTTGCCGGAATGCACAGAGTTTTATAACACATGGTCAGGAAATAAATAAAATTGTTTTTAAAATGGAAAACAAACTTGATGTGATGTGTACAAGACAAAAAAGATTAGTGAGAAAAGTCATGTTTAGTCTGCCAGAATATGCTGTAATCAGAGAAGAGGTCTACATATTTCTAAAGGACAGTTTTAGTTACAGTGAAATAGATGTATAGAAGTAAGTTTTGAGTACTGTTGAGATTCTTCTCAGAATAATAACACCTTTATACAAATCTACAATGTTTACAGGCCAGATAAAAAAAAAACTAAACCATCTAAAACTGGAGGAGTTAAAGGTCTCAAAGGCCTGTATATTATTTTGGAGACACTAATAGCTATAATGAATTATAAGGAATCAGGAAAACTGATTATAATGGCAAATGCCTGGAACAGATAATGGATGTACACAGCCCGGTATTGGTCAATACTGAGCACCTAATGGGTTTAATGGATGGAACCTGTTCATGTTTAGATCTTGGAATTGCAACAAAAAAGATAGCAAGCACATGCAGCTGGGAAATCTATAAAGATATTGGAACAGGAAGTGATCACTTCCCTATGCTCAAGGTAATATTGGAAACACTGAAGGAATCCCTTCTTGATGCTGCTTAGAAAAACAAATTGGAGTCTTTTTAAGAGTAGGTAGGCTGAATATTTAAGTACCAATTGTGTAAGCGATAATCTAGTGTAATGTCATAATAATATAATAAAGGAAGTGGAAGAAGCAGCCAACCTAGCCGTATGTGAGAAATCGAATTGCCACAAACTCAGAAATCCAGTCCCTAGTGGAATGAAAATTATAAAGCAGCAAGTAAAGAAAGAGAAAGCGAGCATACAAACAAACAAAAAAAGTACCACGAATAGCCAGGACTTAATGAAGTATAAAAGATGTAAAGCTGTTGCATAAGTAACTTTTTAAAAAAACAGGCAAAGAAGAATTGGAGAAAGTACTGTGGGAAAATTAACAGAGAGTACAAAGTTTCAAAAGATATGTAAACAAGTTAAAAGAATGAATGGGATATGGAGTGAAAACAAATTTATACCTGGTCTTAAAGTAAATGATAAAGCTGGAAGTTCTAATTTAGGAAAAGTGGACATTTTCTGAAAAGTGTTCCAAAAAGTTAGTAGGGATAAAAATCAAAGAAAAGGGTTTTGTGAACAAAAAAGAATGTTTGCTGAAGAAAATTGTGAGCTCCTGAATAGCTGGGTAGAAAATAAAGATGATGTACTGAATGAAAATTGCCACATAGCGGAGGTTAAAAAAACAAACTATAGACAAAAGCAAAAATACAGAATCAGGTAAAGGTAGTATATGTAATACAATACGTAAGTGTCGACCAGAAAGGAGTCTGCTCCATTGAAATTATATCACAATATATGTGGGAAAGAAATACTACAAGCAGAATGGAAGCAAGTGGTAGTAAAACTGATAGGGAAACCTGGCAAATTATACACAATATCTGATGGACATAAACTTATTGCCCTCACATTGTATATGGAGAAAATTATGGAAAGAATAAGTGAGAGATCAGTAACATGTGGGGGAGGGGAAATGAAATGATAAACTGTGTACAAACAGGTATCAGGAAAGGAAGATGCACAGCTGATCATATGGAAAGATTAGAAACAGAAATACTGTACAAAAAACCCAAGAGGAACAGAGAGTTTATGACGGCTGTCTTTCTGAACGCTGAGAAAAGCTTATGCCATGCTATGGAGAGAAAGCTTGCAGTATAAAGTAGCTGTAATCAAAACAGGAGGAAAATGTTCTTAAGTGATAGAACCCTACAAGTGATGGGGGGGAGGGGCTTTGCTGAATATTTATAAACTGACTAATGGCACTCCACAGGGGAGTGTTCTGAGCCCAACCCCGTGTAATATTATGATTAATCATCTTCAAACACAGGAGACTTGAGATGGCTGTAGAGAGAACCAATGAGCCTCTCCAGGGGATTTCAGAATGGAGAGAGATTTGTGGATTAAGTTCGCACTTGCTTAAAACAAAGGAAATGATTTTCAGAAAAAGGAAGATTGGGAAAGAATGAAATGTATGTTGAAAAAAATACGGGTAGTTCAAAGTGTTACATTCTTCAGAGGTATGTTTGATAACAAGCTAACTTGGAAGACATATATTGATAATATCAAGACAAAATGTAAAGATAAGATGAATCTGCTTAAAGGTATTGCTGGGACTATTTGGGGTGCAGTTAAGAACATGTGATTTGTGCTGTATGGCAGTGGTTTTCAAACTTTTTTTCTCAGGACCCAGTTGAAACAAATCATTTATGCCCATGATCCAGCAATGACATCTTTCAGCAATGCATTCCAGTCTTCTGGTGGTGGCAGCAGGCGGTACTGCGATCCAATACTTGAGGTCTGCGACCCAGTTTGAAAACCACTGCTGTATAGGGCATCACTAAGATTGGTAATAGATTAATTAATCTATTGGACGCCAAGCCATTAATTCAGCTTCTAAATCGACATTGAAAAAAATGAGAGCCGATCCAAGCCCAAGTGTTACATATTGCAAGTGGTACAGATATTAAGGCTCTGTTGTGTGCTGCAGATGGCAACTGGAGAAATGCCTATACATTTAAGGATGAAATTGTTAGATTTAACCTTTTGTGCTAAGGTTAATGGAAATAGTGGAGATGAGTACTAAAATGAATATACTAGGACCACTGGGAATTAAGTAGACAAGAAGTAACTGGGCACCACAAACTCCTACATGCTAATGGGGTCATAAGGTGGGTAAAAGTCTTAGGTGGAAAGGAAGTTCTGGAAGAAATTAAAAGCCTTAGTCGTGGTAAATCAAACTCTAGAAATTATATGATAAAACAAGTGGAAAAGAGTAGGCCCATCAAATATGGCAAATGACTTTTGAGTTTATACATGGCAAATGGGGTCAGCATTGCCAAATCTATTGTGATAGTTCTAGAGATGATGACACAGGTAAAGTGGGAATGGTGTGTTTTATCCCTGAATTTGGAATTAAGAGATCTCAGACTGTCCAATTTTGTGGCCATTATGATGGCTGAATGATGGGCATATTCTTGGCACTGACCTGGATAAGGGATGCCTGCCAAAGTATGGCTTATCCTGTCTGATTCTCTATCAGGTATAATGGCAATTGGAAAGGGAGCCTCGGAAAGCAAGCGTGATTTAATCAGGGAATATTTTTCTTAACTACAGAGAGAGTACAACTGGATATTCATCTAGTAATAGGGTGGATTCTTGTGTGTGTCAGGATACTAGGCAATGAAATGGGAGAGAAAGCAGTGAAAAAATGCCTTAAAAATACACAGGCTGATATACGGATCCCTCTGAGTAAACAGGACTCAAAGGTTTGGTTGGGGCGATCTAAGGAATGGCAAGAGCTATAGAACAAAGAGGGGAAAAAGGTTCGATGAAAGATGTCCTAACCCTGAGCATAATGGGAGACTTACTAGGTGTGATAGAAGTGCTGTAACTAGATATACAGTACAGTACTAAAGGTCACTGACTTGACCGCTAACTTGTCTTTACTAAACAAGCACCAAGAGGGTTTGTAGGACTCATGCAAAGTCCAGGGAACAGTTGACCTGCGGTGGCAATGCATGGAGAATTACAAGCCAGCTTAAAGTTCTTTATGAGGATGAAGAAGAGCGCCTGCAAGGGTTAGTGGGAGTCCAGGAGAGAACATTATGAAAACGATTCTTTGCTCTTTTAAGGCATAGGACTAAGTGAGAGCTCAAGCGACTTGGGGAGAGCTCACGTTTTGTTCAAGCGAGAGCTGGGCTAGGTAGGGGTGGAGGCTCACATGCGAGGCTGCTGCATCATAAAACCACAGGAAAAGGAAGGAAGAAGGGATTGCAGGGAGGAAGTACTGTAGTCCAGAGGAATCCTGCCTGGGAATACAAACTGACAGGAACCTGGGGTGTACCATCCCTTCGGGAACTGCAGGCCTAGGAGTTCTGGGTGTGCCCACAGGGCCTGGCCCCCACAGAAGGATGCTCGGGCAGGTGGGGGAGGGATTCTGCCGGGCGCTAGCCTGCATGAGGAGGTTACGCAGTACTGTGTGCGAAAGGGTACCTGGCACGGGCTGAGAGAGCAATGCCTGTACTGCCAGAGGCTGGTGGAATCAGTGCTGACACCTGCCAGGCACAACCAGACTTCTTCGTCCTTGGGGTAGGAGGGCGGTGCCTCGCATCCTTGGGTGCCTTTGCAAAGTGTCACACCAAGGCTGTGGATCTGAGTCCCTGTCCACTGCCCTGTGTGTTTGTAGAGCATTGTCACATCAATGTGTGAGTGACTCTGGATATGCACTCGTGTGGGCAGGGAAAGAGCCAGCTGCCCTGGCTTCCCTAAAGGCAGCAGCCCCTCTTCCCTAACAAACCCCAAGGCCTTTCCTGGGAATGCTGAAGGTGAGCATCCCCACAGCAGGCTCTCTGGGCTCTCCTGGCAGGGGACTTGCCAATTCATTGCCTAGAGTGGATGATTCAAAGCAAGCCCTGGCATATTCTTTCCCTAGAGCGGCCCCAGAGAAGCAGGTCAGGAAGGTTTCTGGATCTTCAACCATCCCCCAGATTCCCCCAGACCAGCTATCCTACAGCTTCCTTTCATCTAGAACAATTTACCCAGGGTCATAGTGGATTCTCCACCTCTAGAAATTTTCAGATGCAGATTGGATGTTTTTCTAAAAGGTCAGCTCTAGGAATTATTTTGGGGCTATTTTCTGGCCTGTGTTCTCTTGTCAGCTGGCTTATGCGTTGTGTGTCCTTTCCGTGTGCTGCACAGATAGCTGGGTCTGGAGACCCTGTTACTACTACCCAGTGTGGTTAAGAGCTGGAGGCTGAAATGTCGTCTTGGTAGTGTCTTTAGGCGGCTCAGTGCTTCTCTCCTTGCGGGTTATTAGTAGATAGCGCAACGTGTTAGGCCATAGACACAGTTCAGTGACAAAGGCACCTGGCCAAGTTTGTTGACATCAAGACACAGCCCTAGCGCCTGGCTCCAAGGTTACAGGAATGCGGACACGGGTGCACTGTGGCAAGGAATGGTGCGGTGAACAGCAGGACTCTCTGGTGCCTCCCTGATTGAACAAAGCATTAAGATGAAGTACCCTGACATTTATAAACTAACACAGCGCTGACACACCACCTTATGTAATCCATGACATCTACCTCCCCTTGTTCCTGATATCTTGGACAAAACGCTCCTATTCTTCATTGGCAACCATGTTATCTTGCGCGGTGGAGCTGTGCTAGAGAGAATATATTTACATAAATATCTAGTGTCTGGTACATTAACAACTCGGCCAAATGGATGTACTGCACAGTGAACTTGTAAGCATCCACTTTCATACATGGACTGATTTTGGTTCACAGCCTTTGGGTCAGGCCACAGCTCTTGAACCAGACCCAGTGCTCCAGATTCTCCAGCTCTACTGCAGGTTCTGTGGGGGTGCGGAGGTTAGACCAGAGGATCACACTGGTCCTTTCTGGCCTTCGAATCAAGGAATCTGCTACATTCACCCCTGCAACTTGTTGCACTGAACACAGGGCGGTTATAACAATGGCAGGTAGGATGTGAGGGCCTGGCTCAGTGATGGGACATGTGGTGGGAGGCGGCCAGGACATGGGCTGTGCTCTGTGGAGCTGCATTGGAATGCTGATGTTGTTCCGAGAAGCGTGTGACGCTGCGAGGTGAAATGATGGCAGGATCAGCATCTCTAACAAGTTTAGTTGGTTCCTAACTGCAAGTTAAGAACCTGCTAGGTTTGAAATGAAGTGCCCTCATTATCTCCGCTAGCCAGACTGGCTCCCCCTAGCCCCCCTGGTTCCCCAGCCCTATCCGCTCAGCTCATTTTAATCATAATTTGTTAGGCTATCACCCTGGAGTGCCTATCTGGAATATTAAGACATATGTAATGGAGCATACATAGATATATATTCTACTCCCCCACCCTCCGAAATCAGATAGAGCCCATAGTAGAAGAGGCTGATAAACCCTGCAGGCAGCGGTGAGGCAGGAGGAGAGGTAGACCAATTTAATTAATTCTTATCATTTCTGACAGAGGCAGAGAGCGCTGGGGAGGGAGAGGGATCTCCTCAGGTTAGCCAGCAGACCTGTCTCCATTACTGCCCTCAGAGCAGGGAAGAAAACAGTTTGATCAAAGAGGTGAAGGTTGCAGGCTCCCCGCCCCCCCAGCCCCCATGCAGAATGTGCAAAATTGACCAGGCAGGAGGGATCCCCGGAAGCAGCCTGTGGGATGGTGAAAGCGCTGATGTAGGCCCACAGAGAGATGGGGTCATGGGTGGGAGGATGGTCTGGAGCTCAGGGTGAGCTGGGTTCCATCCTTGACTCTCTGACAGTCGGTGGCAGCACCTCTGAAGATGGCCCATAGCCCCCCAGCAAGTAAGCTCCCAAGTAAGGGGAGCTGTGGCTGTGGAGTGCCCCTGAAAACCAGCCCCACCAACCCCTGTGAAACCTCCACCAATCAGCTAAGGCAGTCTAAATCCAGAGTGGCCCTCAAAGTTCTGACTGCTCTGCTTTACATAGACCACTCCCTGCTTCTGGCAACCTCTACACCTCCCCACCCCACCACAATACCTCACACGTCGGGCTCACCATGTGGTGCAACTTCTCATTTTCATCTTTAAGGATATATATTTTTAAAACTAGTGGCTTAACTTGTATATGCAGCCCTGGTGCCTATGTGCACACAGCTCTGACTCTGGGGCACACAAGGGGTGGTGCCCATATGCACCAGCCCCAGTTGGGGATGGGTGCAGGCAGGGGGAGGGGATGCCACAAGTGTACAGAGTGAGGGACAGATCAAGTTTCAAGTGCCCATCTGCTTGTGCAAATGTAAGACTTGCACACAGATGTTGAGTCCTCCTGCTCTCTCCCACCACTCCAACAAGTTGACCTTTGCAGTGGAGATAATAAACCCAAGCTTGCCTAGCCTTACACCACCCACCTTGGGAGGCAGCCTGTCTCCAGCACCCCTTCTCCCCCATCCTTATTGCCTCCTCTGGTCATCTCTCCTCTCCTTGCTCTCTGCATTCTTCACTTCCCTTGTCTGTCATCTTGCTGTGCCTCCCCTGCTCCATTCACAGCCATTGGAGCACCCATTGAAGTGAATTATGATGACAGCCTGTTTGCTGCTCCTTCTGGCTCAAGGCCTTGCATGCATTTTTGTGATGTCCTTCCTCGCTGGCCATCCCAGCCCCTTGGCTCAGAGATTTCCCATCAGATGACCCTCGCTTTGCCGGGCCTCAGGGCTCCATCTGCTCATGGCAGGAACTAAGCACTATTTGGAGAAACATCCAGACTTGTCCTTTCTGGCCTGGAAATACCCAGAGATTTTAGTGTTAAAATGCTAAGTGATCTGTACAAAAAGTTATGAGCAATCCCCAGAGTTTAGCGGAAGAAAAAACCATCAACCTTCAGTTTCCTGCTTAGAGGTTTTGAATCATCAAAATCCGGGCAGCTAAATGAGTCAAAACACTGAAAAGATATAAATATCCATTGGTAGGTATTTGAAGAAAATATAAATAAAATAAACTAGACTCTACTGCCTTGTCCAAGGCTATAAACGCCTGAAATTTATCAGGCTTTCTTGGTATCCACATAGTGTAGAGTTACTTGAGCCTTTCCAGAAATATTTTCAAGATCATTCGATGGCATTTATCTTAACACTTGTTCTGATCAGCTTTGCAGCAAGAAGGGCATCGATGTGTTAGCCCCTCAGCTGCTACAGTGCTGGGGGCCACCAGGAGGATCCAGAGAGATGGATGGAGCTGGGGCTGAAAATTACAGTAGTGGGCAGCTAATGTTCTCGTGCAGAGGTCCAGCATGTGTTAGCATCATTCTTGAATCTTGGCCCTCTCCAGGGTCCAGAAATGTAAAAGCATCCTGAAATGTGTTGAAGACCTCATGCAGCGTCAGGGTGTCATGAGGTGGATCCTCAATGACTGCCGATAAACAGCCACTGTGAATCTTGCCTGATGACGTTAAGTCATGATGAGAAGCTGCCGCATTCTGACACTGTGTTTGCTTGGCAGGGCAAACCTTTAAAGGTGGACACCCTGGAGCCACACAACCAGCATTTCTGTCAGCCTAGGCTATTCACTCAGCTCAAAGTGACACTTCCAATGAACTGGCGTTTCTCTAGGAGTGTCAGGAAAGGAGAGAGGGGGAGATGGGGAAGAAGAAACTCTCCTTGTTGTGGTAAATACAGCAGTGTCTGCTCAACTGCTCTGCCAGGCAGATTGCTGCCATCTTGTCTGCTTTGCCTGCCAAAGTAGCTAGGTCTCCATGCACCCGGCACACCCCTCTCAGATGAGAAGGCACCCACCAATGACACAGGACATTCCAAACCTCCCACCAGGCATGAGGGGAGATTCCCTGGGCAGACTCCTCTCCCTCTTGTTATAAAGCCATTTGGGCCAAACATTCAATGCTGGCTTCTGTTGCTGTGGCATGGACAGCTGGACATCAACCCATCCTGGCCATCACAGTATAGGTGTGACTGGCTAATTGCCAAAGTGACTGTCTGTTCATGGGTGCCAGAGTGGACGTTGGGACCAGGGGCAACCAGGCATGAGTTAGAGCTGCTATAACTTATGCTGAGGACTGGGAATCTGGGGGCCACAAGGGCGATATAGAGCTGAGAGATGGGTTGCCTGTGCCCATTGGTCTGTGGGGCAGCCAGCAATCAGACTGGTCTCAACTATCAGACTGACAGAGAAAGGCATATCCTCTTTCCCAAACACAACCACTGCTACATGCAAACCAGACAGGACCAAAATGGAGGCTGGTTTGGGTCTGACCTTTGTTCCCTTGTTTGTAGTGAACGCATCTAGGAAAAGGGAGCTGGTTTTTACTCTGATCTCTGATCTGTCCTTATTTCACACACCTGATACATTTCTACTCCTAGGTGAGGTGAGCCTCACTCACTGGGGCTGAGACCCACCTGGGTTTTTTTGTGTTTTTAATTGCTCCTTGAATCTCTGCTTCTCCTCTGGTGGCCCCTCCCTGAAAGGGGCAGAGGAAAGTGGAGAGTCTTGTGCTGAAGGGCTGGAAGAGGGAGAGTCTGTGAGAGTCCCTTAACAGGTGGATGAATGAAGACTCTTCCCTAGCAGCTCACGCTCCTGGCTGTGATTTTTGTAGGCGCAACAATTGTTCTCATAAAACTGCTTGAAGAGGCATTAACGTCAATCTGATGTCTGACATAAAGAAACATGTCTACCTGTGCATATAATCACGAGTGTGCCTGCATATGTGTACCCTCAGAAATGTATATGCACCCCTGTGAACTATCTGAACCACTCTGAGCGAGCAAAATGGGGTTAGAGATCTGAAAGAAGACTCTTTCTTGGGATATTTCTGATACCAGTCCTAGCCAGATTTAACTTGAGAATTTGAGCTACTTTGAAAGTTGTGGTTTGGGGCTG
Organism: Pelusios castaneus; assembly: GCA_007922175.1. Classification (NCBI taxonomy): domain Eukaryota; kingdom Metazoa; phylum Chordata; order Testudines; family Pelomedusidae; genus Pelusios; species Pelusios castaneus. The sequence continues at coordinate 3,079,517 of ML685765.1, forward strand.
AAATCGGAGGTGCGGATTTGAATAGCTGTATGGAAATTTCGGAAGCTCCAAAATTTCATTTCAGTTCATTTTTTTAAATGGATGAAGATTCAGCAGCATTCACAGCTTTTCCCAAGCTCATCACTAGTAAAAATATAGGCGTTGCTAATATAAGAAAGCGATTCTTTGGCTTTCTCACCTTAGGCTAATTCAGATTTGCCAGGATACAGAGTGGAACAACTCAGGCATCTCTGGGAATGCTGGTGCAGGTTCACACATGCAGGCCATATATAGTGTCTGTGAAATCTTTCTTTGATATATGGGATAGAACAGACAGCAGAGGACACAGAGCCATGAATGACTTGATGTCTCCCTAGAGGACTCAGTTAACCTTCTATAGAGATGCGATTTATCACTACATGTGCAGGTGAGGATTCATTAGTATCCCCTAGTGAAAACATACCTGTTCTGAAGGCAGCGTCTCCGTTCCTGGAATGTACTCATCTGCCCTCTGTTTGCCAGAGCTCCACAGATGGCAGGGGAGAAGATCACAGCTGGGCAAGAATTTCATGCAGAATAAAAACACGCACAGACTTAGACTCTCCTTCCTTGACAGCAGCCGGGAGCTTTGATCAAGAGCAGCATTTGACCCCCTTGTACATATGAGTTATTTATTGCAAATGAGGGTGTACAGACTATAAACAGAACTGACCCTACTGACTTCCATGGAGCCGCTCTGGATATAGCCTGCATAAGGGAGAAAAGACTCAGGCATTTGTGCTTATTTTTGCTGTACGTACAACATTTCTGAATTAGGTTAGATGAAGATCAATGGCTCAGGTCCTAATATTCCTGCCCTCCTGAGCAGCTTGTTTTGTTTTTTTTTCATCTTTGGCCATTGCATTTCCATCTAAATCTGACTATAGTTCATTTTCATTTGACATATTAATCTATGCCTTTTCTTGTACAGCTAATTCATCCATGTATGATGACAATATAGTGTAACCTGCACCATGCCAAGAATATTTTACCTTCTTTTGAATGGCAATGAATGACACACCACTCAATTCAAGGTGCCCATCGCTTTCTGCAATTGATCTAGTGACTCTTTTTAGAGCAGGGGAGTCAAACTCATTTGCTAGGCTAGATTTGCTGGGCCAGATTTGACTTAAATGTACTTCAAGTGGGCTGTACTTACCATAAATCGAAATACTAGGGCCTACTGGCATTGTGGAGCACTAGGTATGCGAGACTGCACTCAGCAATATCGCGAGACCACGCGCTCTCTCTCTCTGTTAGGGAGAGAGTGTGGTCCTGCGGAGCGCAGTCATGGGCCGAATGGAAGAAGTTTATGGCTGTATCTGGCTTGCAGGTCATATGTTTGACACGTCTGCTTTGGAGTGTTTTTATAGCCAGCAGGGACAGAGTTTGGGGATTGAAACAGTCGCTAGCTTTGCCGGCAGTAAGCGCTGTCACCTGAGAGATGAATGTGAGGCAATTTTATTACACAACGGGAGGCATGTCAGAAAGTTATAGAAACTGGAAGTGGAAATGACCTTGTGTGCTACCAGGTCATCCACTGACAAAACATGCTGTTCATCTGTGTTTTCTCCAGTTTTACATGACTCAAGCAATGGGTCAACCATAGCACCCCTTGGGAATTATGCCTCTGTCTCACACGTTTCAGAATCAGGACAGTTTCCTTGCTATCCAGCCTAAATTTTCCTTTACTCAGTTTTACCTCATTACTTTTTAACTAGGGCTGTCAAACAATTAAAAGAAAAAAACCAAAAACCAATGAATCACAATTTTAATCACACTGTTAAACAATAATAGAATGCCAGTTTAAATTTATTATACATAGTTTTGGCTGGTTTTTCTACATTTTCAGATATATTGATTTCAGTTACAGCACAGGATCCAAAGTGTCCAGTGCTCATTTTATATTATTTCTGATTACCAATATGTGCACTGTAAAAAAATAAAATAAAATAGTATTTTTCAATTCACCTCATGCAAGTTCTGTAGTGGAATCTCTGTCATGAAAGTACAACCTACAAATATAGAATTTTTTTTTTTACATAATTGCATTAAAAAACAAAACAACATAAAACTTAAGAGCCTACCCATTGGAACTTGATGGAGCATATGAATGTTTAACATATCTGGCAGATAAATACCTGCAATGCTGGGAACAACAGTGCCATGCAAACACCTGTTCTCACTTTCAGGTGACATTTTAAATAACAGGCAGGCACATTGTCTGCCAGGGATCTAATAAACTTGGTTGTCTTCGTGATTGACTGAACAAGAAGTAGGGCTGAGTGAACTTGTATGAGGTGAACTGAAAGCTACTTTTCTCTTTTTCACAGTGAAAATATTTGTAATAAAATTTATATAAAGTGAGCACTGTGCACTGTACACTGTATTCTCTGTTGTAATTGAAATCAGCCTATTTAAAAATGTAGAAGAACAAAAACATTTATAACAAATTTAAATAGGTTTTCTGTTTAACAGTGCAGTTAAAACTGATGAATCACAACTATTTTTTAAATCTAGTCAATGTGTTTTGGATTAATCACTTGCATTGACTGCTGTATTTTTAATGTAATATGATTATTATTTGTATTACAGTCATAACTAGACAGCCTAACTGAAATCAGAGCCCCATTCTGCTAACAGTTGGACACACAGTAAGAAACAATTGCTTCCTTTAAGATTTGTCAATGTAAACTGACAGAGGGTAGCAGGGGAAACTGAGGTACTGAACAAAGAAGTGACTTGCTCAGGGTCACCCAGCAGGACAGTGGCAGAGCTGGGAATAGACCCCAAGTCTCTTCCCACCCACTTCAGTGCCCAATTTGCTAATAAACACCTGCATTGCACCCAGAAGCAGAATACACAGGTGTATGTATCAGTTCTGCCTTAATAGGTGGGTAGCCACATTCAGCCCTGCCTGGAGCTTCCAAACTGTAAACAGAGTGAACCAGCTTCCCTGGGAGGTTGTGGAATCACTGTTAGTGGGAGTGTTTAAGAACAGGCTGGACAAACACCTGACAGGGATGGCCTAGGTTTACCTGGTTCTCCCTCAATCCCCGGAGCTAGACTAGATGACCTCTCAAGGTCCCTTCCAACCCTGTCTGAAGGGGATGAAGGATGATGTGGGAAGCCCTTCCTGAGGCAGGGAAGACTGAAATCTTCAGGCCAATCAAAGATGGTGAAGGACACCTCTGGATACCAGGAGGAGCAATAGATCCAGTAAGCTACTTAGGCATCGAACTACTGAAGCAAAGCATGCTGCTCTGAGTGAACCTATGATTGGCCAGATTGATGTGCTTTGTAGTGGGTTAATGAAAGTGTTGTGTGCAGTGACTCAGGGGCGCCCAGCAAAGGTAGGAAATGTTATGGGATGTTGTGCATGTTGAGAATCTGTTGGACAGTTGAAATGTGGACTAGCTTTCCTTAGAATTGTGCTGAGACTGTAGCCCTGGATCCAGACACTCTTAAACTCAGAGACAACATGGATCTTGACCCAGACTTTGTGGCTCAGAGCCCATTCCCAGTTCTCTTGGGAAAAATGTCAGGAAGTTGACCTCAACTGTGGAATGTGTCTGGCACCTCAGCTGTGTCTGATGCGGTTTGGGAAGGTCTCTGCTGTCAGGCAGCCCAAGAAATGATCTAATAGGACAGGATGTGGCCTAGCAACTCCTGAATTCTTACCACAGCTCTGATGCTAGTAGGCAGGTTACTTAATCATATCTGCCTCAGTTTCCCCACCTGTAAAATAAGGCTAATAATCCCTCCCTCCTGACGGCTGTTGGGAGTATGTTTACTGATGTATGTGCTGTATAAGAATTAAATGGGATTTTTTACTGCTGCCAGTTGCTGTGAGGCAACTGCCTCTCCAAATTCAGCAGAAGGCTAGTGAGTTGGGGTAAGGGAGCTGTGTGGATCTGTGTGATGGTCAGGAAGCTATTTCCCTTGGTCGTATGCCCAGCGGTGCCAGCTAGACTGCTCTTCTCCTGCCTCTCCTGTGCATTTCCTTCACCGCACACCAAGAACAGAGAGTCTCTAGCACAGCCACAGCTGACTGTATCCAGCTCTCAGGTGGCTACTTTCTGAGGGTGGGGACAGGCACAGTTCAAATGGGAGTGCTTCCCTTGTTCTCCTAATTGGGAACACATGCAAATCTCCCCAGTTGCTGGCATCATTCAGCAAACAGTTAGAAGACTCCAGTGACTGGTAACTGCACAGAGGTGTCGGTAGAAGATCTTGTCTCTACACTGTCCTGGTGCCTGGCTGGGCTGTTAAGAGCAGGTCCATTCAGCTCAGACAGTTTAGAGTTGCTTTCAGGTATCTGTGGGAAGTTAGCTTTTTAGTGTATGGTTTCGGTGTATGCAGATGATGGCCTTGGTATACATCCTGAGGAATCCTATCCCAAGGCAGTAGAAGCTGTGACTGCTACTTCAGACCCATGGCCCCTTTATGGGCAGACTGGCCAGTGCATCTGTTATGTTCATGGCACCCAAACAGATCAGTTAATTAAAAACATAAAATACTCTTTTGGGAAAGTTGTAACATAACACTGGTTTCTTAGAATCCAAACCCTAACACAGAAGGACCAAAACCAGAGACAAAGCAGGCTGCTCCCAACAGCAGAGAGGAACAACAGCCCAGCTTGCTCTAGGCTGGCTCTTTACAGACTGGTTGCTGAAGACCCTCGTTGTACACTTCCCTACAGAGCCCCCTAGACTGCAAGCAGGACCAGGAAAACCTTTGAGAATTTGAAGTGGTAGCTTATGACTTGAACACCATTTCAATACATCACAGATCTGTGTAGTGGGAGTCCACCTACCTTGCCTCTCCTCTAGCATGTTCCCAAATCTTCACAGCTCTGCAGTGCTCAGGGCCACATGCCAGAGCAGCATGGGAGAAGGAACTTGAATTGACTCCAGAGAAATCAGAAGAGTATCCAGAAAATACTTCATCACCCAGGTGTCTGCAACCTGTGGCTCCAGAGCGGCATGTGGCTCTTTGGCTGCCCCCTTCTGGCTCTGGGCTCCAGGCCTGCCTCCCCCCACCCACCTCTCTATTACCACCACAGGACCCTGTGGCAGGTGCCCTGGCCCAGCTTTCCCCGCCAGGAAGCTACACTCATTGCAGCTCTCAAACCACACGATTATTAAAGGAATTTTTAAAAATGGCTCCTCTTATCTTTTGGGTTGCTGACCCCTGATTAATGAGCTGGGAGGTGGAAGAGGTTTGTGGGGGAAGGGAGAGTGAAAATAAACTCTTGGGGAGTAACTCCATTGATTTAAGTGGCGTTGCCCCAGATTTACATCAGTGTTGATGGAAAGCAGAATTTGGCCCTAGGTGAGAGATTTTTGTCCAGGATGCTAAAATGCTGGGAGAATAATTGGAGGAGATGTGACATGGGTCCATTCCTGGAGGCTCCTCCAAGGTGCCACATTTCGGCAGATGGCAAGGGGAAGATTTGAGGCTGGATGAGGCTGGAAGGGAAGTCTTTCCAGAGAGAGGCACAGAACCCAGTGCAGAGTTGTTGTGGAAGGCGATGTGACTTTGAGCCTCACAGGCTGCCCTGCAGCTGTTTATACCACCCTAGCCCATTACTGCTTACATCCCACCCAGTTTAACTTTCGCCTTCTTCCAGCTCCTTGGCATCGAAAGAACCTCCACCTAGTCTCCCTTACCCATTGGTGAAGCAGGTGTAAGTACATTTTGGGGAGTGAGCCTGGCACATGGACCAAAGATGGCAGTGTGCCACTCTGATTCTGGCACTGCCAGCGGCTAGTTCAGCTCTCAGCACAGGCTAACTCAGCCTCCAGGCTGCCACAGCTCTACTGGAAATAGCAGGGGCATGAGAATTTCCCAGCCACATCCCTCCTCTTCAATGGCCTGTCCCTGCTCCAGGATCTCCTACTGATGCCCCAGCCAGGTCATCCCTTTACACTGGGGTCCTTTCCTTGCGGCGGGGGCAGGAGGGAGGTGTCTCACATCTGCTTTGTGCTAGCTAAGGTGGTGCAGAGTCCACAGCCTCTGGATGAACTCTCCACTGAGGGAGCATAAGGAAAGTGAGTGTGAATTACACCACCTTATGCATCCTCCCTTAATTCAGGCCCCAGATTGATACACTGAGCATGTTCTCAGAGCAGCGGCTTTCTGTTCCCGTTGGCTAGCCCTGCCTGTGGTGGCCTCGCGATGTTTGTTTTGGAGTTTGGCCGGCTCTGCTTGTTGTAATTTATGACCCAGCACCAAGTCATTTGTCTGTAGGATGTGACTTCCTCAGCACTCAGTAAGTTGCTCCAGGAACCTGGTTCTGACACCCCCACTCCAGGGCTCTGGTGCGACAGCTCTTTTACTAAAAATACACTTCAGAGGAGGAGGAGGGTGGGAAACCTGGAAAGGATTTTGCTTTTAATTAAAGGCATTATGTGCATGTGTTCTGCAGTTTGGTGGGATTGGCTTACATCAGAATGGAAAAGTTCCTCACTTCCTGGCAGCCAGGACAAGGCACAGAGCTGTTCAGATCAGTATCGCAGGCCTTGGTAATTCCATTGCACGCCCATTCATCAGGCACCACATAGGACCCTGACTATGAAACAAGAAAAGAAACTGCAGCTCCTGGGGGGAAATGGCTCACGTACAGAGAAAGAACCCCCAGGTCAGCAACAGGCCAGTAGGGTGTGGATTGTAAGGTCAGGGTGGAGCTTTAAGGGATCGGATGGTCTTGTGGTTAGGATGCTGGATTGGAGCTCTTGAAACCTGGGTTCAGCTTCTGCCCTGCCCAGACTCTGTGACCTTCGGCACATGACTTCCATTCTTTGTGCCTCAATCCCCAATAGTCCTCCATCCATCTCTTTTGATTGAGCCCTTCAGGTCAGTTGTCTCTGTACAGCATCTAGCACAGTGGGACCACCAGGTGCTACCATAATAGAGACATTAATAGGTCTTTGCTTACTAAGCCTGACTCTTCCTCCTGTCTAAGAACTAGAGTGAGCCCAGCACCCTGACTACTTGTTGGCACTGCAGAGAGGAGAGCTGGGCTTGGGATGTTGCTCCTGATCTGGCCAGAGGAGGTAGCTAGGGATGAGCACTCTCCTGCCTCTGCAGTGCCCCCAGCCTGGGAGCTTGGGCCAGTGATGTGGGCAGCAGAGTGCATTAGTATCCAAGCATCTGGCCCGTCAAGGGTTCCAGCATCTCTGCTGCACTTGCCACCTCAGTGCAAATGTGTGGTTCTGATCCCAAATCTACCGAAGTCAATGGGAGTCAACACATCAATGGGGCATGGATCAGGTCCTGTTGGGCCTCTGCTGGCTACAATAATGGAGAGGCTACCATGTCCCAGGTCCTTACGACCAATCCCTCTCTCATCCCACCACCATTCTCCATCACCTTTCCATGATACTTTAGAACTCCATTTACCCCTTCTTCCTCCCCTCTTTCTCACTCCTTTGCTTTCTCTTGGCATGTTTTCCTTTGGCCTTGGCTTTGGCTCTGTGCTCTGCATCTCTTGCGGTTCCTCCCCTCCCTCATCAAGCCGGCTTTGGTCCCCTCCATTGTAGGTACTGGATTAATTTACATGATACTGTTTATCAGTTTGGCAGCTGGCTGGTGGGTTTAGTGCAGTTTATGTAAGCAATGCCATCAGGTAATTATTTCAGTATAAATAAGACTATTAATGCTGTCAGAGGGCCCTGACTGACTAGCGATAGCCTGTAAAGGGGTCCCCTCCTGCATATGCGTCTCTCTCCCTGTAGACTCTCTAGGTCTGATTCTTCTCTCACTTCCACCATTTTGACACCAGTATAATTCACCCCCCAGATTTACACCAGTGTACGAGAGAGAAGGAAGGGGTCAGGTTAGAGCCATTCTCTCTCTCTCTTTCACTCACTTCTGTTACTTTCTCACTGACAGAACTTCCTGAGAGCCAGGCTCACTCTGTCCTCCCACAGCAGGCTCTGTGGAAGTCAGTGGGAATCACTTATATTTCATGGGGAAAGGGATCAGGCTCTTCAAGGAAAGCCTTTAAAGTCAGTGGGAGTTGTACCTAAGACAGGACTGAATAGGAAGTGAGGGATCTGGTCCCTTGTTGCTTTAGTTGTCCTCCAAGGGGACAGATATCCTCAGGCCTTCTCCTCCCACTACAGGATGGGAGAGGCCCCTGTAGTTGGGCTGCTGGTGTTATTCCCCAGCTGGGCGCTCACTCAGTTGCCATGCCCTATATGTAAACCCTAAGCCCTGGCTTCCTGCCTCCTGTAATCTTCCTGGAGTGGCACCAGAACCTAACGAAGGAGAAGTAATGATAATAAACCCAGCCACTGAGCTGCTTGTACTCCGGGCCATGGGAGGATTCGCTGCTCTCCCTGCTGTGACACTTGTAGAGAAGAATGTGCTTGGGATGATGCTGATGATTTTCATGCCTTTCCTAGTGTGCTTAACAAGTTGCTCATTAGACTGAGCGCGTGAAGGAGGTGGAATTCTCCAAAGGGCTGCTGCTTCGGTGCTTGCGCTGTGCATTCTAACTGAAGTGAGCTGGGTCTGGGGGAAGGGGACTGGCATAGCTGGGACAGCGTGCTGCCATGGGCTGGCACTCAGATAACCTGTGTTCGAGTCCTGCCTTTGCTACCAACCAGGTGTGTGAGCTTGGGCAAGTCACTTAACCCATCTGTGTCTCTGTTTCTCCTCCCGCCCTTTGTCTATCTGGGCAGTTAAGGTACTCTCTCTCCTGTGTGGGAAATATAATCAAGGTCTCACTGAGCTGTTTGTGGCCTCTTGGTTCTACTGTAACACAAATAAAAAGCGTCTGACGAAGTGGGATTTTCTCCCACGAAAGCTCATGCGATAAATAAATTTGTTAGTTTTTAAAAGTGCCACAGGACTACTTGTTTGTTTTGCTGACCTAGACTAACAAACTATAAGGAAAATGCCAAACTTTTTGGAACCAAGAGATGCCTGTGCCTAGAGCAGGAGATCTGGGGCCATGAAACACGGGCTGGTAAAAATCTGCCCTCCGCACCTCAGTGCAGTTCATAAAGTTTGGGTCAGGAGACTAGGCAACTGCCCTGGCATTTATCCAGGGTGGGCACACCACCCTGTCCTTATGAAAAGTGCTCTGTGGGAATGTTTCATGCCTTCCTGGGCAAATCGTGCCTGACCAACCTGATTGCCTTCTATGGTGAGGTGACAGGATTTGTGGATGCGGGAAGAGCCATTGACGTGGTATACCTTGACTTTAGCCAGGCTTTTGATATGGATTCCCACAGCATTCTCATTGGCAAGTTAAGGAAGTATGGGTTGGATGAATGGACCGTAAAGTGGATAGAAAACTGGCTAGATCAATGGGCTCAGCAGGTAGGAATCAATGGCTCAATGTCTAGTTGGCAACCAGTAACAAGTGGAGTGCCCCAGGGGTCGGTCTTGGGGCCAGTTCTGTTCAACATCTTAATTAATGATCTCGATGATGGGATAGATTGCATGCATAGTAAGTTTGCGGATGATACCAAGCAGGGGGGAATGGTGGACATGCTGGAGGGCAGAGACAGGATTCAGGGAGACTTAGATAAATTGGAACACTGGGCCAAAAGAAACCTCATGAGGTTCAACAAAGACAAGTGCAAAGTCCTGCACTTAGGATGGAAAAATCCCATGTATTGCTACAGGCTGGGGACCCATCAGCTAAGTGGCAGAACTGTAGAAAAGGACCTGGGGGTTATGGTGGATGGGAAGCTGGATATGAGCCGACAGTGTGCTCTTGTTGCCAAAAAGGCCAATGGCATATTGGGCTGCATCAGCAGGAATGTTGCCAGCAGATCGAGGGATGTGATTATCCTCCTCTATTTGGCACTGGTGAGGCCACATCTGGAATACTGTGTCCAGTTTTGGGCTCCCCACTATAGAAAGGATGTGGACAAATTAGAGAGTCCAGTGGAGGGCAACAAAAATGATTAGGGGGCTGGGTCACATGACTTATGAGGAGAGACTGAAGGAACTAGGCTTATTTAGTCTACAGAAGAGAAGACTGAGGGAAGATTTGATAGCAACCTTCAACTACTTGAAGAGTGCTCCAAAGAGAAGGGAGCTAGGCTGTTCTCGGTGGTAACAGAGGACAGAACAAGGAGCAATGGTTTCAAGTTACAGCTGAGGAGGTCGAGGTTGGATATTAGGAAATCTTTCTCACTAGGAGGGTGGTGAAGTATTGGAATGGGTTGCCTAGGGAGGTGGTGGAATCTCCGTCTTTGGAGCTATTTAAGGTTCGGTTAGACAAAACCCTGGCTGGGATGATTTAGTGGGAGTGGTCCTGCTTTTAGCAGGGGTTGGACTAGATGACCTCATGAGGTCCCTTCCAGCCCTAGGATTCTATGATCTCATTTTCACCTGTCAGCACTGCTAGCCGGATCTGGCACAGAGATTCAGTGCTGCCTCGGAGGGAGGAGACCCATTTTCGGCAGCAGTTGGTTTATCCTTGATTGTTACCCTTCCAAGAGCAGAGCAGGCTATAGACCGCTTAGCTCCCAAGATGGGATTAAAATTACAGCCCATGGCTTGGCTAACATCCTTCAGCCACTCTTTAATTGGTGGCACTCTACCCCCGGGTATGGGCCAGTTTATGTGTTGCCATGTCAGCATGTAATTCATTGTTATCACAGAAACTTTTGCCCCCACATGTGCACATGCATTTCAGTTGTGTTGTTTAGGCAGTGGTTAAATCTTGAGCAGAGCAGTGTCTCAGCTCTGATGGAAAGGTAACTCCTGGAACAGCTACCATACTGGTTCCATAGCCCAGTTCAAGACTGAAGGCTGTGGTAGGAAAACTTTAGTATGCCTGCTACAGAGATAGCAAGAGGTCCAAATGAAAGGGAATGTACTGATGCAAGCGACGTGAGTCTCCCACTTATACCAGTTTTACACTGGTGAAACTCTCTGCTCTTCAGCTGAGTGATTCCTGATTTCCCCTCACCGTGGTGTAAATCAGGCCTCACTGATTTCAGATGTGGCTGTAACTAGGTCTGGTCAAACCCACTCAGGTAAGACTGAACCTGAACTTTGCCTGAATCTCAGGTTGATCCTCAGCCATTCTTAAGGCTTCAAATAGACATGTCTATAGTGCCTGCAACTGCCCCTTTCTACACCTGTGATTTGCTCACTGAAGGCAAGGGAGCAAAGGGTGCGTACGACCAGCAAAACGGTATCTGGAAAGTCATCTTTCCAAGACAATTCAAGATGCCCACTTGAAGAACCCAGTCCCCACCTAGGAGAGCCACATGAAACACACAGCTCCAAGGATGTTCCCCGTGCTGTTCCTTAAACACATCAAAGGACTCCATCTGGTTTTCATTATTCAAATGAGATGACAGGGTAATCAATATAAATGGTAAAACGTGGCCAGGATTAGTGTCAGCTCAGTTGTGGTACTGGATAAAAACTATTGAGACGGAGGATTAGCTGCTACTTACAGGAGGGCTGGCTCTGGCTGCAGATTGCATGGAAGGTCAGACAGCTTTGCGAAGCTTCTCTCTCCAGAGGGCGGAGGGCACAGCGCTCAACAATTTGGGGAGGGTCAAAGGGCGAAATAGGGCTTGTGGTCAAGGCATGTGTTATTGTCCGTCCAGAATATGTGTTATTAAAGATAATAACTGCAATATGTCTAGCTCCGCCGGCTTTTTATTGCTAATGTATTGCTAATTGTGCTCTGCTCTGAAGTAATACTCGTGAAATAAGATTTAAAAAGCATGAGGCTTAAGAAAATAAATCAAGGCTACCGCACAGCCTCAATGATCTGCATCTCAATAACTCGGAACTGCCTGGTGTTTGAAAGAAAGGGTCACCTCCCTTGGGGGTTTGTTGGGTTAATTACTGGGGAAAATCCCTCCACTGTCCAAACTGCTTCCCAGGGGGCAAGTCTGACAATCCAGATTCAGCTACAGTAAGGACAGGGAGAGAAAGAGATAGCCCAGTAAGAAGTTAATGCACTGGGCAGGGATGGCAGTTTGGATTATGGCTTTGTAAAGACCAGTGGCATCAGCCATGTTGGCTCAAGCAGATGTTTCTCTGTATTTCTGGCCTGCCGTTGTTTTTATTTAGGTCCTTGGCTGCCCATCCCTGAGCTGGCTGTTGTCAAACCCTGCTTTTCACCCCAGTACGCACTGTGGTATTGGGAAATGTCAGCTTCAGGATGAAGTTAAAAGGCCAGGACTCGTGCTGTAGCTCTGAGTCGAGGCTCAGGGGCAAAGCAGCGAGAGGACCCAGGAGATGTTGCAAGCTGGAATTAAGGGACATTGCCCAAGCTGCAGGAGAGAGATCCCTGAAAGATAAGGAGATGCAGCAGGTCAGGAGTGAGGCATGTGGAAGGAGCCTGGCGCTGCAATGTCAGAGACTGCTGCGCGTTAGGACTGAGATGTTCTGGGAGCTTTTCCTGACACCTGCCATTGCTACCAGCATCTTCCTGTCATGAGCATTAGGAATGAAACAGCAGGACTAGCTGAGTCCAGCAATATTACATATATGAGGCAGTTGTTTCTTATGTGGTTTCCATGGTGATGGGACGGGGTAGGGGGAAAGGGCAATGCCCCCGAGTCTTCTCCAAGGCAGGCACCAGCCAGTCTGTATGGAAAGTTAGTCCCTGACCTGTTTCTCCTTCTGCCTTGCTCCCAAGTTTTATTGCATCTCCTTCCCTGCTGTTGCTATGGAAACCTGTGTGCCACTATCCCTGGTCCTACAGTAACACAGAGTGACACCAGCCATTGGCCTCAGGGAAGAGCTCAGGAACTCAATTTGGGTCTTTTCAAGGGTCCACTTGGGCCACATCTTCCATCCTCCCTCGTCTCTGCAAATACTCAATAAAACATTATTAAAAAAAAAAAAAGTGAAAGAGCAAGATTGACACTTCCTGAGTTATTTAATCTGGCTCTGCTGGTCCTTTATTGAAGTTCTTGGTGCCCCTTGGCCCTTCGGTGTGCCACATCACAGGTATGTTTCATCAAGTCAGTGACCATCTCGTTTAGGGTCACCTGGAGACATTGATAATCATGAGAGGAGATTAAATTTCAATCCCTGTCAGGAACAAGGAAGAGGAGGAGGAAATAAAGGCATCTTTGCAGAAGAGGCTCTTAAGTTTCAGCCTCATCTCTTGGCCTCCCACAGATTGACCTTGACACATGGAGACTACATGCTATTGGAAGAAGAGGATAACACAGTCTCAAGGCCAATTTTTGAGATTCTTCCTTTATTTTTACTCAAGCCCAGCTCCTGAAAGGCTTCTTTTTCCCCGTTTCTTTTCAGAATAAGGATTTCAAGGTTTCATCCTATGGCTAGGATTTGCAAAAGTGACTTATGGGTGCCTCGGTTTTTTGGTGTCCAATTCTGAGACGGTTTTGAGAGGCCTAGTCTTCTATGGGAAGGGTGGTCAGCACTTTCTGAAAACCAGGCTTCTAAAATATCTAGGTTTGTACAACCCCAGTCGGGAGGCAACCCAGAACCACTCACCACATTTGAAAATCTATTTTATGATCACTGAGCTTTGGGATGTCTCATCCTGCTCCATGTGAGACGTGAGCAGGGTAATGTTCAACAGGAGGGTTTTTTCATCTCCATGTTCCTTTTGTACCCTGGCTTTTCTTTTCCTGCATTATGCGATGAAAACATTGATTTCTATAACTTTAGATTATAAAGGGGAGGGAAGTAATACACATGTTTTGTAAGTGTCTAAGTTATATTTCTTTCTGATGATTTAAAAGATTTATTAAGTTCTCCCAAGGAAAAAGAAAATCCTAATAAATAAGATTCTCTAATACACCCAATGAACAAAAACAAAATACAAATACTCAGTTTAGAAAATTGGCTGAGCTTCAGCCTGGGCCAGTTTCTCTCTATAAACACATCTCTGTAACGCCACAACATGTTATCCTTGACTAAATACACCTCAAAGTATTTAGATGATAGAAAACTTTAGTCAGAGGCATCCATAAAGCAGGCTCAGGTTTCTATGAAGTCGTCTGTATTGTGTGTCTCTCTGAAAGTGACTCTTGTGCAGGACAGCAAATTCTGTAATCCAGTTTGACAGAAGGTTACGGTTAGTACAGAAAGTGACTTGCAAGATTAGAGTAACATTTCCTAGCCACTGGTAGTGCTTGTTGCTACATTCCTTTCATAAAGCTCTTTCAAAGTATAAGCAGAAAAAGGAAATCCCTTCCAGTAATATAGTTTTGGATACACGGGATGTAATTTAAGGAAAATTAATATGATTGCTAATTGCAAGAGCTGGCTGGTTGACTGCTGCAAGAACTGTGCTGTAAAACACTTGCTCTTGTAGTGAATGGCCGTTCAGCTTAATCTTGTTCATGCTAGAGGTGAATGTATGAGAATTTTTTCCATCACATGGCAACACACAAACATTTTCACACTGTGCACGCTCATGGGTTTGCTCAAACAGTGGATGTTGCAGGTTACTACAAGTCACATCCATTCACATGTCACCGTGCATGTGACGCTGTACTTCTCATGCACATTCATGGATATTTTCATCCCCTTCATGCTCCTTCATGCACATACAGAAAGGTGTAGCCTCACAAGATATGTCCAAACCCTTCAATGTTTGCAAAGGATTGGCAGTATATCCCAGTGGATAGGGCACTGCATTAGATTTGCAGAGATGTGGATTCTATTTCCTGCTCTGCCACTGGTCTGCTGGATGAATTTAGACACGTCATGTCCCCTCTCTGCCTCAGTTTCCCCATCTGTAAAGGGGGAATAATGATACTGATTTCCTTGGTGAAGCGCTTGAGATCTATGGATGAAAAGTGCTATAGAAACAATAATAAGTTATTATTATTTTTGTTGGGGGTCTGACTGTTTTTGAACCAATATCAGCATTCACATGCTATTTTTTAAACTGTCACTCATTATTCTCTTGCTTAAAGGGTTGTATCCATCTGATCAGGCCACGGAGACAATACCCAACCATAGAGTGTTGGATTAGTGAACTTTTCACAACCTGTGTCCTAAAAACAGTTCATCCAACTTACTCAGCAGAAACTTGCAAATAATAAGTACACGCAGTGCAGAAATCCAGAGCAGTTCACAAATGATTTTTGAACATGAAGGATGGGCTTAGTTGACTGGGCAATTTACTAATGAATTAATTGGCCAGTTCTATTAATTTGTTCCCAAACAGAGTCACTATGCGATGAGGCTACAGCTGGCTTGGAAGTGCCAGAACAGCATAGAATTTTCTGCAAAGTGAATTAACTGTGTTTAATTTAAAAGGAGTCCAAGAAGTAGCTAAAAGTCATTGAGGCCTGGAAATTGGCCTGTGATGCAAAGCTGACAGCCAGAGTCAGATGTGAAACTTGTCATACTGACGATGTTTGCATGGTCCTTGACAGGGAGAAAAGAAGCTGAAATGAAGCCAAACTTCAGATCCAAGGTTTTTGTTCTGTCCATCTCAACTGGCACCATAAGGAAAAATATAAAAACCCAAGTTTTTTTAGAACAGATGACCTTAAAACCAATGCACTAAAAGGGACAGAACAAGTACAGAAGTAATTCAGATTGATCAGGCTTCTTGTATGAGGCATTTCAAGCACCGTGAATGCATTTCTTTGCAAAAGGTTGGATAGCCACTGTACATGCTACACTGGCCAGCAGACCTTTTGCAAACAAGTCTATTCAGGGTGCTTAAAATGCATTGTCCAAGAAATGTGACCAATCTGCATTACTTCTGTACTTGTTTTGTCCCTCTTAGTGCGTTGGTTTTAAGGTTGTCTATTCTAAAAAACTTATTTTTTTATCAACCAAGACTAAAAGTAGCTCATATTGAAATGTATGAACAGCAGCTTTTCAACCACAGGTCAAATTCAAACCAGCGAGTAGCAGGTGCCCAGGTTCCTGCCCAACCTCTGTACCACAGGGCCAAATGCCTGAAAGGCTTTGTGCTGGGCACAGGTTGTCATTTAAACCTATAAACATTACACCATCTGCTGGAGAAAGGTGGGAAAGCACAGGGAATACATACAGACAGACAAAGTGAAGTTAATATAAAGATCGTCTAAAAATATGAAGCATATTCTGGTTGGGAACAAGTTTGAGCATGTATCAGCTGTTGGCTGTGATATTTCCGCCCCCACACGCCCCTTTGTTATTGACTGTTAGGGATATTTGCATAGAAACTCAGGATGAGACCCTCGATTTGTGTAAGTGAGTGCAGCGCCATTAAAGTCAATGACTGTGTCCAGCAGCTAAGGGTCTGGCATAGAATCTGTGTTGCTTCGCAAATGGAGCCACAATCCTGTGGAGTACATCAGAATCTCAGGGCCAACTCCATCCCAGATGGAGCTCCACTGACGTCAATCCATTTGGCCTCCTTCTACTCTGCAAACAATGCCGGCCTTAACGAATCATTTGTCCATTTCTTCCACTGCCATCTCCTGGCCTTCTTCCAAGCCACTACTTTGCATGAAATGCCCTCAAAGTTCCGATCTGCTAACCCACTCACACAGTGCTCCTCATGTCCCTCCCTCCAACTCCCCTTTCCCTTGCTACCCTATAAAATAAGCTGGGACTGACTGCCTATAATATGTGCATGTTGTCAGTGCTTAACAAATAATAAATAGCAATGATGCTAATCATACTACTCCAGGATGAATTTGCCCTCTGCCTTTCAGTGACAAATAAGCAGCAAGAGCAGATGAGCTCCTAAGGATCAGCAATCCTATTGTAAAGCAAATGTCCTTAGTATTAAAAAAATAAAATAGGTGAAGTAATACAGAAAACCTGCAGCATCAGCTGAATTCCTAGTGCACGAGGTGTTAGTGGGTTCTCTTTAATATGGTTTTTCTTGCTGTTATATTAGTCTCACTTGTGAGCATGCCAAGAAATCAGCAATGTCATTAAAAATATGAGGCAATTCATTTTTGGTGAGTTTCCCAGCAGGTCGT
This sequence comes from Pelusios castaneus, assembly GCA_007922175.1. Classification (NCBI taxonomy): domain Eukaryota; kingdom Metazoa; phylum Chordata; order Testudines; family Pelomedusidae; genus Pelusios; species Pelusios castaneus. The sequence continues at coordinate 3,096,448 of ML685765.1, forward strand.
TATTCCAAATTAATCTGAGTATGTCTTTCAGGGAGAGTGCAAATTGCGCATGTGTGAATAGGCTGCTCTGAGGTCGGCCCATAGACAGAAAGTAAGGGATTATATATGTGTGGGCTTTAACAAGAGCAGCATGAATGCCAGCAGTTTTGGTCCTTTGGATTGAGAGAAATGAGGTGAGCAAACTTTTCTTTCCTGACTTGAGTCCCCAGTTTGTCACATTCTGAAGAATGCCCCTCAAGTTATGTATGTGAGCAATCTCATTGACTTCGGCAGAGTTAAGCACGTTCTTAGGCAGCTTGCTGAACTGGGACCTTTGCTCACAGCTGTTTGCACCAGTTCAGATTCATGCTGAGGTCCAGGTAAATGGAACCTACAGTAAAATTTAGCCCAAATGGATGAGTTTTATTGTGGTTCAGGAAAAAGTGAGCACAAATCCCATGGAAACTACCACGTCACATTGTTTCCACCTCTGGGCTCAGGCCACACAAGGTACAGCTACATTTGTGGGGGTGTTTAGAATAGATGCTCATGCCCAGCTAGCGTGAGCTCAAAATAGCAGCCTAGATGGTGAGGCAGGCTTCGACAAGCAGCATGTCCTACACACCTGAACCTCCAAGGCATATACCCTACGTGGCTCTCTGCATGCACAGTGCCTCCCACGTCTCCACTGCTATTTTTAGCAGTGTAGTGTCTTGCTGCCAGAGTCCTTCCCTTTTGCTTCCCTGCAGCAGAGCTTTTGACTGCTGCAGGTAGTGACATATGAATGCAGGCTGCCTTGCACTGTAGTGTATAGCTACACGTGTAGCGCCTGTACACGTAGACAAGGCATCTGAGAGGCAGCCTTCCAGGGATGCATGTGAATTCAGCATCGCTTGTCTGGGCTGCTTTTTTCAGAGCATTTTGCGCAGCGCTGACCCTGCACCACTCCCAGATGCCAAAGCTCTTAGCTCTGCCACCTCTCCTCTCTCTGGAAATAGTGGAAAAAGCTGCTCCTACATTTCCAAACATTCTGTATGTTTGCATCAGACTTCGTCCTGTCCTGGCCACCCACTGCCCGCTAACTTCAGTGCAAGGTGAGGACACGCAGTATTTCACAGGATTGAGGCCATAGTGGCATTTCTCACTGACTCTTTTTGGAAACCAAGCTCTCTATTATAACTAGCTGTGGTGGCAGCTGTCTTGCTAATTCTTCTTGACTGTCAGTGTATAGGAGTCCTGTGTAAGTGATTGCAAATGCATCCTGCTACCTGCCTTCTGCTTGGTCTAACACAAAGCAGAACTTTACATAGCATGACCATGTGTCCCATTTTTACCAGTACAGCTTTAGTTTTTCAGATGATGTCCTGATGTCCCAGGAACTTTTTCAAGACATCAGAAATGACCTGAGTTCTCCCCCCCCCCCCCACACACTTCATCAGTTAAAACAGTCATTCAGAAAGCATTGCTGTACAAAGCAGGATTTGCTCCCTATTTCCCAGGAGGAACCCAGCCGGTGGAATGAGTGTTCAGCATGGAGAGTAGAGACTGGAGTTGAGAGAAATGCTGAATGAATATAAATGCTATGAAAGCAGTTCTTTTGCTTAAAGTGAAGGTTAACGATGCTTGTCTGGGATTTCAGGATGGTCTTGTTCAGAACAACACTTTACTGGAAAATTCTACCACTTCAAGAAATAGGCTTGCCTTGCTGTCAAATCAGAACTGATTCCAGCAAATATTAAAAAATGCACATACTTTTGTCTTGTACCATGTTGCCAATGTTCAGGATTTTATTGTGACATGAACAATAGTTGGAATTTTTCTTAATGTCCCTGCTGAAGGAAGCATGAACTTGCATGAGAAATTCAGCTTTTTTCTTTTTTTAATGAAAGCTCCTGCACAGTTACCAAGAAAAACGTGAAAACTTGAAGCAGGTGCCTCCTAAAGTCTTAGAAACTGGAATACAAAGACAAATCAAATATTTATTTTTAATCTTATGATTAAGACAATCTCATGATTTTTTGAGGCCTTTATTCATGGTTTTTGAATTGTTGGAGCTGGCATTACTACTGATCTGACTTCTGGTCACCTTATGCTGACCATTATGTGGAGAAACCCAGATTTCACGTTGCCATAGAGTCCTAGAAGATTTGGGATGGAAGGGACCTCAGAAGATCATCTAGTCCAGCCCCCTGCTCAAAGCAGGACCAACCTCAACTAAATCATCCCACCCAGGATTTTGTCAAGCTAGGCTTTAAAAAACCTCTAAGGATGGCGCTTGCACTAGCTCTCTAGGTAACCTATTCCAGCGCTTCACCACCCTCCTAGAGAAAAAGCTTTTTCTAATATCCAGTTTAGACCACCCTCCACCAATGCAGTTTGAGACCACTGCTCCTTTGTTTTGTCATCTGCCACCATTGAGAACATCCTAGCTCCATCCTTCCTGGAACCCCTTTCAGATAATTAAAGGCTGATATCAAATCTCCCCTTACTCTTCGCTTCTGCAGACTAAACAAGCCTAATTGCCTCAGCCTCTCCTCATAAGTCAAGTGCCCCAGCCCTCTAATAATTTTCATTGCCCTTCAGTGGATTCTCTCCAATTTGTTTGCATCCTTCCTGCAGTGGGGGCCCAAAAATTGGACACACTCCTCCAAATGTGGCCTCACCAGTGCCAAATAGAGGGGAATAATCATTTCTCTGTATTTTCTGGCAATGCTCCTACTAATGCAGTCCAATAAGTTATTAGCCTTCTTGGCAATAAGGGCACACTGCTGACTCATATCCAGCTTCTTATTCACTGTAACCCACAGGTCCTTTTCTGCAGAACTGCTGCCTAGCCAGTTGGTCCCCAGTCTATAGTTGTGCATGGGATTCTTCTATCCTAAGTATAGGACTCTGCACTTGTCCTTGTTGAAACTCATCAGATTTCTTTTGGCCCAATCCTCCAATATGTCTAGGTCACTCTCTGTCCTATTCCTGCTACCACCATCTACCCTATCTACCACTCCCCCCAGTTTAGTGTCATCCACAAACTTGCTGAGGGTGCAATCCATCTCATCCTCCAGATCATTAATGAAGTTGTTGAACAAAACCAGCTTCAGGACCAACCCCTGGGGCATGCTGCTTGAGCCACTGATCACTCCCTGGTGAGCCCAATGATCTATCCAGCTTTCTGTCCACCTTATAGTCATTCATCCAACCTATACTTCTGTAACTTTCTAGCAAGAATACTCGGGAAGACTGTATCAAAAGCTTTGCTAAAGTCAAGGAATATCACATCCACCGCTTTCTCTACATCCATAGAGCCAGCCATCTCATCAGAGAAGACAATCTAGCATGGTGGAATGGTTCTTCTGATGGTACACAAGGGTTAAATGGGGAGGCTGGTTTTTGCTATCACTAATGTTACACTTCTAGGGCAGGAAGCAGGACTCTTCTGCAAGATGGCTGCCACCAGCAGGAGGTGCAGAAGCACCGTTTATAATTTGGAAGCTTTTTCTCAAACCTGCTGCCCAAGTTCCACATGGTATGAAAAACATTTTCACACTCTGAAATTTTCAGAGGGGTAGCCGTTTTAGTCTGTGTACAGCAAAACAAATGAGAGTACTATGGACCTTAAAGACTAACAAATTTCTTCGGGCATAAGCTTTCATGGGCTCCAACCCACTTCATCAGATAATGCCCATGAAAGCTTATTCCTGAAGAAATTTGTTAGTCTTTAAAAGCTTTTCTGATGATGTTACTAACAGGGCCAGTTAGTGCCATTTGTAGTGGAAACATCTGTCCTTTAGGAACTGGCTAATGGTGCCAATTAATTTAACATGGACTACAAAGCCCAGCTGGTAATCACATGGCTCAGGCACTACTGATTAGGACTGGAGTTGACCCAGTGATTTACAGGTGAAAGGCTCCATAGCCTCTAAATCATGGATCACACATTGTTTGTTTCCTATTCAAAACATATCATTATACTAGACAAAGAGGATATACTAGGCAAAGAGGATAAATTCAGTGTTTTTTCCAGCACAGTTTGTGATGTTATCTAATGCCGATGACAATGTCTGTAAAGTGCTTCTTATCTGAAGATCTCACAGCTTTTATGGACATGGGTAAGCATCATTATCCTCATTCTACAGATGGGAAAGTGAGGCCCAGTGAGGTGTAATCATTTACCCTGGGTTCCAGCATGAATCACAAATAAAAATCTCAAATCCTGATTCCCAGTCCCCTGCTCTAATCAGTGGATTATATTTCTTTCTCCCTAGAATCCATGCAGCCCTGATTCCCAATCCCTCTGCTCTGGTCACTAGACCTTACTCTTCTCCCAGAGCTAGGAAAGAACCTAGGAGTCCTCACACCTCACGTCCCTCGCTCTAACCATTAGGCATAACTTCCCTCCTGGAGCTCGGGCTAAAATCCAATAGTCCAGACTCCAAGTCCTGCTCTAACCATTAGTTCCATTCCTCTTCCTCACCTAGGGCAAGAACCTATAGGTTCTGTTTCAGATGCCATTACTCTAAGTATTAACCCCCACTCATCTCCCTAAGCCAGAAATTAGAATCCAGGAGTCCTCAAGTCTGCTGCTCTAACCACTAACATTCTGCCTTGCATTCTGAAATTGTCTTGGCTATTGCTCCGTGTTGTGATGTCATCAGAGGGCTTGGAATATCTAAAGGACCGAGAGCTTCAGAGTTGCATGAAGTTGGAAGCATCTTTGAAACCAATGACAGGTGGAAGTTATTTAAGAAAGTGTCTGGGATGGATCATTTTTAATCTCTGTTCCATGTACATGAAGTATAATAGATCTGCAGGTTGTTCACTCACTCGTTTGATAAGTTGACAGGAAATAAAGTAATATTCCTTCTCCTTGTTTCTCCCTGATTCCCTCTCCCCATGTGCCGGCTGCCGGCTGCCAGCCTGTGTTTGGGTGAGTGAAGTCTTGGACAGATGACTGACACCTTCGGGGAAAGCAGTGCAGATGTCATTTACGTCTGAGTGGCGGTCTAGGGATCAGTATGACAAACTCCCCTAAGCTGGAGAGATGTGGGGTTGCTTTTCAGAAAAGCAAAAGAGAATTAAATGAAATTAGGAATTTCTTTTTAAAATGTGGTCTGTGGGGGGTGGAAAGGCAGTGCCAGGGATTAAGGATGGCATCGAGGTTAAGGCACTGGCGTCACAGTTCTTTCTCTCTGATATTGCCTTTCTTCTATGCTTTGTCTGTTTTGAGTAAGCTCTCTGGGGTCAGGGACTCTCTCCCTATGGTATATGCAATGCCCAGCAGAATGAGGCTCTGATCCCACTGGTACATCTAAGGACCTACAATAAGGATAAGAAGATTGAAGGAGCTAGCCCTTCCTTTTGTGCTCATTAGGAAGTCTGGCTGGCATGAAATGTGCTGGGGGTGTCAGTGTGACTGGCAAACGCTAGCAAATAAACACAAGGTGAGAAGTTCAGTGCCCAAGGCTATTGCAGGCAGCCTTTGGCATGGGAATGCTGACCCTCCACCTGTGATCTGAAATCACTCCCATGCTCCACCCGGGTCTGGGTTTGTACTGATTTGAATGGCAATAATGTTCATCTCTGATGCTCTTGTTACAAGATTACTTGTGTCTTTTGAGGAGCTGGAGAGGCAGGAAAACTCTCATGAGTTTCCCCTTTGTGGGATTTCCTACAACGTCCTTCTTCTGGAGGAAGCTTTTTGGGACACTATGGAAGGTTCTCCCCCATGGATCCTTGGAGATCTGTAGGAGAGGGCAGCTTTGTGGGGACAGGAACCCCACATGGTCAGTTGACCCTCCCTGTGTGCATTAACAGCTGTGGAAGGGAGCCAGAAGGAGCTAACACAGCTCTACTTTAACTTCCAAATTCCACACCAGGGTAGCACTGCAGGGAAGGGTGGGTCTTCTGCCTTAGCTCAAGCCCCACAGCCCCTTCTGCATGGGTCCTTGTGTGGGAAGGAAGTGATGTCACAGTGCAGCATTCCCACTTACCACATGGGCAGAGAGAGCTCACTCCATGGACCACCCTCCCTTTGCTTGCAAACTCTTAGGGGTGCTCCCAAAGAGAAAGCAGCTGGCTCTGACTACATGGATTCCCCCAGGCTGGCAGTGTGTTGGGCTGGCACAGCTGCACAGAACTCATCAGGGTATTACCAGCAGAGCTAGGAAAACATCCCCTGTGGGATCAGGTGAAACTCAGAAACTCCAAACCCAGGCCAGGTAGGTTGGAAGGTTCCCAAAACCTGGGCCAGGATAGGAACAAATCACTTGCCCTCAGGAAGCTTGCCAGTTCCTGAAGAGCCCAGTCAGAACCAGGATGTGTGTATGTCCAGGACCAAGACGGATGGTTTGGGTGTGTGACTCGGGCACCCCTAGGTCTTTCCCTGAGCTCTGACAGATGAGGGGGAATCCCAGGAGCTATTCTTGTGAAGTCCATGGTGGCTAGTGCTCCCCGCTTCTGCCCAGCACAGAGACGCTCCCCCACTTCAGTGCAGATCACAGACGGCTCCTTGGTTCTGTCCGTGGGGGGCATTGCCTGTTAGTCAGCGATGCTGCTAATGGCCTGAAAATGGCAGCACTGCTGCATCCGTTCCGATGAGTCCCCCTCTGAAGCCACATTTGGTTTGCTCCCTTCTGAAATGGGAAGGGAAAAGGAAGGGCCTTTGTAAGGTTACCTTTCAATCCAGCCTTGCTGGGGATTTTTTCTTCTTTTAAATCTGCTTTGAGTTGTTCTCTTTGAAAGAATTTTGCTTTTCAGCTGTGGGAGGTGAGCTCTCTGCAGCCATCTGGCCTTTCACCAGCTCCCCCTTTCCTTTTGTCTCTTCCCTTTGCTCTTGGAAATGACGCAAGGGGGAGAAGTGAAATGAAAAGACTTGCAGCACTGGAACAGATCTTGTTGTTCTCCAACTCTGTGGCCAAAGCCAGTGTCTGTCCGTGGCATTTATGTGGCCCCATCACCATAGCATCTCAGTGTTTTATGTATTTATCTCCACATCACCCCAGGAAGGTAGGGCAGAGCTACTATCCCCATTGTACAGATGGGGGACCAAGGCAAAGAGACAGACTATGTGACGTGCGTGAGGTCACTCAGGAAGACTGGGAGAGCAGGGGATGAAACCCAGGACTCCTGCATCTTCAGCTAGTAGCAGCCCAGCCACAGGACCATGCTTGGGAGGACAAGAATGAGATGGCTTCCACCAGTCACATCTCTGGTGCTGTATGTGCGGGAGGGTGGTGCTGGGGCAGGGGGGTGATGGAGTGTAGTCACACAGAGCAGAATCCCCAAATTGTGACTCCTCTGACACTTAGGATGGAAGCTACCATGGCAGCTGGAATTCAAGGTGGTGTTCAGTCCACCTGACCCTCACAGAGAGCAATCTCTGGGTGTGTTTCCTGCTGGTTGGCTCCCACCAGCCAGTCTCTCCAGGCTCTTCCTTCTGCAGAATGGACCACTCATGGCTCCCCACCCCAGGGAAGCAGAGGGGAGGACCCACCACCAGAGAAAGGAAAATCTACAGCCCTCTGGCCACTGCTGTGATGGGATGACCCCATATGTGCCCCACTCAGTTACTTCCCCACAGTGGAAGGAATTGGCCCTAGGCCTCTGTCCCCCAGTCACTGCTGCTACATTCTGGCAGGGGCTGGACTTTTCCTCTATCCCTTTTGCACTGCACTGTCGCTCAGTTTGCTGCTGGTTAAATAGCATCCCTGCCAGTAAGGAGCGAGAGATGAGAAAGCAAAAAGATAAGGAGATGAAAAGAGAGATTTAATGTGTGACCCAGAATTTTGCAGTCACTGGCAGGCAGCTGCTTCCCAAAGTGGAAGCAGTATGCTGGGCTTGGAGGCGGGGCTCTCCATCTTCCCCAGGTAGGGTGGCAATGCTGATGGTTCACGGCATCCTGGTTAGAATGCAAGGAGAGGCCTAGAGGTCACTGCATCTCGTTTCCAATGGCATCCTGGAGCAGCTGCTACTGCTGCCGCGGCAGCCACCACTGTATGCTGAGCTGTGCACAGGCTTATTAGTCACATGGGTGAGGAAATCTCTGGTTCTGAATTGTTAATTGCACTTTCCACTGAACGCCAGGCTGAGGCTACGGCAGCCTGCTCTGGAGAGAGCTATGGACAGTTCAGACAATTGGAAGCTGAGCTGATTGTTTCAGCAAACTTTGTCAGCTGGGGGAATGGAAGGAAAGGTGGGGGGTGTTGGCTTGTCTTAAGGAGCTTGAAAGAAAAGAGAATAGGTCTTTCAGTACAAAAGGCAGGAGCGATGGACATTGAGACAGACACAACCTGTGGCCCACCCTAGCATTCTTTCTTAACCGTGTGGATGCCGGGATGTGTGTTCTCTGTCGGTGACAGTGGGAGCCACACTCCTCAGGGAGGAGGCACCCACACTACTGTGCTGTGGGGCCTGGTTCATCTTCTGATGGGTGCTCAGCCCTGTTTCTGGTAGTACGGTTTGGTTTGATCTGGGTGGATGCGTGTGAAGACTGGCACATGTGCTGGTGGCAGTATGCATCCCTTCCCCTTCCCCTGTGCCTGGAGCTATGCAGAGCTTAGATGTACTGCAACGTGCCGGGGGAGAGGATCTGGTTGGAATGACTATGGAGGAGATTCTTCACCTTGGCTGCAGGGCCCAGACAGGCCTGAGGGGTTCTTCTACTCCCAGACTGACTGACTGACAACCTGCGCATCACACATGGGCTCTCTGAACCATGGCCTGATATAAGTAGGCCCAGAGGGGAGGCTGCATGCACATCTTGGTGCGTATGGATGTAGCCTGAAGCACAGCATCTAAGGAGAGCCTCTGTGGGGGCTATTTTGAGCCAACATGAGTTTCTGCCCTTGGAAATGAGATGCAGCCCTCCTCACTATCACACAGAGCACCTCAGAGTCATCAGTGGCAATATTAGTATCTCTGTAGCACAGATGGGGAAGTTTGTGGCAAAGCCAAGAACTGCAGACAGGTTTTCTGAGTCCTACTGCAGCGGTCGATCTGGTAGACTGTCATCCCTAGAGCAGCTGATTGGGGCTCTCCTCTGGCAATGGATGAAGACTAGGTGTCTGTATTGGTCCTTTCAGATATCAACTGCCTTTGATACAAAGTCTTCCTGACCAGTTTATGGTAACTGACAGGGCAAGAGGGCTTTGAGCCAAAAGGGCTCTGGTCTCCAGGTCAGAAAGACTGTGTGGAGCACTGCTGGGCAATGGCTCTTTGCTCAAAGACTTTCTTGTGCAGAATAGCATCGGACTCTGTTCTGTCACCCCTAGTGTAGTGAGCCAAGGCAGTCGGGTGGGTCAGCCTAAGCTCCCCTTGTGGTCAAGGGTGGCACTGCAGGTGAGCCCCACATTCCCTTCCCCAAACCAGGTATCGGCCAATCCGCTTGCTTACATCAGGGCAATGAGAAGCCAAAGCAAACAAGTAGGAAGAGTCTCCTTTAGTGAAGCTCCCGGGAAGGAGCACATGGAACAACAACTCAGGCTCCAGGCTCCTGTCAATCTCCCAAATGAAGGCTGTGTGCCTGGTTAGGCTAATCTTCCAGGGGAAGGGGGAAAAGTCATCCATCAAGCATGGATGTGTGATCAGAATGGCCCTAGGTGTGTGTTGCTTTCCAACAGGTGGCAAGACAAGAGGCCTCATCCCTGAACTCTGCTCACATTTCTCTTCCGCTTCCCAAGATGCAGCCCATATGGCATTCTCTCCCAGCTCCTGTCTATCATTCACTCCTAATGAGAAGTGGCGGCTGTGTGGGGAGGGCAGGGAGGCACAGATATGCTGAACAGTAGGGTTTGCTTTATCCCCTCCAGGCACGGCCTTTCTTAGCTTTGCATTCTAACACAGTCCATGGACGGAGGATCCTGATCAAATCAACATGTTGACCTGCAGGGCCTCAGTGGGTCTCAGTCTGGCCACAAGAGGAAGGACTATAAATCTGGGGAGATGGAGGATGATTTTTTTCAGGTTGCCTAACAGAGCTTGACACCCAAGTCCCTTTAAAAGTGAGTGGAAACTGAGTGTCCAAATTCTTTTTAGGTTGTTTGGAAAATCTCACCTTTATTCCCTGCCTTAAGAACAAATTGTCATGCAACTTTGCCATGGAATCACTATGGCACCTCCATAATAAAAGGGAGCTGCACCTCTGCTGGCAACACACCCTGCTGGCACCAGTCTGCATTGCAAGTTCTTCCAGTGCTTAGTCCCAGTTACAGCTGGGCAAATCAATAATAATATATTACTTGGATTGTGATAGCAACCCATTTCCTGGGAATCTCGGTTCCTGATTTTAAGTCCATTTCCTCCAGCTATGTTTGTGTCTCTCTTGAGTTTGTTCTCCACAACTTTCTCTGTGATGGCATTTCACTGGGCAAAAAAATCCGCAAGAAACCACCAATGAAACTTGCAGGTGGACAGAGACTGACTTTTGAATTCAGACATATTCATGCCAGGAGCTCTTGGGCACTCATCCACTCAAGGAAGAAAGACAATGCCATGTGATTTATGTGGCCAGTGGCAACTTATTTAGAATAGTTGCAATCAAGAGTCAAAAAAATTCTTAAAAAGCAATCACTGAATGATGGGAATAACAAGGGATTCAGAGGGTCTGGTGATCATCTCATGGGTTCTCTGTAAGCAAGGAACAGGACAAGTTTCATTAAGTGAAAGAAACATAGTGAGCTTTTTATTCATTGCTAGTCTGGGGACTCCTTTCCCGTTGTTCTGTTGCCAACAGCCATCCTTGCAGACGAATATTAGCTGCTATACAATCAGCTAAAGGACTAACACCCTTAACTAAGAGCTGTGCTGGCTGCATCTCCTCTGTGGATGATCCACCGAGTGGGATATATAATATATATCGGACAGTGCCCCTGCCCTACTCATTTGGTGACAGCCCCACTTCCGCCACCAAGGAGCCATTTCCAGCCTCCAACTCTAAGGGACCCCTCACCCGCTGTGTTCTCAGTCCACACTGGCTAAAATGCCTCCTCCTGGCACCAGTAAGGTATTTCCCTTTCGGTATCTGTCACAGTCCATGCTATAGCTGCTGTTTTATTCTGATGCGCTCCGTGCGTGGTAATCACAACCCTTTCCCCTGCAGGCAGGGTTCGTTCCCAACACCCAATGTCACATACGCTCTTCAGCCTCCAAAGGGCTTTTCAATTGCACCCTGCCGTCTCCCCAGCCAAACAGCAAGGCCCATGAAACCAAACAAACCTGCTCAGAGGGAGACTGGGCCTGTGGGGCAAAATTAATGTGATTGTGAGAGACCGAGGCCTCATCTCACTGATGGAAATTGAGATAATGCACCTGACAGCCATCAGTTTGCATAAAAGGAAGGGCAGCTTCAAACCAGAGATGCTGTGGGGAGCAACATCCCCTTGAAAACCAGTGGTTCTCCTTCGAGTAGTGTCCCCGTGGGTACTCCACCTGGTGTGTCCACACGACACGAATCGGAGAACTCTCTAGCAGTGCTTGTCTGGGTCGCGCAGGCGTTGAGAGGCTTGCCTCGTGCCGTCTTTAGCACGCGCGTGACCCAACCCCCCTCAGTTCCTTCTCAACTGTCTGCGGTTACGGACGGAGCTCAACTCTCTCTCTTCAGCCTTCACTTCAGCTTATCTAAACTCTTTCCTAATACCATTTTTCTGCCAAGTTTTTCCTACCATTTGTTCCTTCCCTAGTTTAATCTTCCTTGTTTAAAAAATGTTTTTTTCCCAGTTTAACAATGCCTGGTTCACCCGGCTTCAAGTGCTGTCACAATGCCACGCCGGTGTCAGACGGACACACAGCTTGTATAAAATGTTTAGGTGAGGGGCACATTTCCCAAAAATGCCCTCATTGCCAAAATTTAAGTTCAAGAGCTCGCTGTGACAGAGACTTCTCTCTGAAGCTCTTAATGATGGAGGGCTCCCTTTTTTTGGCCTTGGATCCTGGGCAAGCGACGTCAGTCTCCAAGGCTCATACCTAGGAGAAATCCCTCACTCCTCCTCATTCTGCTCAAAAACGGGGGAAATCTCCTTTGCCTGCTTCAAGACCTCGTAACAAAGAGGAGCCAGGTTCCTCAGGTACATTGGAGGCTAAATCCCTTAAAATAATCTCTTCAACACATTCGGATCATAGGGAGAAAACTAAATAATCACAGCACCTTGGGCCAACAGTCAGTAAACCACTTAAAACTGGACAAACAAGGAGTCCTGTGGCACTTTTAAAGACTAATAGGTTTATTTATCACATGAGCTTTTGTGGGAGAAAATCCCACTTCGTCAGACACTTTGACAAAGTGGGATTTTCTCCCATGAAAGCTCATGTGATAAATAAATGTGTTAGTCTTTAAAAGTGCCACAAGACTCCTTGTTTGTTTGGCTGACCTAGACTAACATGGCTACCCCAGTGGATCCTTGGTCTTGGAAGACCCTGGTTTAATTCATTGCTCCATCATGGACTTTGCAGGAGCTTGGACAAGTCTCTTAGTCTCTCTGTGGCCTGGTTCTCTACCTGAAAGTGTAGAACACACTGCCCTACCTCACAGCAATGCTGTGAGGACCTGTACATTAAAGACTGTGAAGCACTCAGCTACAGTGGTAATGGGGAGCAAGAACTACTGTGGGGAGCAAAGAGGCTGGCTTTGCTGGTGGGAGATGAGGAATGAGGGCTGTGTCCTCTTCTCCAGGATGGCAGCGTGGAGAATGGTGGCAGGATCATATTGCAGGCTATTACCTGGCCATACAAAGATTCCCATATAAGCCGATGGGATTGGCTCAGCAGAAGAATCTGGCAGATCTTTTGCTGAAGGAGTGAGGGTCCTGGCTCTCATAGTGTGAGTGCTGCTCCTTGGTTTGTGAGTGCCTCACATCTCTCAAAATCATGCCTGTTAGAAATAATTTTCCTGATGAGTTAATGAGCTTACTGTGACTCAGTATCCCCTCCCCATTCTTTCAAGAGTCCAAAGGCCACTTGGTGTTGGTTACACCCAGAATATTAAGATAAGCACATACATCCTATTGTTAACATCCTAGCAACAGTAAAGTTACAAGCATTGGCCAAATACAACAAGATGTATATGGTTATATGACTTTGTTGGAGTTGGTCCTGCTCTGAGCAGAGGATTAAACTAGATGACCTCCTGGGGTCCCTTCCAACCCTAATAGTCTATGATTCTAGGGTCAGGCTCAGGACACACTTTCCCATAATGACATGACTACAGAGGGAAAAGGAAAAGCTCTGACAAAGAAACCTCTCACAACCATGTCTCTTTATACACTATAACAAACAAGAGGTTACCTGACCTTAGTTAAGGCCAGAGAGATGAGGTTGTTTAGGGCTAATCTCCACCCTCTGGCTCAGTCAAGACAAGAATGGCTAGGTTTCTCTCTCTTCAAGTTTTTTCCTTATCTTGGTTTGCTATATTTCTCGCTACCTATTCAATGAAGCATTTCTTTATAATAAACTAAACAAACCAATTATTTCCTGCACCTGAGATCCAACTAACTATATTTTCTTCAGTTCCTATTACCTCAACCCAATCCTTAAATAAGATAACACTGGTAGTTCAAGGGTTTAGCACACACCATCCTTCTTTCTCATGACTTCATTGTTTTCAATTATATGTTTTGTGCTAATGATAACACTCCATTTAAAACCATAGTACACTCAGGTTCAATGTAGGCCTATATTCTTACAACACCCCAGTGTGTAGAACGGGGCAGTCCTCCAGAGTGGGGCTAGACCCAGTCTGAGCTGGAGTTAACCCCTTGTTCTTTGGGTGCCTAGCAATAGTGGTGTCCCATCACAGTTCATTGATGGGGAGGAAGAGACTGGGCACAGATCAGCAAGTTGCTCAGCCTTGGCCCCCATCTGTTGCCCTCGCTGATCTCTCTCTCTGTCCCCCCACCCCACCCAGCACACTTTGCCTCATTGAGAATCCCTTTGATTGTCACAGGAACATCCAAAACTGAATGGGAAACCAGAACTCTAGCCAGATTGATTCCAACGGCCAATGAGTGACCTTTTAATGAAACCTGGGTTGATTTTAGGGGTCTACATCACAGACATGTAGGTTTCACATGAGTTGAGATTACTTTGAGAGGCCTAGGTTGTGGCTGTGCTGAAGGGCATCATGCCCTTTGTTACTGTGCTGGGGAGGCAGACTCTTTATGGTCATAAAGCTTGCGAACAGGGACTGCAAACAGGGGAGTTTGCGAGGGAAGGAGAAGGAGAAGCCCTGAGAAGGAGGCGAAGGAGATCCCCTTGCTGAAGAAGCAAGGGAGAGAGTGAATTGCTGACTGTGTGTGCTTGTGCTTGTCTTTTTTTCCCACAGGTGATTTCTGTGAATTGTCAGTTACTGTGTGAGTTGGGATTGTGATTGTGTGATTGTCTGGGGGCTGTTTGTACCATTGTTCTCTGCTCAGCCCTGCTCAGCTCAAGCAGCCTTGTGATCACCCTTCCCCTGTGTGCTTAACGAGGGGCAAGGGCTGACCCAGGCAGAGAAGGCCTTAAAAGCCAGTGGCTGAGCGACCAGGGGGAGCTTGCGACCAGGGACTGCAAACAGGGGAGTTTGCGGTTTGTGTAGCTACTATGGTGAAGAGGACCTGCACCGCTTGTGCCAGCACTGCTTCTGTCTCCTCCACCTGCGCCTGTATCCAGACAGACATACTGACCATGGATATCTCTACCCAGATCCTGGCGTGGACTTGCAAGGACTGTGGCCTGCATTTCCCACTCTCAGACGGTCAGGCTGGGGAGATCATTCAATGTGACAGGTGTCTCCTGGTGGAATCTCTCAGGAAGCAGGTGGGGGAGTTACAGGAGGAGGTGGCCAGGCTCAGGAGTATCCATGCCCTGGAGAAGTTCCTGGATAGCATCCATGAGGAAACATACAAGGATGAAGAAACTATCCAGAGGCAAAGGACTGCTGCCACACCCTCGGAGAAGGATGAGATGGCTCAAGCAGAGGGTGGACACTGGCAGCTGGTTACTTCTGGCAGCAGACAGTGCTCCACCCCTGCTCCCATCCCACCCTCCGTTGTGGTAAAGAACCGCTACGCAGCACTACAGATGGGAGATGAGATGGAAGAGGAGAAGCCATGCACCCCCGAGGTTGGGAGGATCACAACCATCACACCCAGGAGAAAACGTCGGGTTGTGGTGGTTGGTGACTCTCTTCTGAGGGGGACGGAGGCACCCATCTGTCGCCCAGATAAGGCCTCTCGGGAGGTATGCTGCCTGCCAGGCGCCCGTATCTGAGACGTTACGGAGGGATTGTCGAGAATCATCCGTCCCTCTGACTACTACCCCATGCTACTCATCCATGTGGGAACCAATGATACTGCGAGAGGTGACCCTCTGCAGATCAAAGGTGACTACAGGGCTCTGGGAGCACGGGTGAAGGAGTTTGGTGCACAGGTGGTGTTCTCCTCGATCCTTCCGGTCAAGGGTAGGGGCCCGAGCAGAGACAGATGCATCCTGGAGGTGAATGCCTGGCTGCGGAGACGGTGTTACCAGGAGGGCTTTGGCTTCCTCGACCATGGGGTGCTGTTTTAGGAAGAAGGACTGCTAGGCAGAGATGGACTCCACCTATCCAGGAAGGGAAAGAGCGTATTTGGAAGCAGACTGGCTAACCTGGTAAGGAGAGCTTTAAACTAGGTTCGAAGGGGGAAGGTGACCAAGGCCCACAGGTAAGTGAAACTGAGGGAAAACTGGGGGAAGGGGGGGAACTTGGGGGATGCTGGGGCTGTAACAGCAGGAATAAAAGAGAGGGTAGTTGGAACTGGGGGGTGGGGTCAAATAATTGCTTTTTATTTCCTGATGAAGTCATAATACCTCAGGCGAGTGGGGAAGGAGGACACCGGGAGAAATTGCAAGGAGGAAGATGCGACAGGAGGGAGAATCGACAGGGCAAAGTAGGGCAATGGGCCTGGTATCTTAGGTGCCTGTACACAAATGCGAGGAGCCTGGGAAACAAGCAGGAAGAATTGGTAGTACTGGCGCAGACAAGGAACTATGATATAATTGGAATAACAGAAACGTGGTGGGATAACTTGCATGACTGGAGCACTGCCATGGATGGATATAAATTGTTCAGGAAGGACAGGCAGGGAAGAAGGGGGGGGAGGAGTAGCGTTATATGTAAAAGAGCTGTATGACTGCTTGGAGCTCCACTATGAAAGTGGAAACAAGATGGTTGAAAGTTTGTGGGTTAAGTTTAGGGGAGAATGCAACAAGGGGGATGTTGTGGTGGGTGTCTGCTACAGACCGCCAGACCAGAAAGAGGAGGTGGATGAGGCGTTCTATGGACAACTAACAGAAGTTTCCAGATCGTCGCAGGCCCTGGTTCTTATGGGGGACTTCAATTATCCTGATGTCTGCTGGGAAGATAATACAGCAGTGCACAGGCAATCCAGGAAGTTTTTGGAGAATATTGAGGACAACTTCCTAGTACAAATGCTGGAGGAACCAACTAGGGGCCTTGCACCTCTAGACCTATTGCTCACAAACAGAAGAATTGATCGGGGAAGTAGAAGTAAATGGCAAGCTGGGCAGCAGCGACCATGAGATGGTAGAGTTCAGGATCCTGATCAATGGAAGGAAGGAAAGAAGCAGAACACACACCCTGGACTTCAGAAAAGCAGATTTTGGCTCCCTTAGGGAGCTGATGGGCAGGGTCCCATGGGAGGCTGATCTGAAGGGGAAAGGTGTCCAAGACAGCTGGCTGTATTTTAAAGAAACCCTGTTAAAGGCACAGGAAGATAACATTCCGATGTGCAGAAAGAACAGCAAATGTGGACGGCGAACAGCGTGGCTTAGCAGGGAACTCTGCAGGGAGCTGCAACATAAAAGGGAAGCTTACAAGAAGTGGAAGCTTGGACAGATGACAAGGGAGGCATATAAAGATATTGCTCGGGACTGCAGGGATCAAATCAGAAAGGCCAAAGGACAATTGGAGTTGCAGCTAGCAAGAGATGTGAAGGATAACAGAAAGGGGTTCTATAAGTATATCAGCAACAAGAAAAGGATCAGAGGTGGTGTAGGTCCCTTACTGAATGGGGCAGGCATCCTCGTGGAGGATGATGTGGAAAAGGCTGAAGTACTCAAAGCTTTTTTTACTTCAGTCTTCACAGGGAGGGCCAGCTCCCAGGCTACTACACAGGGTAACGCGGAATGGAGAGAAGAGTGGCCCTCGGTGATGGAAAGTCAGGTTAGGGAACACTTAATGAAATTGGATGTGCACAAGTCCATGGGGCCGGATGAACTGCATCCGAGGGTGCTGAGGGAGTTGGGGGAAGTGATTGCAGAGCCGCTGGCCATTATCTTTGAGAACTTGTGGCGAACGGGGGTGGTCCCGGAGGATTGGAAAAAGGCAAATATAGTACCTATCTTTAAGAAAGGGAAAAAGGAAGATCCGGGGAACTACAGACCGGTCAGCCTCACCTCAATCCCTGGGAAAATCATGGAGCAGGTTCTCAAGGAATCCATCCTGAAACACTTGGAGGAAAATAGAGTGATCAGGAACAGTCAACATGGATTCACCAAGGGCAAATCATGCCTGACCAACCTGATTTCCTTCTATGATGAGATGACTGGATTTGTGGATGCGGGAAGAGCCGTTGATGTGATATACCTTGACTTTAGCAAGGCTTTTGATACGGTTTCCCACAGCATTCTCGTCGGCAAGTTAAGGAAGTATGGGTTGGACGAGTGGACCGTAAGGTGGATCGAAAACTGGTTAGATCAACGGGCTCAGCGGGTAGGAATCAATGGCTTGATGTCTGGTTGGCAACCGGTAATGAGTGGAGTGCCCCAGGGGTCGGTCCTGGGGCCGGTTCTATTCAACATCTTCATTAATGATCTTGATGATGGAATAGACTGCGTGCTTAGTAAGTTTGCGGATGACACCAAGTTGGGGGGAATGGTAGATACTCTGGAGGGCAGGGACAGGATCCAGAGAGACTTGGACAAATTGGAGCACTGGGCTGAAAGGAACCTCATGAGGTTCAACAAAGACAAGTGCAAAGTCCTGCACTTAGGACGGAAAAATCCCATGCACTGCTACAGGCTGGGGACCGATCAGCTAAGTAGCAGCGCTGTAGAAAAGGACCTGGGAGTTATGGTGGACGGGAAGATGAATATGAGCCAACAGTGGGCCCTTGTTGCCAAAAAGGCCAATGGCATATTAGGCTGCATCAGTAGGAGTATTGCCAGCAGATCGAGGGATGTGATGATTCCCCTCTATTCGACACTGGTCAGGCTGCATCTGGAGTACTGTGTCCAGTTTTGGGCTCCCCACTACAAAAAGGATGTGGACAAATTAGAAAGAGTCCAGCGGAGGGCAACAAAAATGATTAGGGGGCTGGGGCAGATGACTTATGAGGAGAGACTGAAGGAACTAGGCTTATTTAGTCTACAGAAGAGAAGACTGAGGGGAGATTTGATAGCAACCTTCAACTACTTGAAGGGTTGCTCCAAAGAGGAGGGAGCTAGGCTGTTCTCGAGGGTAACAGAGGACAGAACAAGGAGCAATGGTTTCAAATTACAGCTGGGGAGGTCAAGGTTGGATATTAGGAAAAACTTTCTCACTAGGAGGGTGGTGAAGCATTGGAATGAGCTATCTAGGGAGGTGGTAGAATCTTCATCTTTGGAGATTTTTAAGGCTTGATTAGACAAAACCCTGGCTGGGATAATTTAGGGGGAGTGGTCCTGCTTTTTAGCAGGTGGTTGGACTAGATGACCTCGTGAGGTCCCTTCGAACCCTATTATTCTATGATTCTATGATCATCGACAGGCCCCTGAAGTCATCCTGTATGTGCCAGCACAGGATTGTCCCTCATTTCCAGCTCACTCCTGGCAGCCCCTTAACTCAGATAGAAGTTAACAGGAGCTTGGCCTGACTAGAGGCTGCAAGGAGCCTCGTTCTTTATGACTCAAGTGGCGGGGTATTCACCGCATCCTTTGAGAGACTGTTTCACAGGTCACTAAGTGGAACTGTTGGGAAGAGTTCAACTGAAACTTTCCTTTGCTCAGTTTCATGCCATTCATTATAGCTCTACCCCCTGTGACAGCTCTATTGGTGGGGTGGCACTGACTGGTAATGGAAGCCAGGATTGCTCTCCATCTGAAAGCTTCACTTAAACAACCAGCTCTGTTAACCGACCAGCAGCAGCGGATTCATAAACCTCTCTATTTGATCTAGTCACTGGAGATGGGGAAAAAACAATCACGTTGAGTAATTGGGGTCTATATGGGCACCCATCCCTGTAGGGTCTGAATGACTCTCTCCCATCTTCAGTAGATGTTTAGATGGTTTCCATGTCCTGTTGCTGAACCAACCTGAACTTTTCCTCTAGGCATACATCAGCCTCTGCCATCATTGCTCCTGCTCATCTCTGGATCCCTTCCAATTTGCTGTCTTTCTGGTGCTGAGGTGCCCAAAACTGAGAGCAGTCTTCTAGATGCATCTCATTAGTGCTGAACCTAGAAGGGAGTGGGACAATTACTGGTCTGGGACCTAATACTTCTGCACATGCCACCCAAAATTACAATGGCTTTGTTATTTTTTGCCACCATGTCATGCTGCAAGCTTCTTTCCAGTGTGCTGTCCACTCTCACCCCTAAATCTCACTCGATAGCTTATTCAATGAGAATAACATGTGATTAATTAGCTACCCTCATGACTGGAGCAGACCAGAGTAGGCCCAAGGCAATTGCACCCTGAAATCACAGTCTAATCTGAATGTTGGTACCTAAAGAGTGAAGGAGACCCACAGCCTGTGGATAATTGTTCATGTCCAAGGGAGTTTGCTTTTGGAAATCCTCCCTTTAGCATCCAGAGAGATGACAGGTTCTGAGTGGATGGAGAAGCTGAACTCTTTCTCATTCTTCTTCTTTCAGAAAAGCAGAGTGAAGCCAATGCTGCTAACATTACTCTTCTACAACCTCCACTTGCACCTCTTTTGTGTTTGCTTTCCATTCAAATGGACTTGTGGTTCAAGAACTGGACTGAGACTTGGGAGATCTGGATTCTTATCCTTAGCTTTGCCACGGGCTGCCTGTGGATTCTTGGGCAAATCACTTGCATTCCTGTGCCTCAGTTCTTATCTGTAAAAAGAGAACCATGATACCTCTCTACCTCCTAGAAGATTAAACTGGCAAATGTTTGCGAGGTGCTCATACTGTGGCCATGGGGGCCATACAACTACCTAAATCCAGGAGAGCATCAACAAAAACAATCAGTTTGTTAGACACACAAACATGAGCATTTTCACTGTTAATTTCATTCTAAGCAGTGCACTTACCAGGGAGCAGAAAACCACATCATGTGATCTGCCCCTCGTGGCCAATCAAAACTAGCCAGCACAGCTTGAATGCTGACTGTGTGCAACGAGCAGCCTGGAACAGGCTGTGGCCCAAGAATGAGTCATGGAAATTATTCTGCAAATAAGGAATCCCTCTGAGAAGAAAAGAAGCTGCTCGCAGACAGCTCGTGAGCAGGGAAAAAGATGAAATTCATCAGGCCATTGATTCTCCGTAAACTATTGACTCGGCTCTGAGAGCCAGGCTCCAGGATTGTTTTTCAGATGGAAGCTTCCTGAACGCAAAGAGGAAGGGAAATGTCTCTGGCTTCCAGCAGCACTCCGATGCCTTGCCTCCTGTCCCCATGCACACTCCAGCCACTTGGCTACTGCTGCCATGTGTGTTCCAGCAGCTCAGCTACCCAGCCTCAGCTACATTCTAGCAACACCGCTTTGGCTTGCTGCATCCAGCAGCTCCGATCGCTTGAATTCCAGTGTTTTATTCCCTAGACTCAGCTGTGTCCCAGTGGCCCCTCTTACAGGCTGCAGGTGCACCCTTAGCTGCCTTGGCTCCTTGGTCTCAGCTGTATGCCTGTCACAGCTTGTCTTGCGATCTAGGCTGCATTCGATAAAGTCTTCGGCTCAGATGCTGGAGAGGGAATTTGTTAAAGATTTGTCTTTTTGGAGTGTTTAGGAATCATTAGTCTTCACATGAATCGTAACGTGTCACCTGTAATTCTCCCTTGCGTATTCTGTAGTACTACCTGTGACCTCCAGAGGGAGCTGAAAATCTGCTAAGTGTGCCATTTCAGACAGCTGAATGAGCACAGATAGGGTGGCTAGGCGTAGGTGGAGCTGGAGCTAGGAGACAGGTGTAACAACAAAGCTGGCACGGCTGAGCCCATGCAAGGATCATGGGCTTGAAAGATTAACCCGAACTCAACTTTTACTTTGTTTGTGATCAGCTTTGGAGACTGTGAAAAAGGGAGCAGTGTAAGACGATGAAGGGGAAGAGGGAAAAATCCTCCTGAAAATATAAAATGTGGCACAGCCACATCATAGAGTTGATCCTCATCCGTGCTGCCTAGTTTTTGGAGGATCTTCTAGCCTCAGTTTGGGGACAAAGAAAATGGAATCACCTTGGGAAAGGCTTAGATTCCCAATTAAACAGTATGCCTGGTGATGAGATTGGAAAGCTAGCTGTGTAGCTAGCAGGGAGGGGTCTGGCCTGTGGCTCAGGGGATGGGGTTTGATTGGCAGCTCAGCTGGAGACGTGCTGTGTAATCTTGGGCAAGGCCTTTTTCTAACCAGTTTCTCATCTTCTTTACCTGCCAGCAGTGTCACAAGGCTAACGGCCACTAAAGATTACAAGGCCAGTGAGGAAGGTCAGGTTGAGTACCAGGAGAGATGAAATTCAGACATTCTTACTGTAGCCTCACACCTACAGGCATCCGTGAACCCATTACCACGCTACTGCCATTGACTACAGTTTAGGAACCTCAGATTCATGCCGTTCTCATGGGGAATGTACCCATAGGACTAACCTCCCGCCAGCCCATATACTGTGCTGCAAAGGAATTGTGTTGCATTCCTTGGTTTTCAAGCAGTCTGCACTGGGATCAGCTGACACAGACCTGTA
This sequence comes from Pelusios castaneus, assembly GCA_007922175.1. NCBI lineage: Eukaryota > Metazoa > Chordata > Testudines > Pelomedusidae > Pelusios > Pelusios castaneus. Next base: position 3,118,342 of record ML685765.1, read on the forward strand.
CCACCTTTAAATAGGAAGCATGGCCTGCCATTGATTGCTATATGGAATAAAGATAAAGAGTTATTGTTCTACACTGAAGTAGGTATCCCAGCCTGGGTGGCCCCTGTGTCAAGTGCATCCTGCAGCACTTGAAAATCCTTCCCCTTGCTTTGATTCCAGTGGGAGGGCAAAGCTGATCAGTCGGGGGCCAGCAAATCCTGCTTGGTTGTTGAGGAAAACACAGGTGTGAGCAGATACGCTGTTGGCATGTGTGGGGTGCCTACACTTCCCTTTAGGTACAAATGTAGCCCCAATTTTGGCACCAGAGTTGCCTGATCCTGTTGAATAACCTGCCTTTAAAACTCCTCCAGAGTTCTCATGCCTTTTCTGCCTACATTGTGAAAAGAATCAGCTGCCTTTGTTAGCTCCTAGTAGCCAGATCTGGAAGTTGGATCCATACAGAGTTGCTTGCTCCCTTTAGGGCCAGAACACAGCAAGGTTAGCATTCAGTGGCAATTTGGCATTCATCCATGGAAGTAGGAACTAGGCAGTTGGCCTTAAAAATCCCGTCTCTCCTTTCTGCCTGGAGCTCCATTCCCTAACACAACAGTTCCACCTTGCTGCTGGTGATGGTAGATTGTCACTCATTGGCAATGAGGAGTATTAGTAATTGGAGCTATTTGGAGTTCACTCAGTGAGTCACATGATGACCATGAGGAGTGCAAGTGTCAGATGCAGGAGACAGGAGTATGGCAGGCCATAGGGTCATACCTGATTAAAATGGACTGATAGTGAAGCAAAAGGCTCTGGCGCACATGGGCCAACAGAAGAGGTGCATTAATGCCACCTCTAGAGGATATGCTGTGGGAAAGGGGCTATTCAGCCTTGCTTGTGATGTCAGGGGTTCCCTTGACTTGGCAACATCTCACAAATGGTTTAGGCTGAAGACCTGCACCCAGAGTCTTCCCATGGATGGCCTCTTGTGCTTCCTGTCAAAAGCTTTTCTCACTACTCCCCTCCTGCTGCACCTTGGGCATGTGAGTTACCCTAGTTCTGGACATTCGTTAATCAACCAGTCAGTGTACGTTACACTTCCACAGTTTTCTGGCCAATATGTAACTTACTCCACTGTGTATTTTGCTGCTGGCCAACTCCCCTGGGAGTTGTCTTTCCACACAGCTCTTTTAGGGAGTCTTTAACTAACATGGCAGCTTTATGGAATGACACGGCAGGTTGGCAGTTTGCATAGCCCTTGTTTTAAAAATTACTGGAGTCGTTAAGCAGCATGCACTAAGCCGGGTGTGTAAACTGGATTATACTCTTTAGGAGGCTATCTCAACTTCGGCCAAATCAAAGTCCTGGCAAGAAGCACGGAAAACATTAGAGCTATCTTTTACAGATAGCTACATGTTGCCGTTTTCTCTGCTTGCATTACTCCATTGAACTGAATGTTATACACCCCAGTGCCTTTCTTCAAGCTATTTTCATTGCTGGGCTCATCTTAAATAAATCCAGTACAAATACTGCTTTATTTCTTTTCCACTTACATATTGAGGTATTTTTCCCCCATCCAATTAATTCAACAAATACAACTGAAGTATCTCACTGCTCTATATATCATGGCTTTCATGACTGTGCAATAAAGACATCTTTTGTTAGAGTAACTGTCACACTTTTTTTTACAAGGTTTGTGTAAAATTCGCAGAATCTATTATATAAAAACATTCATTATCCTTCTCTACAAATCTTGTAGCTGGAAAATGAATGTGAAGAGACTTATTATTTTCTTTCTAGGTAGTCAGGGTATGGGACATCTAGACTAAGGAGGGAGAAAGAATAGGGAAGCTCAAGTGTTGCTAGGGTTGGTTAGAAGATGTTTCTTGGAAACAATAGACAGGTACTAGCAGAAAATCTTCATAGAATTTCCACTGGGAATTTTTGTGTCAACAAGGTCAGTTTTTCTGAAGATCCCTCAAAGTTCAGTGGTTGTTTGGAGTGGAAATGCCTTCTTAGGCTACTGTGACAATACAGCCACATTGTGACATTGAAATCCAAACTTTGGAAAGGCAGCATCCATATCTGACGTTCTTGTTCAGGCTCAGCAGTATCCTAATCTATGGCATGTGTAGACTGCCCATCACTGTAGTGTCTAGGTGTTGCATAGTTTAATGGAGTCCAAAGCCAGAAGGCAAGACTGCCTTTGAACCTGGGGATCAACTGCATATCAAACTAGAGCATTGTTAATGAGTCACAGGGGAGAGGGAATATTTCCTTAGCTGGAGAAGATATGATGCCAGAGCCCGATGGTGATTTAAACACGTAATATGTGCACCTGGTCTGTATTTACTGGGGGGAGGGAGGCTTGGTTTGGTAGTGTCGGTCCTTAGGTTGCAAGCTCTTTGGAGAAGGGGCTGCCTTTCTGTTCTGTGTTTGCCTGCTACAATAGGGTCCTGGTCCATGACTGGGTCTTCATATTTCAGCAGATGACCTCCTTGTATTGGAAAAACCCTGAAAGAGTTCCTCAGAGGTTCTGGGCAATCTAAAGTGGACATATACCGTGTTCACCATGACTGCCATTTTATAACTTTCCATTTGACGGTGGAGAACTCAGTCTTTTGTGCACACTTTAGAGGGTTATTTTCTGTTCATCCTCAGGACATTTATTAACTTTCTTTGAGCTCTCTCCATCTAACTGCACCTTTGATCCTATGGCCTGATCCAAAATCTGGAAATCAGTGCAAAAGCTTTCCACTGGCTTCAGTGAGATAAGGCCCTTGGGCCCAGATTCAGTAACGGACATAGCCCACGCTTAGCTTTAAGCATGTGAGTAATTCCATTGAAGTCAGTGGGCTCACTCTGGTTCTGACAGGGAAGCATGTGCTTAAGCCCTTAGCTGAATCAGGGCCTTGGTGGTTATACTGAATGCAGTAGCGAGAGACAGACCAAGGCCGTGATGTCTGGAGTGGGATTCAAACACCCACAAAATTTCAGGTTGTCTAGATGGGAGTAGAGAATGGACTGTTCAATTTTGGGATGGAAAGCTGCATTCCCCTTGGCTGGTGACTGGAGAGAAGTCCTCCACAGGAGTCTTTTCCATTGACTTCAGTGGGCTTTGGTTCAGGCACCATCTGACTAGGCATGCCAGGGGGCACTGCAGGGTGATGGCAAGAACTTGAACAGAAGGCACCTTCTGGCTGGAGCTTTTCACTATCACGGTAGCTGCTCTGCAAGACACATCTGAGACAAGCCTTGTAAGGGATAAATGTACCCAGGAGCGTCATTTACTCCCCCTCTAGTGGGAGACGGGTCCATCCTCTCTCCCCAGCCGAAGGACCAGGACCGTTTCTCCTCAACTGGCCTGCGTGAGCTTTAACAAGGCCCTGGAGTGCAGATAACAGGGACATAATACAGCAAGATGAGACTGAACCCTCCAGAGCCTCATAGCGTTTTTTTAGCCTTGGCCGCTTTATTACCATATCGCTGAGTGATGGGGCTCGAGGGAGCGGTGGTTTAAGCCATATCTCTCAGCACTGCCGCGCTCACTCCCCTTGCAATTGATCAGGCTACAACCGGGGCTGAGTGAATTTGCACTTTTTCATTGCAAACTCTTCTAGGTAATGGAAATTTTTGCACCGACGATGCGTTTTATTTCAGTTTGCCCCCTCCTCCCTTCTTCTCGCCCAGCCCAGGAAGAATAAATTCAGCCCAGCTGAATGGTTAGAGCTCCTTTGGGGGAGGGAACGATGCCACATGCTACAGCTAGTGCTTTCCTACTACAGGTTGGGCTGGGTGAACTGTGTAGGGACTCCAGTCACCAGAGGTGACTGTAGGCCTCATTGTCACGGGAACAGACTAGAGGGGCCCATTGGTTATGAATCTCTGCAGGGTTCCTTGGAGCAGGAGGTCACCGCAGTCCTTTGTACTGCTTGTGCTAGATACGTCCTGAGCCAATGCCACAGCTCCTCAGGGCAGCTCTGTGCACATTTTCCACTGCAGGTTTCAGACCCACAAAGGAAAGGAAGAAGAAATGCTCCCCCACCTATGGGTAAGGAACAGCCACCACCTCATACTTACTTAGCCCAGAGCAGTAACTCACCTGGGCCAGGGCCCTCTCACCTCTCCGTACCCAAGGCTGTGGCTGACGATGGAAATAGCTCTCCAGTAGGAGCTGGAGACCCAACACTCTACCCTTCTGCAGGAATCGTTCTACCCCCTCCCAGTATCTTTAGGCATGCCCAAGACAGATGATTGGGTTCCCGGTTTGTTTCACACATACACATCTCTGATACAGAGTGTGGTGATTTGCCCCCACACCAGCTTTTGCTCTTTTCAATGGCTCTGAGCAGAGGGGGTTTATATGTGGAGATATGCCTTACAGGGCCTGCCCCTTAGGGCAGCGGTTTTCAAACTTTTTTTCTTGGGACCCAGTTGAAAAAAATCATTTATGCCCCTGACCCAGCAATTACACCGTTGAGCAATGCATTCCAGTCTTTTGGCAGGAGCAGGGGGCACCACAACCCAGTGTCTGAGGGTCTGCGACCCAGTACTGGATCTCGACCCTAAGTCTGGAAACTGTTGCCTTTGGTATGCTATGTGTAATTAGGAACTTGAATAATTCTCGTATCTATGTAGTGTATGACCATAAAGCAAGCCATAAAACAGCACAACCTCTACAGAGCTTAGACTGAACTTTTATGATCAGAGATAAAATGAAACAGTTTTGTGGCTGGCTAAGGCACTATGTGTGATGCTGTCCGGATTTAGGGAACCATTTATGGTATTATTTTGTATGAATATTTTATAATTGTTATAATCCATAGGAATTATGACACGTTTGATGTCAATACAAAGGTAAGAATTTGTGGGGAATGATTATATAATTTATGTGTAGGATTTGTATTCATATTAGAGGTTAGGAATATGATTGTTATATTTTAACTTGTGTAAGGCTGGGGGAAACTTCCCAGACTGAATGTCTACCCAGCCATTGTCTCCTTAATGGCCCATTAAGGAAGCTCCCCAGTATAATGGGCTGAAGAAGAAAACCTGTTGAGCCACTAGGACTTAAACATGTGACTCAACTCCAGTTTGATTGGAGAGAACTGCACGCAGCATGGAGAAGGCCAGAGGTGATATAAGGCAGCAGCCCCGACTCCATCTTGCTCTCAAGTCCCCAGTCTACAGCCAACACCCATCTCTGGAACTATTCCTCTGAGACTGAACAAAGGATTGAGGCCCACCCTGGTGCTGGGTGTTTATCAGAGGAACAAGCCTGCAAACTGCTTTTCATGAACTTTAAATCATTTGTATGTATGTGATTCGTTTTGACCCTTTAATATCTCTCATATTTTGCTTCTTTTCTTCTTATATTAAACCTTTAGTTGTAGTTGCTAAAGGATTGGCTACCAGTGTGGTATTTTGGGTAAGATCCAAACCTATATTGTTCTGTGTGCTGTGGCTGGCCCTTTGGGGTCAGGAGAACCTATATCTTTAAGGGACCGTGCAGCTAGGTGGGAGCCGGAGGAGCTGGAGTGCAATAAAGGGAGCTGTTTCTATTTTGGGCAGATTTCTTGGTACCCGGTGTGGGGAACCAGAAGCCTGGTTGTGACTGATAGGGAGACTGGTTTAAGTACCACCCATCAGTGTGTGAGGAGTTTGGCTCCCAGTTTTGCAGCTTGCCCTGATTTTTGCACATCCAGGAAGGTATCCCAGGAGGTCCCGGTCACACTATGTTCCTCCGATTACTTCCCCCCCTGGGCATTACTGTGGGGTAGAATTAAAGTGAGTTGGGAGCTTTGTTGGAGAAGTATAACCTCCTAGGTTTCTAATTTTTAAAAAAATTCCAGTAATGTTCCCTCAAGGTCACATGCATTCCAGATACTGATTTGCACCTGAAATTTTGGCTTTCCCTTGGTGAAGTTTTTATGGGTGGGAATTTCCTTAGTTTTCAATGAAATGGTCCTGAGGTTGGTTGGAGAAGAACTTGGTTCTTGGAAACATTAGCAGATCTACAATGGGGAGGCTCAATTCACCAGCCCCTGTTCAATGTGCACCTTTAAAAAAGAAAATTATCTTGGCCCTAGATCTAACCTACCAATTTTGAATCTCTGACTTTTTTTGGTGTGGATTTTGTGAGGAACGGAGGGGGCTGGGGGAACTGTGCTCATTATGAAGATTCAATTGCAACCTTAACTACGGGTTTTCTCATCACTAGATCTCAAAGCACATTGAAAAGGAGGGTTCAGTACCATTATATGGGGAAACTGAGACACAGGGAAGTTAAGTGATTTACCTAAAGTCCCACATCAAGTCAGTGGGAAAACTGGGGACTATATTGGGTCTCCTGAGTCTCAGCTCTGGACTCCAGTCACTTGCCCACAGGTGCCACCAACAGGCTCCTACAGAGCTTTGGTACCGTGGCCAAAGTTACTATATATAAACCTAAGATAGCTATAGAGAACAGTTCTGTGTTATTCTTCAGCGGAACTGGAACAGTGAGCAGCCAGAAAACCAAGATGCAGCTCCCGTCAGCAATGACCTACATAACCAGCCTGAGATATACTAAAGAGCTATGCCAGTGTCTTGGGTGGGCACATATTGGTTGCTCTCATCCTGCCAATCCACAGCTAAGCTTTAGGCCTATGTGTCTTAGCACCTGAACATGCCTCTGCGGGAACTTAATCAAGCCACGTACTCCAGGAAACCTGCTTTGGGGAAGATCTCAGCTGGAGTCCTGCCAGCCACTGCTAGGCTTGATCCAAGAAAGCCCATAGCTAGAATCATAGCTGGCACCCACAAGTTGCTGCCCCGAAGCTGCTCCTTGTGCTGCAGTCCTATGGGTTGCTGGAGTTGGCCTGGAATGAACAAGGTGCTGCTATGATATGGTCAGGCATCCCGTCACTGTGGGATCACTGACTCATCCCAGCTGGAGACCTGCTGTCACTTCAGAGCTGTGAAGAAGCTCAAACTGCCAGGGTCCTGTCCTAGCAGAAGTGGCTGTTGTGAGAGGTGAGGTCAGGAAGTGTGTTTTTCATAGAGTGAAGCAGCCATCTATTACACTGTGTGCTACGGTAACGATCCCCCCACAGAAAACTGTACCCAGAAGATGGCTCATTGTCAGTTTCCAGCCTCTCTTCTGTGCCGTCCCGGCACGTAACATGGCACCAGAATGAATGCTGCTAAGGGTGCACTATGCAGCATCAGCAACAGCTCTGCCTCTGGGGACAGTGCTAATTAATGTACCTTCTGCTGCTTAGCCTCTGAGGCCAGGCCTTCCCCCTGAGAAGTGCTTACCCGAGGCTCTCATTAATCCGGTATGATGCAATGCTGCCTGCACTGTTGCCTCTCCACTTCAGAGCAGTAAAATTATCATACCAAATAAAACACTCAGTTTCTTTAGAGCGCAGAGCACGGCGGATGGAATTTCCCAGCAGCTTTTCTTCTCTCCAGACGGCTCCCGGTTTATCCTTCTGCAGTAAGATGAAGAGGAGGAGATGGGCTGAGAAAAGTGGCTCCTTGGGGTTACTTTTACTTGGCACCCCTACTCCTAGTAGCTTGGGTTTCCAAGTTGCTCTGAGGGCCTGAGGTCTGACCTGCAGCATCCCAGCAGTTTTCCGGGTCCCTGTGCTGGGACCCCACCTAGCATTGCCCCTCAGTCCTGAGCATCCTGTGCGTCTCTGCCAATGTACTTCAGTCCTTCCTGTGATGGCAGTTCTGGGTCATCCTCACAGCTTTTGCCAGTTCATTGCAGATGCATGGGGTGTGGTTTGTACTCCGGATCCCTCAGCAGAGTTCCCACCTGTGATTTGCAGCATCCCCTGCTGTGCCAATCGAGGCGCCCACACAACTCAGCTCTACTGACCTGCAACAGCCCTGCTCTTCTATGGTTCCCGTTCCAGGTCTGGCCAGAGTGCACCTTTCCACTTGCTTCTGATCTTCACAGCCCTCTGCCAACTCCACTATGGACTCCTACTAGAGCAGCGGCTGATAACAAGTCTGTGCTAGAGGGCAGGGACACACACAGTCACAGTCCTCAAGGAGATGTACATTGTAACGGTTTGGGATGTAGACAAGTGTACAAGGGATGAAGCTGAACATAGTTTTACAAGGGTGAAAGGACAGAGCAATAACCTGCTGCAACAAAATCTGTACATCCTCACCCTCTTCATGAGGTCTGTGCCCTTATTAAGTGCAAGGGATTTATATACCAATTTCTTCTGGATGGATTGAACTGCACTGACGTGAGGCCACATTTCCCACGTTCTTCTCAGCAGGATTCCTCTCCTTCATCTGTGGCTTGGACTGAGGAAGGTGAAATCTTCTCAGCATTGTGGTGAGGGGGGATCAGGGTTAGTTTCTAGTGAGAGGTGCTAGACTGGGAGTTCACCCATTCAGCAGGTACAACTACAGGCTAATCACCCGTGTCAGTGTGCCTCAACTCTGACCTGCTGGGACTGTGGGAAAAGTTTTAAGTGAGTTTCCATGACTGGGTCAATACCTCTGCTCATGCAGCTACCAGCGAGCACCAGCTGTCCAGGAGCACTGGTGAGATTATCCACCAGCAACTGACCTGCTGTGACCCAAGTACATTTCACACAGTGTACCCAATAGCAACGACTGGCCACTGAGGCAGGATTCAAGCTGGTGAACTAGTCTGCCCACTACTCTGTGTACTCAGGTCTCTGGACTCATGGTTTCCTTCTTGCTGTACCCAGGGTGTTTCCTAGAAGTCCCTATTATGGGGTTTCGTGAGATTCCTGTCTCTGTTCTCTCAGGAGCTCCCTGCCCATCTGGGAGTCAGGGGCTATGGTGCCCCCCACCAACACCATGGCCTGCCATTCCCTGTTGCCTAACGCATAGCATCAGTGTCCACGCCAGTCCCTGAACAGGCTATGACAGCGGTGTGTGAAATACCCACCCCATGTGAACATACTACACCGGTCCTCTGAGCAGACCAGATCACAGAATCATAGATTAGGGTTGGAAGGGACCTCAGGAGGTATCTAGTCCAACCCTCTGCTCAAAGCAGGACCAACTCCAACTGATTCGACACAATTCAGAAAACCATAGCCCTTTCTGCCGCCACACATCCAATAAGCTCTTGGCTTTGGAACAGCAGGCAAAAGCTTTCATTTTACTGCCAGACCCCACTAATAGAGGAGACAACCGTGTCACAACTGCTTGAAGATGGACCCATTGGATCTTGCTTATATTCCTAGCTCAGGCTGCAAAACTGCCTTTCCTCGTCTCCAGGGAAGTCTCCTGGCTGAAGGAAGGTCAGAGGGGCTGAGCAGCTGCTGGATAGATTGTAGGTGGAATAGGTCACATTGGGAAAGAGCTGGCTGTACAGGATGGCAGGGGAAATGGCAATGGTCCTGAAGACTCTGGATGAGTAGCTGGCCTAGGGATCTGTTTGCTGAGGGAGAAAAGTAAAGGGGACTTACGCCTGAAATAGCGAGGAAGGCTGGTCTTGTGGTTAAAGCACTATGGTGGGACTCAGGAGATTGACATTTAATTTCCAGCTCACTTACAAGTCACTGACTCTCTGTGAGTTAGCTCGCTAAAATAGGGATACTCCTCAGGCCTGCATTGGTTAACGTGGAGAACATGACCTGTGAGGAAAGACCGAGAAATGTGGGTTTAATCTGGAGAAGGGAAGGCTGGGAGGGACCGCATTAGCTCCCTAAAATAGGAATGAGGCTGATACTCCTCAGGCCTGCATTGCTTAACATGGAGAACATGACCTGTGAGGAAAAACCGAGAAATGTGGGTTTAGTCTGGAGAAGGGAAGGCTGGGAGGGACCGCAATAACAGTCTTCAAGTAGGTAAAAGGTTGTTAGACAGAGGAGGGTGATAAATTGTTCTCTTTATCCACTGAGGCCAGGACAAGAAGTAATGGGCTTAAATTGCAGCAAGGGAGATTTAGGTTAGACATTAGGAAAAACTTCTTAACTGTCAGAGTCGTTAAGCACTGGAACAAATTGCCTAGGGAAGGTTGTGGAATCTCCATCGTTGGAGGTTTTAAAGAACAGGTTAGACAAACACCCTGGTCTAAATCAGTGATTTTAAACCTGTGGTCTGCTGACTCCTGGGGGTCCACAGACTATGTCAAAGATTTCCAAAGGGATCCACATGTCCATTTGAAAGCTTTTAGGGATCCACAAATGAAAACAGGTTGCAAACCGCTGGTCTAGATGATACTTAATCCTGCCTCAGTGCAGGGAATTGGGTTAGGTGACCTATGGTGGTTCTTTCCAGGCCTACGTTTCTTGTTGGGGCACTGAGTGCCCCCTACTCTGCTACACAGTCTTACATGGTGTTTTGAATCAGCGGAGTGCAAAGCATTTTACAAAGGAGCGCAATGTGATTATTCCCTTTTCTCAAGATAGGGAAACTGAGTCACAGAGCAGGATGGTGACTTCCCCATCAGGTTGACAGCAGACCTGGGAACAGAACCTGGCTCACCATAACCCCAGACAAGTGCGCTATCCAGTGGGAAACACTGCCTCCCACAGGGAAAGGGGGGCCTGATTTCAGTGTGGGGGGAGAGGGACCTTCTCAGTGCTGCCATAGTAACCGTAAACAGAGAGGAAGTGTTTAGTCAGACAAGGGGGTAGAACTAAGAGGAAAGAAGCAAAGTGGGCATGATAGGAGATGTCCTAACTGAAATGTGCCTCCCTCTCCTGGGTTGTTGTGGTGAAAAGCCCCTGATTTGCCTTATCCCCATGATACCAATATGGTAGACAGCTCTCCTGCCCTGCATACAGCCTAAACCTGCAATCCCTTCTGGCTCCACAGAATCCCAGTAGGGGTCTCAGTGGGCACAGAGGGCTGCCCATGTGGATGGGACTGCAGGATTGGGACCAGTGTGACCTAAAAGGTCTCCATTTCTGAGGTATGATTTAAAACTGCATCAGGTGAAAGCAGTGTCATATCACCCCCCATCACTGTCATATCTGCCCCACACAGTCTCCAAGTCCTTCTCTTCCTCTCCCTCAGCATGTGTGGGGAGAATGCTGAATGAGGTTTGCTAATCAGGGGATAGGAACCAGTCTATACCATGTGATTGAACTGGCTGATCACACAGCTTGCGGGGCAAATTGCAAATACTAAATGCTCTCTAAGGTAGCTGACGTCAGTGGAGAGATGACTGAACATGGCATTCTGGCTCCTCCTCCTAGTTCCCAGCAGCTAAACTACAAGCATGCAGGACCTCTAAAGACAAGAAATACTTTCCTGGTGTGGCTTACGCTGATATGAGCTCCCCCACGCAAGCAATTGCTGAGTCCTTACAGTGATGGCATGTGATGGTCAATGAGACAGGAGCTGGTCCTATGAGAAGCAAGGTGTCAGAGAGACAATCTTTTCCTTCAGACTTTGTCCGCAGTGTGAAAATGTTTGAGACCCTACCACGTCCTCACTTTCACCTGCCAGTGCCTGCTGCTAGGCTACTAAATTCATATTTCAGCACCCACATAAAAAGCAGCTGGGTATCCCAAGGTGCTGAGCACCTGCAGCTCCCGTTGAAGTCAGCTGGAGGTGGAAGATGCTCAATATGTGGCAGAATTGGACCAAAGTGTCCTATCTTGGTACCTCCTGCTTTCTTGGACACCACATGCAAAACGACTGAGTAGCAACAGAGAGGGAGAGGCCAATGCTCCACTTGACCCAAAGTGCTCTCACCATTTAGTGTCAGGGCAGTGGAGATCTGCAGAGTCAGGAAGGACGGCTTGACCTGGCTCCCTCTTCTCCATCTGTAAAGCAGTCAATCTGAGGGGATTCCTCCATCGCTCTGACTCTTCCTGAGCCAGAGGCTCTATGAGGACCAGACTAGTGCTCCTGGATTTCCCCTCTGACTGTTGTACCACCACACCAGCTTAGCATCAGTGGGTCTATTGGAAAAACTAATTTTTAATTAAAATTTTTTTTTTGCTTTAGTGTCTGGGTCTCAAGTAATTATTAGTTGCTCCAAGGAGACTGTGTGTTAGTAACATTTTTGGTGGTAATGCAAAGGAATTTATCTGATTAACTTCAGCTTTCATCCAAGGTTTCCTTTGGGGGAGAAGAAAACATCCTTCACCTGCTAGGCAAATTGTTTAATTATGGAAATCTGGCAGGGCTGAATATATGCTGATTTTCTGTGGCAGAGACAGTGTGGGTGAAGACAATGGGAATGTGCCAACAAGCCCAGGCCAGAGGGCATGGCTGCAGTTTAATGCCCTTGCCACGTCTCAATTTGAATATCAGGTCATGGTGCCTGGAGTGAGAGACTTGGGTTTCTTGTCACTAACCCCCAATGGGAAGGAGTGTGGGCTAGCAGAAAGGGGGTAGGGGAGAGCCCGATGTATTGAAATTCTTTGCCTGGTGTTGGACCGAAGAGACAGGGGTCACCCTGAGGAGAGAATAAAGAGAAGACTCCAGTGGTGAACTCCATTGCCTCTTCATCTGTTCCTTCACACTCAAGAGAGTCTGCATGCATGTGAATCCTGTCTCCTCCCTCTGCCTAAGACTCTGGAATGGTTACTGCTGGTCCTGGGAACCAGGGCCCTGCACAGCTAGAGGAGATTCAAGTGGGGAACCCCAATTGGCTGGACCCATTTCACAAGCCCCCAAAAGCCAGGAGAAGCAGCTAAAGGCTTGTAGTTACTGGGGGAGATGAGAATGACAAAGCTGTGTTTTAGTGACATGAAAGCTGAGATTATGCTTGATGTTTAGCCATTCCCCAAATGGGGATGGCAGCAGGAGTGGGAAGTGGTGGCATTGTGCAGATGTTGCTGGCCCCATAGTGGCAAGATCTGGGTGTGAAGGGTGAGGAGTGGATAGAATCAGGGTCTGACAGAGAATAAGGATTTGGCCAGGGTGTTAGGAAGAAATCCCCAGTAACTGAGGAAAAGCTAATTCTGCAAACGCTTGGGCTATGGGACCCAGAGGCACAGCCAAAGCCAGGAGTGAAATCCTGGACCCATTGAAATCAATGGGAGTTTTACAGATATCTTTATTGGGATCAGTATTAAACCTCAGAGGAATTCTCCTGGTGGGGCTGTTAGCCTGAAAACAGAAATCCCTTTCAGGTTTACAAGGGTTCCCCTAAAACAGCCCACATGTTCTGTTGTAACCAATCTGTTCTCATGGCCAAGAAATATCTTGGGTTTGCCAGGGGTTATCTATTTCAGAAACTCCCCAGAACAGCTCGAACCTGTTATCCTCAGAGGACATGGATATAGCTTCCAAGAAAGGATTGAGACAAGCAGTGTTCTTTTCCAAAACAAGGTGTCTTTCTATTGGTGCCAAAGTCATTCAGGAGGTCCAAGCAGAGCCAGAAATCAGAACTTTCCACTCCTTGGCCTCAGTCATGAGCTCACATATACAGCACTGGTTTAGGCATATAGGAATTGCAGGACTGGGTGAGATTCATGGTCTATCTAGCCCAGTATCCTGACAGAAGTCAAACCCAGCTGCTTCCATAGAAGGGGCAAGAAACCCTGGTGGATATAAGATAACCTGGCCCCAGAAAAGTTCCCTCCTGACCCACATCAATTAGAAGCTGGTTATGCCCTAAGCATGAGGGTTTAGATTCCTTTCAAAATTGTTTTTGCTAATCCTTGCTATTATAACTCCCGCTGTTCTTGTGGATCTTGCTTTAGGCTATAAACCTCGGAGATTAGCTAGGAGGTGTTTAAATGACCTGAATACATTATTTATTGTCAGTAAATGGAAATATCAGTGAATTGTCACTTGTTCATTCAGGAATTAGACAGAAATCACCCATCCGAATCCCCCGATACCATCAGTTCCAACTCATTTCTCATATACAGCACCTAGCACAGATCTGGCTGGAGTCTTTAGATGCTATAATACAAATATTAAATATAATGGAAGGATGTGAAATGAAACCTCTATAGTTCTCTTGGTGATGAGGGCCATGTACCGGTAAGTACCTGGATGGGTAGCTAGCTGGCTTGAAAGACTTCCTGAAACCACACATCCGTTGCTGATATTGTGTGCCATCTTATGGACCACTTGTGTATCAACTCTGCTCATGGAATGCTAACATCAATTTAGCAGACAACACAGCAATTTAGTCCTTTTCTCTCCACTGCGAGTTGATTTGAAATTGGTAACCCTATAGGTGCCATCACTTCCTGGGAAGCTGGTCAGCAGTAGGATTTTGATTTTGTATTGGACTGTGTGACCACCAATTTGTTCTGACCTAATCAGTAGGCCACCATTGACTGCAGTGCATCTGCTCACCTTCCCCTTAAACTGTTTCACACGGAAGCCTCCATCATGGAGTTTATTTCTCATCAGGTGCCTGGAGGCTGCGTTGGATGCATTTCCAGGTGATCTGGGACATCGCTCTTTCTCGTTGACAGTTTCTACTCTGAACACAACACAGAAACCATTAGCACTGAATGCACAAAGCCATATACCTTGCCTCCTCTTCTCCTCTGTCTTGTGCCTGAATGGGAGAAAGGTAAGTGCTTACATACTTAAAAGATGAATAGGTGCTGTTTAAAAAACAATGGAAGACGGATAGCAAGATGGGTATGTATGGCCATAACTGGGTAAATGGGCTTGTATAGCAATAGATGGGTATTGATGGCAATAAACAGATGGACCAGTGAATGAATGGATGTGTATGGAGACAGATGGATGGAGAGTGAGAGAGAACTCTCCAGAGACCATCACTGTTCTATTCAGGTATTTCCCCACTGGATCCAGTCAGGAAGGATGTAAACTGCATGGAAGGGAAATAATTGTTTATGTTGTTCCAAGCATTGTTGTAATTTCAAATGACTGAATAAAAGAAAAATCAGAATTCTGGGGGAAATGTTCGCAGAGAGAGGAATGGACTCCCAAGGAAAGTGACAGAAGCACCATCACTTGGGATATTTAAAATTTAAAGCTTGGGAATATGCTGGAGGGGACCATCCAGACAGGCAGGGAGATCAATAAAATGGGCCAGGTCCTCAGTTGCTGTACATTGGAGTTGCTCCATTCTTCTTCTTTTGTATGGCAACTTGAAAAGCAACATTAAAAGTCGACATCCAGGTTTGTTGACATGGAATGAATCAGGGCTGTCTCTCTGGAGAAGATTTTTAGAGGGCAGCAGTACACTAGCTGTTCCATGGTTCGGGTGTCTTCTACACACTGATTTGTCCTTCATATTCCATTTGTGTAGTAGGCAATTGCAATGCCCATGTGAACTTCTGATGCAATTCTCTGCGATTCATACCTTACGTGGCATGGTGAAGCCAGGCAGTTGATCTGTAGGATCCCTAATTAGGTCTTGATTCTGCTATTTTCCCACAGCTTCTGCCACTTGTCTTTTGGTGACAGTCCTGAGGTCTAAGTCTTTGGCCATGAATCTGAAGTGGTTCCTGGAGTTAAGACAGCATGTGGAGGGCTGGAGATCCTTATTATTGCCTGATTGCTTTCTTCTATATTATTTCTGCTTTGAAGTTTGCACTGAAGTTATCAAAGTGACCACAGTCTATGTCAGCTGTGGATCTGGATTATCTCAAAAGTCTTTTACACCTCTAATGTCAGTGTCTCTGCAATATAATTCTCCCATCAATGGTACTTAAAAAGCACAAAAAACCACCTTGTTCTCATCTCTCCCTGCTCCCTGCACAAGGTTCCTACTCCTTGCAGCGCTGGATTTACCCAATTTAATCCTAACATTATCTGTTGCTTCTTTAATGGGTTCTGCAGGCTTCAGGCAAACCCTACCCTTTGTGCTCAATTAACAGCCTCTACCTTGGACGTGGGAGTTAATATAAATATTTTCCATGAAGTAATAGGACATTTTTCCGTGGTACTGTCATTATACTATTGACATGACATCCAGGTGTTAGAAACAGCTGGATTCCAGAAAAAAAATTGCAACTTTGTTTCATTTTTGCAGGCAGGAGAGAGGTAGCGTCACCTCTAGACCTGTCCACCCCCTTCCTTCCCACCCCCACCCTCATGTTCCACTCCAACAGGGACATTTATAACTTGCTATTGTGGGCAATATTATGAACAGCTGGATTCTTTAAAGAGGCAATTAATTCTTCACATGCTTCCCAATCAGTTTAAGCTGCTTTTAAACTGCAGTGTAAAGAAAACCTCCAAACAACCCCTGCCAAATTCCAGCACTTGCAAAATTCCTGTTGCATTTTAGTTATTTATTTAAGTCAGATCTGACAGTCTATTAGTGGCCTGTGATACACAGGAACCTCACTGACTTCTATGGGGCTGTGCTGAATTACACCAGCTCATAAGATGACCCTTATTTTTACTCAGCCTTTTGAGCAAGAGACCAGCACTATTTTCTCATTCGTCCACATTTTTTCTGTCTGGTTTGTTCAGAATGCTGAATTCCTCCTGCTCCTAATGCCTTGTTCCTTAAGCCCACTCTGCTTCTTGGCTGTTTGGTCTGTTAAAAAAAAACATTCCCAGCATTATGTGTCCCTCTAGAGTGAAGACTATGATGCCACTTTCCCACTGGAGAGCTTTTGGTTGGATCTGACTACTCCTTTCAAAGGAGAAAGCACAGGCTGCATTCCTTGAGGCATCCTTTAGTAATGCATGCTGGCTGACGGTGCATCATCCTAACACAATCCTGGCTGGGGCTTCCATGCCAAAGGCCTCACCATGGTTCGTGAACATCTCCCAAGAGTTCAAAATGAACGTGTGATGGCATCATTCATTTTCTTCTCTCTCTTCCCTTCCTACAGCAGGGATTGGACTTGGGCTTGTATGTTTGTGCGTTTAAAGTAGCATTGCTATGGGAAGGCTGGTTTGAAATGGATTTTGCACCAAGTTCTGATCTTGATCTCTTCCTGGAGAAAGCCCCAGATTCCTGAGCCAGCTGGGCGATCATAAAGCCGGCCCATCTCCATAGATATATATGCATTTGTCACATAACTACGTCACACACAAACATGCCACACATTTAAATAATATAACTTCTTGGGGTTGGGAAGGAATTTTCCCTCACATCCGATCCGATTGGCAGGGACCTTAGTGTGTTTTCTGCCTTCCTCTGCAGCAGGAGGCATATTTATTTGGCTGTTGGGTAAATAAATATGGGTATCTCCAGTCTCACTAAACAAACCAACAAATATCTGGGTATCTCTCACTAAATTACTTCCCTGCCATTGCAGAAGCCTCGAGCATTGGTGCTCCTCACTCCTTCCTATCTTTGTCTGGGGCATACAATAGTTAAGTGTCCAAAGGGCAATAATACATTAGTCTAATTGAGGTTAGTGAGCTCTGTGCGGGTGAGGGCCGCCGGCCGCCCGGGGTAAATGGGTGGGGTGTAGCGGCCTGTGTGGACAGGAGGTCAAACTCTTTTACTCTATGACAGTGGTTTTCAAATTACGGGTCAGGATTCAGTACTGGGCCGCAGACCATAAGGTACTGGGTCACCAAGCCGCCCCCTGCTGCTGCCCCCAAAAGACTGGAATGCATTGCTGAAAGATGCAATTGTTGGGTCACGGGCATAAATGATTGTTTTCAGCTGAAACCCACTGCTTTGATGCCTTCCTCCACTTCAGTGTCCTATCAAGGAATAACAGTGCACTCTGCACACAGACAATACACCACAGTGCTGATAGTGCAGCTGATGGGAATTTTTTTTAATGAAAACGTTTTTTTTGAAAAAAAGTTTCCCCCCCCCCCCACTAAAAGCAAAACTTGTGAAAAAGATTCATTTTGTTCAACATTTTCTTTTTAACCAAAAACTGAAAACTAGGAAGAAAGTTTTATTATTATTTATTCCTGTTCCAAACCAAAACCAGCGAAGGGGTGGAAGGAAAGAGGCGTGCTTGTTCTGAAGCTCACCCTTCTGGCCAGAGGTGGTTTCACAGCACTCAGCCTTGTGTCCCTTAGCTCTGGCATTCCTCAATGAGTCCACTGAAGCCTGGGTCAGAAACCAACTCAACTTCCAGAGGACTAACTTATTAACACAGCCTCTTCCACCCCGACTCTCACTAGGCACAGCCCCTGCTTTCTGAGGTCTGTCTATTCTGCATCTTCAAAGACAGCCTCTCTCATCTGAGGTCTGGCTTCAATTGTCCCCAGCTAAACATGATTTCAGACTTCCCAGCCTGCTCCTTGCTCAGTCTTCTTACAGCCGCGGGTTTACAATACTCAGGCTGCTTTTCCAGGATCTTCAGCCTACTTCTGCCTGAAAGCTTTCCCAACTGCTTCCCTCAAGGGTTTTGTGCCAGCTACGCTGCAGCTTTCTTCTGCCCCTCAAAGAAAGCAGCTGGGGCATGGCTTAGTGCCTGTCTTCACAGCACGCCTGATTTTTTGTAGGAAGCCCTCGTTGCCTTTTTCCTGTCCTCTCTTCCCTCCTTATGAAGCCCAGTTATGTTCCCTTTCACCCAATCACCAGCCAAAGACCCCATCACAGCTGACTTCCCTTTCACCTTGTGACAGTCTCTCCCCCCAGCCTGTCCCTGTGGGACTGCCCTCCCTTTCTCGTCTCTCTTTTCAGAGTGAAATTAATCACTGTAAAAAAGTGAGAGAAAATGGAGTTAATTAGCTTAATACTGCTATTAATAGACACTTATAAGAATGATTTTCCCACCTACGAGGAGCACACTGAGAGGAGAAGAATGGCCCCAAACAGTTTCCATTGATTCTTCTATAACTTGGAAATACTGAGAATTCCCGCAGAAGGCTCCTCATGCTGGGGTGGGGAGAGACTTGTTACCTTCTTTCTGGAGGTCGAAAGAGTCCTCCATAGCCTCACACTGCCCAACAGCACATCCACAAGCCTTCCAGCTGAAACCTGCTTGGGAGTCCTTTCCTGACTAGAAGGCCTGTTAACAAGCAGGGTTCTGAACTCTCCGTACCCTGCATATGACCCATTCCCTAGTGCTAACTGCACATTGTTTCTACCTCCTTCCAACATGGAGGACAGTTCACAATATGAAATAAGGGCTGGGAATGGACTCTAGGCTGTACACAGCAATCAGCTACAGATCCCAGCTGAGGCCTTTATACTGTGGTTCTAATTAATACTTATCCAAAAAAGGCAGGAAAATTCTCAAACAAAAAGACAGGCAAAAAAGAGTGAAGGTTCAACGTGTGTGTCAATGGTGCCCAGCAGACACCCAAAGCCAATATTTCACTTTCTTCACAACAATTTTACTTCTTACACAAACAAGCAAACAATAAAAAGTCTGAAAATGAACAGTGAGAGGATCCTGTCACGTCCGCATTACTATATAATGTTTTGTGTCTCTAACAATATATACCACCCTCCCTATCTAACCTACACGACTAACCCAGTGTATGCTGCCAACCTAATCTAGTCCACCAACCCAATCTGAATTTTGCCCTGTAAAAATTGAAAGAAATATATGCAAAAATCAAAATAACAAAACACTAGGAGATTATAAAAGCCTCATTTCCTATTCAAAGGGCCCATTTCCAATACACTGTAACGCTAACATAATTGTCGACATTACTCACTTAATAAAAGCCCCAAACAATCCCCTGCATATGTTGGTTGCCACACAATATAGTTAATGTAGATAACAATACAAATTTCCTAGGTCTACATTATTGTATGTGTACACAAACTTACACAACCATATAATCATCACATTTCATAACAGCACAGAGAGCAATCATTCCAAGTCTAATCATAAAAACAATCAGCTCCTCCACCGACACACCACACTATGAACAAATGAATGGAACGGAATGTTCCCTAGGACAGCATTCCTTACAAAATCGTTACTGCACGTTTAGGAGAAGAATCAACCAGCCTTGCTCACATTGAGTAGCACTTAATACCATTCATAAGTGTCCTCCAGTAGAACCTCTAGGTCCCAACCAAGGGTGACCCTCTATGTGCTAATCAAACACTTAAGGAGAGACAGTGTTGTCCTGAAGAGCTTTCGGTTAAAATAGACAAGACAGATACGGTGTGTGAGGAGAAATAGAGGGGAAGTGACTTGACCAAAGTCATATAGCTGGTTAGTGGGTGTGGGGTAGCTAGGAAGAGAACCTGTGTGCTCCATCTCCCAGTCTAGTACCCTATCTTCTAAACTGTGCTGCAACTGATTTCAATGGGCCTACTCGTGGATTAAGCTGCTGATCAAGGCGAGTAAGATGCTCAGACTCTGGTCCTTAATAAACAATATATACAATCAACAATAATGTACCCAACAGCATTTTTTTTCATTACAGGGCATGTCACAGATGGTGAATGATGAAGAACTCTATAGGTCTAATCCAAACATATTCAATGAAATTAGTTTAAAGACTCACATTCATTTTAATGGGCTTTGGATCAAGTTCTACATGGAGAACTAGCTGAATTCTATATCTGCTTATTTCCAGATATTGAAATATTTGGTTGTTTGAAAGCTGTAGAGTCTTTGCACACAAAGGAGCAGTATGGCTCAGTGATGGGAGCATTGCACTTCACTGGAACATGGGATCTATTCCTGGCTCTGCCACTGGCTAGCTGGGAAACCTTAAACAAGTTGCTTTGTCTCTCTTGGCCTCAGTTTCCTCATCTATAAAATGGGAATAAAGATACTGCCTTCCTCATAAAGCCCTTTGACATCTGCTGGGGAAAAGTGCTAGACTGAGTTAAGTGTTGTTAATGATGCAGACTCTGGGAGTCAGCTGGACACCACTGAAACACGCTTTCAACCGTAACTCTTTTTAACAAGACAACAGAGTCTTGTGGCACTTTTAAAGACTAACAGATTTATTAATCGCATGAGCTTTCGTGGGAGAAAATCCCACTTCGTCAGACGCTTTGAAGATAGGAAAGTTACAGAGTGAATAGATTAAGTTCCATGTCAGACTGGCTATACTAAGCATGCAGCACAAAGAAAGCACTTATCACTAGCCAATGGCTTGGTATCTTGGCCCCCATTTTTTTTTTTGACAGTATTCTGGGCTTTCTGCATCTCAAATCTCACGCTGCTCTTTTTTTGAGGAAGAAAACTGGCATCAGGGAGAAAGGCAGGGGACAGGTTGCTAAGCTCCTTCCTGATATCCACAGCAGCATTTTCTTGATTCTCACCAAACAGTGAGCCAGGGATTTCTGTAGGATGCATAGATTTATAATACAGCATGTTACAGTCAAACCAGCCAGTGCAATTCCTGGTTCTCTGGACCCTCTCAGCTCCCTCTAATGCTGTATAAATATGTCCCATTCCTGTCTATATTGGCTCACCCTTCCAGACAAAGGACCTCCGGAGCCTAATAAACCCTTCCTATCTACACAAGCATCTCATGGTGAATTCAGACCTTGAAGTTCCCCTGATCTAGTTGGTCCTGTGTGGAAAAACAGAAACATTTCAGAGAAACTTTGATAGAGGCCTTGGACTTAACCTTCCTTCATAATATGTAAATGTGGCTTCCAGGACTATTCTGATATTCCTGCCTTTTTCACTAGACCAGTATTTAACTTGAGCTGTCAGTCTAGATGTTGGTCCACAAAGCCTGTGATGTTCATCATTTCTGCAACCAGGAGACCTGTCAACTAAGACTTCTCAGGCTACAATATTTCTACAGCCTGAATCTTATTGCTATGGCCTGGCTAAATCTCACCACAGTCTTCTCATAACATGTAGGTGTCTTCTGCATTGGAAGTTTGATCCCCGAGCTTGAAAGAAAATGACCAAAAAGTTTTTTCAGTGAAAAATGCAGATTTGGCAGCACTGAAATGTCTCACAAATTCGTGCAGATTTTGCTGGATTATTCATTTTAAAGAAACCCAACAAGTCTGAAAAATTGAAACTTTGTTTTGTTCAAAATGACTTTTCATTTAGATAGTTCCTTTAGAATTATTTATAAAAAAATCAGCAATGTATAAAAATGCTCAAAATTGACATGAAACCTTTCATTTCAGGTTGAACAAAACATTTAGTTTGACCCAAAATGACCTTCTTTTTACTTTTTGAAATTACCAGTGACACAAAAAATCAGTTATTTGCCCAGCTGTAGCTGATCCTTTGCTCTTCTTTGCTGTCTCCACTGCCTGTCTTCCTTGCTGTGTCATTCACTCTGCTTTCCAAATTGCAATTTACCACTTCTCTCTTTTTCATTGTCTTCAATCAGTGAACAGTTCCCACACATGCAGTTATTCTTAGAAGTCTTGCATGCTCTTTAGGACACTTTTCCAAACTGGACTGTATAATACTGCTGTCACTCTATATGGATTCCCAAGTTCTGCTCCCGGCAGGTCTACCTCTTGTTCCACTTAGCACCTCACATGCTGTGTAATGAGGACCCCTCAAATTTGTCATCCGGAAGCTCCCTCTGGAAAGCTGACAGAAGCTTAGATCACTGTCAGTTATGATGAAGGAACTGATGACAGGAAGTATAATTGCAGTAAGTCAGCAAACGTAAGGGCTGTTGAGGGCTAGAACCCCCTGAGCTGTAGCATAAGAAGAATGTGCATTGAAATGAATGGAAAGCCTCCCATTGAGTCCAGTGGATTTTGGATCAGGCCCTAAATGAGATGTGCAACGAATGAGAAGCATTTGCCTGTGATCTAGAGCAGTGGTTTTCAAACTCTTTTTCTAAGGACCCAGTTGAAAAAAATCATTTATGCCCGCAACCCAACAATGACATCTTTGAGCAATGAATTCCAGTCTTTTGACAGCGGAAGCAGGGGGTGCCGTGACCCAGTACCTGAGGGCTGTGATCCAGTACTGGGTCTCGACCCAAAGTTTGAAAACCAGTGATCTAGAGAGGTGCTCTTGTTTGTTAGGAGCATGGACTTAGAGGGGTGATAAGCTAAGCTGGTGTAGCCAGAGTGTTGTGAGCAAAGTTGGGGTACTAAGTTACAAACTCCTATTACATATCTAGAGGCGCACCCAAAAATTCTTTCATTGCTGATCACCACAAGGCAACCCTTACAGTCACTAGGAGATTGGACGTTACACAATACCTCCCGCAACAACTACTTAACCTGCTCAAAGTAACTTGGAGTGACACCAAAGGAGGGCCAGTCTCCATTCCCCCTTTTTCCCAGGACACAGCACAGCTCCTCTAAGGGAGAGAGAAGGAGCCAGACAGAGACCCAAGTGAGCAGACCTAAGCCACGTGCAGTCTTGAATGAGCTGCCCTGTGCTATTGGAGGAGATGGTGACGGAGGGCCAAGGATGAGCTGATGTCGATAGCACACAGCAGAAACAACACTGAGAATGTCCTCCTTAGATGTTGCTCTTCTGATGGGCCCTTCTCCAGGTGCCCTCAGCGTCCCACACAGCTGCTGGCTGCAGCTGTGAACAGTGCTCCTGGAACCTATGAATGACCGGCTCCCTAAAGGACAAGGGGGTGAGGTAATATCCTTCATGGGACCAATTTCTGTTGGTGGGAGAGACAAGTTTTCCTGCTCAGCGTGTCTCTCAAACCAACAGGACTTGGTCCCATAAAAGTCATTACCCCACCCACCTTGTGTCTCATATCCTGGGACTGACACAGCTACAACTGCACTACAACTCCATGAGTCGCATGCATGGGAGTCTTCTAAATTTAGGCCAGGACTCTCAGGCCTCTGTTGCTGCGTTGGAGCATTGATCAGCATCTGCTAGCTGTGTCTGGTCTTAAACACAGCAAGATGAGGGACAGGAGAGGTTATAAGTGAGTTTGTGGAGAGGGAAAGCCTCAATAGATGGATGAGATGAGCCCCCTGCTCCCCAGAAATAATTGTGCAGGTGACTCCCCATAAGCAAACTCCTACTTTGAGTATTAGCAGCCACTCCCCAATCCATCTCCATCCTATGCTTTTCTCTTTGCTAAATGAGAGGCAAACAGACTGAAGAGGCCCCAGGTGCTGCTGGAGTGTCAGCTGCTTCCCCTGGCAGCATCTGTCACTCATTATCTGCATAAATTAGCCATCTGAAGACACTGGAGGTTGGAGAGAGCAGGGTATGTAGGAGTGAAGCCCTATAATTCTTTAGCGCCCCCCCCCCCCCTTTCTCTGCCTGCCCCTCTTTGATTCAGACACAGACTGGCTTTCACAGAGTATTTTCCTACTCCACAAAGCAAACACCTGGGGGTGTTCAACCAGAGGGGCTGCTGGATTGATGGTGTTTTCTGCAGAGGGCTATTGCCTTATGCAGTTGAAAGGGTCATAGACTGCTCCACTCTGCAGGGGAAGCACCTCTGAGTTGTACTCACTAGTGGAAGGGACAGAGATATGTAAATTAGCTAATGTACATTAAATAATCCCATTATATCTGATCATTCACAACCTTAAAACACCAGCTGTCAAAAAGTTACATTTGAAAAAAGTCTGTCCTTTAAAGTGATTTTATTTTATTTTATTTTACAAAAATTAAATGTTGGATGAAAATCTTCAACATTTTAAAAATTTTGCCCAGCTCTTGAGGTGATCAAAAAACGACTAGAAGTTTCACGCAAAATTAGCTGCATTTTTGTTCTGTTTTCCCTTGACTGAAACCTCAAGACAATTCAATTACATGAATGATGATTATTAATTATTGGTGTTACAGTATCATCTCAGACTTAGCATCATGGACCAGAACCTCATGGTGGAAGGTGCTGCACACTGAACAGAAAGATAGTTATTTAGAATTTAAGTAGGATGTTTTTATCCTCTGGCCACTTCTAAGGTAAAGGCACCAGTAACAGCAGGGTTCCCTGAAGCAGCATTGGACTCTGAAAATGGACTCTGAATTGCCTTTTTTTGGGAGGGGGGGAGGAGGCAGCACAGTTGGGGAAATGTTTCTTCAATACCAACTGGATCACTATCCATTCCTTATCTAGCCCCTGATATGGGAAGAGCCTGGACTGGATTTGTGTGCCCAGCTCTTACAGACTCAAGGGGCCACATTTGTTTAGCACTCAGTCTTTCCTATTGAGGGCAATGAGAACTGGAGATGCTCTGAGCTCATCTGAAAATGTGGCCCTAGATTAGTGGTGTACAAATGTTTTAGTCCGTGGGATGAATGTTTTATTACAGGAAGGTTAAGAGGCCAAAGTCAGTGCTTCATCTATTTTTCTTAAACCCTATACAAAACAATTGTCACATTATTAGCCTCCCAGTGTGACTCAGCTGGTTGATCCTGAGATGTTGCCAAGTGCATCAGGTTGGCTAAGTTTGTATCTCTTAGGAGCCCCCCTACTACTATTGAAATGGGCCTGATTTGGAGACTTGTGTGTAAAATTTCAGGGTGCTGCTCAGTGAGGGACATTTTTCAATGCAAATTTTCTTCTTAACTCAGTGGTCTTCAAGATCTGTGCTTTAGCGCTTTGGAGGCCATAGACTGGACACCTCTATGCCACATGCACTTATGGGGAGGGGAGAAATCATATAAATGGAATTTCTCTGGTTCCATAGTGGTGACTCATGGTGCACCCAGCTGGAATGTATTCTGGAACTGCCATGTGTTTTGGATTTCTTTGCCTGTGTGCAATGGAGCTGTAGGATGTGATGCATGGCAGAGAGGATGAAATGTTAGATTCCCATGGGATGAAATCCCAGGCCCTAATATTTCTGCCCAGCTGTCCCTTGTATCCTCTTCCCTCAGGGAGAGGAAGGTGTAGCCATGAGATTCTCTTGCTGTTCTCTATCACGGGCCTACTACATTGTATGCTTGTAAAGCCATCAGCTGCAGAGCTCGGGCATGGAGGGACCACCCAAACCATGGCTCAACCACTTTTAGTTGGGAGACAATGCTCTACTTTGAATTGTAGGAGAAACCCATAATACGGGCATCAAAAGCAGAAGGGATCATGTGGGAGGAAGGGAGGGAGGTGGAATGGCCCCTACTGGGAATAACCCAGGGGCGAGTGGATATGTTCCTGTGGGCAGTAATTGAAACAGTTTGATGTAGGAAGGGGAGCGTTTGCCACATCAGCCAAAGGTTGCTGCACTTTCTGTCTCCAACTCCCTCTTTACTGTTCCTGTTGCCTGGGAGTTGGCATTAAAGCTGGCATGACCCCCTTCCTGAGCACTGAAAATCTCATCTCATCTGTGGCCTTGGGCAGCTGTCACAAAGCTGTTGCTAGGTTCTCCTCCCCTGGATCACTGCTTTACCCCCAGTTGCAGGAGTCATTGCTATGTCTCCCAGTGGGAGAGTCCCTCCTTCCTACTGCTCAAGAGCAGCTGAAGCCAATGCTTATTGTGTTCCCTGATGAAGAATAGTGATGGGCTCTCCAAAAAGGTGAGCTTCAGAGCACCTTCAAAGAGGAGAAATCAGCCTGAATCGGTCACTGCTGCCCTCCGTTTGCACTTGGCAGAGCCCCGATGTAATTCTTCCATGCTCAGAACAAGTCAGACAGATTCCCTCCAATGCTGACCTTACACAGCCCCTCTGGATTCACTCCTGCTGGACATGTCTGCATCTTCCCCACCACATCCTTCCATGTCTCCTTTCCCCTCCTGTGCAACAACTACAGCTTGCCAGATGCCCCCACAACAAAGCACTGCTCAGTACCTTCTCTGGAGTATGGGACACATCCACCTCCATGACTCTGTACATACCTCTCTGTCCCTGGGTTGGCTCAGCAGAGGCAAATGAACAAGCCTGCTCTGCCCTTGGTCTAGAACTCCCCAGACCTCTCTGTGTGCTGAGACTAGCTTTGTTTTGTGAGCAAACGGCAGATAGAAAGAGCCTGGACTGTTAGGAAGACCTCTAAACATTGAAGCCAAGATGGCATCTAGCCCTTGGGTCAGAGAATCATAGATTCCAAGGCCAGAAGGGACCATCATGAGCATCTAGTCTGACTTCCTACATAATACAGAACTGCTCAGAATAATTCCTGTTTGATCAAGGACATATCTTTTTTTAAAACATCCAGTCTGGATTTTAAGATTGCCAGTGATGGAGAATTCACCACAGCCTAAATCCATATCCTATTGGTGGATTTCATGGCTGTCCCAGATGGCGGCGTGAGCTGGCCCAGTGACTGGGCTTCATTTCCCCACCCTGCCCCTGGGCCAGCTGCTCCGCCCTGGGAGTGGGGAGGGCCGCCCCAGAGGCTGGGTCTTTGCACTCCCGCCCCACCCCACTGCCTTTGGCTTGCTGCCAAAGGCAGCCGGGTGGGAGCAGGAGTGGGGTGAAGCATGGCAGTGGCGTGGGCCTCGCACTGCCCCAATGGGAGCGGGGCTACGCTGGGCCCTAGTAACCATGGGGCTCGTGGCAGTTGCCCCGCTTGCTGCCCCCCCACCATAGGATGGCCCTGGTGGGCTGGGGCAAGGAGGCTCTGGCATATTTACATTGGATCTGGGCAGAGCCTGGCTAGTGAACTCTTGCCATGCAAAGATTGGGGAAGTCTAGTGCTACTCATGGTGCTGGAGTCCTGGAAGGAGGTGGGAAGGAAGTTCAGAGGAACGCATGCATCATCCCCTGTAGAAGTTGGGGTGGCCAGTTATGTGCCTCCAGCACTCCCAGGGCCATTATTGGCTGTTAGGACACACACTCTCCTCAGTGCAGCTGTGCTTTACAGTCCCAATCTTGTCCAAGTGTGTTTGGATGGCGGGGGGTTGGTTGACATCAGTGAGAGTGTGGGTGGGACACTTGAACTTTAAAGGACATGATTCTTTTCCCTTTCCATTTGTTTCTTTTATTAGTCAATTCTCCCACAGGAAATAGAGCAAATGGCAGTGCAATGAATGAATTGTGTTGCTCACTCTATCGCTGACCTGCTGGGTGACCTTAGGCAAGACACTGCACCTCAGTTTGCTCTCCCACCCTTTGTCTGTCTTTTCTCTTTAGACTGTAAGCTCCTCAAGGCATGGCCTCTCTCTTGCTATGTGTCTGTACAGCACCTAGCGCAACAGGGACCCAATCACAAATTGGGGCCTGTCATTTAAATTATAATAATCTCTAGATAGAAAATCGCCGAACAAAGAAATGAATGGTCTGTTTACTAAAATGTTGTTAATTTACAAGGGTGTAACTCAATTTGTCAAATTTCTTAATGTTTTAACAAGCACCCCTCCCTTTTGCATTCTCTGGTCTTCGGTTGAGTTGTTTCCCTGACACTCAGGCACTATGATGAATGCTAAGCGCTCAAACTGTGATCCTCATAGGCAGCAAAGGTGTGAGATCTGGGGTTCCCTTTCTAGTAGTCACGTGCACATTTAACCAATCCTGCTGGGGAAGTCTTGTGCTCACTGTTGGGCCAGTCAAGCAGCTAATCAATATATATCTCAAAGCAGGGAGTGGATCCCTTCTAGTTCAAATCAAAATCTCTCCAGTTGGCTAATTCAATTGGCCCACATGCAAACTGGGTGATGCCTCTTTTCTTTCATCCTGACCCTTCCCTCTATGAAGCCCCCGGCAAACACAACCTTCCTCCTGTTCCCAAACCAAGAGAAACACTGAATTATTCTGGTGGGAACTATCAGGGCTATATCCCCAATGGCCCCAGGTCCAGCCAATGAGTGTGTGTTATTGAAGTCCCCGGGCAATGAAGGTTTAGCAAAAATTGGACCGTATAGGAACTGCAGCACACCTACCTATATCCTAGCCGCTGCCTCTATCACTGACTGCTCTTGTGGAGGTGCTATCAATGGCCATTAAGTATTAGCCTCCTCACTGTACATAGGGGAGAGAAGCAGAAATGGGAGAGGAGTGGTAAAGAAATAAGGACACCATTACAGCTGGGACTGTTTACCCTCCTTCCCCCAGCTTTTCTGCTTCAGCTTGCAGTCGTTTTCTGCTGCTGATGGGAGCCGACGAAAGAGGAAAAATCGTATGCATTTTCTAATGAAATATTAAAAATGCTGGTGCATTTCCCTTGTAGCTGCTTTCATCCCCACTGTTCTAACAAGCAGCTTTTACCCTCATTTGTCATGTAGTGGAGTTTGCGGCAATTCTTTTTTGCCATGCGAAAAACAGCAGGACCCTCATAGGCTGCGCTATTGAGATATGGACTGATTGAAAGGCTGGGTTTTATTGGTGTTTTGTTTTGTACGGAAATGATCTATTTCATTTGAGAAGTGAATGGCAGTGCTGGGGGAAGGAGCTGGCTGATTGCATTCCTGGGGAATGGCCAGCACAGCAGGAACAAAAAGCCAGGCCCCTCCTCCCAGGAAACAACTGAACTAATTGCTTGGACTAAGAAAAAAAACAAGAAGTAGGTATGAAATGAAGGCGCCCGGGACTCCAGGTGGAGTACCACAGCTATTACCCACTATTCCTTGAAGGAATCCAAAGGGGTCAGTGGATGTCTGCCATCCATCTGGATACCTGACTAGGGAAAAGAGAGGGAAAGGAGCTGGACTGACAGCTCTGGGTGAGATCCTCAATTTATCTAAAGAGCAGGACAGCCCTGGCAATAGCAGTAGACTGTCTCATGTCTGTTAGGGCTGGATTAGGGTGTAGGCAATACAGGGCCACATCTAGGACCCTGCTGCTGTAGTCATGGGATGAGATCAAAATCTCAATGTTCATTTAAAAAAAAAAGTCTTCCCCCTTCTGAATGCAAAGAAAAGCTTGGAAATGTGACCCTGAATGTGCAGAGAGCCTGAACCCACAGTTCCAATGGCGTGAGCTGCATCATTCATTGTAACTGCAATCTGCAGCTACCTTAAGCAGAGGCAAGTCCACAATGCAGCAGTGGGGCCATGGGCAGTGATGGCATGATCTGGGATTTTCTCTGTTACAATGGATCTGAAGGAAACTGTGTGCTGTGATCGGGACTCAAGTAAGGAAGGTGACCAACAATTCGCATGTTACAAAACCGGGTCAATGTTTTCAAGCCTGTGATGTGACTAGGTAGGAGTGGGACTGAGCAGGTTCAAATTCCAGCTTTGGACCAAGGGGAAATGGTTTGACTATCTCCCCATAGTTCCTCCATGTGGATGTTGGATACCCATCACCCAATGTGGTATGATGGGCAATCTCCACAGAGGGAAAGCCTAGGGCTAAAACAGCAGGGGAGGGCTCAGTTGGGCAGGTGACATTTAGTACTAACATCAGGTCAATGAAAATTATTGTATGTGGCGTGTGGGGGTCAAGAGTAATATGTCAGGTGCAGAAAGCCTTGAATAAGTACTTCATTATACTATGTTGTGCTATGAGATGGTATTGCCTACAAATAATACAAACCAGTTCAGTGACATCTGTTCTCTAGGGATGGGATCCAAAGCCCACTGAAGTCAAGGGCATTTTTTGCATTGACCTCACTGAGTTTAAATTTCCAATCCAGGATACATGTTGCACTCCCTGAGCTTGGATCTACACATCTGAAAATCCTGACAGAGAAGCATAGTGGTTCTCTCCCAACTCTGAACCCAGGAATTCAGATGTATCAAGAATGGTTCGATCATTGCACTGGTTCCTCTGGGCACCATTTCATGCACAGGGAATGGAGATGGAGCAGCAGCACATCTGCAGAACTAGTCACATCAGTCTCAGAAATATGTGTGGCTAATCATGAAGGTAATAGCTACTCTTCATAGAATCCTAGAAGATTAGTATTGGAAGGGACCTCAGGAGGTCACCTACTCCAACCCCTTGTTCACAGCAGGGCCAACCCCAACTAAATCATCCAAGCCAGGGCTTTGTTTAAGGATGGACTCCACCACCTCCCTAGATAGCCTATTCCAGTGCTTTACCACTATCCTAGTAACAAAGCTTGTCCTAATATCCAACCTCAACCACCTCCACTGCAACTTCTTGTTTTGTCATATGCCACCACTGAGAAAAACCTAGTTCCATCTTTCCTGGAGCCCTCTTCAAGTTGTTGAAGGCCACTATCAAATTCCCCCTCATTCTTCCCTTCTGCAGACTAAACAAGCTCAGTTCCCTTGATCTCTTCTCATAAGTCATGAGTTCCAGATCCCTAATAATTTATTTTGCTCTGCGCTGGACTCTGTCTAATTTGTCCACATCCGCTCTGTAGTGGGGGCCCCAAAACTGAACACAGTACTCCAACTGTGGCCTCACTAATGCTGAATAGAAGGGAATAATCGCTTCACTTGATCTTCTGGCAATGCTCCTACTAATACAGCCCCAAATGCCATTAACCTTCCTGGCAATAAAGGCACAGCTTCTTCTCACTGTAATCCCGAGGTTCATTTCTGCAGAACTGCTGCCTAGCCAATTCATCCCCAGTTTGTAGGAGAGCACGAAAACTGGTTAGATCAACGGGCTCAGCGGGTAGGAATCAATGGCTCGATGTCTGGTTGGCAACCGGTAACAAGTGGAGTGCCCCAGGGGTCGGTCCTGGGGCCGGTTCTATTCAACATCTTCATTAATGATCTTGATGATGGAATAGACTGCGTGCTTAGTAAGTTTGCGGATGACACCAAGTTGGGGGGAATGGTAGATACTCTGGAGGGCAGGGACAGGATCCAGGGAGACTTGGACAAATTGAAACACTGGGCCGAAAGAAACCTCATGAGGTTCAACAAAGACAAGTGCAAAGTCCTGCACTTAGGACGAAAAAATCCCATGCACTGCTACAGGCTGGGGACCGATCGGCTAGGTAGCAGCGCTGTAGAAAAGGACCTGGGGGTTCTGGTGGACGGGAAGATGAATATGAGCCAACAGTGTGCCCTTGTTGCAAAAAAGGCCAATGGCATATTAGGCTGCATCAGTAGGAGTATTGCCAGCAGATCGAGGGATGTGATAATTCCCCTTTATTCGACACTGGTCAGGCCGCATCTGGAATACTGTGTCCAGTTTTGGGCTCCCCACTACAGAAAGGATGTGGACAAATTAGAAAGAGTCCAGCGGAGGGCAACAAAAATGATTAGGGGGCTGGGGCACATGACTTATGAGGAGAGACTGAAGGAACTAGGCTTATTTAGTCTACAGAAGAGAAGACTGAGGGGAGATTGAAGGGTTGCTCCAAAGAGGAGGGAGCTAGGCTGTTCTTGAGGGTAACAGAGGACAGAACAAGGAGCAATGGTTTCAAATTACAGCTGGGGAGGTCAAGGTTGGATATTAGGAAAAACTTTCTCACTAGGAGGGTGGTGAAGCATTGGAATGAGCTATCTAGGGAGGTGGTAGAATCTTCATCTTTGGAGATTTTTAAGGCTCGGTTAGACAAAACCCTGGCTGGGGTGATTTAGGGGGAGTGGTCCTGCTTTTTAGCAGGGGGTTGGACTAGATGACCTCGTGAGGTCCCTTCCAACCCTATTATTCTATGATTCCACCATCCTAAGTGCAAGGCTCTGCACTTGTCCTTGTTGAATTTCGTCAGATTTCTTTTAGCTTAATCCTCTAATATGTCACTCTGTATCCTAACCCTACCCTGCAGCATATCTACCACTCCCTCAGCTTAGTGCCATCTACAAATTGCTGAGTGTACAATACACTCCATTCTCCAGATCATTACTGAAGATGTTGAACAAAACTAGCCCCAGAACCGACCCCTTGAACACTCTGCTTGCTACTATCTGCAAACTAGACATCGAACCATTGATCACTGAGTCCAATGATCTAGCCAGCTTTCTAGCCACTGTGATGGAGTCAGACCTGAGGGCTACAGGAGGGTGCTCCTATTTGGATACCAGGTGGTGGGCGGGCACAAGCCCACCCACTGCTAAAACACCCCCCCAGCCTAAGGGGAGGAGGCACTAGGCCCAGACCCAATTGATTGCAGGGGGCAACTAATGAAAAACAGGAACAGGTGTGAGGGTCAAAGGTTCAAAATTAGGGACTCTGAAGGGGACACTGAGCAGAGAACCCTGGACAGTGCCCACTGCTCCCGAAAGGTGTCAAGGGGGCCAACGGACGCTGCTCACAGGAACTCTGCCTGGATTTGTGAATGGACCAGGGACCAGAAGTAGGCCCCACAGTCGCATAGACCCCCCTCAGTCAACCTCTTCTTCCTGGTTTTGTAAATGGCAACCTTAGTATAGGCGAGGAGGTCCCGTGACTTTGTGGGGCCACATATGGGTAGTACAGTACGTATAAAAACAGGCGTAGGGAGAAGTGCAGCCAGAAGCTCACTAAGAGGTTCTCAAGGAGTCAGAAAAGGGGCTGCAGCCTGGTGCATTCCAGATATGCATGCGCTACGGTCTCCCTCACACTGTAGAAGGGGCAGGTGTCGGGGTGAGGGGTGAACCGTACCAAGTGCACGCCTGTGCTCATGGCTCTGTGGAGAAGCCGCCAACTGATGTCCCTGGTGGGCTGCGGGGTCAAGGTGGCATACAGACTGGCCTACTGGGGACCTCGCCCTCTGCCAGTGGAATTAGGTCTCACCATTTAATGTCTGGTCGGGACATGAGGGCGAGGAAGTGGATGGTATGGAACATGAGTGTGTACAGATATTTGTGAGGTGCGGTACGAGAGGTGTGGTGGGGGACGGCTGGGGGGGGGGCTTGAGGGACTGGGGTCTGATGAAAAGCTCTGGAGAGCCAGAAATGTGGGGAGGTTGGGGATCATCGTCTTGCAGGACCCGCTTGAGGTAGGCCTGAGCAGTGGGGGCTAAGATTGCCTTTACCTCCTGGAGTAGGCGCTGGGGGGTTCGAAGGGTGGAGAGCCTCATGCGCTGAGCCAGTGCAAAGGGATCCACCCAGTCCCTCCAGGCATAGTCCAGGAGGTCTCCAACCCTGGTGATGTCTGCCAGGACCAGCCTCCGCCTCACGGAGGGGACCTCCACCACCTGCACACCAAGATGGTGATTGTGTAGCAGGGGCTTCGCGAGGAGGTCCTCCCCCTCAGTGGGCACTAGGGACCTGGAGGCCGAGATGAGACTCCAGGTACAGAGGAGGTTACAAGAGGGTGCTCCCTATTTGGCTACTGGGTGGGTGGTGCCCCCCCGCCCTGCTAAAACCCCTCCCCAGCCTAAGAGGAGGTGGCACTAGACCCAGTTCCAACTAAATATGTGGGACAAATAATGAAAAAACAGGGACGGACGTAGGGGTCAAAGGTTTAGAACGAGGGATTCTGAGGGAGGGCACCTAGCAGAGAACTCCGGACAGCACCCACTGCTTCCAGAAGGTGTTGAGCAAGCCAGCGAATACTGCCCAGAGGAACTCTGCTTGGATGCGTGAGTGGACAAGGGACCGGAAATAGGCCCCACAGTCGCAGACACCTCCTTCGGCCAACCTCCTCTCTCTGGTTTTATAGATAGCGGCCTTGGCGTAGGCCAGAAGGAGGTTGGCAAGGACGTCCTGTGACTTTGTGGGGCCACGGATGGGGAGTGAGTACAGAAACGGGTGTGGGGAGAAGTGCAGCCAAAACCTCAATAAGCGGTTCTGGAGGAGCCGGAAGAGGGGCTGCACTCTAGTGCACTATAGGAGGGTGCTGGAGGGTAGATATATTAACCCCAGAGTGAGTAAATCCCTGTTCCTAGGATAGCTAGGGCAGGGCTGCTTTGGGCCCATTAGAGCACCTGGAGGCAGTTGAAGCATCTGACACCAATTAGTGCACCAGCTAAAAAGCCCCTGTTGCAGCCAGGCAGGGAGGAGTGTTTGGGGCTTGGTGGTTGGAGGCAGAGCTAGGAGCAGAGTTGGTGAAGGAGAACAGAACAGAACAAGATAGTTGTTGCTGTTGGCACCTGAAAAGTACAGCCAGTCAGGGCAAGCCAGCCCAGATGGGCCTCAGAGCCCTGTGAGGTATAGAGTCTGACCTCTAGGGCCAGCAGGGATGGAGGAACTGCTCTATGTGGGGGAGAGATGTGCCTCAGCTGGCTACCAGACTCTGAAGTGCAAGATCCATAGTGCCCTAACACACTCAGTTTGCCACACCACCTTATAGTCCATTTCTCCAGCCCATACTTCTTTAACTTGCTGGCATGAATACTGAGGGTGATCATATCAGAAGTTTTGCTAAAGTCAAGGTCACATCCACTGCTTTCCCGGCACCCTGAGAGCCAGGCATCTCATTGTAGAAGGCAATCATGTGGGTCAGGCATAACTTGCCCTTGGTGTTTATTCCTGATCACCTTCCTCTCTTCCAAATTCTTCAAAATTAATTCCTTGAGGGCCTGCTCCATGATTTTCCTAGGGACTGAGGTGAGGCTGACTGGTCTGTAGTTCCCTGGATCTTCCTCTTTCTCTTTTTTGAAGATGTGGATTGGGCATTATATTTGCTTTTTTCCAGTCATCCAGGACCTCCCCAAGTTGCCACGAGTTTTCGATGATAAAGACCAATGGCTCTGTAATCGCATCAACCAACTCCTTCAGCACCCGCTGTTGCATTGTATCTGCCCTCATGTACTGTGCATGTCCAGCCTTTCTAAATAGTTCCGAATCCATTCTTCAGAACCGAGGGCATCTCATCTCCTCCCCATTCTGTGCTGCCTGGTGTAGTAGTCTGGGAGCTGACTTTGTCTGTGAAGACAGAGGCAAAAAAAAAGTATTGAATATATCAGCTTTTTCCCCGTCGTCTGTCACTAGGTTGACTACCCCATTTTGTAAGGGGTCCACACTTTTCCTGATCTTCTTTTTGTTGCTACCTTAGCTGTACAAACACCTGTCGTTCTCCTTTACGTCCTTGCTCGCTGCAATTTCAGTGGAAAGTCATGTCCAAATAAGTCCCCTCCGCATGTCCCTATATAGCATGGGAGTCCCCCCCCCAAAGGTGTCGATCCTTGAGAGAAGCCCACTGTTCTGGATCTGGTGGAAGGGAAAGGGGCCTGTGCTAACAAGAGGAGGAGATGCCACTGAGGACAGCCCCATTTCAAGCTCATGAAGAGGAGCTGTTCTAAAAACACAGATCTGGGCTCAAAGTAACTGCAGCCTTCCTGGGTAGAGCAGCCACAGGGCCTGCAGAGCCAGAAGCTGGCTCCCTGACGCCAGTGTGAGCCTCGCCACTGCCTTTCAGACCCTCAGGGGAGACACTGGGGCATTAACTAGTCAGCCAGGGCTGTCCCATGGCTGGGAAATGTCATTGATGCTTTTCTGAAGACACCATATCAGTGTATTGGATTCCTTCAGACAGAGAGCACGGCCAGCATTGCTCAGCATCCAGCTGCTCTGGGGAGGACAAACAGCTGCACCCACAGCCCCCCTACCTGCATCCGCACACAAGGGGTGTTCAGGCACAGGATAGCCTTTGTGCCTTCAGTACCTGTCCCTTCCCTCAGTGCCGAGGGCCATTCTTGGAAGGGGTAGCCAGATGCCCAGAATCATGCCATGGCACTCAGAAGATAGGTTGGTAGATGTCACATTCCCAGGCCTGCTCTCTGAGCAGTGGCTGTGGGGACTCAGGGGATCACCCAATGGCCCGGCTCTCTTCTGTGGGGGGGCCTGGGTAATTCTCTGGGGGTGGCTTTCTCATGCCCGTTCCAATGCCCCAGGCCCCTGCACTGTTACAGGACACTGGCAGGCAGGTCAGACCCAGAGCAAGCAGGTGCCAGAAACACCAGGATAGAGGTTTATGCCACAGTTCATCACCACAATGTTATGGCCTCCCTGCGTTATGGGGCATCCCATGTGCCAGCAGTTGGCCCACCCAGGAGATATGGTGGCTTTATTTCACTTGGGATGCATAGCAACAGGTGATGCAAGGTGCTACAGTATCTGCTCCGAGAACATTGAGGGAGGCCTCTATAGAGGAAGAGCTTTAGAAAGCGAGAGCTATTCAGTTTCAAGAGGAGATATGTAGGAGGTGTCATAAAAGAGATTTATCCGGGAATGACTGGGATAGACAAGGCCGCTGCATTTAACCCACTCTCTCAGCCAAGAACAAAGAGACACCCATTAAGAAGGAACACAACGAGGCATTTCTCAGCAAAATCGATCACTTATATAACTTTCCTCTCCTCCTGCTTCATTTATTACAGTTTGCACTATAGAAGCAACTGTAGCCTTGTTGTCTAGGCACTATACATCTGTATTGTAACCGCCAGTCCCTGCCCTGATGTGTTTACAAGCTAAACAAGCAAGGCAGGTACAGAAAGTCAGGGGGAACGAACTGTCACAGAGAGCTGCAGTCAATAGGTCAGTAGTGGAGCCAGGAACTGTCCCCAGGACTGCTGACTTAGTATAGTGTGGTAAGCACTGGCTAATGCTGCTGCTTCTCAATACTTTAGGAGGCAGGAAACACTGCCAAGCTAACTTGCTAGGGAGCATTTACTTTGGGAGTTTATTGACTGGAAGCTGGTGATCCTATATGCCCACATCATATGGACTGAGGCCCCACTCTGGGGAGAGGCACTAGCCATCTGCTTATTTAGCTCTTCCATTAGCTTCTGCAATAGATTCTGGGGAGTATTTGATTGTCTGGGAATTGCCCCTGAGCAGTGTGGCTTTCTGCTGCCTGGTGCTGGTCACCCTTTCCCTCGGTCCAGTTTCCCTCCTCCATTGCTGGCCCAGTGGCTTCTAAGACTGTGCCCCGACTTGCCGCCTGGATGGTTCTCGTGTCTATTGTGGGAATGGAATGTACTGGTCACTGTGTTACGTGTCACCCACTTGCCTGCTCCATTGATGGTGAGGGGTGTTCAGCACTCTTAGTTTGAAATCCTGGCTCTTTGGCTCATGCTTCCAACTCCGGAGCCCCATGGGTAGCTTTAGCATGCTGGCCAAGATGGAGCTAGTCACTAGAGGAAATATCTTATCCTGCAGCTCCCCCACTCAGCCAGTGAGACCAGGAAATGGAGTGCAGAAGCCCTGGTGGTCTGCCAGACTGCATGGCTTGGAGACAGGAAAGCAAGCAGCATTAAATACATTGCACAGATAAGGCAATTGAGATCCAGATTTTCATAAGTGGCCTGCTGTTCAGGTGCCCAGCAAGAGACTCTGAGACCCTGACTTTCAGAGGGGTTGAGCACCAATGACTCCCCTTGATGTCAACAAGAGCTGTGGGGTTCAGCACCACAAAGACAGGCTGAGCACCCAAAATCAGAGGCCATATTTGTTGGCAATAGTCCCTTGCTCGGACAGCATGGGGATCTAGTGGGTGAGTCAAGAGCTCTGGTTTCCAACCCTGGTTGTGACACTAATGGGCTCTATGATCTTGGGGCAGCAGCAGAAGGGGGAGAGGGATCGCTTACTTTCCCTGAGCCTCTGGGAAAGAGGATAATAATACTTACATTGATGAGATCTTGAAACCCTTGCTGCCTTACAGCGGATTGACACTGAATAAGCACTCAGGACCTGGGTCCTAGAACGCTGCTAGGAGGGGGGGGGGGGGGGTCAAACCGGGACGGCCACTGTGACTCAGGTCCAAGCACTTTTGCAGTGTGGACCTGAATAAGAAAGTCTGTGTAGTGCAGTATGGGCACGTTTAGATGCCAAATATGCTGCGACCTGGGAACTCAGGTTACAGTTCAGTGTGGATGCTCAAGCACAGGCCTAAAGACACCAAGTCCAAAAGCTTGAGTCCCACAGACCTGGATTTACCACGCAGCATACACATCCCTAAAGCTGAGTAGTGGCCCCAGCTAGGTGTGATAGGGCTTAATTAGAAAGACAGCCCCCAGCTGCGGTGGTGGAACAGGACAGATGCTACTTACACACAGCTGGGAAGGCAGCAGAGTGAGGCAGATTTGGTGGGAGCCAGGCTGCAGCACTGAACAGTGAGGAGGGCAGATGTTTGTGGAAGCCTTGTGTTCGGACTGACAGAGGGATGGCAGGTCCTTAGAGGTAAATTGCTGGGGCCCTTGTGAAGGGAAGTAATGGAGGAATCCTGCTGTGGATGAGGCAATTCAAGAGAATTTATGCAGGGCCAGGAAGCAGGTTACTTTAGGTAAACTCAGTTGGGGGTAGAAGAACTCTAGATCTGGACATGATGAAGTTTAGCCCTTGAGTTACCCAAAAAGGGGTGTGATCTAGAGTGTGACAGGGCTGACGGGCAAAGACTCAGGGAGGGCTAGACCTGGCCCTTGATGATGAGAGAAGTGGCCACTAGGGTGGTAGTGTGGGAGGTGCTGTCCCTATAGGGCTGCACCTAGCCCTGAGGAGGTGCCCTAGAGGTGAGGATGCCCCTTTGTGCCCCCTTATTGACCCCTCTGAGGAGGGACTCTTTGGAAGTAAAATAACTGCAGGCTGCACACAGACACAGTCAATAGCGTGCTGTCCAGCGTGGCTTTTCTGCTCAGCGCCCTCCACTGGTGCCAGCTGGGTAAATGAGCAGCAGTAGTGATTCCCAGCTCTGCTGTGCCATTAACTGCTATTGTTCAGAGTGAGAGCCTGAGATGGTCACTGTCTCTCTGAGTCTGGTAGGGATTTTCTTTGCTCTGCTAATGTTCATGTTCCTGTTGCACAAGCCCTGCCATCTTGCCTCAATTTCTTCCTTCTGGCCATTCCCTCAGGAGTTTAGTCTATGCAGCACATTTCTGGCTAAGCAGATAGATCTCTACCTGTTTGCCTGCATGCTTACCCGCTGGCCCCTTGGAGTTCCCCCTCACGTGCACTGAGCAGCTGCTGCGTCTCTTGTAGCCCACAGCAGAGTGGAGGGTGGGAGGGCAAGGGTGCAGGTGGCCCAGGATCTGTAAATATGCTGTGCTGGCCCATGCTGTTTGCTGCTGTATTTCAGTGGGACTCTGACTCACTGGGCAGGGAGTGCAATCTGGCTGTCCAGCTGTTAACGGGCACTAGCGGAGAGGAGTACACTATGCTTTGTGCCACTGTCTGACAGATGGGGCTGGGTGGCTTGTGTCTGTGCCAGAAGAGTCACCCAAGTGTGACCTGAAGGAGTAGCCCTCCTGCCCTGTGTTGGTGCTTATTTTGCACAGCTTTTCCCCCACCATGCTTTGCTGGCTGAATTAAGGTTTGTCTTTAGCAGCTGCCTGTAGCTGCTGGCTTGGTGCACTGCAGGACAGCAGCAGGGGACTTGTGGACACAGCTGGTGCAGGCTCAGGGACTTGGGTAGCATCTCTAAGCTGAGCTGGCTCCTCTCCACTTCATTAAACTGTTAGAGAGCCACACACATCTGTTGCCACAGTGGTGAGTAGCTGGGCCATTTACTATTCTGGGAAATCATGTTGGTGGGGCTAGGAGGCAAAATGCAGCTGGTCATGCTGCCATGTCTGACCCAGAGGCATTTCCTGGAGGGCAGGGAACCCAGCTCTGATCTTCCAACCCCTCCTGCATGGTAATGTTGTCACTCTTCAAGGCAACTGCCCCTGTATTTCTCTCCGTGGTCTGCCAAGGATGCACACTTTCAAACTTCTGATTCCCCAGCCACTGCTTCCCCTATGTGGAGGCCTGTGTCTCCCTCCCTCCCTCCATGCTGCACATTTCCCTGCCTATGCTGCAATTGTGAGAGCCAAGTTGCCTAGAAGGCCAGAGGGTGCACTTTGCCCGTGGCTCTGAGGTACCACCCAGTTCAGTCTAAGCAAGTGCATTTGTTTGTGTAGTGAAAGTGTACAGAGAAAAAATATTAAAAACCCTAAAAGGACCTCTGTGCTTTCTAATGAGCTTACAAGAGAGCCTTCTCCATGAGGCCTCCACTCAGTGTCAGCCCTCCCTGTGGCCAGAAGGTCCTCTCTGCTGGATCAGAATGCAGGTCGCAAGTCAGTTTAAACTCCAGCTATTTATCCCGACATCCTTTCTTTGTCTCTTGGCCTCTGGAGAATCCAATTTGAGCCAACATATGTCGGCACTCCCTGAAGGTATTACAATCTAAGTCAGTGGTTCCTAACCTTTTCCTTTACGTGGACCACTACATCATCATTAAAAGCTTTTGTGGACCATGTTCTAACAGCAAAATATGCAAAGAGTTTCGGTTCACACTGACACAAAGCAAAAGCGTCACTATTTAAATTCAGAGAATGTTATTACACAAGGATGTTTGTGAAGCAAATTGCATTGTGAAAAATAATGTAACCACAAATATGATACATGAGGTACATGGGATTATATTATTATGTTCTCTTACCCCCCACGGGCCACTTGCACTACCCTCGGGGACCACGGACCACTGATCTAAGTGAATTTGCCAAATCAGCCCCACTGTTCTTAGTTCTGCTGGAGCTGTGATCACCCTGGCCCACAATGATATCTGAAATTACTACGGTGTATTTTCCCCAAAGGCAGAGCAGGGCATTGCCAGATCTGTCACGATGGCCACTTCCCAGGTGAGCAGAACCATTCGTGCCAGTTCTCATTTCCCACAGCATTCTGCCAGCCAGTGGATGCAT
The DNA here is from genome assembly GCA_007922175.1 of Pelusios castaneus. Lineage (NCBI taxonomy): Eukaryota > Metazoa > Chordata > Testudines > Pelomedusidae > Pelusios > Pelusios castaneus. The sequence continues at coordinate 3,159,310 of ML685765.1, forward strand.
GGTGGGGCTCCTCCATCCATGCTGGGACTTGGTTCTGACCCAGTGCCATTTAATACTGATGTACGGGGGAAGATTGTGGCTCTGTGGGCTTGAGGGAGGGTGGCTCTCCTCTGCCTCTGCGGGGGAGAAGGGCATGACTGGCTCTGCTGGAGCAGTGCTTTCTCTTTCCCACACCCCCAGCCCTGTTGCAACATGTCCCTTCCTTCCCCCTCATTCCCTGGCTTCTGTTTGCTCCCCCCTCCCTTGATTGTAGCGCCAGCTCATTAGTATTATATCTCCCAGAAAATTGGTAAACAGAAGCTTGTGAATGAGGTGTTGATTGCAATCAGCAGGGAAACGTGGCTGAGAGAGCTGGAGAGGCGATGGCTGCTCCCCAATCAGCACAGGCAGCTCAGCAGTGGCTGCGAGCACCAGAGAGGTATCGGAAGCTGGGGCAGGTGTCAGCCTGCCGGTGCTCCCAGACGTCGCTGGTTATTTAATGGCCCTCTGGCCAGGAATGGGAAGTGTGGCCAGAGACATCTGGAGTGAATTCTGAACAGGCCCCTTGAAACGGGGCCATGGGATGGCACTGATGCCTGTTATCTGGGCACAGGGCTAACTGTCACCTGCCTGGAAGAATCAAAGGATTCAGGGGCTAGTGAGCAGTGATCCCAGTTGCCTCAGACGTGGTATTGTTCCTGTCCTCTGATTGGAGGCCTACCTTTTAAAAGCCACCTAACTATTATTTTCCATCTGCACCTGCACACTCCAGGTGAGATTGCCTTTGACCTTGGCACATGTCTCTGGAGGGGGACAAAGGTCCCTCCTGCTTCACCCCCACTCAGACAGATGCTCAAGAGACCAGCCCTCAGAGAGGCAAGTCACCCCAGAGGGCAGCGTGAGAGGTGAAGGCCATGTTCCCCCTGGGCTCACCTGCCGAACAGGTGCGATGTCCTGAGTGGGAGGCACAGGGCAGCTGCCACCCTCCTACCTGTGATTTTTTTTTTTTTTTTTAAATATTTTTTCTTTTGCCCTGGGCTCGTGGTGATACCTGTGTGTTCAGAACATAGTCCAAGTAGTTACATCAGAGCAGATGGGGAGGGTGGCTTTGTGGTTCCAACACCACACTGCTCAGTAGGAGCTTGGAGGTCTCTACCTGGTTCTGCCAGGCCTCAGGCGAGTCACTTGCCTCATATGGGCTTAATTTTCACCTCTGCAGAACAGTGAAAATCCTGCCCACCGGCTACCCCCAGGTGGCTGGTAAGCGCATGTAGTTATTGTCATGGCCAATGACGTTAGCTTGGAAGGGCTGCGGGATGCACTGTGGATGTGACCTGCTCTACCAGCTCAAAGCTGCTGTGCACTGCACTGCCTCACGCGCTCAAGCAGTGCCAGGGAGCAGCTGATGAAGGGGACACGTGTTCTAACTCCTCCCCAGCCTCAGGGCCTGGATGAGCAGCCGGGATAAGTGGCTCCCTTCAGAGGCTCTCTTGCTGCCTTTCCCCCTGCTTGCAAGCACAAAGCTTGCTGAGCACGCGTGTGGGTGTAGCAAGCCTTGGTCGGGCTCAAAGCCTGCTGCGGACGCCCAGTGGATCGCACCACTTGGCAGGGCTGGTGAGTTGGCTGGCGGCCGTCGTTCTCCGTGTGCCGAGTATTAAAATGGAATGAGGACGAGCCTCAGATGAATTTTAATGAGATAAAATACCTTTTCCCAAGCCCAGACTTTCCCATGTTCTCATGCATAATGTTTTGTATCTCCGTTGACAAGCAAAGATGTCTTTTTAATTAACTCACAGGCCTCTCAGCTCATCTCTGGCTGTTGGCAAAGGGAGAGCTTCTGTTGCAGGGGTAAGCCGAGTAAACAGCAAGTTGGGTGCCTTGTAATTGCCACAGTTCCCCTGTGGGGCTGAGGTGGGGGCGGGGCTATTCTGGAATGAAAGGAGGAGGTAGAGAACTGGCCAGACTTCTATAGAAATAGTGAATTGCTCCCTGAATCGACGAGGCCTGCAGCAGAACTGTTGTCACGTGTGGAGAAAGAGCAGGGCATAGGGCACCATGATCTTCCTAGAGCAGCAGCAATACAGGGAGCGCAGCAAAGGATTGCATGGCCCCAGTGGGATTAGCCTGGGCAGTGAGGGACAGAGGAAAGGGGCAGGAAGCTAGCACAGAATGGCATAGCAGGAGAATGCGACTTTCTCTGAGCATGAGTACTGGAGCCTACTGCAGGTGCTGCGGGTACATACAAGGGATAAGGCAGTTTCACACATGGAGTTGGGCTTCCAGCCTGCATTACTGGGTGTGCAAAATGTCAGGGACAAATAATGCAGAGGGCAATTCTGCACCCACATGTTTAACTCATGTAGACATTTAACCCGTGTGCCTGGACATTGCTGAGCATGGTATGAATTTGAGCAATACTCAGGGATGTATGTGGCTTAAAGTAGAGGCCCAAGGAACTGTGCCCAATAGATGGAGGCTGGTGTCTGAGAATCTGGCTTGTTGTGCGTATGTATGTACTGGTTATAAACAGGGAAGGATCAATGACTGGAGCTGTCGGCTACTCATGTACCAGGAGGAAGCAATAGGGCAGACACACTGGGTGTGGAGGAGCTCAGGGTGTTTGTAGCCTGTAGGCCCCACCCCATGTGGCAGGACACGCTGGATGGCATGATGAGGGAAAACCAGGAGAGCTCATAGCCACTTCATCCTCTTCCAGCAGGAGCTGTTCTAGGGAAGAATGTCAGAGCCCATAAGAGAGAGATTCAGGGCACTCAAAAAAAAAAAAAAAAAAAAAAGAGCTTAAAAGGATAAAGATGATTAAAGCGCATCCTGTTACTAATCCAGTCCTATAGCAAGTGAATTGACTTCATAGGAATTAAACCTCAGTGGCCGTTCTTTCCATAACACCTCCATGCCATCTGCTATTGAAGATGGTCTCACCCATAGGTCCTCTGTGGGGATGGATCCCAGCTCCATGCTGGGTGGGAGGGGAGAGGGAATAGACGGGAGGTCTGTGGCTTCATCTGGCTTGGAAAGCTGGTTTTGTTTAACATGGTGGGGGGGTGGCAAGTATAATAGGGAGCAGATGTAGCAAAACCCTGCTGGCATCACATGCTGGGTTATTGCAGGACAGAGGGCTCAACCACAGTGACACCAGCCATGACTTGAACCCATAACAACTTGCACGTAAGGCAGGGCTCATGCCCCTACTCCATTACATGACTGCTACGAACATAGTCTGACTGATCCAGAGACTGAAGCTGGCAGCAATCTGCGCTTCCTCCAGGCTGCCCCATCAATGCCTCCTCTGGAGGCCACTGCTCCAGTGTGTGAGAGGCACTAGGCTCTGTGCCCAGCTAGCTCCTGCAGAAGAGTTAGGGCCCAGCTCTGGTTTTAAGCTGGATGTGCTGAGGGATCCTGTTGCAGAGGGAGTCACGGGTAGAATACAACATGGCTGGCTCAGCGCTCCACCACAGAGCACTAGATGTAAGTGGGTATTGTTGGAAACTTTCCTGATTTCTGCCCTACCCTGATACTGGAGCTGGCTAATGAAAGGGTCTGAGTCCTCACTCCTGCTACCTTCATCCAGAGGCCTGGCTGACCCCAATGACTCCCCTTCCACTCTCCTGTGTGGCAGAGTCCTTATATTGCCAACAAGGCTGGGCCGAGGACTCCGGGCAGGCTTCACTCCAGTCTTGTCAGGGTCACTTAGGAAAGGGGCTAAGATGTCCCCACTCCAGGGTACTCACTACACACGGGCTGCTTCCTTGGCCCACTGATCACTGTCAAGTTCAAACTAAATATGTTTATTAAACAGCAGCTGGAAAAGGTTAAAGGAAGAAGGGGCCCTGGCTTTTGGGCAGGGGGACAACCCAATCAGGCACCCTGGGTATGTGAGACAAGTTCACCGCCTGTTCCTCACCCGCCCAGACCTCCTGCCAGTCCCAGAATGCACTGCAGTGATACCTTGAGTCAACACTTGCTCTCCTGGTGGCTGGACCCTCCTCCCCAGCATCAGCCCACCTCCGAGTCTAGCCTTCAAGGCCCCTGTTTCGGTGACATCTTCCTGTGTTTGGCTCTGGCTGCCCAGGGTCCTCCCCGGATCTTCCCAGACATTCACCACATTTAGCCTCGGTGTTGCTTGTGGCATGGTTGCCCCAGCTCCAGCTCTGCCTCCAGGCCCAGCCCAGCCAACTCTGCCTAGCTCACAGGGAGCTGCAGACTCCCTCATTGGTCTTCCTGCTCTGTTCATTGCACTGACCTGGGGCACTGGCCTCTCCCCATTGACCCCAGGGACCCTCAATTTCAGGGTTCCAATTTCTCTTCAGCCCTTCCCCTTTCTTTTGGTAGTGGGAGAGGGCCAACCAACGCCTCCTTCCCCTCAAGTTTGTGTGTGGGGCCAACATCCCCTTACAATGGCAAACAGACAGAGTCCTGTGTCTGACGTAGACTAACATGGCGACCCTTTGGGGACTTGTTCCATTGGCAAAGCACTCCTTGGGCTGTGCGCTCTTGGAGGTGCTTTGGGATCCTTCCCAGGGGCCAGCCTGCTAGCATTCCTCTGGCGACTGAGGCAGTAACAGAGCAGCCTCCTTGGATATATTAGCCATGCTCAGGGCTGGATTATCACAGGGGCTAAAGGGGCTGAAGTCTCAGGCCCTAGCCAAAAGGGGGGGGCCCAGGCTCCAGCCCCTAAAATCCCTGTGGCAGGGCAGGAGTGCTCACTCCCCCAAACCCCACCAGTGCTGAGGGGGGTGGGGCCTTGGAGCCAGTCTGTGCTCCCACCCCACCCCTGGGCTGGCTGGTCCACCCCTAGGGGCAGGGCGGGCCAGTGCCTATTCACTCTGCTTGGGGTTGGGGCTGGGTTGTGTTGACTGGTGCAAGGCACGGCCTGTGGCTCAGCCTTCCAGGGCCCATGGCCCTGCACCAGGGCCTTGCTGTGTGCCAGCTGGCCCACCCTCTGGGGTAGGGTGGTAGGGGTGGGACTGCCCTCTGGCTCTGCCCCTCCCAGTGACAGCTTGCCGGCAGGCTGCTGTGCTGGGGGTGGGGCCCCCTTGGTGGGAGGCCCCTGGGCCCATTAAGTCAGGTCCTGGCCATGTTCCTGATTAATTGGAGAAGGAAGCTGTGTACCAACTGCAAACTGCAGCTCCAGACTTCTCTGGAATAGCTGCATCGAAAGGGATCGAGCGAGAGGAAACGAAGCAGAGATGCTTCAAAAGGGCCCTGAAATAAAGCAGTGGTACCTTGGTAGCAAACCTTGGCTCTTCAGAATTGTATGCAACTGTGCAGTTGAGCTGTAGCAGCCCACAGCAGCTCCGGATTTGCATATTTTGCCCAGTTGACACTTATGCTTGCATGTATTTATTCTGATCCCTTTTTATGTTCTTCTCCTATTGGGGTTTTGATTATCATTAATGGCTAATAATCTTCCCCTGAGGTCGGGGAATAGTTGACCCATATACGCTGTCAGAGGATTCTCTTAAGGCCCCACGATGTTACTGTCATAGGCACAATGGAGAGAGGGAGTGAGAAAGAATGATGATTTGCTTAGCACTGACAAAGTGCTCCATGCTGTTCACAGAAATACAGGGCCAGGTTCTCTTCCTGAAGAATTTCCAGTTATGCAGATGGCTAGAGCAGGCGGGCTGCACTGGGAATGCAGAGAAGGGGAGGAGGTAGCAGTTTTAGGGAGGAAGGATGGTCTCGTGGATAAAGCACTGGACCAGAACTCAGGAGATCATACGTTTTTAAAGCCAGAAGAGACTCTTAGGATCATCTCGAGTGTGACATCTTGCATAATATAGGGCCAGAGAACCACACTTAGTAATCTCTCCCTCACACTGATAACTTCTCACTGAACTAGAGTCTCTCTTTTAGCAAGTCGCCCAGTCTGGACTGACAGACTTCAAGAGCTGGAAAATCCTCCGTGATGTTCCCAGCCCTGCCTTAGATGGGCCTATGTGACCTTGGGCAAGTTGCTTAATTTCCCTGTCCCAGTCCCTCTCTGTAAAACTGAGATAATAGTGCTCTGTGTGTCACCCATATTCTGTCTTGTCTATTTGAAGGACTGTCTCGCACCATGTTTATATACAGCACCCATTCCAGTTCAGTCTTCCACTACTGGAAGGAGAATAACAACCATTTGTGTCTTTTTCTTTAATGATTAAAATCCATCTCTCTGGGATGCCTGGAAGAATTGGGTTTTGAAGAGGGACTTGAATGAGAAGAGCATGGTAGCTGGGTGATCTGGGAGGGGGCAGGGCAGTGTGGAAGAAAAGGCAGGAGAAGGAACTGAAGATGATCCAGCTGGCAACACAGCTAGACTGGTCTGGAGCCACAACCTCTCACATGACTTGCAGTAGCTGTGTCCTCTGAGGCTAGAGCGCAGTACAGTACCCTGTCAAAATGCAGCTGTGTATGCAGCGGCCTTTCCCAATCATGAGGGAGGGACTGATGCTAGATTTGCCTAATTTTTCTCTGGGTTGTTGAAGGGCTAAATGGCTAAAACCGTTCTCTCTATGTTCTGATGGGCTGATGAATGGTGGAGTCCTGCAGAATAGCTAGGGAGGAATAAATTGCATTTCCCTGGCACAGTGAATGGCTGTAAACCTCTTTATGCCTTCTTGGTCACAAAAGATAGACAACTAGCTACAGCAACAGGTTAGTGCTTTTGCTGGGATTGCACAGGGTGTCTATTTGGCCCTTTGCAAAGGTGGGTGAGAATTATTGTCCCTGTTTTCCAGATAGGAAACCAAAGCACGGCGAAGCGAATAGCTTGTCCAGCGTCATACAGCAAATTGTGTCAGAGTTGGGAACAGAACCCGGGTCTCCTGGCTCTGAGGGTATGTTTCTTTTGTGCAGACATCCCTGAGCTAGCTGTAATCTAGATAGGTCGGGTCCTGAGCAGCGACGCTTGCAGCAGCATGGACCAGGCTCCAGTGTGGGCCGTGCAGGCTGCATGGGACACTAGGCAATTATTCAGGCAGGTAGCCCACAATGTGCTACCACAGCTTCACTCTTCCACTATCCACGATGGCTAGATCAAAGCTAGCTCAGTCGCGTCTGCTCGAACTGCAGTCGTACCCTGGGACGGCAGTGTAGACGGCCTTAACCTGCCATCATACCCCTAGGTCACACTGCTGCCCAGTGTGACTGACAGCTGAAGTCTGGACAATGGGAGTGTGATCATTTGCTGACTTGCCTTCATTAAGCCGTGGGATGAAAGCTCAAGTGACTTGGAACCCAAATGCCTCCCGGTGTTCTTTGGTGGGGGTTGGGAAGAGATGAATTTGGCTTCACATTGCATCGCTCTGCTGCTGCCATGCTGTGTAACCTGGGGTGAGCTGCTTGGTCTCGCTGTGCCTCATTTTCTCCCTATCTGTAAAGCAGGGGAAAGGACACAGACCTCATGGCAATGTAGTATGGGTGAATGAGTGTCTGTTTGTGACAGCACTTGGTGAAATGGGAAGCGCTGGAAAGTGCTAAGGTATTACATGACTCAAAGTTGGAGGTTGTCATGTTGGGTTTGCTTCCAAAATTGAACTCTAGCCAAAATTCTGTCATTTTGCCTATTGGGCACCTGGAACCTGGTTTTAGTGGTCTGATTTTCAAAGGTGCTGAGCACTGAGAAAGCTCTTGAAGTTAGTATGTGCTGCAGGTGCTCTACACCTCTGAAAATCAGATCACTTACTTGGCTGTCTAAATATGGATCTCAGTGTCTAGGCGTGTTGTTAACATTTTGGCCGTCAGATTGAATTCTGAATTTGGGAGGCTACAGTGTGGCCTGTTCTAATCTCCCCTTGAATCATCGTCCTAGACTAGCACAACAGATCCCTTCCTGCGCTGCGCCATTGGCTCTGCATTAACCTATGGACAGGTTTCTGTTTCAACCATTAGTCCTGCCCTTACCCTTTCCCATTTCTGCGCCACTTTCATTAACATTAACATGTGCACATTACCAGCAGCAAAAGGATCCTTCAGAGCATGCCCTTGTCACCCCTAACCATCAGGTCTAAACAGTGAGAAACTAGCCCATTTCTTTACAGTGTGAAAGTTGTATTGCTCATCTTCAGTCCTTTCCAGACACAGCACACTTAAAATTAATTACAAAACTCTGAGCAGTGCAATATATTCAATGTGAGTTTTCATTGCAACTCATCTACCGTGCTCTCATCCTTCTGTACTTTGGTACTCAGGAGTCTCTTCCTGTCTTGCATTCATGGGAATGGTGAGGAAGAGAAGTTAAAAAGGCTGCAAAAGCCCCAGTGGCTTGGAAATGCCGCACTGAAATCCCTTCACATACTTGGTCCCAAATTTTCAAGACAGCTGCACATCCAGTGTGCTTAGCTCTTTGGAAAATCTGCCCCTGATCATGAGCACCAAACTCTTTGGAAAATTGTGTCCAGGAGAGGCAGCTGTGCTGGGATTCCAGTCTTTCTCTGCTGGAATCATGACAGGGTTAAAGAAAGGAATCAGAAGAGGGGACCTGAATCCAGCAGTGGAAGCTTGGAAAGGACTCTCTGAGCAAGGACAACAAAACATTAATGATTTTTTTTTTTTTTTTTTTTTTTTTTTTTGCAACCGTGGATCTGTTTGTTGACCTTATAAAAGGTCAATTTGTGGAGGTGGTGATTTTTTTATTTTTTAAATCTTTTAATCTAAAATCCCATTAGTCTTGCCACGGCATTCATGTGTGAGCAGAAGCAAAACAATCTTGTGTTCGCTCATATCAGTATCTTCCATATTCCAAACAGAGACAATAAAAACACTTTCCCCTATTTTCCTTTGTGATCTTTGTTGCATTTGGAGTGTCCAAGGTGTTTGACTCTTGCTTTCTTCCCAACAACAATACATGGCATTTATAGCGCTGCTGCCTGTTGTGAATGGGCCCCATGCAACCAAGTGACACCCTCATGACAAAACCAGTCATGCTGGGTCAGATCAATGGTCCCAGGGCCGGCCAAACCATATGGGTGAACTAGGCAGTCACCTAGGGCTCCAGGCTTTAAAGGGTGCCAAAGTAAATGGTAGTGAATTTTTTCCCTCTATTTTAAAAAATATTAATATGTTCTCTCTTATGACATGTGGAGAGGGGGCACCAAAGTCACAGTTCACCTAGGGTGCCAAAACCCCTTGGGCTGGCCCTGAATGGTCCGTCTCACCCAGTGTCCTGTCTTGCAGCAATAGCCAAAGCCAGATGTTCCAGAGGGACTGACCAGAACAGGCAATCGCTGAGTGATCCATATCCTGTTGTTCAGTCCCAGTTTGACAGACAGAGGCGAGGGACATTCTAAGCAAGGTGTCGCATCCCTGCCCATTGTGGCTAACAGCCACTGATGGTCTTGTCCTCCCTGAACCTATCTATTTTTTTTAACCCATTTGTACTTTTGGCCTTCACAGTATTCCCTGGCAATGAGTCCTGCAGATTGACTGCGTGTTAAGTACTTCCTTTTTTTGTTTTAAACCTGCTGCCTATTAATTTCGTTGGCTGACTCCTGGTTCCTGTATTATGTGGAGGAGTAAGTAACACTTCCTTTTTTACTTTCTCCATACCAGTCATGATTTTATAGATCTTTATTATATCTCCCCCCACCCCAGTCATCTCTTTTCCAAGGTGAAAAGTCCCCATCCTTTTTAGTCTCTTTTCATATGGAAGTTATTCCATAACCCTAATCCATTCGTTGTTCTTCTCTATACCTTTTCCAATTCTGATTTTTTTTTTTTTTTAAGATGAAGCTACCAGAATTGCAAACAGTATTCAAGCTGTGGATGAACCATGGCTTTGTATAGAGGTATTATGATATTTTCTGTCTGATTATCCCTTTCCTAATGATTCCTAACATTGTGTTAGCTTCATTGGCTGCCGCTGCACATTGAGTCGATATTTTCAGAGAACTATTCACAATGACTCCAACATCTTTCTTGTTTAGTAACAGCTAAATTAGACCCCATCATTTTTTATATCTAGTTAGGATTATATTTTCTCATGTGCATTACTTTGTATTTATCTACACTATCAAGGAGCTACTTGTCCGGGAACCCCGGCGGCTCCCTTCTGCCCAGCCCTAGATTGACTTAGGAAATTAAGTTGATTTAGGGTGTCCACACTGGCTTTAGGTCGACTTAAGCGTTGTTGACCTAAAGAGTGGAAGTTATTAAGTCGACTTAAGGATGCTCTTAAGTTGACTTAAGGATAGCCCCGTGTGGACGCGGCATTCTGTAGGTCAACTTAAGCATCCTTAAGTCGACCTAACTTGCAAGTGTAGACATACCCTTAAAGACTAACAAATTTATTTATCTCATGAACTTTTGTGGGAGAAAATCCCATTTTGTCAAAGCATCTGATGAAGTGGGATTTTCTCCCATGAAAGCTCATGCGATAAATAAATTTGTTAGTCTTTAAAAGTGCTACAGGACTCCTTGTTTGTTTTGCTGAACTAGACTAACAAATCTACCCCTCTGGAACTTGCCAGGAGAAAATCCTCCTGGAGGCCTATTTAGCACTGCAGTGAAACATCCTTCTCTCTCACCAGAGGACAGTGTCTGCTGAATTGTGTCCCAGTAAATTTAAATGATGAAAGGGCCCAGAATCATCTGCAGCTGTGCCCTAGGAGATGGATGGAGAGAAGCCAGTGGTTTTGACTTGTCATTAAAGTGGCTCTTTGGAATTCTCCCCCTTGCCCCCCACTTGCCTCTGCTGTCTTTATTTCAGGAATCACTTAAAATCAGCCCTTGAATAATTCACTGGCAGTTTACAGCACACCCTGGCTGGTCTCGGTAACCAATTCTTCACAGCTTCCTTCTGACGTAAATAATTAACATTCCTGATAGCAACTAATGTGCTTTTCTTGTACATGGTTTTGTTTAGATGCAAGTTAGATCCTGAGACCAAATTTATTCTCTATCAGGAGAGAAAAAAGTCATTGGGACAAAGCAAATTTGTTTAAAAAAATATGAAATTTCGGATTCAGACTGATCTGAGCTCTTCTGTGGGGAGGGACTGAGCACAAAACCTGGGTATTGTTATGGAAACAAGGGGGACAACAGCAAAATAACTTCAATTCTGGGATGGGAGGTTAAGCTCCAGTCACTGTGGGTGCGTCCACGCTTACAAATTAAGTCGACTTCAGGAGGCTTTCCTTAATTCGACTTGAGCTGCTCCTTAAGTCGAATTAAGGAAAAGTTAGGTCGAATTAATAACACCTCATTTTAATTTGAACTAGCACTTGTTTTCTCCCTTTTAGTGCATTGGTTTTAAGGTCCTCTGTTCTAAAAAACTTATTTTTTTATATTTATTTTTCAATCAAGACTAAAAGTCGATCAAATCGAAACCTACAAACAGCAGATTTTCAACTCCAGGTGGGATTCAAGTCAGCAACTGTTAGGTTTTCAGGCTCCTGCCCTAAGCTCTATACCACAGGGCCAGGTGCCTGGCAAGCTTTCTGATGGGCGCAGGTTGCCATTAAAACCTATAAACATTACACCATCTGCTGGAGAAAGGTGGGAAAGCATAGGGAATACAGACAGACAGACAGACCAACAGACAAAGTGAAGTTAATATAAAGGTCGTCTAATAAGGAGCAGGTAATAAAGGGCTGCATTTGGTACATAATTTATTAACAAACATTTCAACTAGCTCTGCTCTACTAACAATGTTGCTTGAGAAAAGTATGTTCAGAACCAACCAAAATTGTTCACCAGAGCCTAAGACCGCCAGCCCAGCCTAGCCGATCTGCCTTGCTTTTTGGAAGTAGTGCAATCAAATGAATTAATCTTTTCCAGTCTTCTACCCTCCCCTGTTCCTGCTGAGTTGGAAAAGTGCTGGTTTGTGCGGAAGAGATTCTGCTGAGAGAATTGCAAGAGGGATCTTTTGTGTTACAAATCAGAGGATATTTTGGAATACAGTGACAAGTGAAAATGGAATAAGATTTTGGGCCAGGGGGAGCAGAGCAATGGGCCTGGAGAGCTGGGTAGGGGAGACGTGAGGGAAATCTGAGCAGAAACAGTGGAATCTTTGTTTGGAAGGTGATTCAAAACCTCTTCCATGAAGGAAAGAAACAGGTGCACTCAGTGCAGATAAGAATTGATTTTGAAGTCCCACTGGGTTTGCAGTGAGCCTGAGCCTTGTCAAAGGAGTAAGAAGGAAGCTCAGATCTGAGGAAGGAAGGCCAAGTTGCTTTGAACTTCAACAGTGACAGTGAAGTTGGTCAGTGGACATCCTGTGAGCATGGGTCTCTGAAAATCTTTTACTTTGCAGTGTCTCCAGTGGCATGCCATCTATGCATACCCCTCTGCATTGTCCAATGGTGTCCTCTGCACAGTGTGACTGTGTGCACCAAATGTCTGAGGTCCCCTGCATGGAGGATGCCTCTCTGGACAGCATGCAGGTGAATTGTTTTCATGTCTTGCTAAAATTGTCACAGCAATCCCCTGAGTCTTTTCCCCCTGAGATGCATTGAGAAGTTAAAATGGACTGAGAAACAAATATTGTCCCTGGGCAGCTGCAGTCTGAGCTGCTATTTGTGGTTTACAGTCTCCTTTCATCCTGGTTAAGAACAAAACTGACTCAAATATTGTTTAGGTCTGGTTCAGGTCAGAGCAACCCAAAGTTGTCAGTGACTGATGGGCCTGTGTGAAACTGGAGGGAAATAGATGAAATGAGATTCCCACCAAGCCATTGCTCTGACCAGCCAAGAGGCAGAATTAGATCTCTGGACTACTGAGAGGTCAGTTACTCGCTCGTGGCAGGTGCTCAAATGCTAGTGTGAGAGGTGGCTAGGTAGAGCTCCTTGCCTCCATTCAGATACAGCCCTCTCTGGGGTGGAATGCAAGACTTCCCATTAGCTGAAAGTAGGAAGAGGTCAATATAAACACCTCCAATTCATAGTGCAGGAGGAATTCAGAATGAGATGGGCAGAGTATAATGGCCTGTGTGAGTATCCTAGGATACTGGGCTGACTGCGCTGGGGGAGAATAGAACCTAGGAAGTATGCAGCAGAAAGCACCCTCGTTTTCCAGTGCCTCTGGGTCTGAGAGATTCCACGGGTTGAGTTGTCCTGCCTCTTCCAATCCGTTTGCATCTTTTGCTCATTACACAACAAAAATAATATAAAGAAACCATAGTCAGCTCTGAGTCCCAAAGAAGTGATCACTAGCTATTCGCAAGCACGCATGGCTCACTCCATCCATGCTGCTGCCTTGGCTGGTCTCTGGCAGCTGCTGAAAAGATAACGCTTGCTGAGTGCTGCCAGAGGGTCACAAGTTATTTAAAGAAATATCTTTAAAAGGATACTCTCCCAGCCTACTTCTGCGCGACTTCCCCGTACCCAAATTGGGCTCTTCAGGATGGATGGCCAACCCCAGCTGAACTAGTATCCTTTTCTTGTGCCCTCTTCTCAGTGTGGGGTTTTCTGATCGGTTTTTGCCCCCCTGAGCCCCCTGTGTTTGGCTGTTCGGGATCTACCTCTCAAATCTATCCCTCCTGCTTGCTGGGGGAGGGAAATCTTGTTTTGTTCTTCCATAAATGAGCTCACACAGTTTCTGTGGGTGTACTTCTTCCCTGGGTAAATGAAATTGACAAGGTTTAATTAGCTGGTGATGGCCAGTAAAAGGCCAATAAAGTTGAGCTGGGATATGAATGACACAGAATCTTCAATCTTTCCTGCCATTCTAGGCTTCTCAGTGTAATTAGATTTTAATGTAAGGGAAGTAAAAGGAACCCCGTTCCATGGCATTTGGCAAGGTTTGGCTTGAGATTGAGCCTTACAGGTGATAACTGAAATTTATAATGGACGGGCTGTTTTCAGTGCAGTTTCTGGGCTGGAGTTTTTCTCTCTGTCTCTGTAGTGCTGACAGCACAGCCACTGAGGGTAAATGCTACCCAATCCCTCCCATCAACCCCCCACAACTCTAAATAACAAACAAGCTGATAGAGGGGACTAAGGGGCTCCATTTGAAGGATACAGGACTTGATCCAGCAAAGGGTGAGAGTATGGCTAACCCGCAAAACTGTACATGGACTCACCAGTCTGAGCCAGCTTGAATCTAGTTAGCATAGCTACCACTCACAGTGCAAACTGCCCAGCCTGGACTTCACCAGGGCCAGTGCTCCTGCTGTGGAAATACTGGGGGTGGATCTATGTTTCTGCTCCCACCATTCTCACGGAGGCGAAAACGGGACCTGAACAGAGAAGAGGCTAGAATAGTTTTAGGCCCACAACGCAGGAGATCAGGCTGGCTGCAGGGGAGCAGGTAGGACCCTTCTACCCAGTCCCTCCTTCCAGTCATGATGAAGACACTTGATCTGCAGAGAAGCAGATGCACTGGTTGTTGGGTAGGGGACAGGGCACAGCACTGGCACCTGGACAAGGAAGGAGGGGGGACATTGGTGCATGGGGAACCAGCCACCAAGGAGGGGATGGGGAGCACAGAACACTGGACGTCAGCTGCTAGTCCAGGAACTAGGCTGCCCCTTCACAGCCTGGAGCAGGCTGCCTCCTCTTCCCCCATTCACAGGGAGCTTCCAGTGTCCCCTTCTGCTCCTGCTTCAACACAGAGAGTACAAACCCAGCATGGACCCTGGGTATGTGGTTGGCCTGCTAGCCCACACTGCAGTGTCTTCCCTTCTGTGGGTATCTGCACTACCTGCATTCAAACTCACTTGGCTAGGTGAGTCCATGCACTGCTCTCATTGCGTGGACGTGCCCTTCGGCATGCGCTAGAGCAGTCAGATGACACAGGGACCGTTCACGGGTGGAAAGTTGAGCATGTTCATGAATTGTTGTAGAACCATGGGCTGTACAAAGTTTGTAGTGGAGATCAGGTTCTTTTGCACCATTTAGATACCACTGGGTACTAGAGAAAACCCTTCGTTGACAGGGCCTCAACCAAAAGCCTCTGAAGTCAATAGAATGACTCTTGTTACCATCTTTAGGCTCCGGCTCAGGCCCAGAGTGGGAGGTTGCTTTCCATAAAGATCATGGATTTGCCTTTTAACCCCTTTTCTATTCAGCTCCTTTGAACAGCCGATCCATGGCTGCTGGAAGGGGAGAATGTTGCAAATACTGGTTGAAGTTCACTCTGGTGACGTCTGCGCAGATGTCTTGGGCTGGGCAGTAGCCATGACAAAGGGCAAACATTCACACAGATGTAGCTAAGCACTGGAAAGGCTCATTCACAGCAGCCCAGTAGGTAAGCCACCCTGAGCTGGACTGTGCGCCCTATGGCGAATCACAGGGAGGATGAAGGTGCTAAATTCATCCCTGGGAGAATGCCACGCAGTCAGGCCACTTCGGCATTGGGCTGACCATCCTGCAGGGGCTCTGGAAATGCTCCCTGACACAGAGAGAAATGCAACTCTGCCCTTGTTGAGTGTGGAATGTCTTCCCCCTGCCTGACTTATCTCAGATATTTTCCAGGGGCCTGATTCACAGTTCAGGGTATTCCTCTCATGCCTCACTGCTGCTCCCTGTGCTTACAGGTTGCAGACTCGGGTGTTAGGTGGTGAACAGAGCCGCAGAGGCAGAGAGGCCCGAGAGGGTGGAGGTAGAAGAGTATATGAGTTTCCAATTCTGTGAAAACAAACATATGGCTTGCACGAGGCACAAAGCTCTCTGGTTGTGTGGACATCTATTAATACATCACTGCCACATGACTGCAGTGAAAACGCAAGAGGTGTTTCCAAACTGCTGCCTCAGTTCATTCCCTGAACCCACCCCGTCTGTCCACAGCCTCTACGTGTGGGCCGCAAGATGTGGAATGCAGTTACCTGTCTGGCTTGTCTCCGAACTCACAGCAGACGCCTTCAGCCTTCCCACTGTGCCTTTGGCAACAACAATAGGAAGCGCTCCAGGAACACGAGACCAGAGGAAGCAGCTGACTTGAAGCAAGTCCATTCACTGAGCCCCTGGCTCAAGTCAATATGCTTCAGCTAAAGGCTGGGAAGCTGAACAGCTAAGGGGAAGCCAGCTCAATAGCCATTTACACTGACCTTGCAATTGTCCCCGTTCTGCCAGGCCTTGAGCCAGCAGACAGGAAATGTACATGGGGTGCCAAGAAGCAAGAGTGGGGGCCCTGGGATGCAGCGGTGGGAGAGGAAACACGTTACGATGTCTACCGCCCAAGGACAGCCACATGGCAGAGGGCATTGTATGTGCCGGGGCAGGCATGGAGGGATCTGCATTCCTCTCTTGCTAATAAGATGTAGCAGCCCTCTCACCCTGCTCTGCCAACACACCTCAGCCTCAGGCACTCCAGTCCTGGGCTGTGCCTCGGTCACCACCCTGGCTGGCAGGACTTCCTGCTGCTCTCCGCCTGGGCAGCACCACACTTTGGTCATATATCCCTGTCCAGAACTACAGCCCATTTTGCCAAGCCTCCGGTGGCTTTGTGCCCTGGAGCCACGTCTGCCTAGACACAGATGAAGCAGATGGAGTGCTTTTCCCTGAAGTGTCCATGGATCCCAGCAGTGAAAGGCTGGTGATTTCAGTCTCCTCGCTGTCCCCTTCCCTGCCAGGGTTGTATGCCCTGTCTGTCCATTGATCTGCTGGTGGGGTGGTTGAAGGGGGAGCTTTGCTGAGCTTGCTTAGTTCTGAGTGCACCTGACTGTCCCCGCTCCCTTTCTGCAGGCTGAACGCACTGTCAGAAGCTGTGCAAAGAGTCCCATTTGCTGATGCACTCTCAGCTGGTTGGTTTCCTCTTTTCCCTTCTGGAGCATGTTTGTTTCCTGGAGGGAGGTTAGAGAGACCCCTGCTGAGGCTGCTTTGTTTTCTCTGCCACAGGCTGGAGTTTATTGGCATTTGCTGCAAGGGAATAAAGCACATTCATGCTGCAAAGGAATGGCAGGTGCTGTCACATCCTTGCTCTCCTTAGGCATCTGTCTGACTCCAGCTCCCTGGGTCTGGGTCAAATCCTCAGCTGCTGTAAATCAGCATGGCCCTGTTGTGCTCAATGCACATCAGTTGAGCCATGTTTTTTTCTCTCTTCAGTTGTGACTCCATTTTAAAGGCGCACCAGCTCCATGAACTCAGCATTAAGGATAGATGATTCCACCATCCAAAAGCCAGCTTGCCCTAAGGCTATGCAAGCTGTATTTTTTGTTCGCATTAGAATTTTCTCCCCCACCCTTCTCCCTTTTTCACAGCTCTCACAGTATTGCTGACCATGAACCTTCAGAACTCCTGAATATGGCTTTAAAAATCAAGTAATTCTAAGCACTAATGGTTGGAGGAGTTCTTCCTATTGGAACTTTTAGGTGCTAACCCCTTTTCAAACTTTGCTCCACAATGAAAGGGGACAGAGGAACTATTTTTGAAATACAACAGAGTCCTGTGGCACTTTTAAAGACTAACAGATTTATTTATCGCATGAGCTTTCGTGGGAGAAAACCCCACTTCGTCAGACGCTTTGAAGATAGGAAAGTTACAGTGGTAGGAAATTAAATGCAGGGGAGTGTATGACATAGCATCAGGTCAGGCTGTAACAGCAAATCAAAATAGCAGTTGAGATGCTCAAAGAATCTCATGACTCCTGGAGCAGAGTATTTAAGGAAAACACCTGTTCTCATACAATGCAGGATAAAATCACAAAATATGGTGAGGCTGCGAGTTTCTAACTCAGTCACTCTGGAGTTAATTAGCGCTTTAAACAGAGGATGTCTGGGTTTGGAATCTGGCAATATCAATGTGCCAGCGCTGCCAACTGGGCGTATGCCTCATGGCTGCCATGGTCGGTAGAGAAACATCGTCTCTCTATTTCCCTTCCCCCACACCCACCCACTCCAAACTCCAGGTGACGGACCGGCCCCAATTTAGACCTGTTCCTCAAAGATACTGAACACTGCTCTCTCTGATCAAAACCAGTTGGAGCTGGTATGATGCTTAGCATCTGTGGAAATTGGACAATAAATGTCTCTGTAGTAGAGAAGGTGGAGGGAAGCTGAGAATTAGAGCTGCTGTTGGCATCAGATACCAGCTTTATTTATTTATTTTTTTAAAAAAGAAGGAAATCTTTGGTCACCACCTCCTTGGCCAGTCCAGAGTTGGCATTCTCTCCCATAGTTAGGCAGGTGCCAGCTCTGGCTGAGCTGTGGGGCAGTCCAGACTGAAATAGCAGAGGGGCTGCATGGCCAATAGATGGGCACTGGCAGAGAAGAATGAGAGCCTGAGGCGCTGATCAGGGATTGGTAGTAGTGTGTGTGGGATCAAGGACAGGATTGACTATGGATGCCGTGGATCCAAAGTGAGATGCAGGTAGAATGAGGAGGTTTCATGGGAGTGGTAAACTTGCAGTGGGTCTCATTATGTTTGGTTCAAACTGATGCAAACAGACCTTTCAAAATGGGTAAATTTATTAACAAATGACATACATATAAATAGAATCCAATCCCCCGCAACACACTTTGCTTACATTTTCTTCCCTGCTGATGCCACCTGGGCCCTTGCTGGCTGTCAGATCCTGCTACTGCAGGTGGTAGCAATGTAAGGTGACAGTGCGTGAGGCAGACATCAGGAATCCAGCACAGGAACGAAAGCAGCTCACCAGCTGACCAGATGGCGTTCAGCACTAGTGACTTGAAATGTTGAATTGAATCCAGACCAGGTCAGTAATGACGGCGACTCCTTGCCATCAGCTTGATGTTTGGTGCTTCATGTAGAATAAGTTTTGGGGTCACAGTCCATAGCCACATGGAAAAGTATCCACATTACGATACCTCTGTAGCAACTGGTACTGCTAAATTTCATTACTTTGGGTACATTTACACTGGAGGCTCTGTTAAGTCGACTTAAAGTCGACCTTTTTAAGTCAACTTAGGCTATGTCTACACTAGAAAAGTTAAGTCGACTTTGTTAAGTCGACTTAATAAGGATGACTTTAAGTCGACTTGAAGTTGACCTTATTAAGTTGACTTAACAAAGTCGACTTAACTTTTCAAGTGTAGACATAGCCCCTTGTTGACCTTAAGTCGACATAATGCTTTAAGTTGACTTAGGCACTAATCCCCATCCACACTGGCTTTAAGTCGACTTAAGGAGTTGACTTAAGGCTTAAGTCAACCTAAAATGAGGTGTTAAGTCGATTTAAGCTTACCTTAAGTCGACTTAAGGAAATGCTTAAGTCGACTTAATAAAAGCCCAGTATGGACGTGGCTTTGTTTAGGTCAACTTAAGCCTCCTTAGGCACACCCTTAGGGTGCATCTACACTTACAAATTAAGTCAATTTAAACTTTCTTAAATTGACTTAATTTAATCTGCGTCTACACTACATTTTCCTTAAATTGATTTAAACAGCAGCAGCTTAAGTTGATGTAAGGAAAATTAAAGTCGACTTTATAAAACCTAGTATAAAGTCGACTTTACTGGCTAAGTCAACTTTATTAGTCGGCTTAGCCAGTGTAGAGGCAGATTAGCCCTAAGTCGACTTTAAGTCGACTTAAAGGACTTCAGGGCTCCCCCACTGCCCTCTCTGCCAGGGTGGCTGGCACAGGCAGAGCCTGGCATGCCCCCCCACAGGGCAGGACAGAGCCCTGCCCACCCTGCTCCTATGCCCTGCCAGTATCCCTGTCCTGCTCAGCCCAATGGGGCAAATGCTGAGCACCCTGGCACTTGGCAAGGTGTGCCCCCCCTGCCACTGTGGACCAGTCCCAGGTCCACCTAGCCCCTACAAGTCAACTTAGGCATCCAGTGTGGACACTCTAAGTCGATTTGGCAGGGTTCCCTTTAAGTCGACTTAATTTTTGAGTGTAGACATGCTAAGTCAACTTAAAGTTGACTTTGTTAAGTCGACTTAGCAAAGTCGACTTATTTGGCCAAGTGTAGACATAGCCTTAGAGACTCCACAGCCCTGCGTCCACATTGACAGGTGCTAGGTCGACGGAGGAGTGGCCAGGAACTCTGTGAGGGGGCCTGGAGGCCCATTAGGTCAACTTAAGGGCTACACTGGCTTAAGTTGATTTAATAAGATTGACTTAAACCTTAGGTCGACCTTAAGAGGTGGTGTTATTAAGTCGACTTAAGGAAGCGCTTAAGTCGACTTAATAAGCACTCAGTGTGGACACAGGAGTCTGTAGGTCGACTTAACCTTCCCTAAGTCGACCTAAGGCTCCAGTGTGGATGTACCCAAATAATTTGTGCCTTAGTTGAAATAATGGCTCTATATGAATTTAAATGATCTGGTCCTTCCAGGTCAAGGTTGGAGCAAGCTAGTGGGATGATGTGGGGGAGTGTAACAGTGCACTGTCTGTGCTGTGGAATAAAGAGAGCTCTGCAGGATTGTCAACTTAGTTTCTTTCCATTCTGGATTCTGTGCCCTCTCACTCTTTGAGGGTGTGAAGGATGGGGGGAAAGCCTGTAACAGTCTAAGGCTTTGGACTGGGGGTTTTGTGGCCCCTCACTGATCTGAAGGGGTGGGCCTTCTGTTGTGTTGGTAGACTTCTCCCACCATCCAAGGATTTAAAGAGGCTCCCCTCAGATCAAAGGAGGAAATCACATCTTCTTAACGCCCTCAGCAGATCTGCTGTCTGGCAATTCAGAGTTAAATACTCCCTCTTGTCCCTAGTGTGGGGAGGAGGCACTTTCAGACTGGTAAGTCATGGTAGACATTGACCTAGAGACAATCTATGATGCTGTCATTTTAACAGTAAGAACTACCTGTCAACCAGAACTCATAAACTGTGCCGACTCAGCCCACAAACCATCCTGGCTAAAACTGACGATTGGCGCCAATTGCTGCAGTCCAGGAGCAAAGTGTGTGCACCAGCTCCTTTCTCATTGCAGATCTTCTCCGAGTGCCTCACATCCACAGCACAGGCCCCAACTCCCTCAAAGGCATGCTTGCCTGGTCCTGATGGATATGTGTTGTTTGCCTGGTGACTCTGCGTGCTGAGTTCCCCATAAAGTGTAGGTACCAGGTCGCGTATGTGCAAGCCATCAGAGAATCCCTGGAGGGGCCACCCAAACAACTCTCTGGGTGTGCACCTCCTGCCTTGGGTTATATCCATCAGCCTTCTTGTACATTAAAATCAGTGGTGTGTCCCTGAGGCTGTAAGGGTGCAGATGAGTAACCAGGCTGGAGGGTTAAGAAGAGCAGGCACTATCTGAAAATAATTTCTCCTCATCCAATCTGCCACAGCTCCAGGAGCTCTCCTGTAGGAGAGTGCAGATGTCATCTCATTTTCTCATCTTTGCCTTAGACCCTGTGAACATCTAGAGAAGAGAGAGGTCTTGACAGTTTAGCCATTGTTTGCCAGCATGTGTCACTCATGTGACCTGGAGAGAGAGGGAAATTGGACAAGCCAGCTGATCATTGCTGCTTTCATCAGCAGTCATCAGGCAGACCTGGGGAAGTGTGAGGCAGACGAGTTAATCTGCCCTAAAAAATAGGGAGAGAAGGCGAATGAGGTAATATGTCTTACTGGACCAACGTCTGCTGGTGAGAGAGAGACGAGCTTTTGAGGTACACAGAACTCTTCTTCTGGTTTGGGAAATGCACTGAGTGTCAGCGTCACAGCTAAATACAAGATGGAATAGATCATTTAGCATGAGTAGTTAGCACAAATTTTGAGGCACCATTCAAGGTAGAGTGGTCCATTAACACCTCTGTAGTCATAGGACAAAAAGGGGATTTCAGTGGGTTGTAGATTGTTGTACTAAGCCATAAATCCAGTGTCTTTATTGAGTCCATGATTCTTAGTGTCTTGTAGTTATGAATTTAAGTTCCTGGGCTCATCTGAGATGTTTTGCAAGTTTCCATTGAGGATGAGGACTGAGAGGTCAGATATAGAGTGATTGCTCTATGAAATGTCTTTCCCAGTGATTGGGTGTTTTTGTCTTTTATCGTTTTTCTGTGTGAGTTCATTTGAGAGCATAGTGATTCCTTGTTTTCACCCAAAGAGTTATTTTCGGGCATTTTAGTGCACTGGATGAGGTACATAAGAATGACCATACTGGGTCAGACCAATGGTCCATCCAGCCCAGTATCCTGTCTCTTACAGTAGCCAATGCCAGATGCTTTAAAGGCAACACACAGCACAGGGCAATTTATTGAGTGATCCATTCCCTGTCATCCGGGCCCAGCTTCTGGCAGGCAGAGGTTTAGGGACCTCCAGAGTATGGGGTTGCACCCCAACCATCTTGGCTAAGAGCCATGGATAGATCTATCCTCTGTGAACTGATCTAATTCTTCTTTGAACCCATTTATACTTTTGGTCTTCACAGAATCCCCTGGCAATCCATTCCACAGGTTGATTATGCATTGTGTGAAGAAGTACTTCCTTTTCTTTCTTTTAATCCTGTTGCCTATTGATTTCATTGGATGACCCTTAGTTCTTCACATATCACAAGGAGTAAATAACATTTTCTTATTCACTTTCTCTACACACCAAGATTTTAGAGCCCTCTATCATATTCCCCTTGATCATCTCCTTTAAAAGTCCTCGTCTTTTTAATTTCTCCTTATACAGAAACTGTTCCATACCTCTAATAATTTTTGTTGCCCTTCTCTGTACCTTTTCCATTTATAACATATCTTTTTTGAGATGGGGCGACCAGATCTGCATGCAGTATTCAGGGTGTGGGTGGCTGTGGATTTAGATAGAGATGTTATGCTATTTTCTGTCTTATTCTCTGTCCTTTTCCTAATAATTCCCAACATTCTGTTCCCTTTTTTTACAGCTGCTGCACATTGTTGTAATGGACAGCACTGCTTAACAATAGGCACATGCAGATAAATCATACAACTTGTTTAGATCAGTCACCAGTGTAAGGACTTCAAGACTCTCTAGTACTCCCTGTCTCATTGTGCATCTGTGGGACTTGACCCCCAACATTACTTGTGTACGTAATATTCCAACTGAAAAGACACACTCCTGTGCATAATGGACTATGAACCCAATGGCACCTTCCATCCACAGCTGTGTGCGCTGGGCTCAGAGAGTTCAAAGACAGAATGGTTCACCCACACTTGAGCTTTGGTTTGGAGAAAATAGGATCAGAATCTGAGTCAGCCCTAATTGGGGTTGGTTTTCTAAATTAAAAAGCACCGTGAGTCCTTGTTTTAGAGCTGGAGGCTTATAGACAAGCACTTCTCTCATCCCTGCTGCACATCAGTTGTTTGGAATTTGGACATGCTATGGCCAGGATCAGAATCATCCCTGATCTGAGTTTTACATGCTCAGATAATAAAAGGTTCAAAATAAAACACCTAACCCTGCTGCAAATTGCTTCCCTGGATTTTCTCAGACAACTGAGGCAAAATGCACCCAGGGACTCAGCAAGAGGCAGTCCTGGTCTAGTAGGAGGGCTCTGTGAGATGGGCCCCAATCCTTTCAGACCCTCCTTTAACATCTCCCCCTTCTCCTGGTCAGAAGATACTCACAGCTGTGGGATTATTTCAGGTTATTCTGGAGGGTGTCACCCTCTGTGGTGTGTGTGTTTATTTCCACTAACAGCTCAACCTTCTCATCAGGGGTTTTCTAGTAGTGCCGTAGCGGGGTAGAGAGAGTGCTAAGTGGTTTTTTATTTTCCTCTCCCACCCAGTTCTAATTCTATTATTGCAGATAGTCTCTTCTATTTAATTATGCTATATATGTGGGAAAAATACGGTTCCCTTTTAAAGCAAAGAAGCTATATAAACCAACTAATTAACCACTTGACTTGTTCCCTAACCTTGTGTGACAGTCTTGTGTATTTCACACAATTTCCGCACGGCTGATTAGGAGAGTCGCAAAGGCAACCACATGCACTTGTTAAGGGTGCAGCTGCTGCAGCTAGCTGCGAGGAGATGACACTCGATGCCGGTGGTGTTGCAGCTACGGGAATATCAGACACATTGCTAGTAATGAGATAATGAGGCTTCTGCCCCACTGATCGCGGCTTGATCTTCGGTTTGTCTCTTGTTCATTCTCTGTGGCATATCCTCCAGGTTGCTCTTGAGGAGAATCCCTCAATCCTGCCTCCCAGAGTCCCCCTCCCTTGGAGTAAAGTGGAGAAGGATTATTCTTGGACTGCTTCTAGACTGTTCTGTCAGTGACTGTGTCTCTCTATAGTGTCCAGGTCCACCAAGCTTTCTGTTGATTTCTCTTGGCTCACCATCCCTCACTTAGCACATAGGTAAGCCTGTTCCCAGATATGGGGCTCTAAACAAGGCATCCAGGTTAGCCAACTGGAGGGGCTAATCTGATGTCAGTGGGAAGACTCCAGGCCATAGGTGGGGCTGTTGGTGCCCTTTGGGTGTCCTTGAGTGCTGATTTCAATGGCCGGGCATACCATGTAGACCTCCTATTTAATCACGTGCCTTTGAAAAGTCTCCCCACCTCCAAAAGGGAAAAACTGACCTGGGTTCAGCTGCTCTGACAGAAACCAGATGATACGTGTAGTGCCACCTCTCTTTAGGCCTGGAGAAGGATCGTAGTAAATGGCCACTATGTCGATGGAGTTGGTCTTAGCAGAGGTCAGACCCATCAGCTGTACCCTACTCACTGGAAACTCCCAGTTCAACAAACTCAGCCCCATCCTAACCAACACTGCACCCCACTCCCAGCTTCCCCATTTGAATAGCCCCCATTGCTTCCGGGGGACAGTGAGCTCCCTTGAGGATTCCCTGGCAGAACAGCCCAGAGCATCTCCAAAACCTCTGCCCTCTGCAATGGCACTTCCTCCCCACGCCAATTAAGGGCAAACACTCAGCCCAGCCTTCCCATGGTGGCCATTTTGCAGGTGAAAATGAGGGAGCAGAAAGTCTGGCCCTTAGGATGGAGCGGCCGGGAGAGGCAGAATGTGAGATTAGCGGCCTGGGCCTGCTGTCTCCCTGCTTCTCCTCCAATTCCCCGCTCCATGGCCTGATAAGTGAGGCATGTGTGCTCACAGATAAACACATTGCCAGTATGAAAATATTCCTCCTCATTTGTCCCTTGGACAAAAGCCAGCTTGTCGTGCAGAACAGGGGGCCTGCTGCGCTGCGTGGGGATGTGCAGGGTACAGCCAGCAGAACAATTGCCACCATTCATATGGATGAGGAGATAATTCCTGCATCCCGAGCTGGGACTCTGCCTCCCGCCCCCTCCTCCGCTTGTCCTTTCTCTTTGTGGTGCACCAGCTATCGATTGTGGATGGGATCCCAAGCGGCAGCATTAGGATGTCTTAATGACAGGGGCAGAGAGAGGCAGGGAGCTCCCAGCATGCGCTCATTAGACTAAAGTGCTCACATGACTGTGCATTGCTTCTCATTTGTGCGAAGAGGCAGGCTCGTCGCTGCGTTGCCTGCACTCTGCCAGGATCTTATGCCAATGCTATGCACACCTAGGCTCCCCGGGCTCCTTTCTCTAAATACAGCAACACGTCCTGGTCCCCCACCCAGGGCCCGGGGACGTCTGCTGGTCAGTGAAGAGCTGAGGAGCGGCTGGTTTCCTCTGTGTCTCAGCAGCTTCTGCTGAGGAAAAGCAAGGTGGATCTGCTATTCCCAATGAGATGGGGTCAAATATGTTCTGCCAAAATTCGCCCTGGGTTCCTGAATGCAACCATTTAAGGAAGGAAGGTCTGTTGCCTTGTGCCTTCTCCTGAGCTGTGTTCCATTAATGGCACTGTGTATAAGGGGATGGGGAGAGTAGTCCAATCAATTCCAGCCTGTTGCTTCCCAGACACCTGCTAGTGACCAGACAGCAAGTCAGCCAGGGTGGGATAGGATCTAGAGGTGCAGACCCAGGCAAGGTGCAGTACTGGTGCAATGAGACATGGAGCCTGCGAAGGGTTCTGTCCTCCCAAAGGCAGAAGGGATGTGTGTGCATCACCTGCATGGGGGAGAGGGTAGCATTTGCCCGACAGACCTGCTTGGAAAGCTGTAACTCCTCTTGCACTTTCTGCTGTTGTACATCGATGTTGCTGAGTGCCGTGTTACTGGCCTGTTCCCATAGAAGTGGCTGCAGGCCACATCAAACCCAGGGCTGGGAGGACACAGGCAATGCCAATCATACCTCTAAAGCTTGGGCTTAAGCTGATGGCTATTGGGCTGGTGAGAGCTAATCCTGGATCTGTTGTCTCCTGTCACCCCACAGCTCAACACACCCGTAGCTGCTGTCCAGTGTTCTCAGAGCATGGCCAGCTCCAGACACATGGCCACATCCAGACACAAAGGCTATGTCTACACTAGAAAAGTTAAGTTGACTTTTTGTTAAGTCGACTTTAATAAGGTTGACTTAAAGTCGACCTTATTAAAGTCAACTTAACAAAGTGGACTAAATTGACTTAGCTTTAAGTTGACTTTGTCCATTTTGTTAAGTCAACCTAACCACTCTTAAGTCGACTTAATAAAGTCGACTTAAGGGTTACTCTATGTCCACACCGTCCTTGAGTCGACTTAAGGGTTAAGTCGACTTAATGAGTGGTAGTAACAAAGTCAACTTAAGCTTTCATTAAGTCGAGCCTAGTGTGGACGTGGCTTAATTTAAGTCAACGTAAGCCTCCTTAAGTCAACTTAAATTGCCAGTGTAGACATAGCCAAAGTGTGGAGCTGAGCGTGGAGCAAAAGGATTGAAACCTTGTGGCTGGGCTTCCAAATCCTGCATTTCAAGACTATGCATACTAATGCATGTCAGATCTTCTCTCTGAATCCTGCATCTGCTTGGTGTCTATTTAGATGGTGAGCTCCTGGGGGCAGGGTCCTGGCTTGTAGGTCTGTGAAGCACGTAGCACGTAAGGTGGTCCATGGTAATAAATTCTCCGCCATCTCCTCCACCCTCTTCACTTTTCATTGAAGTCTGATCTCATCAGCAAGAACCTTCTCACTCTGCTTTGTATCAGCCACAGCCTATTATTTCTGCCTTAACTGGCAAGTGAGATTTGGGTCTTGGACAGGGATCAAATTGCTTTGAATCCTTGTTCCCTTCCCTACCCCCATTGCTCTCTGTCTCACCTTCTGCCGGGTTATGAAAATTTAATGTTCATTTCTGTCTCTCAGTAATCATTTTGGGACTTGAAAGGGGTTAGTTCAGAGCCAGTCACTACCAGAGGAGGGCCAAAGAGGCCTCGGGAACCTGAACTAGAGGGAGTGGAGTGCTCAGAAAGCAGGTTGGTGGTGGTGTGAAGTGTGGGGCCAGATTCATCCATGCCCAGGCAGTCAGGGTAAGGCTCTGCCAGGCCCGAGTGGCAGCACATAACACACATATTGCAGAGGTGCGGATGATGGCACAAGTTCAAGGCGAGGAGAGCCAGGCCTGTGCAGTGCTGTTAACATAATGTTGGCTGGATTCAAGCTAGGGGAGCCCCAGGGACAGATGAACCACTGATGTTGAGGTATGTTCACAGGGGCCTAAGGAAGTTGGTTAGGTTCCTACTTCCACCCTCTGGAAGTCAATGAAAATTGGATGCCCAGTTCCTGTCATCTCTGTTGACAAGCCTAGCTGGTTTCTCTGG
Source organism: Pelusios castaneus (assembly GCA_007922175.1). Lineage (NCBI taxonomy): Eukaryota > Metazoa > Chordata > Testudines > Pelomedusidae > Pelusios > Pelusios castaneus. Next base: position 3,186,691 of record ML685765.1, read on the forward strand.
GAGAAGAGTGGGCGTACAAGGCGAGTTACAGGACAAAAAGGCACCGAATATGTCCAAGAAATGGTCAAGTGGGGCCTGAAGATGCCCTGGGGTGGGTGAATTGGTGTTGGAATAGACTCCCCTGGGGAGAATCTGAGAGGCCCAAAGACATGAGAGGAATCAAAGTCCTCCATTTATACATCTGGGTGCATGCAGGAGAGGATTTTAGGTCTAGTCCAATGGCCCTGCAGGGTCTACACTCGGCACCCAGTAGGGGGACCAGCTGTCCCAACTTTATAGGCACATATGAGGCTTTTCTTTATATAGGTGCCTATTACCTTCCAGCCCCATCCAGATTTTTCACACTTGCTATGGTCACCCTTGCACCAGAGTGCTTGACGCTCAGCAGTCGAGTGAAGTTTATTTCCAGCCAAGGGAAGATGGGCTGGGAAGACCAACCGAAGGAGAGGAGCAGTGGTCCTTGCTCGCTGGAGATGAAGTCAAGTCAAGATTGGAGAACAAGCCCATGAGCTTAAGTATCAGGATGAAGTCTGCCCCACAGGGCTTTTGAGGAGATATTGGGTCATGCCAGCACAGGGGAGCAAGGCCCTGAATTCTCTCCCATCAGTGGTAACAGCCATGGAGTTTTGGCCCAGGAAGCCGTAGTGAGGAAGTGCCAGGGCTTTGAGGGGTTGATTCCCAGGAAGGAAGAGATGAAAATCTGAATGGTTCCCCCTTCTGCACTCGTGGTTAGTTCTATTGCCTAACAGGTGGCATATGGCTCCAGAGGATGGTGGCAGGGAGGGACTCCTGATTCTGTACCCTGGAGCCAAGAACTCCAGAGTTTTAACCCCAGCTCTGGTGCTGCCTTGCTAAACACTCTGTGCCTCAGTTTACCCATATATAAAATTGGGGATAGTAATGCTGACCAGCCTTTCAGGTGCTGAAGATAAATCCATCCATGTCTGTGACTGCCTCAGGTACTAGAGGCAGGGAAATCCTGAGGCAGACAGACCACGAATGTGAAATCAGCACTGTAATGACAGGGGTTTCTAGTGCTAGGGGAGGGAAGATGAAACACCCCTCTAGTACCTCGTTATGACCCCTTTCCCCGCCATACAGAAATTCACCATGACCCCTGTCCTTCAGCCCCAGAGCTGTTAAACCCTGTTGCTGTCTTTGAAGGCGACACAATCATTCTGCCTCAACGCTTCAGTGCTCTGACTCATTGAGTTTGCATATAAATCGGGGAGGGGAGAGAGAGACTGAGGTTGAGGAAGATTAAAAGAAAGAAAGGGCGGGGGAAGGAGGGGTATGGGGGGGGAGCACATGCTCTAGAGCTAGGCACTCCAATCCGGCTTGCCCACAGCTCTGTGAAATGTGCCATGGGCACAAGCCGTGCGCCAGCTTTGGCCAGAAGTGGGAAGAGACTGGGTGAATGAATAGCTTATTCCCATTTCTAATCTGGAGGATTTGAGGAGATATCATTCTGCAGTTGAACTGGGTGGTGGAGGGGGGTGAATGAATCAGCCACTAGATGTTCTCTGCGCCGCTGGGGTAAAAGCAGAGTAACCCCGTAAATCAATGGAGCTGGTCTGGGTTTACATGGCAGTGACTGAGGTCTACAGCCCACCTGGGGCAGAATTTCATCTTGGCTACTGCAGTGTAAAATGATGACTGGGGCGGGTGGGGGGGGGCAGGAAGGTTGCTCCAGATTTATGCCAGGGAAGCTGAGATCAGAATCTGGCTCTGAACATGCTAGAGAATGAAATCCTCTAAATCCAATGCTCAGAGCAAGGGCTAATAAAAAGAATCTCTTTTCCTTCTTGTTTTGTAAAGTTTCCTTTTCTGATGGGGGAGGGCTTGGCTTTGTGTTTTCTTCCTTTTCCACCCCTCTTTTGACTTCCTAGTTTTTCCTCTCTTAGGAGTTGCCCTTTCCCCCTCCCCAACATCCTACTTGCATCCTTTTCATTTTGCTTTTCTTAGATAAAATCCGACTCCAAGCCTTATTTGGTAAATAGAGCTGGAAGAATCTGGCCTCGTGCTTTTTCCTACTGACAAGCCTTTCAAGATCAGGGGGGTGGAAGGAGAGAGAGGAATAGAATGCAAAAGCAGAAGAGGAAAAATAAAACAAAACCAAAAAGCCCCAAAGATAAAGAGAGCATGGAAGCAGAAATGGGGGACAAGGGGCCAACAGAAAGAGAGGGTGAAGCAAAGTAAAGCCAGAATGGGAGAGAGAGTGGCAGGCAGGGATGGGGAGGAGACTGCAGAGTTACTGGAGCGAGGACAGAGAAATATTTGCTAACACTGTTCTCGCATCAGAAACTGTCATTGCTGGCCTGCAAATCTAATAGTTTCTTCTCCTCACCTCCTGTGACATCCAGCACTGTGCCCCCTCCCTGCCTCTCCCGCTGCACATGCTGTTCCCTAGACAGAAGCCCTGGCACCGGTTGGGCGGGACCCATTTTAAAAAGAAGCAAGGCTTTAAGATTAGGAAAACCTTTGGGCAGCAGGTGGTGTCATGCACCAAAATGTGTCATAACACAAAATCTTCTCTTGCAGCCTCCTCTCCAGATTGTGTGTAGTATCTTTGTATCTTTACTCCCAGCCTTGACGTTTCCATTGTGTTTGGATTTGGGAAGCATGAGTGCGTCTGACTGGGGGGTGGCTCCTGGAGGGAAATGCCACTTCTACCTCTCTGCGTCCCAGCAAACATCGCTGTAGGTCTACATTTATGATGTGTGCAGCCGAGGAACCTTAACCTGCATCTGCTTTTGCCTGTCCAACACTGTAAATATCTTGGAGACAGTTAATGCTTTGAAACAATTGAGGTATTTTAAACACAGTACGTGAGCCAAACCAATATATTGCAGACCTCATAAATATGCCTTTTGTATTTCTTTTCTGTCAGAAGGCAGTAATAAAAGCCAAACCCATCGCTGGTCAGCTGGGGTGCTATTTGGATGTATAAAGCAATGTAAATATGATGTATCTCTACACAGTTTCCTTCCCCACTTCCAGGACCTTAAACAACAACATCAAATCCAGATCAGCTGCTGAAGGCTATTGCCCTGAATGACATTCAGGTCCTAAGCTACGTCTGCTTTCTGCCATCGGTATGGAAGTCTCTTTGGTGTTCTCACTCCAGGAGCAAGAGGACAATGCATGGTTGCCACTAATTAGCAACTCTTGCTGGCTGTCTCTTTAGAAGCAGAGGAGAGGATGACTGAATGATTCATAAGAGCTGTAGTAGAAAATGAGAGCCTAAGACATAAGGCCAATATAACAGGCCAAAGATGAGGCCTAAGGCCTGGAAAACTAGACCAAGATACAATACCCAAGCCAAAGTATGGGCAAGAATATGGAAAATGATAGTAGTCTGTAAGGAGTCGTGGAAATGAACAGTAGCTGGGTCCGATTAAGAGGCACCCGGTACTTTGCTACTTTAAGAAGTTATAAATAGAAAGTACCGAGATGCTGTGGCAGTGGCACTAAGACCTGACACCATTGAAAAGATAACAGGGACCATTTGACCGTGTCAATGTCATAACAATGATATATTAAAATATTTTGGTCCAATCCCCCATACATGGATATGGGTAGGACTAGATGCCATCAGAGAGTGGCAACTACCGACATAACAGGGCGCAGAGCAAAACTTAGCCATGAAAGTGTATAAAAATGGAGGTCAGAGGAAATAGCTTTGTCCGGCTTAGGGGATGACAGACAGCCCTGCTGTCCCGAGAGCTGTTTCACTGCCTACTTATTTTAGTATACTTATAGAATGTAAATTGCTTCTTATTGTGCTTCACTGCAATAAACCTAACCAAGGGGCCTTCGTTCTCAGCGGATTCATGATTGTGTTCATTCATTCAATCATGAAGGGGTGTCTCGGTTCACTGTGAAGACTGGGACAGTCAACACACGGGGAGCTCATGCATGCAGCCACTAATTAAGAACCCAGCAGAACACACAAATCAGGACTCACCCAACAGACAGCAGCTTCAAAACAAGCAAAAGGAAGTAATTTTTCCTACAACGCACGGTCATCCCGTGGAACTTGCTGCTAGGGGACATTGTAAAGGCCGAAAGCATAACTGGATTCAAAAAGAATTAGATGAGTTAAGGGAGGATAGGTCCATAAATGGCTATTAGCCAAGATGGTCAGGGATGCAATCCTAGGCTTTCGGTATCTCTACACCTCTGACTGCCAGGAGCTGGGCCTGGATGACAGGGCGTGGATCACTCAATAAATTGCCTTGTGTTGGTTTGTCCTGCAGCATCTGGCATTGGCCACTCTTGGAAGACAGGACACTGGGTTACGTGGATCATTGGTATGACCCACTAGGGCCATTCTTATATAAAAGAGAAGCCTGGTCTAATGAACAAGGAGTCCTGTGGCACTTTTAAAGACTAACATTTATTATTGCATGAGCTTCCATGGGCATAATCCCACTTCATCAGGTGCATGAAATGGAAACTATAGTAGAGAAGGGTAAGTCACAAGGTCAGTTCAGATTTTTTTCAGCAAACCAAGCAGTTAGTTTGATTCAAACTGTGTGGAACAACTGATAGAACACCTCCTCCTCAGCTCTCACCCACAAGTGCCACTCCTCTGCTTACACTACTTTGATTATTTTTCGACCAGCCCTAATCCCTCTCTCTTTATAATTGGTTGGGGGTAGGAAGGTGCTGTGATACATAAGGGATGTTTGCTATTTCTTTTATATTGGGCCTCTTCTGATTTGAATCTAAGCTGGCCTGGCTTTTATTCTTCCTCAGCTCTGCTCTCTGAGCCCTGTAAAGGGAGGAAAAGTAAGATTTTCTTGAGGACCAGGCCAGGGGTCACTGCTATACCAGGAAAGGGGCAAACCCAACAAAGTCCATCTCCTTCTGTGAGATAAAAAGGCCTGGATGATTCCTGCCTCAGGGAAAGACTTCCCTGACTTCAGCCCCCAGTTTTCCTGTGGTTGATATGGTGGTGGCATAGATGGGGTGAGGGTGTGAGCTCCAGACACTGATTGTGCCTGAGCAGAGTAAGCCTGGAAGATATGGACTATGTGTGACTACTCTGCAGATTCAGGCCAATCTTTGGATGGGAATTTACAAGAAAGCCCCAGCTGGCAAATGAATTGGGGGCACAATGGTAGGGACCTTTAGTAAGAGTTCCTCCAGGCTGCTCCCCAGTTAATGGGCCCAACACAGTTGTATTTGTCAGCTTTAGCTGCTCTTAGAGATGCCCTGATGAGCTAAGAACATGGATTACACAGAAATGCTTTTGACTTAAGTGAGCTCTTTGGGACACAGACTAGTCTTTTAATATGGGTTTAAAACACCTAGCGTTGGTGGGACCCTGACCCTGAGGGAGAACTCAGTGTGCTCCTATAGACAACGAATTCTGGGGAAAGTTGGGATCCACATTCATGACTGGTGGCAAACCTTGCAGCTCTGTCCCAGCTCTGATTTTAATAATATGGTGTCTCAGCTGGACCCTGCAGAAAAATCAAGAGAGGAACTTGATAAAGCAGTGGAAATACATGGAGCTAAATTGGCTACCCTGCAGGTATGAGTTCAGACTCTTGTATCTAATAATATTCAACTCCACTGGAAGAAAAATGACAATTTCAAAAATCCTTTGAAATAATCCTCTATGAATGTTGAAGTTTTTTAAAATACCAGGGGAAAATACAGAAAGTTCTTTTTAAAAAGTTTGTGATGGAATTTTGAGGATTAAGTGAAGCAACCTTCCCCCACTGTTGAATTACCTCCATCTACTTTTTTTAACCAATTAGAACTAAAAAGGGACCTTCACCTGTAAAAGCATGTTACCTGCAAAGGAGCATTCTGGGGTTTCATACAAAAATTCCCGTTCTCCAATGTCAGTCTAATTTCACCCTTCTGGATCAGCTTTTAAAAAGCTCTCCCCTTGTGACATCCACGTTGCCATACAATAGAGCTCCTTAGTTTTTTATTTTCAGCAGTCTCGCAATCAACTATTTTATGGTGAGAAAATAATGATGATATCCTCTGACATTTCCAGACCCTGCTTGGGCTGGTAGCTGGAGACTTTTGATATGTCAGGATTAAGGTGCTGAATTCTCAAAGACATATTTTTGCATTCTCTGATTGGCCTCTGGAGGAGAGACTAATCTTAAGCAGATTGATCATTGGTTGGCTTCAACTGTAGTGGACATAGATCCACTTCTTCCGTTCAGTATAGAAGATACATTAGGCCCAGATCCTCTCTGTAGGGTATAGCTGCAGATGGTGAGGTGCAGAGAAACCAGTTGTGCTCCCTCAGTTCTCAGGCCAGCTCTGTGCTCTGCATTCCTCCAAGGGCCAGCATTTCGAAAGAGTTCAGGGGCAGATTTTCAATTGCTCAGCGCCCCTAATAGTAAGCCCATTTTCAGAAAGAGCTCAGCTCTCACGTAGGTACCAAAATACATGGCCAGATTTTCAAAGGTGCTCATCACATTAGGTGCATACTTGTTGATGAGCAGTGAGAAATGGGGCACCACTTGCAGATGCTGAACAATAGAAAATTTGACCCTGCACAGCTTTCTGAAGCACATCAGTTCTCCATCGGCACTTCTTTCCACCTGCAACATGCCCTCGATGCCAGGACCAGGTAGCCCAGGAGCTGGCTATACTGGCTGTGCACTAGCTGAGGACTCCCCACACTGGAGAGCATTCCCAGACAGATACGAGAACCCCATATGATATTTGTGTGGGCCATATTGTAGTAAGTGTCTGAAGGGTTTGCATATCACTATGGGCCAGGGATTATGCACAACACCAGCGGAAAGGTTTACCACAGCTTCGCCAGGAACCAAAAATGACGCGTGTGTAGAGGGGTGATTGAAGGTGAATCATTCCAGCTGTAACACTGCCAGAGAGGAAGCACTGTGGGGAGACTGGCATATACTGGCCCACACTGCATTTTCCAGAGACCAATGGACAAAGAAAGGGCTTTTGCTATAGAAAGGCTGGTCTTAAACTGATTTGGGGCCATCTTTCTGATCCAGCAGACAAGCCCTTGTGAAAGGGTTGGGAAGACTTTGTGCTGTTAGGGTCCATAAGACTGGTGGTGACTCCTGGTATATTTAGTATGTGTTTGAATCTGTTTTATTATGTTTTCTCTGTAATGCTTTTACCTTAAGAATAAATGTGCTGGTCCTGAGACATGACTGGGCACTCCTGGAGTGAATAATGGAGGGAGGCAATACAGGTTCAGTGCCCCTGAAACTGTGATAGTGAGATCTAGCCAAACAAACAAGGAGTCCCGTGGCACTTTTAAAGACTAACAAATTTAATTATCGCATGAGCTTTTGTGGGAGAAAATTCCACTTCACCAGACGCTTTGAAGATCTAGCCAGTTTCCATTGCTTTGTGCCACTGGAATGGGAATGATCTCTGATCCTTAGCCTGTACTTTAGCTAAGTTCCCTTTCTATGCTAGAGGATGAAGAAGAAATAGGAAACATAAAGAAACCATTTGCCTTTTAAATATTTCTTTTCTTTTCTTTTCCAGCCTGTGCTCTGGGGCCTTTCTTTTCACTCATCCAGGGGCAGATCTTTCAAATTAATAATGTTCTTTCTCTCTCTTTTCCCAAGAAGCCCGGGTTAAATTAATGAAATGTCAAATACTATTAAGTTCTGATCATGTGTCTGTGATAGCGATAGGACTGATGTGTAGCTTATGATGCTGACTCTTTCCCCCTCCTATTTGCCATTCTGATCAAAATTCCTTTTATTCGATTTGTTTTTTCATTGACTTCCTATTGTGGCCCCATGCTGGGGCTATGATTTTGTTTAACCAAGGATTTAAGGCTTTTTTGTTTATTAACATTTTTAATTTCATTATAATCTGACCTTTCTTCCCATTGTCAGCTTGTGGGCTGCTGTTCAGAGGGGGTCAATTGAGCAAAATTCTCATTGAAATCAAGATTTCTTCCATGGAGGTACTGCTAAATGTCTTCCCTAGGCCAGGAACAGGGCAGAGGTGGGAAGGGCTGGAGATCAAGGTTAGTGTTGAAAAGCTAGCTGGAAAGAGTGAGCACTGGAGAACGATCTGAAGGAGGGGAGCAAGGTGAGTTCCGATCCAGACTCCATTGAAGTCAATGGAAAGAGTCCCATTGACTTGAGAAGGCTTTGGATAAGGCCCTGAGGCCCCAATTCAGGAGAGTCCTTAAGCACATGCTTACCTTTAAACAAGGCTTAAGTCCCATGTGCTTCCCTGAACTGGGATCGTAGTGCCCACAGTGAAGGCCTAGTGGCAGGGCAGGGAGGGAGGGAGATCTGGCCCTACTAGGGGATAAACTGAGGACTACGGTCTCTGGAGCAGCCTTTGCCATCTCTCTAGCCTGTTGTGATTGCGCAGGCACAAGGAATAATCAACACACTTGGAAGTCTGTTCGAGACGGGGCTGAGCCTAATCAGACACCTGTGAAAATTCCCAGCGGGCATGGGGTGGTTTTTATAACTCTCCCTGGCAGAGCCAGGCATACACTTTGATCACCATATTGCTGCATTCTTATTTCAAGCCTTCAAGGGCAAGTTAATGGGGAGAGGCTGGTGGTCTGGTCAGCAGTGTTATGAGGCTGATTCTGTGTTTCTGCCGACTATACTAGCAGCAGGAGGAGGCCCAGTGTGTGCGCCTGCAGGAATCACAAACCGGCTCCAGTGGTTAGCTGTGGCTGTGCCCTGTGGGGGGAGCAGTCCCCAAAAGCAACCCAACTCAGAGAACCCCAGCCTGCCTCCCAGTTCCCTGCTATGGGATGGAGGGAAAATGTATTGTGCTTGACCAATGTCTGCTGCAGTGCATGTCCCCCAGCACAGTTCTGCTGCCCAGCACATTGGGGGATGGGGTGTAGTCACAGCTCTGCCCATCCTCACCACCTGCGTGGGAGGGTGGGGTGGACAGTGGCTCCTACTTCCATCCTCCTGCCCCCCAGTGCTATTCACAGTTGGGTAGCAAGTGCAGCTGGGGGGGCCTTTTACTCCCTTGCACAGGAAAGCAAGATGAAGCAGACTCTGGCCCTTGGGCTGGCCAGGTCTAAGAGCCTAACCTGGCAAGGTGCTGGGGACTGTGATGGGGAGTCTACCCTAGACAAGGCCCAAAGGGGTGAATCAGGCCAATTTGCCTATGGGCTGCACCTGGAGGAAAGCCAAGGTAAGCTGAGGCCTAGCTGGCTGATGAAGTCTAGCTGGGGGAGGAGCTGGGCTGGAGGGAGTTATAAAGCCAGGAAGCTGGCAACAGAAGGGGGCTGCAGCAGGTAGTCTGGATTCCCTCCCTGGGAGCAGGGAGATGTGTTGGAGGCTATGGGGTTCAGCGGTGGGAGGGATGACAAGGTATGGGAAGGAGCAGTCGGTTCTCAGTGACAGAGAACTACAATTGCTAGCACAAGGTCCCTGAACTGGAGAAGCAGGTAGGCCTGGGTTCCCTTACTGGCTCCTGGAGACACTGCATCATTGGGGCACTGCAGAGACAGCATTGGACATAAGAACAAATGGATACCAACTGTCCATCAGAAAATTTAAGCTTGAAATTAGGTGCAGGTTTCTAACCATCAGAGGAGTAAAATACGGGAATAGCCTTCTTAGGCGAGCTGTGGGGGCAAAAAGCATAAATGCCTTGAAAACTGAGCTCGATACATTTATCGAGGGGATGGCATGATGGGACGGCCCAGTTTGGCAGTTGACTGAGTTTTGACTACAGATGGTGGATATGGCAGTGGCCTGAGAAGGGAAGTTGGATGGGGTAGGTTTTGAGTTATTACAGGGAATTCTTTCTTGGTTGACTGCCTGGTGAGACTTGCCCACATGCTCAGGGTTTAACTGATTGCCACATTTGGAGTTGAGAGGGAATTTTCCCCCAGGGTACATTGGCTAGAGCTCTGGGGGTTTTTGCCTTCCTCTATAGTAGTGAAGTTCCAAAGGGGTAGCCGTGTTAGTCTATTGCAGAGAAACAGAGGCCTGTAGCACTTTAAAGACTAACAGATTGAATATCGCACGAGTTTTCGTGGGAGAAAATCCCACTTTGGCAGACACTTTGAAGATGGGAAACTTACAGAAAGTAAGTAAGTAAGTTTCCCATCATCAAAGCGCCTGACGAAGTGAGACTTTCTTCCATGAAAGCTCATGCGATAAATAAATCTGTTAGTCTTTAAAAGTGCCACAGGACTCTGTTTGTTTCTATAGTAATGGTTTTCAAACTTTTTTTCTTGGGACCCAGTTGAAAAAACTCATTTATGCCCGTGACCCAACAATTACATCTCTGAGCAATGCATTTCAGTCTTGCAGCAGGGTACTCCACGACCCAATATCTGAGGATCTGCAACCCAGTACTGGGTCCTGACCCATAGTTTGAAAACCACTGCTCTATAGTGCAGGGCATGGCTCACTTGCTGGGGGATTCTCTGTATCTTAAAGTCTTGAAATCATGATTTGAGGACTTTAATAACTCACTTATTGGTTAGAGGTTTATTACTGGAACGGGTGAGTGAAGTTTTGTGGCCTGCATTGTGCAGGTGGTCAGACTAGATAATCATATTGGTCCCTTCTGACCTTAGAGGCTAGGGCTATGTCTACACTATAAAAAATTAGGTCGACTTTGTTAAGTCAACTTAATAAGGTTGACTTTAAGTTGACCTAAAGTCAACCTTATTAGGTCGACTTAACAAAGTGGTTTCCCTTAACCAGGACTTAGTAATTCGACCTAAATTCCCTTAGGTCGACCTAAGAAAGTGGACTTATGCGTCCACAATGGGCCTAGGTTGACCTAAGGAAGGATTAGGTCGACCTAAGGAGGGTTAGTTCGAATACCCCACGGTTCTTATTAAGTCGACCTAAGCGTTCATTAGGTTGCCTTAAGGAAGTCCCTTACAGGATCTGACCTTGGAGCACTTATCTCCTGGGAGAAGAGGGTGTACTTGGTATTGCAACCTCTGTCTTACTCAGGAATGATATTGATAGACCACCTCCAGCTGTGCCAAGTTGTCCAGCATGGGAAGATGGAGGAGATGGGAAGGAATGTTAATCAACTGCCGCTATCTCCTGACCTCACACCTCACCAAATCTTTATTCATCCTCTGATGGTTGCAGACTAAATCCATCTCTTTCTCTGTCTGATGGCTCCTGATGGGATTTGCCCTCCAGAAATGTAACAGGCGGGATCCTGGGGTTGATACCTACAGGAAGTGATGGGCCTTTTTTCCTCTCTTCCTGCCTTTGGAAAATGATTGTCTTAATTAGTTTAAAAAGCCACATAATAATCAAACACGGCTGTACTCTAGTCAGTGACCTTGTAGAAAAGAACAGATTCATTATCTTCCAATGTGCTGCTTCACAGTGGGAGCGATGGAGACAATTAGAAATAATATAAATAGGAGTAGCCAGTTAACCAGCCAGACAACGGGATAGAAATTGCCCTCTACAGCTGCAAGCAGTCAGGAGGGGGGAAGATAGAGCATTGTCTTTTTCACTTGTTGAACGGGCAGCTAGGTCAACAATAGGCGGAGATCCTGTTTCATATCCTGTGCCGCCAGAATCTGGGAGGAAAGCTCCCAGCTGCTATGTCCCTGTGCAGGGGTAGCACCTAGACTGGTACTCGCATGCTATGTCTAGCCTTATATGGTCACAAGGCTGGCGACCACAAAGTAAGAGGTGAAATACAAGGAAAGAAGGAGTTGTTCGGATAAAAATAGTTCCTAATCCACTTTCCCAAGAGATTTAAGTAAAAGAATGGGAAATATTCACTGTAACAAGTAGAGATGGATCCCAACCATATCCCAAGGTCCAAAGAATCCAGCTCTTCAATGCTATTTGGATCTGGACCCAGACTTTGTGACAAACTCATCTCTGAAATGGGCTGGATCAAAACTCAAGGCACACTTTCAAACTTGGAGGGAAATTAGATCTTAACTATGTGGCTCAAGCCCATCATTCATAACAACCTAACTTACTAGTAATTGTCTGGAATTCTACAGGCAGAAAAGAGAAGGTGGGGCTGGAACTCAGTCAGAAAGCATTTGGTTAGTTCTGTGGCCTCTCTTGGGACGGAGCAGAGCCCCATCACTTGGCCCTTTTAAACTTACACTGTGAAGACTATGGTGCAGGGAAGCAACCCTGGGAGAGAAGGGCTGGACAAGCCTTTCCCATGAGTACATGGGCTGCGCTGGGAGAGTGACTGGTTTGTGATTGAGTGGTGATGTCTATGCTTTCATTTCTGTGCGTGGCTCTGTTAGTGCCCTTTGTTTTCACTTCTGCTTGTACATCTGGTGCTTCTGTTTTCTCTTTCATTTATTCCCTCTGTTATTTCCCTCATGGCTGATTCTTCTCGACCCTTCTCATCATGGCGAGGAATTCTGCAGGGGGCAGAGGACAACAGTGTGTGGTGTTCAATGGGTTTTGTTAAGTAAGTGTTAGGTACTCCTTTTACATAGCTTTCAAATCCCCCCTTTCCTTGCTAATAAATTTGGCAGCTTTTTCTGACAGTAACACTCTGTGCTCTGATGGCACCATTTATCAGTGAATCTCACTGCTTTGCTAACACTGATTAAGGTCTGCTCTACACTCAGAAATTAGATCCACCTCACTATGTCGCTCAGGGCTCTGAAGAATTATACGTGCTGGGTGTCATAGTTAAATCAACCTCACCCCCATTGTAGACACAGTTAGGTTGATAGAAGATTTCCTCTGTTGCCTGAGCTACTGCTTCTCAGAGAGGTGGATTAACTACCTCAGTGGAAAACCTCTTCCGTCAGTGGCTGACGAATCTACAGTATGGTGCCAGTGCTGTAACTGTTCTGCCGTAGTTTAGACATGGCCTGAGTCTCTCAGGACCCTTGGCTATGTCTACACTAGAAAAGTTATCGACTTTGTTAAATCGACTTAATAAGGGCGACTTTAAATCAACTTAAAGTCAACCTTATTAAGTCGACTTAACTTTTCTAGTGTAGACATAGCCCCTTGTTGACCTTATTAAGTCGACTTAACGCTTTAGGTATACTTAATAAGGTCGATTTAGGTGCTAATCCCTGTCCACACTGGCTTTAAGTCGATTTAAGGAGTCAAATTAAGGCTTAAGTTGACCTAAATTGAGGTGTTCTTAAGACGGCTTAATAAAAGCTCAGTGTGGACGTGGCTTTGTTTAGGTCAACTTAAGCCTCCTTAAGTTGACCTAAGTTGCCAGTGTAGATGCTCCCCTTGTGAGCTAGTATAGGGTTAGTTCACTTGTCACTGATATGCTGCCACCTCTGGGGTGGAGCCAGCAGCTGAATAATAACCCTGAACAGTGCTTATACTATCCCCATTTGAAAAGGTGAGGGGGAATTTACAGGCAGGATAACATTTTCCCTGCTATAATTTATCTAGGACATCTGTGCTCTGTTGCAAAATGAGCCCCGTGAGATCTTTCATGACCATGTGTTGTCAGTATCTGCATTTGAAAGATGACACCTACTACAGCAAATTGTCCCTTAATTCTTCATGGGGCTTTGCGCTGGCTCAGAGGGTAGAGTGCCGCCTACTGAATAAGCAACACCATTTCTTACAGTGCCCTTTGTTTTTTCCATCAGATTCTAAATCAAGCCAGACCTTGCTGAGCTTGTAAGGGTTGATAAGATCACATGCTGAGGGCTGTATAGCAGATGAGATCCATAGATGAATGATTCACAGAAGGACAAATGAATAGACTTACATATAGGCAGCTAGGCCAGCGGTTCCCAACCTTTTCAGTAACACGGCACACTTCAATGAGACAAACAATTCCATGGCACATCCATTTTTTTCCAAAGAATGGATTGTCCATAAATGTCACATTTACTTACATTTACTATGGCTGTGGTCTAACTAGAGAGGTTTGCAACATAGTGCATACAACAGGCTAAAGAAGGATCAAATACATTAATGTTTCAAATCCACCAGAAAAAAATACATGTGATCTCAATTTTGCCCTTTGGCCACCTAAGTTTAAAATGTTCATGTTTTAGAATCCAAAGACCGATACCTCACTTTTAATTTGATGATTAATTTTCACAAGTTTTATGAGCTGTAATTTTGGTTGTGTAGAATATTGCTTAAGATGAAACAATGTTTGTTGTGCATTGATTTTCATTACCTTTGTACAAAATTTCACAGCACACTTGGCCTTCTCATGGCACACCAGTGTACCACGGCACACCAGTTGAAAACCACTAAGCTAGATAGACAGATGTGCTAATGGTTGGACAAACTGACAACTGTATGTTCTCACCTGTAGACTTGTCAGTCACCAGTCTGAAGTCAGCTGTGGATCCAAGGGCTCTTCTATGAAGTGGAAGAGCTACAGGGGTTAATTTGCAATTTAGGGCTTAGCACCAAAGATATAGTCATTGGGAAAGAAGAAAGCACCATCGGAGACTTTGGGAAGTAATTTGCCTTGGCACTTTCTTATAAGTGTAAATTGATTTTTGCTGTGCAATGTCAGGCTGAATTATGAATGGGGGAAAGCAGGACTGGATCTCCCAGAGGTAATGGTGTCAAAATTAGAAGCAGAGAGTGTGTGTGTTTCACTGTCTGGCTGCGTTTGGTAAGACCTAATGAAATAATTAAAAGAAGAGCAAATCTATTAAGAAGAGCTTCAGGGGGGTCTACACAAGGGGGATGGAAATGACCATTTGACATTGAGAGGGCTGTTAAACCATTTCACTCACTTAATAGCTCTGTGCCTCACTTTCCCCACCCAAGGCCTCCCTTGCAGTTCATCATTAGAACCTCACCATGACCCAGGGATGTCACCTTACATTCTGGGGGTTAGAGGGAGTCAGGCCCCCAAATTCATGCAATCCTGGCTCCACTTCCCTTGTTCCATCGTGGGCCCAGCTCTTTCCCCCACCTGCTGCTGTTGGAAAGCTTCAATTGTTTGAGTATGAAAACTGGCTTTGATCGGTCGGCTGCAAGTGAGGTATTTGGACAGGAACATAACAAAGAATGACAGATGATGTTGAACTCTTCAAGGGAAAAGTGAGGCATCATCATCATCTTGATGTAAAACAGAATCGTGCTTCTGTTTGTGCAGTGGGGGTGGAGGGTGAACGTGATCTTGGCCTTGCTGAGCCTGGGATTGACCAGAGAAATGTAGGCTCCGATTTCAAGGGGAATGATCTCGGCAAGTCAGGTTTGCAGGTGTAATTGTGGACCAAGGAAGAGCTGGAATGTCAAGTGTGGGCCTGGGCTGCACTTAAAATTTAGCTCAGTAGAGCTACCTTCCTCAAAGGTGTGAAACTTTCACACCCCTAATGTCATAGCTAGGCCATCCTACCCCTGGCTGCAGCCAGTTTGATGGAAGGATGCCTCCATTGACTTAGCTACTGCTGCTCTGGGAGGTGGGATAACAGCAGTGACAGAAGACCTCTTCCATCCCTGTAAAGTATGGTGCTTGGTGAATAACTACAGTGCCACAGCAGTACCTGCACTGTAGACAGGATAACATAACTGGGAATGGCCCATAGCTCTTTCCCTTAGCCAGGGCCTCTCATTTGACCCCAGCACCCTGGAGCTGGATTGCCATACCCCAGTCTCTAGGTCTCCTGGGGTCAGATTTTCCTGCCAATAGAGACTCAAAGTCATTGGGCGTGAAGGAATCTGGTATCCCTGATGGGCGATACCAGCTCAGGGATGGTGAGTGAGCAGGATTCATTTGGCCAAAGGACCAGTGACTGGAAAGGTGATCAAAACCAACACTCAGCACCAGCAGACTGGCCCCGTGGGCCTTGGATCTGCTTGTCCCATGGTCCTGCTGGCTTGGCTGCAGGGGCTGCAGAAACTTTCCTGATAGCTGGTCTGGGCTCTGACACGCCCTCCTTCTGTGTCCTTGGGCAAGTCACTTATCCTCACTGCCGCAGTTGAGAAACTGAGACAATCACTGCTTCCCTATCTCACCTGGGTGGCGTGAGGGTCAGCTGGCTAATGTTTATCAAGGGCTTTGAAGGAAATGAGTGTTAAATAATTATCATTAGACAGAACTTTCCCCACCTCCAGTCCTTAGGGATCCCCCTTCTCCCAGTAGATTGCTCTGGAGCATGCTGGTTGCAGCCTAGGGTTCTCCGCTCCACTTTCATCTCCATTCTCCTCAAGATGCTTTGTAAATTGCACCCAACTTATCACCCAACTGCAAGGTGCCGCCAGACTAGTTTCGATTCTGGGCTTGATTGGTCCCAGGGTTCGAGAAGAGTAAGTGCTTCCAAGGCATCTAGTCACAGTTGATGGAGAAAGGGAGAGCTCCTCAGGCTGGCTCTGGCCCCTGGGTGCTGGGTGAAAGGCCCTGACTGTGGAGGATGGTGGATGAGAAGATTGCTCCCAGAACAGATACTGCAGAATTCAGATGTCAGGCTGCCTCCTGGGGATCCCTTTGCAGGCCCCTGTGAAGCAGGAGGGGCTTGTTGGGACAGCATTGCTCACAACCTGCACGTCCCTCAAGGGCTGTGAGTCCTGTGCTGTCTCGGAGTGGTGCAGCACCAAATCTCACCCAGTGGGAGCACTTGTCATTCTTCCTGAGAATGCTGCTTTGCCCTTCTGCGGCACCTGTCATCCCACCTTCTCAAACAGGAATCATGCCCCCACCCTGTAACTGGCCCCAGGAGCATTGTCCCCATCGGACAGAGGGGGAAACTGAGGCCCAGAGCAGGGAAGCAGCTTGCCTAAAACCAGAAACCAAATCAGTAAGAGAGGTAGGAAGAGAATCCGGGAGACGTGGCTCCCTGTTCCCAGCTCTCACCACCAGGTGACTCTCCCTATTTCAGAGTGGATGGTGTTTTCCAAAGCGCTCGGCACTGGCAGAACTTTGCTTCTGCTGAGTCAATAGAAGTTTTACCAGCCACTTGACTGAGCGCCGGGAGGGTTAGGCTGCTCTGGAAATCCCCACCTTACAGTTATGGAGACAGGTGATAGTAAGTCAGTTGTAGATGGGATGAGTCAAGGCTTTGGTTTTAGTGCTGTCAATGGTGGATGTTCATCATCATTACTACTATGGTCGTAATATCTAGGAACACCAGTCCTCCTTCCCCAGGAGCCTACTGTGCTAGGTGCTGTACAAACACAGAATTCCAATGTTGCACTGCAAGGAGAACTGAGATTCAGGCCTTGCTGACTTCCTTAGCTTTGGCTTAAAGAAACAAAACAAAACAGACCAGTAGAAGGAACACTGTTTTTTTTAGCCTCTGAGAAGCCTCTGGCATTGTGTCCTACCCTCAGTCTGAGCCTGGGGCCAGCGGGCTGCCCACATCCATCTCCATTAACTGAAGGGTGAGCTCACTGCCTGACGATCACTATCAGTCTGCCAGGCTGCTCCGACCTCAAAGAGCTTTATTGATCAGCTGGGCTGAATACACTTTCCTGAGGCCAGGGCGCACCCGTAGGCTGCTGGGGATTGTAGTGCAGTGTATTGGTTAATAATGGAGACAAATGTAGCCTGTTAGCCAGCCACTGACCTGACCCAGGACATGCACTTGTCCACGTTAGAGGACCTACAGTGATAAAGTGTGGGTGAAAAAGCCTCCCAGAAGAACAGCATTCCTCAGGAGAAAATTTCCTCTCCCCCTCCACTTAATTTCCTGACAGAGCTGGGATTATGTCTCAAGACTGATTTTTCCCTGAGCTACGCCGACAGAGTGGGAGGGAAAAAACAGGTGGTTGTTTTCTATTCTGCTACAAGCACACTCCAGATCATGCTTTCGTCCCAGGAATGATTTGGCAATCAATTTTGAATAACAAATATAATCTCGGAAAACAGAGTCTGAACAGACAATTCACACACAAAAGGGCCAAAGAGGTGGAGGACATCACAGGTGAGGAATACAGCTTCTCCTTGGCAAGGGACAGACGAGGGAAACACTTGGACACAAAGACATGACACAGTTTCCCCAAGAATCTCACTCTGGGGAAGTACTAGGGCTGGGAACAGAACCCGCAAGCCAGTCTCCTAGTCCCTTCTTCTTCCTTATCCCCACAGCTCACTGTTCATACATGGGTCCCTGTTTATGTGTTCAATCACCTCTTTTGCTCTCACAGATGAACATTTTGCATGTACAATTCCCTGTTTCTGCAGGATGCGCATTGTGTACACAACTCGCATACCAGCTATGGAAAATCCAGCCCTTGGTGTTTTCCACCCAGCAAAACATGTCCATGTTTGTGGTTTAGCAGCAGTCATGCAGAAGCCATTTTCCACAAGAGGCTGCAGGCTGCATTGTTTATTTATTTATTTGCGCATAAAGGTTTTTGGAAGCTTAGCAGAGCAATAAGTTAATTTTAGAAGTGTTGCCTTCTCTTGTGTATTAATTTACTCACTATTGCGTATAATCTTTCACGTGCTTTGGCTTTTTACAATCAGATTATTCTTTTAAGTGGAAATTGCCAGTTTAAGGGAAAATGTGGAGCTAGAGGTGGAGAAAGGGAGCGGACAGGAGGAAATGAGGGGAGTTGCCAGACCTCTCCACTAGGGGTGCTACTGAGTTTTCCTGCAGCCCAGTACTGGCCTCAGGGACCCAAAAAGTAGCATGGTAGTGATGGAATGGGGTGGCTCTGCTGGCAGTGTGGATTGAACCTGGGATCTTTGGGTCTGAATTTGGGTTTCTGAACCAAAATGCTTCATCTGAAAGCTCAGCTGCATTAGACCATCAACCTCAATATGTGGTCTACTGGCCACTAGATGGAATCAGCACATGCCACCATGTGAGTCTGGATGACAGTTCCAGCAAAGCTGGGTTCTTCTGTTGGTTTCAGGATCCAGGAGGGAGATGTTCACTGAATCACGGTGAGAGGTGCGGATGGTTAGCCCCACTCTAGAGATAAGGGAGGTGAGCATGGGTCTGCGAGAGGCCTTAGGGCAGAGAGTGTGGAGGGTAGAGGCAAAGAACAACCAATGCTGGGAAAAACACAGGGGATAGCATGTGTCTTGCTATTACTAACGTCCCTGTTATTAATAAAACCATGCTCCAGGTTGAGGTTAGATTTTATATACAGTGTGATCTGCTCCTTTCAGAGCAGGCTGCTGGCTGCAAGGTCCGCATCCCTCTGCAAGCCCAGAATAGCTGGATGTTTCTGATAAAATTGTCTGCAGTGATTCCCTAGACTAAGTTTGACAACAAGAGCCGCACTTCAGCCAACTGTCCCTTATTCAGCAGAGCATGTGCTTAAGCATCATCAAATTGAACACGGCTTAGACCTTAAAGTTAAGCACCCACTTCCAGGCTTTCATAAATCAGGGCCAATGTGCCCATGTTAGGAACCCCCCATGAGCCATACCAGAGCAGCTCAGCGCCCTGGGAGCAATTGGCACAGTCTGCCTCACCTTGCGGAAAACAGAGGTAGCCAGCAATGCATTAGTTCCCATGCCGACTATTTTCTTTTATGTGCAAATGTGAGAACTCGCCATTGAATTGGAAAGACACAAGTTGTGCAGAAGCTGAGGCAGCATCAGAGAACCCTAGTACCAGGTTCCTCCAGGCGTCAGTGTGTTCCTGCTCAATCTACTTCCTTCACACTTTTGCTTCCTCAGCATGCCTGTGCCCCAGACCAGCGTAAGCCACATGCTGATGGATCTGTGATGCCATGTGCTGCCTAGTGGGCACCTTCCCAGGCACCCTGAAGCCTCACAAAAGCAGGCAGTCTTTGTGAATGTGTGGTGGGTTGAGAGGAAGTAGAAATTGTCTCCATTTGATGACTATGTGGAGGCCCAGGTGAAATTATGTGCTGGTCCCAGGTCCCTTCCTTAGGTGCAGGTATCCTCACACAGAGGTCAGTTGTCACTTCCTCACCCTCTCTTTGGCAGCTGAGCTAAGAATAGACCCAGGAGTCTGATCTCACCTCACACCCCTGGAGAGCTTCCTGGGGTCGAGGCGCATCATCAAGGGGCATCATTGAGGAGACCTTGCCCAGCTGAAGCCTGGGGTAATCAGAGAAAATCCGTCTCCTGGTCTGGCCATGTGGCATCTCTCACCAGCACTCAGTTCACAGCCTAAGACCCACTTCCACTGGGGTAAGTTACTAGCTGATGACCTTACTGAGGTTCCCCTGTTCTTTCCCCTCAGTCCCTCTCTCCCTTCTTCACTGGATCATGTCTGAAATTAGTCTGGAGGGCTCCCTAGATGAAAAGCCCGGATCTGCTGATTTGCCTGATCTTCCCTCAATATGCCACTGGAAACTGTCAAGGTGATATGTTGCCTGCAAGGCAGCATGTTAATCTTACCTACTGTATGTTATGTCCAGCATGAGCCGTCAGCTCTCAGTGTTCACGCCTCCTTCCCATCCAGACTGAGCAGTGGCAGTGAATCAGCAAAGCTCCATCAAAGTCCATGAACCCTGGCATGAACCCTTTTCTTCATCTCCTTAGGATCAAACAACTTGGTCCATCAGTTAATATTAGTAACGCTTGCCAATTTCTCCAGAGATCTCAAAGCACTTTTCACAGATGAGAGGTTGAGAGGAGCCCAAGAGGACTGAGGGGAGAGACTGAGCCAGGTCTGCGCCAAGCATGAGGCTGGGGTGAAAGACTCCTTTAGGAGACCGGAAACACATTACCTACCCAGACAATGGGAATTCATGTCAAATGGAACTCAGATCTGATCGATGCTTGCGGGATGAGGTTTTGCAAGATCAAACCCATCCCTGTTGCTGTCCATCTCTTAGTTTAGAATCAAAGGCCAGACCCCTCAAACTGGGAGATGGGGAAGTCCCAAGGGTGCTTTTGGCTAGTAGCGTGTGGAGTCAGAATCCAGCCTTCCTTGTCCTGGGGGTGAATGTGCCTGTGAGGGGAAGCAAGCACATACCCCCTGAGGAGAGAATTTTGCCTTCCCTTCCCACCTCCACTACTTGAGCATGTCATAGAATCATAGAGTTGGAAGGGACCTCATGAGGTCATCTAGTCCAACCCCTGCTAAAAAGCAGGACCACTCCCACTAAATCACCCCAGCCAGGGTTTTGTCTAACCGAGCTTTAAAAATCTCCAAAGATGGAGATTTTTTACCACCTCCCCAGATAGCCCATTCCAATGCTTCACCACCCTCCTAGTGAGAAAGTTTTTCCTAATATCCAACCTTGACCTCCCCAGCTGCAATTTGAAACCATTGCTCCTTGTTCTGTCCTCTGTTACCCTTGAGAACAGCCTAGCACCCTCCTCTTTGGAGCACCCCTTCAAGTAGTTGAAGGTTGCTATCAAATCTTGGTCACCTTCCCCCTTCAAACCTAGTTTAAAGCCCTCCTCACCAGGTTAGTCAGTCTGCTCCCAAATACGCTCTTCCCCTTCCTGGATAGGTGGAGTCCATCTCTGCCTAGCAGTCCTTCTTCCTGAAACAGCACCCCATGGTCAAGGAAGCCAAAGCCCTTCTGGTAACACCATCTCCGCAGCCAGGCATTCACCTCCAGGATGCATCTGTCTCTGCTTGGGCCCCTACCCTTGACTGGAAGGATCGAGGAGAACACCACCTGTGCACCAAACTCCTTCACCTGTGCTCCCAGAGCCCTGTAGTCCTCTTTGATCTGCAGAGGGTCACCTCTCGCAGTATCATTGGTTCCCACATGGATGAGTAGCATGGGGTAGTAGTCAGAGGGACAGATGATTCTTGACAATCCCTCCATAACATCTCAGATACGGGCCCCTGGCAGGCAGCATACCTCCCGAGAGGCCTTATCTGGGCGACAGATGGGTGCCTCCGTCCCCCTCAGAAGAGAGTCCCCAACCACCACAACCCGACGCTTCCTCCTGGGTGTGATGGTTGCGATCTTCCCAACCTCGGTGGTGCATGGCTTCTCCTCTTCCACCTCATCTCCCGTCTGTAGTGCTGCGTAACGGTTCTTTACCACAACGGAGGGTGGGATGGGAGCAGGGGTGGAGCACTGTCTGCTGCCAGAAGTAACCAGCTGCCAGTGTCCGCCCTCTGCCTGAGCCATCCCATCCTTCTCCGAGGGTGTGGCAGCAGTCCTTTGCCTCTGGATAGTTTCCTCATCCTTGCATGTTTCCTCATGGATGCTATCCAGGAACTTCTCCAGGGCATGGATACTCCTGAGCCTGGCCACCTCCTCCTGTAACTCCCCCACCTGCTTCCTGAGAGATTCCACCAGGAGACACCTGTCACATTGAATGATCTCTCCAGCCTGACCGTCTGAGAGTGGGAAATGCAGGCCAAAGTCCTTGCAAGTCCACACCAGGATCTGGGTAGAGATATCCACGGTCAGTATGTCTGTCTGGATACAGGCACAGGTGGAGGACACAGAAGCAGTGCTGGCACAAGTGGCGCGGCGCGTCTTCACCATAGTAGCTACACAAAACACAAACTTCCCACAAACTCCCTCGCAAACTCCCCTTAACATTGCATGTTATGGCCTGTGAAGCTGGTCTGCCCCATAAAATGTTCACATCAGAAAATGTACACGTCCCTCTACCATCAGCATGAGTTATTTATTGCTGTAACCATCCAGGCAGCAATCAACCATTTCTGCTTCCAGGCAAGTGGGGCAGTAAGTTTTGCTCCTCCATCCTTTTCTGAGTCCAGGCACATTGTGTGTATGTTTGTGATGAAACCATTCAGCAGACGTGTTTTGTTGACAAAACAGCCCTGAATTTCCCAGCAGCTACTCCTGGCAGTGGGGCTGTTGTGCCAAGAACTGTGCACACAGCCCTTGAGGGCAAAACGCTCTAGCACTTGATCACCAGTGGCTGTATTTACATATTGAGCTCTGTGCTGGGCGAGCAATCACCTAGCTTATGTGCATCCATTCAGGAAAAAGCCCCAGGCAGTACCATGGACAGCTCAGTGTGAAAACTTCTGCTGAATGTGCAACAAAGGTGAGAAAAACAAATAACACATGAGGATGCTCCAGGGATGGGATGGAAAATGGCAAACAGATCCTTAAATCACTGACCTAACCTCCTCTGAAATGGTGGATTCACTTACAGTCACCCCATCACAAAAAGAGAGGGCAGGAGGGGTTTGGAGATGGGCAATGCAAATAATTAGATTCCTGGAGGGACTGCCATACCCAGGGAGATTGGTTAGGCTATTGATATGTGACAGAGATGTATATACAGTAAGGAATGGCATAGAGAAGAGAGACAGCAAGTTCCTGTTAACCCTTTTCCACACTAAAGGAACATGGTGCTATTCTGTGAAAATGAGAGGGAACCAATTTGAAACTTGATAAAAGGAAATCTTTTCATATGACCATCAGTTAATCTGTGGAACTGTTTGCCACAAGACATCACTGACTTCAAGATCTTGGTAGGATTAAACAGGAGTGGGCATTTACATGAATTACAAGAACATCCCAGTTACATTGGAGAGTACAGCAATATAGAAGGGCATGAACCCACATAGCTCAGGGCAGCACCCAGTCGCTAACTCATGAAGGTCAGGTTATTCATAACAATCCCCTACTGGAATTATTCTCCCTTTCTCTGAAGCAGCTGGTACTGGTCACTTTCAAAGCCAGGATACTGGTCTGGCTGGAATACTGGATAGAGCAGTCCTCAGGTAGCTTGCACACTGGTGCCTGGACTCACACTTCAGGCAACAAATGTTCACCCAAGGTCATGAACACAGGGCTCACTCTTCAAGTCCCTGAGGGCTATGCTCCAAAGACTTGTGTACTAATGGCACTAGGTGTACAATTCTGCCCCCCAAGTTCAATGTGATTCACCTTAGTGCACTGTTATTGGAGTCATATTCCCAACCGATGATCACACTCAGCTTCTCCACTCACTAGTGCTTTAACTCCAGGATTCATGCCCCAGGCCCTGGTTATCACAGGGTGCTGGGGAACACTAGTGCCAAGATTCACACCTATTAGCCCCTGAGTTTGGCAGGATAATTTGCAACTCCATTAACATTTGGAATCCACACGGCAGCTCTGCAATGTGTCCATTTGATAAGGGGAAAGTTCCAATGAATAATGAGCCATAATTGGATTTCAGGGTTAACCAGCTTGCAGCAAAAATAGAAAAGAAGGAAGAGCCATTGGATATTTCTGTTCTGGCTCATCAGACATTGGAGCTTTATCTCTGCTGAGAATAGCACAGGAGAGGTAAAGTTATTAGTGACCATCAGAGCATGTTGATACGATCTCCCTCTTGTGTTCAGTGGGATGAGTCTGCGCGTCCTCTGTGAGTCTCATTTAAGGCAGTGGGAGTTTATAACCCTCCCTGTGGGAGATCTCCCCACACGCAATTTCAATGCTGCAGAGAACAATGTAATCAGTCCTGTTTAGCATGTGGAGAGTTGAGTCTTTGTCACCATCCTCCACAGTGGTAAGAGGATGTCACCATTTGCATAGCTTCAGGCCAGCAGAGTCCAAGGGCACAGGCTCCCCTGCTGTTTTGGATTGACATCGGGCCAGATAGTCAGCCAGCATAAATTGCCTGGGCTTTGCTGACTTCCGTTTGCACCAGCTGAGGACCTGCCCTGAGTTTGTATAGAGGAGGGCATTGTTATCACTTGATCCCACAGATGTGTCTTCAGAAAGGCAGCAAGAAGGCCTCTAAACTAACCGTGGCCCCTGGAGAGGGAGCATGGGGAAAGATGGATTCTCACCTTGCCCTTCCAGTTCTCTGTTCATGACTGTCTGGCGTGCATCACTTTGAGAAGCTCTAGCATATTCTAACTGCAGCTGGGACCCAGGGGAGCTAGAGATTGAGTCCCTGACTCAAGTGGGAGAGACAGATGGGGATGACATCTCAATTCAGAGGGATGAGTTGAAGAGTGCAGCGGGGGTGGGGGAAGCATGATTAGTTAGTCCAGGACGATATTCTGTCTGTCACCAAGCAAACATCTGCATGTGCACCGTGATCATACACGACATTCAGAGTAAACTTTATGTGCATGTCTAAGGAATTGATCTAAAGAAACAGCAATGACAGAGTTGCCAGTCATGCATGCCACCGTCTGTTACCCGGAAAGTCAAGCTGAGATGAAGCTATGCATGTTAGCTTGCAAGGAGAGGTAAGGAAGCTAGCTTAACCACATCTCTCAACCTCCTTGACCCCTATTCTTGGACTTCAAGCGATGTAATGATATCTGATGTCCGTAGTGATAGGACACAAATACTGAAACAGCAGAAGATAGCGCAAGTATCACACACAATGGGAGAAGTCTCCCTCTTCTGCTAAGCCACGCAAGGATGATACAAGAAAGCTATTGCCTCTGTCACATGGATTTCTTCCTCTGCCAAACCTAGCAAGCAGCTCCACAGCCATGGGGAGTTTCCAGGATAACCCCTCACCTCTGCCCAAGATGCATGTCGCCCCTCTCTTATTGGAAACACGCCGGTATGATTCCCTGGAGAAAAAAAAGGAGTCACTAACAGGCTTCAAAGTTATTTTTGAGCAGGTGTTTCTTCTAGAGTAAACCGTATTTCAAACATACATTAATCTGAAATAAGTTCCAGAGGGGTGGTCGTGTTAGTCTGGTTCAGCGAAACAAACGAGGAGTCTGGTGGCACTTTTAAAGACTAACAAATTCATTTATTGCATGAGCTTTCATGGGAGAAAAATCACATTTTGGCAGATGCTTGAAGATGGGGAACTTACAGAATGGGAGGAAAATAAATGCAGGAAGTGGAAGTAATAGGATCAGGTCAAACTGCTTTAGCAAATCAATGCAGTTGTTTAGATTCAAACAGTGGAGAACAGCAACACTCATCCAATCAGAGAGCAGAACGATACCTTGCAACCTGTGTGCCCCACCAAAATGAACCAGCCTAGCTCAGGATTTCCAATCTGGTATGCATACAATGAACCTTGTGAAAAATCAATACAGCACAAGAATTAATCAGTGGTGTAGCAGTGTTGGTCCCCCAATATTAAAGAGACAAGGTAGGTGAGGTAGGATCTTCTATTGGACTTACTTCTGGTGGCAGAAGAGACAAGCTTTCAAGCTTCACAGAACTCTTTTTCAGGTCTGGCTAGGCAAGAATTAGGCAGAAATTACTCAGTGACTCATAGACTTTAAGGTCAGAAGGGACCAGTACGATCATCTAGTCTGACCTCCTGCAAAATGCAGGCCTCAAGACCTCACCCACCCACTCCAGCAACAGGCCACCAACCTATAACTCAGTTATTTACCTCCTTAAATCATGATTTAAGGACTTTAAGATACAGAGAATTCACCGGGAGGTGAGCCATGCCCTGTGCTACAGAGGAAGGTGAAAACCCCCCAGAGCCCAGGCCAGTGAATTATTTGCCATAAATTACTTGCCATGCGCTAAAACTAGTTAAAAACAAAGGAATGGGGCTTTAAAGTGAAACGGAGCAGAAGAAATCTGAGGGAAGGAAGGAAAATGAGAGATACAAATCCATGAATGAACCACAGGGCCCCATTTTCTGCTCCCATTTTATCTTGGGTACATATCTGGTCCCAACACTGTGTTATTGGAGCATCTCACAATCTATATTGGATTTAACCTCACAATACCCTTGGGGACAGGGCAGAACTATTACCCCATTATACAGGTGGGGAACAGCAGCATAGAAAAGCTAAGTGACTTCCCCAAGGTCACAGAGGAAGTCTGTGGCAGACAGGGAATTTTAAGATGGATTTTAAGTCCTAGCCATTGGATCATCTGTCCTCTCTGCACTGCTGTGAGTGTCATTTTTGGGCTGTCAGTCAATTTGCAGGGGGAAGGCAATGGGCTATGAGGCCCACACATGCTTGGCAATAGTATTATTATTTGTATTGCAGTAGTCCTTAGAGACCCTAGTGTCATAGTGTTAGGAGCTGGACAGACACGCAAAGCCACAGTCCCTGCAGTGGAAGGTGGCTAGTGTTCCTGCCAGCAGGAACACAGATTCTGCAGGATGAAAGGATTTCTGGTATCCCTCCTCTGCACCTGGTACAGCCGAGGAGGCAGCGAGAGTCAGAAATCACACAGAACTGGATTGTTCTACTCTGCCATCTGAGTGACTCTCCAGGGACAGCGCTTCATGAGACATCCCCCATGCTGGACGGGAGGAAGGCAAATGTGCTGCTAGAAAGCTAGATCAGATGTTCTCATTATCTGGGGGAGAACAAGGGTTTGAAACAACTTGCAAAGTGACTCGGAAAATGAAGGACGGACTGAGAAGTAACAGCTACTTGGGAACGCTGCAATGCTGGCACCAACTCATAAGAGAAGCAGCATCGCAGGACCTCTCAGCCTGGTGCTCATGTGATATAGGTGGAGTACACTGTTACAAGGCAATGCCTTGAGCAAGGTGGGAACGGGGCAGTGGGCGGGCTGCTGGGTAGAGGGAGGAAAGGGCTGAGTGTTTGGACTGTGTTGGCGAAGGAACCATGGGGGTGCTGAGTTCTCCTAACTGGAAACACAGTTTCACTCTTCAGGAGTAAGGGTGATATCAGGGTACTGATCTAGTCCCTATTGAGTGGGGAATCCAAGCCGAGACAGACTTTGAGGGTGGGAGTATTGCCTTGAGGCACAGACAGCTTGTAGCTGACAATGAAATGGCTTTGATCTGATCATTACATAACAAGAACACTGCAGCAATGAGATCCTGCCCTAAACTGCAGCCTGCCATGGTTCTGTCCTGCTTCTGGTGGTCCAGAGCCTTTCAAACCCTTTGGGGCTGCTCCCCCACCCCGCAGCCTTACCCAGCCATGGCACCTGTGCCACTTAGCAGGCATTCAGCATTGTCTGGAAGTTGATACCCCAAATCATTAGTCCATAAACTGCAGGCTCCTCCCTCTGAAGCTTCAGAGGAGAGTGTAGACATGCCCTATAAGGTACCCAGGGAATTGTGCAATGCTATACATACGTAAGGGGCCTGATTTCCTCCTTGGCTCCTTTGGCCATCACTTGAAGCCTAAAAGCATGAGCTTTGGGAACATGTTTTCTGAAACATTAGGACATGTTTGTACTGCTCTGCTGGTGCAAAATGGCTCTCAAGCCCGCTGATTCGCCAGAGGAGGATCTCTACAGCCCTTTGGTGGCATGGTGCTGAGAAGGAAGTTCCCATGCACCCACCTCTCCCCTCACTGATGCATGCAGCCAGTACAGAGGAGACATCTGGGCTAAGGAGATATGTCTGGGGCTAAGAGGCTCTCTAATGACCCACGGTAGCTGTCAGATTCTCACTATTCCTGAGTTCTGTGTAAAGCTCCTCAGCAATGGCAAAAGAGCTGGCCCTTGATTCTTGCAGTCATCTTGGCATATTTCATTATTGATCATAAAAGTGTATCTCGAATCCCCCGTATTTTACAGCATTTTCCTAAGTGTGCTGGCAAAAAGAACCCACCAGTGCTTTAATCAGCTGCTTGGGCAGGTGAGATCGATCCAGAGATAATTTTGCAGCCACGGATCATCTCCAAACAGTAAATCACATTCAGGAGACGACTGATTTCTGCATCATGCCCGAGTGGACTTGAAGAAGGCTCATCGGAATAACAGGTTGAGTTGTAAGGAAAAGATGATTATTGATATTACATCTGAGTTATTTTAGGATTATTTTATCAGGTGGGTGTTCCCAGGAAATTGAACCTCAAATGATGATTGAATGTGAATAATTATGGGCCTGATCCAAACCCATTAAAGTCAAGGGAAAGGCAGCCATTAGTTTCAATTTGCTTTGGATGAGGCTCTACATAGGAGATGATAGGTGGGAAGGGTGAGAAAAGCAGTACCATCCCGATGGATGGTAGAATAGATGGGGGCTCAGGGGATGTGACTTCTAGTCCTGCTCTGCCACTATCTTTGTGACCCTGGGAAAGTCATGGCATCTGGTTCCTCTGGCTGTCTTGGCTCCTTACGCTATAAATTCCTTGGAACAGGGATTGTCTCTTACTAAGGCATAGCTGCAGTGCCTAGTGCAATGAGACTTCAGGTGCTACTGTAATACAAACAATACTAATGAATAATGTATTACTGGGGCCATTATTATAGTGCGATTGTCTTTCTCCTTTATGTACATTGGAAAAGGTGGAGAATTTTATAACCCTAGAAAAATAAATTATTTTGTTTCTGAAAAGCACACAGAGATCACACTGACGTGTGAACAGATTGCAAATTCTATCTAAATAATCAGGCATCTGACTTGTTCTAGGATAGCATTAGGATAATTTTGAGATGAAAAGGTGCTTTGTGAGATTTTTCATGCAAGAATTCTGCATGCCTGGGGAGGAAAAGGGGGGAGGGGGGGCTGCCTGTTTACCTTAGCACTGCCTTTCTGTCACCTTTTTAAAAAGCCAGTGTCAAAATGACCTCCGGGTGTTTCCACCCATCTCATTTCTCCCATCCTTTCCACAGGGCAAGACCAGTCTATGGGATGATAATTCGTCATGGAATAGATCAGCACACAATTTGGCCATCTTGTGCCATTGCAGCCATAGTGTTGTGTTGCAGTGTACTTAATGGGATTGTGTTTGTATGGCCCTAGATTGGTTTGTAAGAGAGCCATTATGTTGCCCTGTACTGGTTGGGCCTATAGAAAGAATGAAGACTCCTCTACTAGTCACTGTGAAGGAAGTCTGTCTGGCTGAAGTACGAGGCCTCTGCTTTTGGAGCAGGAAGACTAGAGTTCCAGTCCCTGCTCCCTGTGATTTACCTAGTGATTGTATCTGTTGGCCACAGCACACCGGCCAGCTACAGTGTTCCACACAATGGTGTCACACCAGCATGCTCATGGCACAGCCTGAGTTTGTCTTGCAGTAGGACAAACGAGGCAGCCTCCCCCTGGCTGGGAAGCTGGATGAGGTGCGGCGGGCATGGTTCTAAGCCTGTCAACAGAAAGTCGGGGGGGTGGGGGAGAGGTGCCAGTGAGTGGTGTGAGGAACCTATTCCCCCAGCCTTCCTTGGCACTGGGCAGTTTTGGACTGAGCTCAGGGACAGGTGGCAAACCTTTAGGCTGGCAACAGTGTTTCTGGTGTTGGGATGTGTTGTGTTCCCCATCCCTCTCTTCCTGGGTTGCGGATGGACTGTTGGCATAGAGGGATGCTGCTGTGTCCGCCCAATGTTGACCTAAAAGTTACATGTACAAACTCCTCCTAAAAAAAGCCCAGGAATCTGGAGGTGGGGGCTGCCTCCCCCCATGCACCAATCATCACCAGTACTGCAGAGGTGACACCCTGGGTATCAGATCTGTGCCTGGACACCTTGCAAGGGGGTCCCATGTTGGAAGGGAATGATGCCTCACAAATGAGACGTAACTCTGAGTCAGAAAGATGCTGAGTGTCCTTCAAGGGAAAATTGCTGCATAGAGATAAAGAGAATGGTTATTCATCTGAGTTACCATGAAGAGTGGTAAAAGCTTCCCTGCCCTGCTCCTTTATGTGACTTGCTCCTTAGATGTGGTGTGTTCCACCAATCCCCAGCTAGATACAAGGAACTCCAGAATGCTGTGGAGGAATCCCTGGTGCTATTGAAGTCAAACTGGGTTTGCCATTGGGGTCAATGAGTTCACTCTAGGTTCCTGAAAGGGCTTTGGTCTGGGAGGACCAGGTTGTGGCAGATCTTGTCCATTTCCTCCTACTTATGGCAGGGAAGGCCAGGCCAAGGTGGGTAAAGCAGTGTTTATGCTCTCACTCGCACCATGCCCCTTTCCTTCTAGCTAGTTGCAAAGGGGGAGCCGTGTCAGTCTAGTTCAGCAGAACAAACAAGGAGTCCTGTGGCACTTTTAAAAGACTAACACATTTATTTATAGCATGAGCTTTCCTGGAAGAAAATCCCGCAGACTCTTTAAAGATGGGGAACTTACAGAATGGGAGGAAAATAAAAGCAGGGAAGTGTAAGACATAGGATCAGGTCAGGCTGTAACAGCAAATCAAAGCAGATGTAAAGATTCAAACATCCCCATCTTCAAAGCCTCTGACAAAGTGGATTTTCTCCCAGGAAAGCTCATGTGACAAATACATTTGTTACTCCCTTTGTTTTGCTTCTAGCGAGTCTGTCTCCTTTAACCGCCGGCTTCCCTCACTTCTGACCTGTGGAGCCTGGGCGCTTACCTGTCCCCGGGCTTCCTGCCCAGCACCCCTCTTTTCTGATGTGCCCCTTCCTGCGCTATGGGCTCCCTCCCAGCCGCCTCAAAGCACCGACTGCTGCTGTGCTGTCCATCCAGCATTGCCTGCTGGTTCGCGGCCGGGCTCAACTGTCCGTAAAGACTGGGCTCATCAGACTCGTGGCACTGATGACCCGAGTCCAGTTCGGGGCGGGGCTAGTCCAGCAAACGGGCAGCAGCCCAAGTTCCGTGGCTCAGGGCCACCCGAAGTGACCAGCCCGGAGAAGTTCCTGGCTCCGTAGCGCGGCTGGGAGAGGAGGGGGCCCAGCTGTGGCGCTGAGCTGTGTAGAGGGAGGCGCCGCCTGCCCCCGAAGCCAGAGAACGGCGCCGAGTGGCAGCGGGCGGGCGCGATCTCCTCCCAGCCAGGCCGGCCGGGCTCCGCGCGGCGGTGCAGGGATCAGTCCCGCAGGGCGGCCCCTCTGATGTCACTCGGGCGGGGAGCGTGAGGAGCGGAGCAGCGGCGGAGCGATCGGCGGCGGCTGGGCTTCCCCGGCCGGCACCCGAGCCAGCGGCAGCGCGGGAGGACGGGCAGCAGGCAGGCACCGGCGGCTCCGGGGGGATGAACTCGGCTAGGCGGCCGCCGGAGCGTCCCAGCCGAAGCCCCGGGAAGGAGCAGTAGGCGCGGCTCAGGGGAGGAAGGGGAGCGAACCAGAGCGCGGCGCTGCAAGCTCGCCCCAGCCTCGGGGCCGCCTGGATCCGGCTGCCGTTGCCGCCAAGGCTCCGCGATCCTTCAGCCCGGCCGGCGCTTGAGCCGAGACTCCCCCGGCTCCGCGGGGCGCACCTGCCCCTGGCTGTCGGCCCGGTGCTGCGCCCGCAGGGGATGCGCAGGGACCCCACCCGCAGGTGAGTCCGGGCAAGGGGGGCACCTGGGCTCGGCCGCGTTTGTTCGCCTGGAGCGTGTGTCTCCGAGCGGGGTGTGTGCACCACCACCTGGAGATGGGGAGAGAAAGAGCCCGGGATTGGCAGCGCCGTGGAGTCTTCGGCAGCGGGAGGACTTTGTGGGCTTGTGCAAGGCCGGTGTGTGTGTGTGTAGGATATTGGCTCCTGCCAGCACAAGCAAAGGCAGCAGGCAAGTGTTGCTAGGTCCTTGGAGAAAGGTGGCACTCTAAAACCGCATGGGTTTCCTTTCTTTCCCAACCCTCTCTAACTAGCACATGGCTGGATACCTGTGGGATTCGGGTAACTTTGCCCCACAGGCCTGGGTTTAGTTATTTACCTTTCCCCTGCAGGGGCAGGAGTTACCCAGGATAGGCAGCGGGACAGAGTTGCCATCCTCCTCACTTTCATGGGCAAGTCCCATCAGACTAGCTGAGACCCCAAACAAATCTATAGCTTCAGGCTCATGGCGGAGAGTGAGGACTATCATTTTTCCATCCTGTGGCAGCCTGGCATTCACAGCATCATGATCCAGTGGCACTTCATGATAGTTTGCTGCAAGGGTCCCTGACTACAATATAGCCAGCCTCACACCCCCTCCAGTGGAACCTGGATTTTGACTTCCCATGCATTCACTATCCTCAGTCCTTGTTTACAAAAGGTCAGTGAAGCTGTTTGGAGAGATCTCTAGCACCTGGTCAACCTCTCTCCCCCACAGCCGACCCTCTACCCTCTGCAAAATCGACTCTTTCCCCTCCCCTACAAACCCATTTTTGGTTTGGGTCCAATTTCCAAGTGCTGTGGGCCAGCTGACGGTGCTGGATTGCCATTTGGAATGGTATTGATGCAGGAACAGGTGAAACAAGGTGGCTTTGCTAGAGTTTGACTTTGAAACTCAAAGGCGAAGCTCAGGAGGGTGTGGACACAGACTGAAACTAAAGGCAACCTCTGTGTTATAATGGCATCCCTAGTGAGATTATTGACCTCCTCGTGCCAGGCACTTTATACTCACAGAGGAGGAGAGAGGCCCTGCCCAGGGAGCTCACAGCATGGGAATACTGTATTTCCTATTTTACAGCTGAGGATCAGAGTGATTTACTCAGGGTTATAGAGGGTGTCTGTGGGGTGATAGGAACTAAATACAGAACCCCTGAGTCCTAGCCTAATTCTGTAACCAGGTGACAATCTCTCCCGCTATGGAAAGCCATCCATCTTGTTTTGACTCGTATCACATCCCTATCTTTGCCCCATAAAGCCAAATTGCAAAGGAGGTTTCACTGTGACACTGCTGAGAAACTGTGTTCTTTCCTCATTTTGATCAAGAGCCATGGAGTCTGTACAGGAGTAGGGTACCAAGACATTGATACAATGATTATTCCTCTCATCATTTGTGCAGTGGGATTGGGAGATACATTATTCTCAGGTGTCTGCTCAGGATAAATCCACCAGGACAAAGATCTTGGCAGGTGCAAAATGACAGATAATTTTCATGCTTGGGAGACTGAGTTGAAAGCAGTTAACTGTCTCCATAGGTGATGTGCATGAAGGATTCATATTAGATTACAGAAAATCCACAATTCAGACAAATCCAAAATTCACCAGTAGATTTGTGCTGGGGGAACAGAATTGGAGGGTGTTGTCTATTGTACATTCACTTTGTTAGGGAGGGAAGTTGGCATTTAAGGGGGGGTTATTCTCCCCTCCCCCTGCTATGGAATTACAGTGTAAGACCTAGACTTTATATGGTATAATTCATAGGCTGAGAGCTTTGGGATTGGATGGAACACCTCTCAACAGAGATCTATCTGCAGGATCTTGGATCTGGGAGCTGAATGGTCTGGGATTTCCAGGTGCATAGCTTCCCCAACACGCCCTTTTGCTGAATCTTTTGCATTGCTGAGGAGTGGGACTGGCTCCTGAAAGAGTCTTTGGCCATGCTGTTACTAGAGAAACTGTATTTTGAAGGATACACTGGTGGGATAGTTAGGTGCAGGAACAGTGCTCTGGAGACATCTTGCAGGGAGTCTGGCTAGTGGGCCTTAGTAGTTGTTCAATAGCTGTCTTTTCCTCCATTCATTTTGTAATCAGCTCCCCAGATAGAGGCTGCATGAGTTCAGGCTCACACTCTAACTTCTGAGAGATACTCTCCTTTCTGATGGCTGCAGATGTGGCACTCTGGGCTCATAAAGGGCCCTCCAGCTCAGTTAAGATTGTAGGATTGGAACACACACAACATCTGTCTCCTCTCCTCCATGCCACAGCTGAATCACATTCATTGAACTCCAGGGTGTGATGCCAATCAGATTTGGAAGCATCCCCTGATGAGCTTCTCTCCAACTGTGGGGTCCCAAGGTGCACAATTAGATCTCTCTGCAGCGTGAGCCCATCATGAGTTTGTCTGGGGCCACATAAAAGGAGAAAACTTTTTTGTTGTTTCTCATCCAGATGTGTCATATATTGTTCTGCATTTTCATTCTCTTTCCTTTCCAGGCAGTGCAGGGAGTAGGTTTAAAGAGACAGTATCTGATTCTATTCCCACTGGCTTTTAGGAGTGGAATGAAAACAAGCTGGGCATGGTGTCTGTATCACAATGGATAGAAACTGGGAAGGGGGGGGGGGAGATTTAGTGAAGATCTCTGCTTTAGGATCTGGGAGATGGAAGTGCTCTTCTGCTGCAATAAGTTTCTTTCCCGGGTGGTACCTGCCTGACAGCCTTTTTGTGGGACCCCCTTCCAGGAGAAACCTGAATGGTTATATTTATTTAAAAATACAGAAATGAGGTAGCTATTCAAAGTCAGCCTAATGGGTTTGCACCAAAGAGGTTGGCTTCCTAGATGGGCTAATAGATCAGAGCAGAAGTGACTCTTTTATAGTTAAATGCGACTAACTGAGCCCCCTACACATCCTCCCCCCAACCCACCAGACTGGACTGGAAAGCTCTGGGCTTTTGCCTTGCAGCAGGGTGGTGGGGCTAAAGACTTCTGCCAGTGGCAAGGGGAATCTCGGGGCTTCTGCCCTGTGGGAGGTGTCTGCTGGGGCTCAGGGCTGTAAAAACCCCAAGCTCTGGCAGGTGCCACTCGTGGGGCAGAAGCCCAAGTGCCACCACTTCTGCTGCAGAGCTGAAGACCTGAGGTCCAGCAGGCATGTCCCAGCTCTTGAACTTCTGAAGGTTGTTGTATGTGACTTGAAGGCTCAGTACACTGGGCTACCCCAGAATCAGAGCATGCAGATCCTGTGCACAGAAGCTGTTAGTATCCCCTATGAGCTGTGGGAGAGGCTTCCCAGGTGGTGATGTGCACAGCAGTACATAGGGGATAGATAGCTGTACTAGAGGCATGGCCAGTGGAAGAGCACAGAACACCGATCCACAAGGACCTCTCCCCACCTTGGATAGAGGTGGTGAGCTGCCACCACTGGTCCTCCCCTGGTCTGCTGTGACTCAGCCACAGGAGTTAAACAGCCATGCAACACGAGTGAGGATTCCTTCTTTTATCCATGCTATCTCCTGGCACAGGTCTCTCAGGGAGTACAGCTCAAGGCTCAGAGAAATAACTGTGCCCATATTACAGACCCTGACATTTTGATGAGGTTCTCCCATCACCAAGTCAAACTAAAACAGTGCAGTCAGTTTTTGGAATATATGATCACCTGTCTCTGTGTATCCGAGATGGAGAATTTCTAAAGGTTTGTGGCCTGTTCTAGTGTCAGTTGATAACAATGAAAAGACTCCCTGGACTCCAATGGGCATTGGGCCAAGCTCTTTGTCTGGATACCTTCAGAAAGTTTGGATTATCATCTAAAACTTGGATAAACATTTCTGAGGCTCCCCTTGCCAAAAACTATGCTGTCTTCCACAAAAAGCTTTCTATACAGATGACACAAAACTGAAATTGAATTGGAATGACACTCTCTAATCTAATTTAATCAAATATAAAATGGACCTCTCTGTTTTAATAGGACAATCCATCAACATGGTACCTGAACACATCTCAAAATTATAATATACACATAAAGGTTTACTCCTCTCCAGTTTCTGTGGATGGGCCTTTGCCTAATTTGTATGGCTTTGTAGTGTTACTGTGGGCAGACTAGGGCAAGGTGGGTTTTGGATCATATTCTCTATGTGCTGAGGTGCTGTGTTCTAAGTTCACTGGCCAGTTGCTGTGGAAGTTACGCCTCTTGTACAAGTTACTTTTACTTTTGAAGCTGAGTATTCTGATTCCAGTGAAATGCAGCTGCTGTGAGAGGTCCTGTGGGACTCCTCTGGTGATCTGGGCTATTCCTATTAGCACATCACCCTCCATTTTGTGTTGATGAAAAAAAAGGATTTGTATGACCTATGTATATCTTTTTAAGAGAGAAGGCACTGCAGTCTCGCCTTCTGTTCCCCAGGGAGTCCTTCAGGAGAACGATGGAAGTAGTTTGGTTTATAAAAGGGGCAGCTGGAAGTGAAGGTTGTGCAGCCTACAAGGGGTAGACTGGTGGGTAACAATCTTCAGGACCAAACAGGGCTGTTTGGAACACCACACTGAGGCAGGACGGTGAAATTCCCATGCACAGGAGCCTAGAGAAGACCATCCCTTCCCTCCATTTTGCTGAATTTCCCCTACCTTAAAAATATTAACTGCCAGCAATTTGCTGCTGGTTTTACCCAGGCCATAATGGAGCAGTGGCCTCAGGATGGACAGTTTTGTACTCATAGCTGAGAGATAGTGTCCCGTCAGGTCAAAGAATCCAACTCTTAGACGAAAGCCTACTGGCCTGGGAGTGATGGACTTTGCCAATATACGTGGTGGTAGCAATCTGCTGGCATGCTCTGTTAGAATTGGAGGCTGAGGCAAGATGCCAGCATTGATGGGTAACCAGATGAACATGCTGCAAGAAGAGGGGTGAGGTTTGAGAAAGAGAAAGGGAAAGCGGTTGATCTCTGGGAGGGGGGGTGTCCAATGAGGATATTTGGGAATAAAAGAGCAATAGTCCAGTAAGAGCTGCCAGCCATCCCAACACTTCCAGGACTGTTCCAGTTCTGTTGGGACAATTTCACATCCGTTCAGGAAGTAAAAGGGCCTCAGAAGGGCTTGCTGAGGTGTGTGACATTGTGTCACTACATACTGGTGCTTTCTCTCCTGACCTGGCAATGTGGCACCCAGACTTGTTAGCATCAGCTTGTGAGCTTGGAGTGAAAACGTCATGCTGTTGTGGCTTGCACTGGATAAAGAGAGGATGGTGGCTGCACCAATGTTGTCCACTGCTGGGTTTTGAAATCACTTATGATATGAATTTATTTTGATTTGATTTCTATTCCAATTAATAAAGAACCTGCCATTGGGTTTTGTATCAGGCTATAAAGGTTTTTGATCAAAATTACAACTACGGGCCATAACACATCTGCAAACCCAAAAGTTTATCTTCACCCCTTGCAGGCAAAACTAATCAACCACGGGTTTAATAGATAACAAAATAAGCTATTTGCTCCACTGAACATAAGAAAAGAGGGTCAGATCCTTCACTGGTGCAAACTGGTAAGGCTCCACTGAAGTCAGAGCTGCTATTCTGTTCTATGATGTGGGCACTGTATAGCATTTGCAAATACAGTTCAGGATTGCTGGGAAGTGTCAGCTTCTGGAACTCCGGGTGGTTCGGGGGGGAAGCAAGCAATGTCAGAGATTGTAAACCAGTCCCCAGCCTGCTTTGACATTGGTATGACAATCAGAAATGCCACCTGCATTCTCTATGCATTAAACATTTGCTTAAATATTAGTAAAGAAGTTCCTCTGGCTGTTAAAGCACTATTGACATTGGACTCCCAGGTGGCCTGAAGGAAAGAAACATGACATCCAATAAATAAATCTGTTAGTCTTTAAAAGTGCCACAGGACTCTGTTTGTTTTTCTGCAATAGACTAACACAGCTACCCCTTTGGAACATGACATCCAAGCGTTCAGAAATGCTAGTCACAGCTGTGCTGAGCTTGCCCTTTGATTTTGAATTCCCTATTATAAGGCATATTTAAAATGTGTGAACTTCAAAAGGCCTCTTTATTTTTAATACCATTGCAATAAGTGGCTGAGGAACCACCTGGGGTCTCAGCGAGGTGCTTGATTCTTATCTAGATTGGACCTATGGAGTGGAATGATTAAACAAGCTCCTTTTATCAAACTGGCATGTGATTGGCTATGAGAGATACCAAGGAGACATGCTGAGTGAATTCATTACCGTGTCTGTGGCGAAGTGGGGGATGGAATAGACTAGTGATCCAGACTTCCACATTTGTCATAGGGTCTTATATCGCGCACCCCCCCCCCCCATCAGAAACATATGACTGGGCTTTATAGCTTTTGGTTGAACCACAGCATGGTTAACCTCAATCTAGGACTGCATGGCTCTTGATAGAGATCACACTGTAACAATAAACAGAGTATGAGTATTCATGCCATCCTCTTGCTTATACCCTCCATCCCCATCATTTTCCGTCAGTGCTGGACTCACTTGCATCTAGAGGAAGAACGAGAATCGTTACTGGTTTTTTTCCCCTTTCTCTCTACCAAACTGTCTCTTCTTGGGGAAGAGATATCAACCCTTTGCTGATATCAGGGCTAAGGGGAGGAAGGGGAGGGTGCTGAGTTTCCATTTAGCTGAAGTACTCACTAGAGATGGACCTGAAGGAGGCCCCCAAATCCAAGCACCTATGAGCACCCAATCCCTGATCCAAACCAGATGTCACAAAATGGCCCCTACAGTTGGACTCTGGGACCCAATTCTGAGAACTGAGTCCTTCCCCAGTAGTAACCAGAAGGGAGTGGTTTGCAGGGACACAGATGCAGCCAGGCAAGAATGAGTGGGGGAGGTGACAGTGGGGCAGGGCAAAGGAGATCATGGAACTATGAGGGGAAGAGGAGAGGGGAATGGCAAAACATCGGGCCTCATGAAGGAAAGGCAAGAGAGTGAGGCCAGATCATGGCCCTGCTCCCCCACATCCGATATCCTGCTGCCAGGGGATGGCCAGTATGAGCTGGTGCTTTGGGGAAATGGAGGAGCTATGCTAGACAGAGGAAGGGAAGGAAGCAGACTTAGCTGGCATGTTAGCATCAATAGCAAAGGACACCTTGAGGAAGTCACTGCCAGCCTCCTCAGCTACAGCCGACCATATGTAGCCCATATGTTTGTGAGAGGGGATAGAGTGGCAGAGATGCCTCCAATTTGTGAGCTGAATCTTGGAGACGGGCAGGCATCTGCTGTTCACATCCCTGCTCCTGCTGAACTGGAACCAGGCCGAGCTGGGACAGATGGCAAGTGGGGCCTTTCTCATGTCACCTTGGGGCAGTGATTGAAGGAAAGCCCCTGCTGGCGGTGTGAATCTATCTGCCCTGTTATCAAGCAGTTGTTGCTAAAGGACTGAATGCTGGTAGAATCCAGTGTGGATCCCGATGCCAGATAGGCGCTGGTGTCACTCTGTTGTGGGGTAAGGCCCCAATCCTCACAGGCATTCACATGCCTAATAACTCTAGGGACTGCAGTGATGTCTGTAACTGGTCCTCTGCTCATTTAAGGGCCAAGGCACTTGGTGCCAGGCATAA
The DNA here is from genome assembly GCA_007922175.1 of Pelusios castaneus. Taxonomy (NCBI): domain Eukaryota; kingdom Metazoa; phylum Chordata; order Testudines; family Pelomedusidae; genus Pelusios; species Pelusios castaneus. The sequence goes on from ML685765.1 coordinate 3,226,133, forward strand.
CTGTTTGATTATCCGATCCAGCTGGGAAAGGGTCAAGGGTGATAGCTCAGTTGGAAGAAAGCTGCAGGAAATAAGTGGGTTCCTCTGGTAGGCTCTGGAGAGGGGCAGAGATGCAAAGGGAAAGGGCCCCATAGCCTGCTTTGACTAGGAGAATAGCTTTGTGTTTGAATGATAAACTCAGGCTTGAGAAGAAGGGCCTGATCCAGGCTCAGGGTGTGGTGCCAGCCCTCCCTGGGGCTCGGGGGCCAGGCCTGCAGTCCTACTGAGTCACTCCTGAGGCACATTTGTGTGGGATCAGAATCAGGTCAAACTGGCCTAAGCTCAATCCTGCTCTGACTCTTCTTCCTTGCAGGGTCACAGGAGGGTTGCATTTGAATCTAAGCAGACAGTAAAATGCTCAATTAAAGAGGACAGGGACCTAAACTACAAACCATGGATCGAGTTCTCAAAACCTCTAAAATCTACAGGATGTTTTTGGATCTGACTCTGGTTTGGGCCCCATTACAGATCCAGGCACTACCTGTGAAATTCAGAACTGGATCTGGGTTTGCATTTTGAACTGCCCCGAAATTCATGGATCTAGGTTTGGTTCAACCCACCTTTAGTGCCAAGGGGTGTTCCCTTAGCATTTAATGGAAATGGGGTTGTCCAAATGACTGCCTGAACTGGGCTCCCTCAGGATGATGTCTGGGAGGTAGTGAGGTAAGGAGCCGAGTCATTGCATTCTGCCTCCCTAAAACTTTCTCCTGCTGTTTCCATTGCATTGCTTCACATCCTCTCCTGCGGTGCAGTACTGATGTATGGTCGGGAGCCGTGTTCCTGCTCCAGCTCCTAGCAAAGTCAAGGACAACATTTCCATTGACTTTCAATGCATGATCCATTGCCAGTTTAACAGCTACTGTGCACTGCTGCTCAGGGGCACTCTGTTTGCATTGCAGGGGCACCTGTGATTCAGGCCTAGGAGGGTGATTCTTGTAGTCCTCCTTTTTATAAAGTGCTTGGGTGAAAGGCTGTCTGAGTCCCCACCCTCCAGCAATGGAATAATCAATATACTATATATCTGTGGGAGGTGGGAGTATCTGTGAAGGATTCTTCTTCTTCTTTATAAAAGAAGGACATAATTGAAGATTTCCTGGCTGGGGCCAATGATGAACACCTCTGCTACCATCCCTTTGGCTTTATGTGCTGCCCTGGCTGAGAAAGGCCTTGCAACACTGGGAAAAATTTTTAAATGGATATAATATTTTACGAACCTCCCATTAAACTGTCCTGTCTGTTTCCTTCCCCATCATTGCCAATTACCAAGGTGCTTGCTTGTATCTGTTCAAACAAAAACTATCTCCTCTATAACAAGATGCTGCTGTTGGTACAGCTTCCTCAGTGATGCTGTCACAAGGCTGCTTTTATGGTGTCACCTTTCTGTAGCACAGAAGTGATTCTGAGGTCACAGCATTGCATTAGGCTTGTGGGTGGGCTGGAGCGAAAGGCCTGCGTGTGGTTGCTCTGGCTCTGGGGCTCATCTTCATCACCAGTTGTGTATCATCCTTTGTGTTACAAAGTGCACGGCAGTCCCCACTGAGAGCAGAGCTCCATTGTGCTAGGACTGTACCTGTGCGTAGTAAGAGACATCTCTTCCCACTAAGCATTTGCTCTTGGAATAGACAAGACAGACAAAGGGCAGTGGGAAGGGAAACAAGGCACAGTGTGTGTACCCAATTTCATTCAGTAAGTTAGTGGCAGATGTAGGAATAGAACACAGGTCTCCTAGGTCCCAGTCCAGGGCTGTACTAACTAGTTTCAAACACTGAGGACACATAAAGATCTCAGCAGTCTCTGCTGCTCTGTCCCACCATCTCCAGCGACCATCAATGCCCCAAGCATTGTGTTGTCATAGGTGAGCCACATCCAAGATGCGCTGAGGCCCAGGTGTTGAAGCATGAGTTCTGCAGCCATAGTGAGACGGGGACAACAAAAGAAGGGTAAAAAGTTTGAGGAACACATTCCCCTGCACCCTGCTCCTCTCCCAGTGCCCCTGCAATCCAGCTGGTTGCCCTCATGCTCTTCAGTGACATTGGTTCATAAAGCAAGACCTTGGCGATAGCCCTGCAAATGGCGGAATCCTGGTGCCCCAGAACTCTGACAGGACTAAGCACGACAGCCCCTGCCTCATGTTAACCGACAGCAATCCTTCTTTCAGGTGCCACGGCCCCTCCCTCAGGTAAATCGACAGCTCTCCTTCCCTCAGGTGCCACGGCCCCTCCCTCAGGTAAATCGACAGCCTCCTTCCCTCAGGTACCACGGCCCCTCCCTCAGGTAAATCGACAGCCTCCTTCCCTCAGGTACCACGGCCCCTCCCTCAGGTAAATCGACAGCTCTCCTTCCCTCAGGTACCACGGCCCCTCCCTCGGGTAAATTGACAGCTCTCCTTCCCTCAGGTACCACGGCCCCTCCTTCGGGTAAATCGAGAGCCTCCTTCCCTCAGGTACCACGGCCCCTCCCTCAGGTAAACCAACAGCCTCCTTCCCTCAGGTACCACGGCCCCTCCCTCGGGTAAATCGAGAGCCTCCTTCCCTCAGGTGCCACAGCCCCTCCCTCAGGTAAATCGACAGCTCTCCTTCCCTCAGCTACCATGGCCCCTCCCTCGGGTAAATTGACAGCTCTCCTTCCCTCAGGTGCCACGGCCCCTCCCTCAGGTAAATCAACAGCTATCCTTCCCTCAGGTGCCACGGCCCCTCCCTCGGGTAAATCGAGAGCCTCCTTCCTCAGGTACCACGGCCCCTCCCTCAGGGAAACTGACAGCCTCCCTCCCTCAGGTGCCACGGCCCCTCCCTCAGGTGCCACGGCCCCTCCCTCAGGTAAATGGACAGCTCTTCTTCCCTCAGGTGCCACAGCCCTCTCTCAGGTACCATGGTCCCTTCCTCGGGTAAACCGACAGCTCTCCTTCCATCTGGTGCTACAGGCCCTTCCATTTGGGGCCCTGCTGCCCACTGGGGCCACCTGCGGATACTTATTTTCCCCACTTTCCCAGAAAAGTGACTATTGGTGTGAAAGGCACCTGGTTGCCCTCAGTGCTTCAGCACCCCTTCTCCCCCAAATACTGTTTCAGTGTTGGAGAGAAGGACAGTCCAGTACCTCACTGCTGAAAACAGTCACCAGGCACTTTACCAGACTGGCTCAGTCCAGGTTGCACCTAGTTCAAAGGCCTGCCTGTGCTGGGGGCCAGTACCAGATATCTCAGAGGAAGGAGCAAGGACCTCACAGTAGGAGCTGTGGGATAATCTGCCTCCCCATAATGGTCTCATTGTGATCTCTAATAGAGATCAAGGCCTGAATTACCAGGTTTAATATCATGTCCAAACTACATATGTCACTATTTATAACACCTGAATATGCTTGGGGGTTCCCCAGTCCCTCCAGCACAAGGCATTCCCAGCTACCCATGGAAAGGGAGAGCAGTGATTCAGCCTCTTTCCCAATGGCCCCTGCTGCTTCCATTCCTGCAGTTCTGAGGGTGGCCCCTTCCTTTCGCCATCCCCTCTGTGGGCCAGGGCAGAGCAGGAAGCATTCTGCTTTTTTCTGAATAGGAGCTCATGATATGGCCATCACTGTAATATCTGAGAGCCTCCGGGCTCATGACATGGTTCAGATTTCTGCTTTCCTGAGTGGAGGGAAAGCCCCAAGGAGCCTTCAGGTTAAAACAGGTTCCTTGGCTAGAATCCTAGGTTTAGATCAGGAAGACCTTACTTCTCTCCTTTGGGAGAACTCCCCCACCCCTCTTCTCTCTACTGGGAAGAAATGAGTTCATGCAGGGGCCAGCTTTGTTCTTTTAGCCATTTGGCTTGTGAGAGGGGTGCAGCTCAAGCGCTTTATAGATTCCTGGATATTCTTGGCATGAAACCTAGTCAGGCCCTGCAGCTCTTTTCTTGCCAGGCCCTGTGGTCTAATCCTTATTGCTTCTGAGAAACATTTGCCTGGACTTCATTCTTCCGGCTCTAGCTTTAGTATCAATTTGTATCTTTAAACAGAAAGCATCTCTTTTAGGTTAATTGTTTTTTCCTTTGTGTTTACTGTGGGGATTAATGAGGAACTGCAGTGTAAGGAAAATCTGAAACAGCTTCTTGTTTATTGTTTAATTTAGGAAAATGCTACTGAAGAGTGACTGTCAGCCTGTGCTGCAGTTTGTTCTGAGTTACTGGAACAACTCACCAGGGGAGAGGAGTGGGGAGGTTTAAGGTCTCCTACAGGCATTGCTTGTATCCCAGTCCTCACAGTGACTCCTGCTGGAAGATATTGGACTGGCATAATTATGAACATCCTGACAACTGGTGCTCCTGCACTATGAGTGACTCCCACTTACAGGTGTTCCTACAGAATTCTGCAGAGCAGTGGTTCCCAACTTTTTTGGCTCGAGGGTCACAGATACAATATTTACAACTCTGAAGGGCCACCAATCTCCACCAGCAGGCCCCCACTGCAACCAGACAGAGGCTTTCTTCTTGCTGATCTCTTGTCTCCCTGGCTGCAGGAGGGAAACTAAATATGTTATGTAACCCTGTGCACTCCACTTGGGTCCCTAGGCAGTGGCTCCCTTCTGCAGCCAGGGGGATGGAAGATCAGAGCTCTCCTCCCTCTGGCTCCAGCAGGGACCCCTGCACTTAGGGACCCAGGCAGAGTGCTTTACTCTCTTTTGGAGCTGGGAGAAATAGCTCTGATCTCCCATTGCCTTGGCTGCAGCAAGGAGCCTGCATCTATCTTTTAGCCCCATGGAAACGTACTGTGCTTGGGTCCTTAGGCAGTAGCTCTCTTCTGCAGCCAGCAGGCGAGGAACTGTGGGCCACTTTGAAAGCCCGTGAGGGCCACAAGTTGGGAACCACTGCCGTAGAGTAACTCATTTAGCAGAACATAGGACTAATTCAGTTGGGACCTCTCCATTAGGTGCCAGCTCTTTTGAATTAAATGGGGAGGAGCAAATGGTGCCTTTCCTGCTCTATGATAGTAAAGTTTTACTGATGGCAGAACGGGGAGTGCTGTATAATCAAAGCTTCATATGCCTGCTGGTGAGCTAGACCAATTGTTCTCAGTCAGGGGTATGTGAAACCCTCGAATATGCAGAGGTCTTCCAAGAGGCACATCAATTCATCTAGATTTTTGCCTAGTTTTACAATAGGCTAAAAGTACAAACTAAAATTTCAAACAAATGACTTGTTTATGCTGCTCTATGTACTATACACTGAAATGTAAATACATTATGTATATTCTAATTGATTTATTTCATAACTGTATGGTAAAAATGAGAAAGGAAGCAATTTTTCCAGTGATAGTGTGCTGTGAGTGACACTTTTGGTTTTGTATGTCTGATTTTGTAAGTATGTAGTTTTTAAGTGAGGTGAAAATTGGGGTATGCAAGACAAATCAGAGTTGTGAAAGGGGTACACTAGTCTGGAGAGGTTGAGAGCTGCTGAGCTAGACTTACCTTTTGCAACAGACTGACAAGTTGGTGGAGATTTCTATTAAATTAAATATGAGAGTAAATAATGCAATCAGCATGGTGTTTAATTTTCACTGGAATTCAATTAAGGTTGCCCTGCTTGTGAAAAGTCACTGTGCTACAGATAAGTGGCAAGGGGTGAATTTGGTAGCAGCAGAACACACAGGATCCTTGGTATAACACTGATTGAAAACAAACTTGAGCTGCTTCTGAGAAGCTCACTAAATGAAGGCAAGAAAATTGAGTGTTGCCAGCCCCCTGGGATGCTGACTCCCCATAGTATTAGAGAGAGGAGGGGAAGCCAGCACTGCGATGCCCTGGAAGTTTTAAAGAAAGGAAAAAAGAATAACCTTATTTGCAGCTGTCACCTAGCTCAGTTGGTCTGTCTCTTTCTGAAGCAACAGATTAACAGAGAGAGAGGCATTCTCTGAAGGTGTCACATGTTAGTTCCATAGGTTATGTCTACACTTACTAAAATTAGTTCGAATTAGCTAATTCAAACTAATTTTAGTTAGTTCGAATTAACTTAATTCGAACTAGCAAAATTTAGTTTGAACTAAGCAAGTGCCATTCATGGCTCTTGCTTAGTTCGAATTAGCGAATTGCATTGAGTTAAATGGGGGGTTAGTTCGAACTAAGCAATTAGTTTGAACTAACATGGCCACATTGGTTAATTCGAACTAACTAGTTCAAATTAACCCTTAGTTCGAATAGCATATTCAAATTTATTAGTTCAAATTAAGGAAGCCCTTAATTCGAACTAATGAAAGCCTAGTGTAGCCATGGCTTAAATTAGTTCAAATTAAGCTTCCTTAATTTGAACTAACTTGCCAGTGTAGACATAGCCATAGAGACCTGAGGAGGGGGAGGAGGAGCAGAGAGAGGGAAAGAGGCAACTGCTGTATCTGCACTGCAAAGGGGCTCAAAATCATCTCTGATTGGAGCCCCCACCCACCTGTGAACCATCCATGTGGCCTTCTGGCAACTGTTCTTTTCTTTCTGAGTATACCTGGCTGCTTCACCTGTGATGTGTGTAGGGCCGGGTTTGTTGAGAGAGGCCATCTTGTATCCCCTGCTGGCAAGAAAGTCTGTATTGGCAATTGGATAAAGAAAAACTATACTCACGATCTTTAATCTTATATTTGTGGTGTGGTACTGTCCCTTGGGATCTAGGCCTACCATGTTAGGTGCTGCTGGTGCTGGGCATTTCAGCTGAGCTCTGTCCTGACTCCATTGTCTGTGACTCTGAATAGTGTATACCCCAAGCACATTCCCTCCAGATTTCTAGGCAGGCCTTTGGTAGAGGTCACTTCAAAGGTATTTGTCATTCCAGGTTTTACTCTGGGCCTAGTGTATGCTGGCAGAGGACTTTGGGGATTTATCCACAGATATGTGGAGCTTCATACAGTGCAGACATTATCAGTAGAGCTCAGAATTGTGTAGTTCAATGCACTGAGACTTGATAGTGATTTAAGCTGCTGTCAGTGGCCTGGTGTTACATGAACTAGTGGTCTACTCATTGCTGGGCTGGGCTAGCACAGGTAAGCACAGTCCCTCCGCCCCCTAGAATAAGGATGTAATCATGAGCTCAAGAAACATGAGAATCACATCTGTGTAGTAGCGGGAAAGATACAGAGGCAGCTCCCCTCCTGCTACTGTGGTGATGGTTACCACACAGTTTCCCTTTGTCTCTGAAACTCAAAAAATAGAGCCACCCCTAAACTTCCTCTGGGTTTCTTTCTGAGACAGGGATCCCTCATATTTGGGAGGAGTTGGAAATACCCACTCAGTCAGCTGATGCATTAATTTGTCTTTAGTTCCCTTGGGAATTCTCTTATCCTTATCCATGGCCTGATATGTTCTATCCATCTTAGCAGAGCAAATAATGGATTTCGCTGGCAAACTGAGCTTCCTTGGGAAGCCTGAGTGAGTCCTTGATTTTCATAGGTGTTGAGACCCTCTGGCTTCTCTTGACTTCAACTTGAAACCTCTGAAAATCAGGCCCACATTCCTGGATTCTGGGCAACATGTTAAATCTACCTTTAAATATCCCAATTGGTGGGAAATGCTTTCTGGTAACATTAAAGCTCGTTTGGTGGTCTTTCTTTTATATAGGGAACTTCCACTGTTTTCTGAATTTCCTTGTTCCAGCAAAGTGTGGTGAGTTGTTCTGAGAATGAAAGCAAGAGAGACTTTAGTACCATACAAGACCCATTGCTTCTCTCTCTTCCCAATCTTCCATTTTTGTTTGTATGTATCTAACCAACCACCTGTATTTGGGTTGGTCCTTGCTTAAGTGAGTGATGAGGTGTCCTAATATTACACGTCACACACAGATCCCATCATTGAAACATGCTTTATTCTCTGCAGTACCATTGACTCCTTACTGTGGAATGGCTACCTAGTGCTCCTGACTGACACTCTTATTTTACTAACATCTTCAGTTCTGTGATGACCTGTGCAGTGCCCAGTCCAGATTCAGTGGTGATTATAAACAGAGAAATCCTAGGTTCTCACTGGTAATGGAGCGCTTTCTGTAATCAAAAGAGTTTTGCATCTATGCAAAAAAAAAAAAAAAAAGGTTTATAAGTACGGTATGCAGCATGCTTGGTGAGTCACACCCAGCCCATTGAGAACATTTGTGGGATGCTGTGCAAACTAAAGCAGGGTCTGCACAGCTGTGTAGAAGACCAAGTCAGGGGACCAGAAAGGGTAGGAAAGAGGGTTAGAGGGGATTTCTAAAGGAGAACTGCTGGAAAGTGGCACATGGTATATACTGCAAAAAAATCTGAGTGTTCATTCCAACTTTTCAAAAAACTGACTTTGATTCTGTTCATCTTCTCCCTTTTGGGCTGACATTTCACAAGTATCCATGATCTTCACTATTGTCTGCAACTGTTGGTAGAAAAACAAATGGCAAGTGTGACTAGTCACAGAAAGTGATTTTTCTAATCACATAACTGATAAAATGAATGTTTCAAGGCACAAGCAGCAAGGCGTCCGTCCTCAGGTCTGGAGAAGGTAACTAGAGCTGGTTAGTCATGTAAGTCATCCAGTTGGGGGAGAAACAATGCCACATGACTGGTGTTTCCAAACAACATGAATGGTGAATATTAGCAATGAACTATTTGCCAGCCTGCTGCAGGCCAAGAACTGTTTACTAATGAAACTCACAAGTAACTTTGCCTGAGGAATACACTGGAGACCTTTGCAATTTGTTGATGGAGAGAATTTTGTAGAATAACTTGTTTTATGTATTATCCTTCCAGCTCTGCTGGAGAAGGGCTGAAAGGAAGGAAGGCAGAGGCCAAGTCCACTGGGATCCTTATGGCCTTGCTGATTTAAATCAAATAGGGTCTCATTTTCACCTGGTGCTGCAAATTGGCTTTGAGCTCACATTTGTGTCAGTTGCCTACCTACTTCCAGACTCCCCCAACTGCAGTGTTGCCAGGAGTCACATGCATATGTGATGATTTCAGACTTCATTCTTAAAGAAAAAATAATTTCTAACCCTTCTGGCTGTGGAGAAGGCTTCAAAATGTGACCCTAGTGCAGCCTAACAGCTCAAAAAGCAAATAAAAAGAACACCGTCTATTATTTTTACATAATCTTGTGACTTTAAATCCAATCTCATGATTTTTGAACATTTGGGATTGGCAGTATAGCCACTGCCATGGAGAGACAGATAGGAGAGGAAGGATAGCTAGAGGAGACAGGCAGAGGAAGGGGAAACATGGGAAAGAGCAGAAGACAGACTGAGGCCTTGATTTCATTGCTAAAAAGGGAATCTTTTTTGCCACAGGGTAACTATGTACATAAGATCTCCTGGAGTGAACACAGCAAAGATGAGGTGTTTTGATGTTACCCTACAATAAACTGGGTGAGGTCAACCCAGTTGGGGTCATAGTGTTGACCTACCATAGTTTACATCACAGTAAAACCAAAGTGGTTTATCTTTGCTGTGTGTTTTTTACCTCAGGGTACCTCATATGCTAAATTACCTTGAGGTAAAAAAAATCTACCTTTCTGAGCAGTGAGGACAAGACTTGAGTGGGAGAAAGATGCAGGGGAAGGCAAAAGGCATCTTGGAATTGAAGTTAAATATCCCATTGCAGGGAGGAGGTGGCGTTCCTCGGTCATTGTTCTTTTGCCTCTACATTGCCAAGCCAGGAGTATATAAAACAAATGTTGTGTGCTCAACCACAGACATAACTCATGTGTCTATCCAATTTCTATTTAAAACAAAGTCCTCCAGAGCAAAGAGCAACAGGTTTCCCTGAAGTAATGTGTGCTAATGAAGGTGGTCTGCTGAATAACTTATGCAAAGTGACTGCAGCCGAGGGGAAGCTGTGTTTAAAGTTTTAAAATTTTCCCGGGGCAGGAAAGAGCAGGATCATGAGATGTTTTATTCTTCTGGCTGAGACCGTGGGTTACACAGTGGATGTTTCCGATTATCCTCTTCCCTGAGGCGGGATGACAAAGAGGCTATCGCAGACAGGTTCATGAGGGGAGCTTTGGGTGGTATCAAGACTGCCCTGAGCTCCTGCCCTCTTTTCCCAGAGTGGGCTGTTCAGAGAGTTTTCTGGACTTCCCTGCCTCTTTTTAAAAATTAATTAAAATGTTGTTTTCTTGTTATTTCAGTTCTGATTAACGAGCTAAGTCTCACTCTGACAATATGCCAAAAGCAATAAATCTCCCGAGTACGACTCTGCAGCACGGGCATCCCATGTTCCAGATCTGAACCTGACCCACTGTGTCGTGATTATCTGTCGCTCTTACATTTTTCCTTTTTGGTTACTTATAGCAGGGATGGTGAAATCAGGGTTAAAAAGACCTTGGGTAAAAGCTGCCTCCTGGGCTGGATTTGGGATTAGCAGGCTGGTGGCGGTGGGAATAGAAACATGGACCAGAACTTGAATAGCACTCAGGATCAGAGAAATGTCAGGCCGAAAGAGACCCTGAGAATTCATGAAGTCCGGATCCTTGCACTGAGGCAGGCCCAAGTTAACCTGTCCTAGATCATCCCATGCAAGTGTTTGTCCAACTTGTTTTTAAAAGCTTCCAGTGATATGGACTCAAAGACCTCCCTTGGAAGCCTATTCCAGAGTTTAACTGCCCTTGTAGTTAGAGAATTTTTTCTAATATTTTACCTGAATCTCCCTTGCTGCAGACTAAGCCCATTATATCTTGTCCTGCTTTAATGGATGTGAAGAACAATCGATCATTGTCCTAATTTATAACATCCCTTATCATATTGGAAGACTCTATCAGGTCTCCCCTCAGTCTTCTTTTCAAGACTAAACATGTCCAGTTTTTCTAGCCTTTTCTCAGAGGTCATATTTAATAAACCTTTTACCTTTATTTTGCTCTCCTTTTTTTATCCAATTTGTCTACATCTTTTCTAAATCAAGATGCCCAGAACTGGACACACTACTCCAGCTAGGGCCTTACCAGTGCTGAGTAGAGTAGAACAGTTGCCTCCTGTGTCTCACAAGACTCCTCAGCACTTGGATTCTTAAACGCTCAGCACATGCAATTGAAGGAGATTTTCCAAAGAGGTCAGTTCCTATTTAGCACTTGAATAAAGACTATGTTTTCAAAGGAGCACCCAACACTCACCCCCTCTGCTGAGCTTTCCTGTAGACCTGACTCCAATGGTGGATGCTGAACCCAGTTAAAAATTCTGGACAAAGTGGGTCAGATCCTCAGGTGGTGTGAAGTGGTACCAGCTCCACTGAAGTTACTGGCTTACAGCAGCTGAGGATCTGGGTCATAAACAAAACAAATGGAGCTGGTTGAAAAAAGTTCAAAGAGGAGACATTTGGATGGAACAATTTTCTGTTGATGAAATGCTTTTTTTGTCTATTTGAACCATTTTGTGGAAACGTTGATTTTAATGAAGTTTTGCATAGTAAAATATTTAAATGTTTCATTTTGACGTTAACATTTAGATTCATTCCATTTAGACTGACTCTAATACACACATTTCAATATCATATCAAATGTATATATGGAAGTGATTTTTGCAACATGTCAGGATTTCCTGTGGAACTCTGATGGGGAGTTGCAAAAATACCATAAAATTGGGAATTGTTCTATTTTTACAGTAAACTAACCAGGCACTGAATTAGCCCCTGCCTTTGTGTTTCTGGCTCTGGAAGGCAGGTGAGCATGTGCTATACATACAGCAAGTGGGGGAAAGATGGCTGGGATGGAGAAGGAGTGCTAGCAAAACTGTCAGCTGAAGCAAGCAAGGAACGTGGTAATGAAGGTTTTACAGGAGCTCTCGTGATCTGTGGCACTCCAGTCTCCAACGCTCATCTCTAAAGCAAAGGAGGACCTGTGTTTCTCAACCTTGCAAGGCTCAGACTTGAGGCAATATTTGTCAAAGATCCAAAATGAGGGAATTAAAATTATTTATGCAGGAAACTTAAAATGCTCTAGGATTGCTTCCTTTATTGCCAGTGACTCTCTCTATAAACAGCTTTGTGAATCTTTCTATAGATGCTATCCGTCATTTTCGGGGGAGCGAAGGTGGGGCAAAATGTATGTGGAGTGTGGGGGACTTTAGGACTAAAGTGAAGGATATTTGAATGGCTTGGCTACATCCCTAAGTACCAGACTATAGGGGGCTCAGCAGTCTTTCCCACGAGTGCTGAGACCAGGCCCGGACGTATGGAAGACCATGTGTGATGCAGTCTGGAAGCCAGAGAGCTAGAAAGAGTCACAGGGCAAGTGGTTTTAAATAAATCGAATGTATCTTATTTTTCTGGTAAAAATGGCAAAGAAATTGAAAACTTCTGTTTGAAAAACAATTTTTTTTTTGCAGATTTGTTGAGATTTTTATTGAAAAGCTGAAAAACCAAATTATTGTTTGTTTTTTGTCAATCAAACTGAAAATTGTTGGGCTTTGATATATTTGATGACCTCCCCCCGCTCCCAAATTGTGATGAAAACATTGTCAAAACCCATTTTCTGTTGAAGAAAAGGTTTGACAAAGAATTTCTGACTGTCTGTTGTCCAGTGGCCTTGAAGTGGAATCTCCTTTGAGTACAAGAGTCAAGGCTTCTCTCGCCTTTATCATGACTTGAAGCACATTGCAGAAACCCTCCTGCAGTTCTCTGCTCTACCTCACAGCATGCTGGTTGCCTGTTGTGTTTACACTAGTAGTGGGGAGTAAGCTTCAATCCTATCCTTAGAAAAGAGGTGCATTTCTCCTCTGATGCTATTGGTGTAGCTGGCTCAAGGAGATGCACGTCTTGGTTCCCTCCGCCCCAGTTTCACTACATTTCTGTGAATATCAGAGCTGTGGGTATCTGGAGGGATCACAGCAGGGAGAAGTCTGGGACCTTCAATACAGTTCTAAGCTTCTTGCTCCTCTCTTTTTTGTGCTTCTCATTTGGGGTCTTTGTCTCGCCTATGTCAGGTTCAGAGAGATAGCTGAAAAGCAGGGTAGATTTGCTCTATCCCCAGCACAGGGGTGTAGGTGAGGCTGCTGTTCGGTTGAAGGTGAAGGGGTGGTGGGAAGTCACCTGTAGGCAGAATTGGACAAGATATAATGTTTGTTTCACAACATGTTCTTCATGTTCTACCCTCTGGGTCCTTATTATTATTTATTTATTATTTGAGGTATGATACAGATCAGGGTTGCATTGTGCTAGGTGCTACTTTCCCCTGCCCACACACCAGATTCTTAAAAGAGTTCAGTGCGTAGTAGTTCCCATTGCTCTTAAGAGTTGTGGATTGGTGAGCCCTTTTAACATCTGCCAGCAGTGAGACAGCTCTTGTCCTGAAGAGCTGACATTGAAACAGACAAGACAGGCAAAGGAAGGTAGGAGAAACTGAGGAACAAATGGGAGAAATGACTTGCCCAAGATCACCCAGCAGGGCCAAGTACAGAACCAAAAATCTCCCGAGTCTCAGTCCACTGCACTCTCCGCCACACTATACTGCTACAGAGGGTCACAAGCATTTCTCAAGAACCACGTTTACTTGTCTTCCACCTGAGTGGAAGCAGGATTAAACTCTCAGCAGTACCCTTTTCCATAGGGGAGTGACTTGATGTACCCTGCAGGGCAGGAAGCAGCAGATTCATCAGTGGATCTATGTGGAGGAAGCCCAGAAATGGATGAAGATTTCCTCCATCAGCCAAGGGGAAGGTTGTCCCTCCAGCACAGTAATGGTGGTCTTTTGATTGGTAGAAAGGACTGGATGAATGTGGGAGTCCAAGTTCCCTTCTTTGTTCATGTGACACCAAGCTGGTCACTCCGAAGTACTGCTCCACTGTGTCCAAATTGCAACAGATTCTCTGCTGCTTGATCATTGATTAAAAACCACACAGTGGATGCAAATCCTATTGAAAGCAGCTGCCAAGCTGAAATTGAATTGGAACAAAAAACTTTAGAAGGAGCTGAGGCGAGAAGCCGAGTGTTCCCCAAGAGAGGATGAAACAGGTGATGATGGTCCACAGCTGGATGTGTTTATTATTTAGAGAAAACAGATAGGCTCAGCAGTGGGTTTCTTTAAGAGGAGATATCGTCCCTTCTGAGAGAAAGGAATGCATTAATGATCAGAGAGTGAACCTCTCCATCTTGATGAGATCTGACTGAGCTGGATTGAATGCTGGTTTGGGAGGTACTGGATGTCACGAAAGGGAGAGTCTTATTAATGAGATACTATTCTCAGTCTGCACTCTCTCTCCATATCTCTTGCCTTCACCAGCCAACTTGAAAGAGGGTTCTGTCCACTGACAGACATCTCCAAGGGTGTCCTGCCAGCTCATTCTCACTGAAACCGAGAACAGAGGATGGGTACTATACTCCCTGCCTCTGTCAGAAGAATAGTCACTTTCTCCTCTTCTCTTTATAAAGAAAAAGATGAGGAAAGATGTATTCCCCTCCTCCCCTTAACGTAAAATAAATCTTCTGCCAGACTGCAGCTTTATGAAACACTTCCTATAAATCTTTTGAGGAGAAGAAGGGTCTGCTAGAAAAAAAGGCCTCTTTGTAGAAAGAAAATCAAACTCTTCCTTTTCCTTAGCCTGATTTTAATAGGGACAGTCTCCCTTCAGAGTGTCCACACGTGAGTTTGAACCGAGGGAGTGTTCTCCATTAACAGTGTTTTTTCTTCAGTGCTGAGAACACAGTCTCCTCCTTATTTCTCTTTCCTGTTCATACGGTTGCTTCTCTAGAGAGTTCTGCTGTGCAGGATGGACCTGGTGGGACATGCTTTGAATGTGCTTCCCCAGATTATGCACCAAAGGGGCAGTGAATTCTTGCTGGTGTAGCCACAGAATAACAGCGGTAACAAAGAATGGGTAACACTTTCAAAAGCCTAGGAGCCTAAGTCCTATTTTTCAAAAGTGATCTTGCTACTTAGGAGCTTGTCTCATGTAGACTTTTACCCTATTCGTGTAATGATTCTATCTAACTCTGAAGGACGGGGAGAGGGTATAATATCCTGGCTTTGTGTGGGTGACATGCTGCCTTCTAGTGTCTGGTCAGCAGAGAGAGTAAGGGACATGCTGCCTCTCTAGGCCAAGGGAGCTCTTCTTTAGCTCAGTGGTTTAAGAACCAAAGAACCAGAGTTCTAGTCTGGACTCCTCAGTTCCGGGCATACTTTTCCTAGCAGCTGTGTCTCTTGTTGGGTTCAGGATTTGTTATGTTAGCTCTGGGGTTCTCAGACTGGGACTCAGAACCCCCAAGGAGCAAAAAACAGGTATCAGGGGTTCTTGGCACATTGCTGAAAAGGAGCAGGGTGCTTTGGCTAGATCCTGCCTAGAAGGAGAGAAGCCGCAGTTATCTCAAAACTTTCTCATATAGGGTGCCCTAGGCTCTGTCTGATCACCCCTTCCTACTCGATGAGTCAGGGACCATTAGGAGGGAGGAGCGAGGAGACCCAGGTTGTGCCAGGTGGAATAGGTGATAATGGCCGACTCTTTGTCTTCCTTGAGGTACCTGATGCTGTGGCCCTGTATCTGCATGATCTTGGGATGTTGATGAGGGTTTGCTCCCTGAGGCTCAATCCAGGAAAGGCGAGTGTAATGTTGTGAGGTGCAGTGAGCACAGGGAGGTGATGCTGACCATGTCTGCCTCCATGTGTTATGCAGGCAGGCAGTCTGGGGGTTGTACCGACCTGTATGCTCTGGTAATGTCTGTTTTCTAGCTGCGTCTGATGAGAAGAGTGCAGCCATTTCTCTTGGATGTGGCTCGTGCCACAGTTACCCATGCCTTTGGCAGCTCAGGGCATCAATCCCTCTAATGCAGCCTCCCTGGGGCTGTGTCCCAGGGCCACTCAGGAGCAGAATTAGTAAAGACAGCTGACATTTCTCCACACCAGGCTGTATCAAGACATTCAGTGTTTCCAGGTTTGGCTGGAACTAGAAAGTAGGATGAAGAAAAAAATCAGTGCAATCTTTTGTGTAACCCAGTGCAGATGTATAAGACCTGTTTTGAATTATGGGTGAAGGGTTTGATCAGATCCTATATCTTCTGAACCAATTTACCTTCCCAGTAGAAAATGTAGCAAGGATGGGGAGGATGGAACCGGATGATACTTGTATATTTGTGTCCTTGTTTATGTACCTGATTAGCGCCTGCTAATCAATGACATTAATCCCATTTATCTGGGCATTGTTAAGGAATGACTCAGTTTCTAACCTTTGACAGGAAACACAAACTATTAATGTCATTTCTCCTTGTAGCCTTGATAGATTTTTTTAGCACCGCTGTTACTGACTCTCCGGTGTTACCTTTTGTTTTGTCTTCAGTAGCTTGTCTAATAAATGCTATTATCTTGGGCACAAATCTACTTCATGCCTCCATTCCACTTCGTAAGAGTCGGTAATGATAGCCAAACAACAATCCTTTTAAAGAGAGATTTTTCACAGGGTGCTATGGATGCCATTTGTCCTGTGCTCTTCTGCATTCTTCCCTGAAATGAATAAAGATAATGGAGCACACAGGTCATGAAAGTGCAGGGGAGAAAGGCACCCAGCTGATAGACTGGATGTCAAGTTTGGATGTTAGAGCAGCAGTCAGTAGAGTAACTCTGGGGATGCCAAAAGGGGATCTGAAATACTTGAGGCCCTGTCACGGTGGTAGTTAGAGAAGATGTGCTTTGGGTCTTTTGATGTACTTCCAGCAGATTAGGATGAAGAAGATGGTAATGACAGAGGAGAAAAAGAGAGATCTCAAAACTGCTCCTGGTATCCAGGAAAGGTTTAGTCCAGAACCAAATAAAGATACTGCCTCCCTGTCTACATAAACTAGAGCTGGGAAAAACTCTGTCTAATTGATAAGTGGAAGGGTGCTGACAGGTCCCTTGGTCAGCCCAGGGTTTTTAAGAGAAACAGTGAGGCAGCTCCAGTTGAAATATTTCATCCCACCGCAAGAATTATCAAAGGTGTGTAAGAACAATGAGAACTGGCCCTGATTCTTGTTGGCTGCTGAGTCTCTTGCTCATTAGTGTCATGGCACAGTATATAGTTGAAGTGTAAAAGCCTAGGGTGAATGCTGTTTAATTAAAGCAAACACAACTCAGCAAGGCTTAGCTGCTGTATTGTCAGAGCTTTCTGAGCTGGATTTCCTGTGCCTGCATGAAAAAGGGGACCAATTCATGGAACTGGGGGGACCATCCCTGGATGACTGAGCTCACCTGGCATGAATGCTGGTTATATACACCACCTGAGGAGCACCTTTGTTAGATTAGTATCAAGCCAGTTCTTGTGTCTGCAATTATAATTTGTTTAGCAGGTGAATAATAAATTGTTTATTTCTGTCTCCATTGCTTTCAGTAGGGGGAGATATATTTTACCCCAAATGTTCCATGAGTTATACTCCTCTGGCACTAAGGGCAGCCATACTAGCCAGACCTGGATGTCCACTATCCTGGCTCAGGAGCAGGATGGAGGAATTTCTTTCCATCATTCATTTATAAGCATCTTATAGTCAAGTGGTCCAGATATGTTTTACCCATGGCAATCCTAAGGGCCAGTTCTCAGCTGCTGTTTAAAGGCAGTACTGTGACAGTAAATCATTAGGTCATGTCCCATGTTGCACTCCCTATGGTAGTGATGTTGATGCCTGGGTGACATGGCACAGGGGTTTCCTTTCCACTGGTATGTGTCCAAACGGAGTTCTGGACCTCTGGGAAAGAGAGGGAGGCAGGCACAAGGTAACAAACTTCCTATGTTTCATTATTATTGGACAACAATCCACTGGTGTTTGTGCTCAAAAGGCTTCATGATGGGACAATTGCAGAAGATGTATTGTAGGCCTCATTCCTAACTGGCATAGTCTCTGCTTAGCTAGTTTGTTCCTATGTGGGTATTCCACGTTCTCAAGTTATATTCTATGCTGGTGATTGGCCAGGAGCTGGCTGGCCACATGGTATCGTCTCCTTCTCCTTTCCTGCTGATACATTGCACTAAAAGAAATTGAACTTATATTAAGTAGGTACCTAACATCACTTTTCCATATGAGCAATTGGCTTCTGTTGCCACAGGGTTACTAGGCAATTGCAATTGAGAGGACAGTCCATGGGACAGCTGCTTTACTGAGGTATGGTTCAACCTATGAAAATGTTTGGCTCCCTTTACCCTCTGGATCTTTCCAGGGGCCTGCCCCAGTTCTGACCGGTCTGCTGACACCAAGAGGGCTGTAAACTCATGTCCTGGCTGATGCATTGGTGAACTGCAGAATTCCAGTCCTAAAAAGGTACAGGCCTGAGGACTGGCACGTGCCTACCCAAGGACCATGACAAATGGTGGCAGAGATGGGATGCTGACTCTGATGAGATTACTTGTAGGAAGTGGCAAACAGCAGTAAAAACAAAGTGGTATAGTTAGCCAAGAGGCTTGGGTAGTGTTGAATTTTCTGGGATATCATCTCTCTCCTTCAGCATGTCACTGGGACGCCATGCTGTACCCAACTCTTCACACTCATTATTCAAACCCAACTTGTACCCAGCTCTGCACCTTTGAACCCAGTCTGCTATCTGCCTTCAGGCAGAAGGAACTGATCGTGCTAATCTGTGAGCCTTAGCTGGTTAAATGGAGGGACTGGTTAAATGGTGAGTGAGGGACAAGTATCTACTGCTATTTACTAATCTATAGGCATTCTTTGTATGCACTGGGATGTCCCCAGCTTCCTTTAAGGACTCACCCTGCTACTCTCTCTGTCTTACTACCATCACATTTGCCCAAATTGCCTCATTGGCTCCCAGATCCATCCTGCCTGCAAACTGGAAATATTTTATGACCACAGTATATATTGCCTTAAATTGCTGCCTCTCAAGCCCTGCACTGCTTTTCCGTGGTTCCTGCATTACAAAACAAACCACCCCCCACCCATCAGGCATAGCACTCAGACATTCTCCCTGCTCTCTCAGCCTTCCTCAATTTGAATTGCTTAAAAACTGCAGCTATTTGGTAAAAGCAATTTTCTTCACATTATGGCAAACTCTGTCTAGTCTTATTCTTCACTCTAACCTTTAGTTTTGTTTCTGCTCACATCTCTTTTTACTAACATGCAAATAATGGAGAGGCTAGACTCAAGTAGCTGCCGTCACTCATCCTCCTTCAATGCTCCTAAATCTAAAGGGACTTTTGTGTGGGGGATGATGGGACTGGAGAACCAGTGACCTTTCCCACTGTAAGTCCTCCTTCAGCACTTCCCCTGGGAACAGAATTATGGCCTCTCTCCTGTGTCAGTGCTCCTGGACCCTCATTCTCTGTTGCGACTCCTGTGAGAGAGGATGGTATTGAAGCTGTGAACTCAAGCCCTTTCTCTTAACTATGTCTAGCTAAACTGTCTTAGGTTAAGGTTCCAAACCTACCTATATTTCTGGCTAATTTGACTAGGGTTGAGGGTAACCCAACACCTTTGCTTTGCAACTTAGCCATCTGATCAATGTGTTAAAATGCTCTTTCCGTTTGCAGGATGTGCTGGGTTTTCAAAGCATTAATGATAGAAAATAAATTGGAATCTGAGAGAAATAATCTTTAGGCATTCTCTGTGGGCCTTTCCTTTCCTCACTCTTCTCAGCCATATTGAAGGCTGTAACTGGCCTGGAATACAAATGAGAATGAACTCTGCATCTCTCTTAATCTATAGTGATGCCTTCCTCTTGCCAGATAACTCTCACCAAAGGAAAAGCTCTTTTAGATGAGATGTCCACAATAACTAATCATAATAAAATGTAAAAAATGTGTTTTGGATGGAGTCGGAGTACATGAGAGGCAGAAAAGACAGAGCAGGGGAGAACACACTGCTGCCTGGTTGATTTAGTTCAGGGATTCTCAATCTGGGGGGCATGGACAGGTATTATGGGGTTACGACCATCCCCCTGCCCTCCCCATATTGCTAAATGGGAGGGGGTCCTGGTATGGAAAAGGCTTAGAACCACTGACCAGTTCCATTAAGTGCTGCATATTGTGGGTCTATCCTCCGTCGGGGTGATGAAGGCATTGGTTCAATATGTGTTCAGTGAGACATTACCTCACCATTACTGTTACCAGGTTACCTCACCATTACTGTTACCATTGCTCTGCTAGTCTGATTGCCCACCCTATGTGAGGGAGAGAAGAATTCACTCTGCAGAAACAGGGTCATATCTTGCAGTGGGGTCCAGTCCATGGCTATATATCTATTACTTATATGGACCCCACTACTATAGTGCCTGAGTGCATCACAATCTTCAATGTAGTTATTGTCCCAGCTCTCCTGAGAGGTAAGGCAGTGGTGGGACCCCATTTTACTGGTGGGGAATTGAGGCACAAAGAGGATGCAAGTCAGATTTTTAAAGATATTTAAGGGCCCAGTGGGTTTTTCAAAAGTGCCTTGATGGCTAAAATTCATTTATTTCAATGGGAATTAGGTGCAAGGTGCTTTGGAAAATCCCACTAGGCATTGGACTACTTCTAAAAATCTGATCCTTAGTGACTTGCCCATAAGGAATTAAACCCAGGCTGCCACCCTAACCTTTGGATCATCCTTTCAGAGGCGTCACTTGGAGGAGTCTTTTAGGTCTCCCATTGCTGACCAGTTAGTACTATTCATGCTCTGCCACACTGAAAGAGGAACTCACTCTACATGGCTACTGAGTCTTTCCTTGAACAGTCATAAGGATCATCCTCTTGCCCAGGATTTTCCAAAGTGACTTCTGACTATGGACACCTTAATTTTTTGGGGGGGAGGGTGAGGGGAGGTGTTCCAATTTGAGTCATGTTAAAGGACGTGATGTTCCCAAGGGACTGAGCCCCATCCCTTTGAAAATGAGGTTCCTTTAAGGTCCTCATCGTTGGGCCTCCAAAATCATGAGTCACTATGGAAGATCTTGGCCATTCTTTGGAGAGTCCTTCTATTGACCGCAGTAGCCTTTGGATCAGGCTGAATGGGAAAAGAATTTGTCTGTCTGATCTGTTCAGTTCTGACTTGCTCATCTTCGTCAGTGATTTGCAGCTCTGCCTTGACAGGAGACCCATCTTCTCTGTGGGAGAGAGGGATATTCAATCTCAGATATGCATCTCATCTCTTTGTTTTTCCTTTGTGTTTATGAGAGAGGGCTGGAGCAGAGCTGGTTGTGTTTTGTTCTGTTTATGCCACATGCATCCCCTGATAACAACCCCTGGCCTCTGATATACCAAACCCCTTTGTTAATGGCAGTGCTATCAGATGGAACCAGAAACTAATCTACAAAGACTTGAATGCTCTCGGAGAAACGGAGCTGTGCCTTGAAGAGGGTGTGCTGGGAACTTACTGTCTCCCATCACTGTCATCTGAGTAGGAAGAGGATCATCAGTTTAAAATGTAACCATTCTGGAAACAAAGATTTGTGAAGGGGACCGGACAGTTCCTCTGATAGTGAGGATAAAAGATGCCTGTGAAAACACCAGCCAATCAGAAAACCCAAGGTCAATCTTGCAAACCCATGCTGAATTTGTAAAGGACCAGATTCAACTGTTGGTTTCACCCACATCAGTCCAGAGTAACTGGATGGCCTAAATGCGAGCAGATTCTGACCCAGAGAAGAATCCATATGAAGAACAACCGAAAACATCCAGAATTGCATACAAGAGAGACTGTCGGGTGAAATCTTGTTGAAGGGCATGTGTGTGTTTGCATAAAAAGTAACTTTCCTTAACTGAATTATTAATGACACTGCAGATTATTCAAATGGGAGTAATTTAAAAAATCAAACCAATGTCACGCCACTGAGGCTGTGTTGTTTTCTTTCTGCATTTTCCAAGCTGGAGTGGGGAAGTCATTTTTCTCTTCCTGTGTAGGGTTATTCTCACTTTCAGGTTCTCACACACTGTTCTGGCTCCAACACTTTTTCAAGATGAGCACCCCTGAAAATAACTGTAGCATTGTAGCATCACCTTATTTTAAAATCTGGGCTGAATGTAGAACCAAGGTCAGATGATGCACTTTTGTTGAGATGAAAACTTTGCTGTTAAGAAGCAGTGTGGTCTAGTGGATAGAGCATTGGATGGGGAGTTGCAACTTTTGTTCTGTTCCTAGCTCTGTTCCTCCCTCCATGACTCTGTTTCCGCTCCCAACCTCAGGCTGTAAACTATGTAGACTGCAAATGGGATGATCTCTGACTATGTATTTGCATAGTATCTAGCCCAATGAGGCTACTGTTGTCATCTTCACTGTCATGTTATATAACCTTTTCATCCTCAGAGCACTGGTCCTCACCAATCTCCAGAGAGTTAGGTGGGTGTTCTCCCCATTTTTTGGAGGTGTCGCAGTGAAATGTCTTTCTCATGGCCACAGAGGGTGTAGGTGTCAGCATTAAAACATTCTTGGCTCCCAGTCCCATCCTTTGACCGCTAGATCACTCTGTGCTAGAGACTGTCAGTGGCCATTGAGTACGATTTAGGATCTTTGCTACATATCCTCCTCCGGTGTCTCCCTTAGCTCTCTTTCACATGGTCTTGGCTAGGGTTAGTGAGCAGGACAGAAAACAGCACTTGAAAAATCTGATTGTTTTCTTTTCCCCTGTTCTGGAAATGGAGCACGTAGCTGTGAGTGGTTCTGGAATCCGCTGAGAGCCATAGCTCATGCATGCCTCAGTTGAGAAAGCCTGTTAAGGCACTGTTTCATACCCTAGTCTGGCCCCTGGGTTCCTTTTGGATACAGACCGGTCTCATAATGAAATCTCTTTTTATTTCTGTTGTTTTCTGAGCATCAGTTTAATGTCTGGAAAATCCTGTTGCTGTGGAACCTAGAGTACTTAAAAGAAATCCAGTTAAAGGAATGGTCCTCTATAGAGACCCTATGAATAACAGGCACCAAATGAAATTCAGGAATACACAGACATAGAGAGTGCACGGGAGCACCTTGAATGGTTTGCTTCTGTATTCCACTGCTGTGTGAACTGGAGAGACAACAAGGATGCTACAGACACTGCAGATCTAGACAGGGTCCTCTGCCACACCCATCACCGTGGTATCAGAGCACCTTCCAAGAATGCATTCAGCAATATAACTGCTACAGCTGGTCAAGAAATTATATTTTCTCTTATGAAAAATGTAGACTAAAACAAAGAAATAAATTTTTTTAATGAAAACCTGAAAATGTTTAACAAATATGGACATCTTTTGCAGAATTTCTTTTTATTCTAAAAAGCCATTTTTCCCTCACCAAAACATTTTGCTGGAAAATTTTTGACCAGTTCTATTGATCAGAATTTTTCAGATTTGCTCATCTGTTCCCTTCTTTCTCTTGCCTAGGGGAAAGAAATGCATGTGGATTTTCATCCATTGTTATCACTGTGTAATGTACTGGGTAGTGTATTTTTATTAGCAAAGGGAAGCTAGAGAGGAGGAAACTTGCACTTGCAGTGGCAAGAGGTGAAGTTAGTGATGGGTGTTTGTGAGATCCTGCTGGTAACTGATATCTGTTGATATGAGAGCTTGCTACATCAACTTTAAATGAAGAATGTAGCCTGTTGTCTGTTTTGGCCCTGTGTGTGTTTTTCTGTACACAGACACAGATCTGTTGTGAGGATTCAAAATGAGCCTGAGCTTTGAACTTCCCCAAAGCTTCTGTATGGGCTTCTAGTTTTATGATTCCTCAGTAAGAATACTGAAAAGAAAACAAGTGCCCATCCCATATTGGGCTTGGTTCAAAGGCCATCAAAGTTAGTGGAGACATTCCCACTGATGCTGACTTTAGATTAGGCTTCTGTGAGAAAACCAGGATTTGCCGTAAAGCTGCAGGCAGCCTGGAGGCTACGCTGCCAAACTAGGTGAGTGTTATGTGGCAGCAGGGAGAATACCTAGTGGTCCCATTCTTATTGAGTAGATATGGGTGTTTCATGCAGGGTGGGTGAAAACTCACAATTCACATACCTGCCATGTACTGGGACAGAGGGAGAAGCTAATATTAGAGGCGTGTTGAACATCCCTCAGCCCTTTTGATCTGGGGTCTGATTCTGCTGAGTGGGTTCAATTCTCAATCATGTCCCTCACAAGTGGGAGGTGCTCAGCACCTCTCAGGATCAGCCCCCTATGGAATCCATAAGCTAATCACATGGCGGTAACATATCTTAGCAAACGCCTGTGACTGAACGTGTCACTTAACTGCATGCTTTATAAACACTAAATGTCATACATTTTTATACAGTATTTTGAATGAAGCCACGATCCTGTTTTCATATAAAAATGTGCCTAATGAAGAGGGAAGGGACTGAATAATAGAAGGATCACGCCAGAGAGAATGTTTTCCTGGTTATTTGTTTCCAGTGGGAACTCAGTGGCTCTTTATAAAGAGAAATTACTGTGCAGAACTATCAGTACTGTTAAACAGTGCCACAAGCTGCCAAGGAGTCAGCAACACTGGATATATTCAAAGCTAGACCTGACAATTATCCATCAGGGATGCTTTAGGCACAATGAAATTTCAGCTGCTATGATCCAAGGAGGGAATAAATTTAATGACTTGAGTAGGATGCTCCATCTAATCTAAATTATTCCACAAATACATTTCAGACTGTCCTGACACAAGGAGGTCCAAGCAGGAGAGGAAGCAGAGTCAGTCTCCAGATTTCTTTGAGAACAAACCCATCTCAGCCGATCCGTAAGCAATTAGCTGCCAACTAGCCACCTAGGCAGTTAATTGACTGACCAGCACCTGAGCCTGAAAGACAAACAATGAATCTAGTGGCACTTTTAAAGACTAACAAATTTATTAATCGCATGAGCTTCATAAATTTGTTAGTCTTTAAAAGTGCCACAGGACTCCTTATTTGTTTTGCTGAACTAGACAACATGGCTACTCTTTTGGAACTGGGCCTAATAGGGCACCAAAGCTCAATTGGATGGAGTGCTCTTAGAGAATGGGTGCAATCACGCAGAGACATGTCTGTTACCTGCTGTGCTCCCCCAACCCAGGGAGAAGAAAGAGGACTAAGGTAAAAAAAAGGGCTACCTGGGAAGGAGCTGGTTGGTGTGAATTAATGGGTCTCGTATGCTAAAGAGGCAGGAAATTCCCTTGGCCCCCAGAAGGTGGTCTGGGAAGTGGGAACCCTTGGGCCTTTTGAGGGGGGGCTGATTAAACAAAATAAATTAGACCACAGGGGAAGGGGGAATATTGTTTTAGGCTGTTGGTATGAGTGGCTTATCTCTGACCCCAAAATGGGAAGCTAAGAAGAGTGGGTTAGCAGGACCTTGCCGTGCCATGAGGAGACACTCTGGGGTGTCACCCTGCTACAGAGAGGGTGAAAAAAAATTGACAGAAAATTGGATTTTTGATTAAAAGAGAAAGTGATCGTTTACTTTCAAAATTTTCCAGAAAATTGAAAACATTTAGCTGCTATTTTTCCCCCCCAAAACTTTCAGCTTCTCAATGAACTGTCAAAAAGCATCTGGTGGAAATTTCATCATACGTGGTTTTCTTTTGTTTTGTTCTGTTTTCTCTGAATTTTTCTGCAGAAGCCTCCCTTCCCCCATCCCTTCTGTTTTCTGACCATCTCCAGTGTTGATTTGCCTTTGCCTTGCAGCTATTTATATCAGTGCAAAATGATCATAAAATGGTGCGCCCATCTGATGTAGAAGCATTTTATACATACTCTGCACCAGTGGAAAATGACTCCACAGAGTGACGCAATAAAGAACCAGAGTGGGTTAAGTGTGGGTCAGGTACGATGTTTCTGGGATCCTGGCTGCTCAAATATCGTCAGTCAGGAATTTTTTGATTAAACCTTTTTTTTTGAGAAATTTCCTGACTTGAAACATTGGGTTGTTTTGTGGGGAAAAACTAGAAATTGTTGAAAGACCTCATGCCAACACTTCTGAAGTGAAATATAGTGATCTTTCTTTTGTTTTAAAATGTTTTTGTCTGTGTGTTTAAAATGAATGCTAATTATAGTACAAATTTTTCCTTAAAAATGGTCAAAATCAAAACAAAACATTTTGAATGACCTAAACTGAAATTTCTTTTGAATTTTTGGCTTGTGGAACATTTTCAAAACTTCAGGTTCTAGAGGGGTATCTGTGTTAGTCTGTTTAAGCAAAACAAATAGAGTCCCGTGGCACCATAAAGACTAACACATTTATTTGAGCATAAACTTTCATGGACTATAATCCA
The DNA here is from genome assembly GCA_007922175.1 of Pelusios castaneus. NCBI lineage: Eukaryota > Metazoa > Chordata > Testudines > Pelomedusidae > Pelusios > Pelusios castaneus. The sequence goes on from ML685765.1 coordinate 3,252,218, forward strand.
CTTCGTTAGACATATGCAGTGGAAACTGTAGTTTTCTTATCCCAAATTGGGACTAGAAAAATTTCCAAAACCTCAAATTTTCATGGGATGGGAAAACCATTTCCCACCCAGCTCTAGTACAGAAAAGAATGCAATAATCCCATGTCCTGAAAGAAGACAGATGTCCTGTGTAGGGAGAGTGTGGGGATAGTTAGATATATGCAGTTCTACAGTCAGATATACGTTTGCTTTTTATGGAAGTTTTTATAAATAAAGTAAGTGCCATCTTTCTTCAAGCTGCCCCTCAACCCAGTTAGTGTTAATTGGCTGATTTCTTATCTGAGTGATAGCAGAGCTGGATCCGGGGAGGTTTAAAAAAGGAGAGAGTAATTGCTTGACTGAGCAGCCATGAAAAGGTGATCCAGGCATGGAGGGGAACATGAAGATGTTTGAGTGAGGAGTTGACATGGACAGATGAGGCTGGTTTGAGGATTTGGTGGGATGAGACTAAAGAGAATGAGGAGGGATAGGCAGAGTTGTGAGTGGTCTGGAAGGTGGGAACAAGAAGCTTGAATTTGATTTTCAGATGGAAGAGCTAGAGTCTCTATTAAGGCTACTAGGAGCTTCACTATTGCCAATTTGTTTTAAGAATATAAGAACGGCCAAGCTGTATCAAACCAATAATCCATGTAGCCCAGTATCTTGTCTGCTGACAGTGGCCAATGCTGGGTGCTTTGAAGGGAATGAACAAAACAGGTAATCATCAAATGATCCACCTTCTGTCGTTCACTCTCAGCTTCTGGCGATCAGGGACTAGGAAAACCAAGAGCTTAGGGTTGCATACCTGACCACTTTGGCTTAATTGCTATGATGGACCTATCCTCCATGAAAGTATCTAATTCCTTTTGTAATCCTGTTATAGTTTTGGCCATCACAGTAACTGCATTTTGCACTCCTTTTGCATGGATGTAAATGGGCATAAGGCCATTTTACAGGAAAGGTGCTCAGATATTCTGATGGGCAGCAGCACCTAACCCACAGATAGAGGCTGGGAAAGAGGAGAAACTGCTTAAGTGATTCAAAAGGGGTATGATGGAGTCAGAACATGAGCAGTGAAGTTGTGTAGTGGTGACAGGGATCTTTGGCATCTGGTATGTACATTCTAGCTCTCACCAGAGAGTGTCATGGAAGGTCTCAGGTAAAAGATGGTTTCACACTGGTCATCCGTATCACTGTAAAACACGTATATGGATGTCACATGTATGGAGTTATCTATGCAAACCAGAAATTTTGTTCCCAAGGTCTGTGTCTAGGAACTGATGACCAACAAAGGCGAATAACAGATTTTCTGTCAGAAGAGAAATGTTTATCTAGCTGGCTGTTTACATGTAAATTCAGTATTGTGTAGTTCACAATGGTCTCCTCTCACCAGTTTGAACAGAATGCTAATGAAGGATTGGAAAAACTTCAGAGAGAGAAGAGTTACAGGAAAATCGAAGCAGTGTGTGTGTGTGTGTGTGTGTGTGTGT
>ML685765.1:3265947-3277919 GCA_007922175.1 Pelusios castaneus
AGTGGCTGTGCTTGTACAGAAAGGGTTAACAATATGTGGGAGCTGGGTTAGGAGAGAATGACGCTTAGGCCATTTGGAATCAAATGTTCCTGCGTCCCTCTTTGCGCATCAAGTGGTGCTTTCACCACAGCAATCTCTCTCCTCATTAGACTCTAATGAGGCTGGGCTGGGGCTGGGGGTGCTGAATTGTTGTGATTGGTTCAGCTCCACTGATGTGCTTTCGATATAATTTTCTGTAATTTGTCTCAATAAAGCTCTTGAGAGTTCTCAGAATGGGCCCGGCTTTCTCTCCCCCCGGAGGGGATAGGAATTGCTTTTCTGCTGGAGGTGGACTGGGGATGCAGTAGAGCTGATGGAGATCATTACCACGGCATTGTCTGGAGGTTAGCAGAGTTCTTCTCCTAGCCAAATGCTTTATGCCCCATTGTTAAAGCATATGCTCTTTCCTTGGTGACCATTTCACCTCTCTCTCTTTCACTTGCTTTCAATCCATCCTGCTTGCCCCCTGTACCATGTAGATTTTAGGGGGTGTGGAGTGGATGTACTTTTGTGGAGCTGGGGTGCTTATGTCTCATCTTCACTAGGAAACAGGGGTGTTCTTAACTCAAGGCAAAATTCTAGAGGAGAGCAGGTAGTTTGCAGTGTTAACACTAGTCAGTAGGCTGAGTTAAAGGCTGTTTCCCCACATAGCTGTTAGACTATAGGGTTACTCAGGTCTGCTACTTGTGTGCAAACTGCCAAGTCTGCTAAATTTTACCTGTTGTTAAGAGCACCCCATGTTTCCCCTATTGCCCAATCTCACAGTGCAGCCAGGGTGCACAGTGCATTTTAACCCAGCCCAGCTGCTTGTTGTGAGGTTGATGGGGAAGATACACACAGCTGCCTCTCGGGAATGCCGGTAGTTACTGTCTGCTGCTGCGCTGGCTTGGTTTGACGTGAAGGGGAGTGTCTCTGGATGCAGAGGTGTTGGGAGCCTGAAACTGCTGCTTTCTGAGGGCATGGTTCTCCGTGGCTGAGCACCTTGTGTCATGACTTACAGCAGTACAAAGCAGCAGAGAATGTCCCCACCCCCGCCAGCAGGCTGCACTGGTGGAGATGATGACACCAGCTGCAAGGTGGAGAAATAAGCCCCAAGACGCTGACCATGAGGAAAGCTTTATTCACTGGTGTTTGTGTGTGTGTCTAGGAACCTAGGAGTTATTAGATTGGATCACGCCCAATGTCCACTCAGCCAATGTCCTGTCTTAAGCAGTCACCAGCACCACACATTTCTGCAGGGTTTTGTGTACCTTCCTCTGCTGGCCAATGTGGATGATGTGCCCTGTGAAGGTCTCACCTAACCCCTCATAGCTAGGGACTGGGTTAAGCTGTGAAGCGGGAGGTTTTATATCCCTTCCATAAACTCTTGTTGCATTAATAATCCTAACTCTGGATCTTCTTATCTATCTCAGTGTCCAGGTCAGAGGCACAGCTGGGACTAGATCCTGGTATCTTGACTCCCCAGGCGGGGCTTTACTCACTTGGGCCATCCTTGAGCACCCTAGCAGGCAGGCCCATCCACGGCAAAGATGAGGAGAGTCTAATGAAATGGTATTCTCTTCCACATCTGCTGCTGGCACAGGGCAAGAGATACGGCTGGATGCAAACCCTTGGAATGCTGCCAAAGCTAACAAGGCAATGGGGGTTCCTGCCAGGGAAGGGAGGAATGGGTTTTTCAGGAAATCCAGGCAGTTGGAAGCCTAATCCAGAGGAGTTTACAACCATGTCTCCTTTCGGCCATGCTCAGTCTCCTCCAAAATCTCTGTCCAAAGGAGAATATTCTGACCAATATCTCATCCTGTATGGACTGAATTGTAACTGCTGCCTCAGCTTCATCCCTGCTCAAATGAGATTGAAAGGGACCAAGCCCTGCTGGGGAGAATGGGGGGAGCACCTCTTGACCTGCTAATGTCTCCAAGCCAGTTTCCAGATTAAAGGGAGCCTCTTCGGTAAACTCAGTAGTGATAAGAACCAAACAGCTCCTGGACTGGAGCTCCCTGCTGGGCAGAGTAGCAGAGATGGAAAGGATGTAGGATCTCCCCACACCAACAGGGTGCTGGCATGGGATGCCAGGCACCGGGACAGAGGTGCCAGGGGAGATGGGTGGGTATTGTGAAGCCACTGAGGCACGTGAGTTTTGGGAGGGAGCGGGTCTTCGCTCTGCCAGTCTTAGTCTGTCCCAGCAAGAATCACCAGTGCCACCAGCTGTTCTGGTGTGGTTTGCCATGGAAGGAGTGACTCTCAGCTCCTCTAGCCCCAGCCTCTCTCCGCAGGGCTGACTGTCAGGCAATGGGTGGTGAGGGCAGTTCTGCCCTCCTCCAAGCAGAGCCTGTGAGCTCGCCTCATCTCTGAACTTACCCAGAAACACTGATTGGGATGGGAGGAGATCATGGCTCCCCCACACCTGGCCTGGCCTGGCCTGGCCTGGCCTGTCTGAGAAGGATTGGCTGATAGGATGAGATGGGGTAATCTGACAGTTCCCCCTGAGTGTGGCCCTTCCCAGGATTGTCTGCAAATAGTGGGGCGGATCACAGCTTCTCCTGGCTTGTCTTTCCCCAGCAGTCCACACTCACCTTTTCCCCTTTCTCAGATGCTGTTTTAAAGGAGTCACTTGATTCTTCTGCATTGCATCTTCCAAACAAATGGCTTTTAAATAACCCCCCCTGCTAACTTTTTAAGCCTCCATCCTGGTCACTTCCTATGTGTGTGATTTATAGACCTGGAATTAACATTTATTAACTACTAAAAATCACTGTGGCTGATCAATTGGCATCCTTCCCATTGGCAATCCCATGTGGGCCTTCTCGTGGAGTCTGGGGGAGAGTGAGAGTGAGAGAGAAGGCTTCAGATAAAAGATAGAGAATGGAAGAATGAAATGTGTAAAGATTTAATGAGACAAGATCTGGCCCAGGGACTGGAGAGAAATGGTAAGGGAAAGTGACCCTAGGTAACATCTCAGGAGGTACCTTCAATGCATATTTCTAGGATCTCATGCCCTGTAATGCAGGTTAGGAATTGTGCCTTCATGAGGAACTACAGATGAGAGTTTGGGACTGGATCAGAATGTCCCCAAAAAGGGTGTCTTCATCTGAGATTTTAGTGCAAATAAGTACAGGAGTAAGAGGAGAACAGGGTTTCCAACCCCTACATGTAGCTGTTCCCAGAGCCTGCGAGCAAAGCTGAGCTCAGTTCCCAGCTCCATCGCAGATGCTCTGTGACCTTGAGCCTCTCCCCATATGTACAGTGGAGGATACTAGCACAGGGTGCAGACAGATTAATACACAGGAGATTGTGAGCTCTTCTGAGGCTGTAGTAATGGGGACCATATAAGTACCTTAGCTAAATTGCTTGTAGTGTGGGCAAGTGGGAAAGACTCCGGAGTGCTGAAGTGTGGAGGAGAAATCCTAATTAGAGGCAAAAAGCTGGTATGTGAGACCCTAGCACTAGCAGCAACTTTGATTATTTCTAGTTTTCACTCTTTTTTTCTGTGCGCGTTTGGAGCTTTCATTCGATAGGATTCGGTTGTGGCTTTCGCTGCACAATCAGGGCTAATGAGCACTCCCAGGAAATAAATTGCATCTTAAACACAGCCTCGCAGTGCAAAATAAACAGTTCCCTATTGCTGGAGCTGCCTCCTCATCAGTGATCTCCATTTCCCCTGAACTCACGATTCAGGAGGTTGAGATCAGAGCCCTTCTTGGAGAAGTTCCAGGGCGAGCGGAAGGAGCTGCCATCATGGGTGTAATGGATGCCTGTGTTTCACTTGTGGTGGGGCGCAAGTAGAGCCCTGTGATAATGGCTGCAAATAAAAGCAGTGTTTCCTCCCAGTAGCTAGAGGACTTCATTATTTCTATCAGAATTGTGGAGTGTGCTCTGGCAATGTTGGAGTCTGCTTGGCTCCAGGTTTCTCTGCCTGGGAGAAAGAAGCAGGTTGTTCCCCTGCCTTGCACTCTGTATGGTATCCCACTCACAACACTCTTCCATCCAGGTTGGGGTGAGTGTCTGAGGGGGACTGGCTATGTGAAATGTTGCTGTGTATCTTGCAGAGTGGCAAGTGGCAAGTTCCAGGGGCATTGATTGGAAATCCATTTGAAAATGAAAGCTGAATTATTTCATCTCGTTGTTGGAGAGCTGCGGGAGTCACCTCACCAGATACTGTGCCATTTTCAAGGCCCTTCTGTGTTGCCTCTTTGAAATTGGCCTTATGAATCTAACTCACTTCAATCGGACACCGGGGGTTTGGAAAGCTGGTTGCAAACCATGTCTGAATCCTGCTCTGATCTGCTACCTCAGACAAAATTCTGATTTAAAGTGACTCACTGTCCCTTTGCTAACCACCTTGGAGGTATAACTGGACCAGCATTGGAGCTTGAATCTGGGACCTTTGATAGTGGAGCTAAAAGACTTACTGAACTATTGTAGCCAACTCTCAAACTCACGGTATGTACCACCAGTGGAAGGCAGCAAATATTCCTGGCTCTCCTAGGATTGATGTGGGTTCCTGTCCATTAGGTTATCTCTACTGAGTTAATTTAACACATTTTGAAATGCTTCTTGACATGCAGGGAAATACAATTTGCCATATTTACAATGGTGTCATCTGGTAGCATTGTTGCTTAGGTGAGTGCTGAGGGAGGTTTCCACCTGTATTGAGCTAACAGGTTTAGGGTGCCCTCCCCGTATCTAGGCAGAGGCCTAGTAGATTTGAAATCCACATTCTGCCAGTTTCCCAGGTGGCAATGTGAATCTGCCGACCCGGCTTTGGAAGTGATCTTGGGAACACAGTTGCTGTTACAACCACTTTTGCATTCCCCAGAGGGGATGATGCTTTAAATCGGCAACCCAGCCTTGGACATGTTCAGACCACTGCAGTGCCCATAGGGACTACAGCCCTAGGATTAAACTGCGGCTGTCACTGTTGTCATACGTACAACTAAAAGAGAATTTATCTAGCAGCAAAGCCAACATCTTAAAGCCGTTGGTTCTGAGGTACCCGTGATTTGCTGAGATCCGTGTCTTCTTTATCACTTCCCCGTCAGTCTCACTCACTCAAATCCCAAAGCAAAGACTAGAAACATGCTTGCAAAGGGTTTCCTTTTTTTTTTTTTTATGTTTCAGAGGCTGATAATAAATCTGTATGCAAACAGTAGGAAGCACAGGATTGCAGTTAGAAAGCCAGCTAGTGTGCGCAGATGTCAGTTGGAGCACATCTGGATCATTGCTTTACTAAAGACAATGTAATGATCTGGACAGTATATAATTGTAAAGTATGGTGTGAAACTAGATACTCCTTAAACTGTAGAGAAAGGTGAAACAGAGGCATCTCCAGCCATTTCCAGAATGGTACAGCAGTGGGAATGAAGTACAGCATGAGGAAATTGCTATCTTGACAGCCTACCACTCTCTTGTTGTAGAGGGAGATCATGTAGCCTAGTGGACAGAGCACTGGACAGGCGCTGCTTCCCCAGCCTCTCCAAGAAGGAGGAGAAAATGATACAACTTGCTGTTGACCTTGGCTGTATATTGGAGGTGTTGAGCTTGCCCACTGGGAGGAAATCCTGGACATTTTGTAGCTAGTGCCAAAGAGGTATTGAATTGTGTATAATGTGACAGGTTTTTTCTGCAGAAGTTCAAAGTATTGATTGCAGGGGAGGAACCCTGAAAAATCACCAGCAGAATATGACTCAATTTTCCCCATACATTTTTATATTGGGGTTAAAAAGAAATCTGAAAAATCTAAAGTTCCTCATGGAGAAGTTCATAACACTCCAATTAAAGGGTTTTTATTTGTAACATGCCCGGCCCCTTCTAATCAAGAGGATTTTCTGAATCATAAGAGTTATATACAGGGGAATGGAGGGACTCAGGCAACAAGTGGCAGAGGGGCTTGGAAATGAAAGGGGAGGAGGAGAGCTGTGCTGTTGTGATGGAAGGGAAGCACTTCTCTCTCCTGCTTTCGGAAATTTCTGGGCTTCTTATTTGAAAGCATCGGCCTCCCTTTGTTCTCCTGGCTGGTGCAGTGTGCATGTCTGGGGTGGGATTTCATCACCAGGGTTGCATTCACTGTGGAGATGTTTTACGTTTTGCAAATGAAACAGGTAAATGCTGATCCTTGGAGAGAGGGGAGGTGGAGAGGGGCTGGTGTCTCATCTGACATTTTAGCTCCTGCCAGCTGAGATGATGTCCAGAATATCTTCCTCCAAATCAAAGTGGATCTGGGCAGGTAGATTATAGTGCACAAAGCATTCAAGGACTTTCGCTACTATGGGGTGCTTGCTGAAATGCAGGGTTTGGCTGATGAAGTGCTCTGATTACTAAGAGGCTGGCAATGTTGTTTACTCTCAGGCTCAGTGAAATGGAGATGCATGCAGGCAAAGGCCACTGGGTCCCTGCTGGTCATGTTTTACAGAAATTAGTAGAACTGAATTGTAAGCAGGATTTTCTGTAGCACGGATCTGGCAGTGGTGATCAGCCTCATTCACATGAAGCCGGTAGACTCACTAGAGGCTTAAACCTGTAAAGGTCAGAGTGCCTCTTGCAAGGCTGTCTCAGTCACTTCAGTTCGATGTGATCTATGGCAGCATACAGGGAATTCTGGGTAGGCTTCAGAGTTCTCAGAGGAATACAGTCTGTTTGGAAGATGCCTGTTGCTTGCTTTCTATACACAGTCACTTTACAGATGGGTAAACTGAGGCACAGAGACACTAAGGTAACTTGTCTGGTGATTTAAGGTGAGTGTTGAAAATAAGACCTGAGTTCTAATGCTGGTTCTCATTTGTGAATGGGGGCAATGTACTTGCCCTCTCATAGCCTCAGTTTCCCCATTGATAAAAGAGTAGTGTAAGGGGAGTTAGGGCCTGTCTGTTCACCTACCTGCTTAGTAGGAGTTCAAACCATGTGGAAAATCTGGACCACTCAGCCCTGTGCTTGATATGCTAGCACAGGTGGCAATAGGGAAGCTGCTCTCCTATTCCAGCACTGGCACTCATGGCGGTTCTCCAGGGACTGGCTTTTCACGTACCCCCAGTAGCTGGAAAAGCATTTAGTCTGAAATGCACTTCCACTTCCTCCAAAAAAACGGGTCAGTCTTGGAGGTTTTATAAACTCAAAAGCAGGCTGGTGTCACTGAAGAACCTGCTGCCATGGCTGCTTGGTTTAGTAGTAGCAGTGGGGCACGCTGCAGCCGTAGAGATTTGGTCTGTGTCACTGGGAGCTGTGAGAGAGCTCCTAGCCGGCTGTGCCATGCTGAGCACCCCTGCAAGAGCTATGCACCGACCTCAGCTCTCCTACTTGGGTTTTTTCTGTCTAGAGTTATAGGCTACAACCCGCCTCTCAGCCTCCCTGGAGATATGGGACGTAGAGCAAGTCGTCATGGAACTCTAGCCAGCGTGAGCAGCGCAGGCTGATCTGGGAGCATGGCATAAAAAGAAAGGAGAGGGAGCAAAACCTTATATAAACCATGGAGGAGAGGCAAGAGAGAGATGAAAAACATAATTGGGGCAAATCTCCTGTTGGTGTAAAATTATGAAACTGCACTGAAATCAAAGGAGCTGCACCCATGTAGGCCAGCAGAGAATTTGGCCCAGAGAAAGAGACAGTTGAGGGGGCCACATGATGTCACCTAGCTACAGTGTTTAGGTTGATTGATTAGTTGGCTTTAAGGCTAGATGGGATTGTTCTGATCATCAATTCTAGTCTGACCTCCTGCAACACGCCAGCCAGAGAACTGAACCCAGTGCCCAAGGTGGCCCGGCAGGCCCATGGCAGAATCAGGAGAAAACCCAGGCTAGGATTCGATCCACTGAGCTACACTACCTAGATTTTGCTGGATACATTCCTACATCCCCTGATCCCCAGATGACGACACACCCGCCTCGCCTCTGCAGGGACAAAGTCCGTTGTTTGCAGTAAGCTGACAAATGTGTTCCATCAACCTTTTGTTTTCCTTCTTTGCAGTTTTTTTTCTGCGCTCCTTCGCTCCTTTTAGTATTCCTGCACTGTGCCCTAGAATCCCAAGGTCACTCAAGGTGACTGGAGCGATTAAGGTGTTTGCTATCCTCTGCTTTTGTGCTTTGTGTGCATTTTATATTAGCGGCACCCGGGTCTTCCCCCCCACCCTCTTTTATTTTCTTGTCCTACTTTTCAAATCGTACTGCTTTTTTCAAATCGTACTGCTTTCAGTGCTCCTGGAAATAAATTGAATTCTGAGTAACTGGCCGCTTCTAAAGGACTTCACAAGCAGCTCTCCTGGAGCGTGGGGTGTGTGTGTGTGTAGAACACTGATGATGGTGAGTTGCATAGTGCGTGTTTGGGATGACTGGTGATAGATGGAGTGAGATGACTTGGACAAAGTGGTAAAGAACTGGAACAGAGATCTGGCATAGACAGGAACCTCAGAGCCCCATGCTGAGCCCAGCTGAGTGCCATGCAGCTCAGAAGGGGAGGGATACAAAATGGCTCTGTGACACCACTGCCTGAGAACCTTGGCTTCTGGGGATCTCATCCCTGATGTAAATTAGAGATGCCTCAGGGCTGCTTTTGCTCAGCTACATCTGGCCTCCACAGGATGTATTATCAACATAGGTGTCGCAGAGCATGGACATGTTCAAGTAACATCCTCTCTACTAGGGGAGATTGTGAAGTGGGATGGCAGAGAGCCTACAGTGGATCTACATCCTTTGGGGATTTCCTCTCTGGATGGGAAATTCAAGTGTTGTAGCTGGTGAACACTGGCTTTCCTCCTACTCTGTGCTGTTGGAGTCCCATAAAGCTCACAGCCTTCTGGGTGAAGATGGATCATGCAGTAAATGCCTCTCCTGCTAGCTGCTAACCCCACCAGACTTTCACAGCGGGAGGCACAAATCTACACACGCAGATGCTTATGCTTTTTTCCCTCCTGCATACTTTGTCTCCTTTAGAAGGGCAGAGACGTGGAGTTGGTGGGTGGGGGGAAGTGCACGATAGCTGGAATTGTTGAGTACCTTGTAAACAGGTGGGTTATTTTATGCATCTTTGCAAACTGCTCAGTCCTGAGAGCTAATGCTAGGTATAATTCAGTTGGGGAATATCTTAGGCTATGTCTACACTTGCTAAAATTAGTTCAAATTAGTTAGTTCGAACTAACTAATTCGAACTTATTTTAGTTAGTTCAAATTAGCTTAATTTGAACTAGGAAAACTTAGTTTGAACTAAGCAAGTGCCATTCATGGCACTTGCTTAGTTCAAATTAGCGATCCCCATTCATTTCAATGGACGGTTAGTTCGAACTAAGAAATTAGTTCGAATTAACATGGCCACATTGGTTAATTCAAACTAGTTAGTTCGAATTAAGCCTTTAGTTCGAATACCCTATTCAAACTTCTTAGTTAGAATTAAGGAAGCCCTTAATTCGAACTAACTAAAGCCTAGTGTAGCCATGGCTTTAGTTAGTTTGAATTAAGCCTCCTTAATTCGAACTAACTTGCCAGTGTAGACATAGCCTTAGTGTTTGCAAGGATAGGGCCAAGGAGGGTAAGATCTTGAGATTAGTTAAATAGGAAGATTCTCCCTTCTTTTCTAACTAAAATTAAATGCTAAAAAACCTGAACACAAACAAGTTCGGAAGTGAAGAGCTGAACTAAGGTTCACATGGTAACGCTCACAAATTGTATGCATTGGGCCTAATTTTGCATACTCAGCCCTGTAAGCCAACTGGAGTCAAAAGTTTTTATACCAGTGTCAACTCAGAATGAGCAGGATCAGAAATGGGATCACTATTTGTATGCAGGTTATCCCTAAGAGTCTAATTAGTGAGAAAAGCTCTCTCTGGGAAATGTGAGTAAGTTAATGTTGCTATGAGAAGTGTAACTCATTATTGTGACTTTTGGGCATTTAAATTTGTCACCGTTATACTACATTATTCTAGGGTTTTTACATATTGTATATAGAGTGTAATTTGACTTCTACAGGAAACTCAGCATTTTTAGAAAGTGGCACCTCATTATCAGTTTTTCTGCTTTTAGTTATCTTGTAGTGTCAAGGGATTTTTTTATGTATGGCGGTAAGGCTTTGTTGGGTTCTGTGTACAATAAGCTGTCCTCCTTGAATAGAATAGTGTGTCTGTTTCTTCTTTTCTAAGTAATCCAGTGTTAATGGTGATCTGTTGTTCTTGCTCTCTCTTTCCTTCATCTGAAAGAAAGGAGGTGGGCAGATAAGTGAGTGCATGTCTGACTGTTTCAGTTCCTCAAGAATGGTGCCCCTTCCTTAATCCGCTATAATGAAGGGTTTCTGGCCATCCTTACAGGAATAATTGTTCTCACCATCCATGATGAATGTGTGGGCTTCGCAGCTAATTGTCACTGGCTTTGTGACAGTTGTATTGATGGCACAATGAAATCCTTCCAGTAGGCATCAAGCAAATGTCTGTGACAATTGTGAATACACCCCTATAGGACTTGCCTCAAGGTGTGAGTGTGTGTGGGGAGGCAGGGAGTGCGGCAGCAGTCTCTTTATACACCTTCACACTGCTACCAACATCCCACCTCCCTCCTTTGTCTTGGTTACCTAGTCTGATCTTAAGAGGTTGTTGTCTGTTCACTGGGACCTTGTAGCATGGGCTCTTCAGGCAAAACTCCATTATACAGATGGAGAACTGAATTTTAGAGAGACTTGCCCAGAGTCATTCAGGAAATCAATGGCAGGGCAGGAAATGGAATCCATATCTCATGAGTCCCAGCTAGTGCCCTAACCATTGGACCACCCTTCCCCAGCGAGGTCTGCCCTGACCACTTAGGGGCATTAAAGTTTCCAAAGCCTTTTCCAAAAGAAATAGGATTGTTAGCGCCAGTATTCTGGCTAAAGTCCAGCCGTGATAGCATGTTATGTCCTTCAACCACCCAATCCCACAGTGTGGAACTGAGATCCCAAAAGAAGGAACAAGGGATATACCATGGGACCTTTTCCTTGAAATTGGTTCCTCTTCCCTTTTATCACAACTGCTCCATCTCCTGCTCTCTTTCCATTGCTTTCCAGACTCTTCTCTCTTTCTGCACCAGTGCACCTTCTCTAGTGTCTACTACTTCTCCTTTCCAACTTAGTTCCCTTATCTAACCACCTCTTCAGTGCTTCAGAGCAGTTGAAGGACAAGTTAAAGTCTCCTGTATGTGTATCTGGACCATGCTTCCATTTTTACTCTTAGAGGCAAAAAGCTTATCCTCGTGTGACTGCATGGCAAATCATTTTATTCTGATCACTTCAGCTTGATCATGCAGGGTCAGATACCGAATACCACCTTAACCCACAATCAGTCCCGTTGACTTCAATGGAAATTACTCATAGAGTAGAATGCAACTCTCTATGAGCAATTGAATCACAATCTGTTGCTAAGAATAAATGACAGTTAATTAAATATACATATGATTGGAGTGAGAATCTGAAGACACAGATTAATTTATAAGAAACTGAAATGTTTAACTAATAAACAAGAGCCTGCTAAGCTCTATATTAATTTAACCTAATGAAGTCCTGTAATAATCCATGATAAATGAGGAAAGCGCCTGGAACATGAGCAGGGAAAAGCCGCAGTTGGGTGTCATGATAAATTATTAGTAAATAGTGAGAATAATTCATAACCCCTAAGAACAACAGAAAAGAAACATCACAGATTGTTTGTTTAATAAGCTAATCGATAGCTGAGCCCCATATATCTTAATTCAAGTTAGATTTACCTTTTACGACAATAAATGGATTTTTTCCTCAGAATAATCTTACCCGTTAATATCGTTCTCTCCCTGTTAAGCCTGGATAATGGGAGGAATTATCCTCTTTCCAATCAGACACATTTTCTTTCTTACCAATTAACAGAACAGTAGGAATCAATACACACACGCAGACACACACAGTAGGAATCAACACACACACACACACACACACACACACACACACACACACACACA